>CM034148.1:770088912-771288912 GCA_019776745.2 Taxus chinensis | reverse complement strand
TGACATTGGCTAGCATCAATAAATATGTCCAAAAGTTCTTCGCAACAAGTTTATTAGATGGTGAATGTGTTAGGATCTCTAAGAGGTCATTTGTTCTTTAATTTACCAAGGTGATAAAAGACCCAGGTCAAACGGATACCATAGAGATAAATGTCGTAAAATGCATGTGAATAAGCTAACCAGAACATCATTGAAGGGATTAAAATGGTAGGGAGACTTGCAGAAAAATAGCAAGGAAGGAAAGAAAGAAACATTCATGTGTACACAATACCTGATTGCAATGTTTGATTTTTGTTGTGTTTTCTCAATGTTTTTTGTATTTTTGAATTTTTTTCTATTTTTCTATTTTTGATAGTTTTAAGAGGGTGCGACTAACAAAGTCACTCTGTGTTGTAAGATCCAATAACAATGTTTATGACTCCCTTAATAAGGGATACTATACGCGTTTGTTTATCGAGAGTGATATTATCCCCAATCTCGATGATTGAGGTGAGTTCACACTCAATAAATGACTATGATTTGTTCTGAAACATAGATTTCATATGTGGGAAATTTAATTCCCCATCCATAGTTTTACGCACTTTGCACCATAATTGATGGTTATGTTGGTGTGCATTCTTGAATCGCGATTGATTTAGAATTTTGAGATTGTTTGATTTGTTGGGAGCTATAGAGCTCTTTGTAGTTTTGATCTAGAGCTTGATTAAGAAACTATTTGGGTTTCTTATAAGCTAACGTGTGACTTGTCTGATCTCGAGAAGGAAAAGAAAGTGAACGTGGACATTTGAAACTGATGTGATAAATGACCATGGTCTTGCCACAACCATTGATAGAATAAATATGTGATGGATGAAAAGAATATGGTCCAAGGATTGAAGAAGATGGGCTACTGGGAGTTGAGCCATGGATAGAAGATGAAGGGATACTAGGATGTGGCCCAAGAATAGAAGAAGAAGGGCTACTTGGATGTGACCCATAGATAGAAGATGAAGGTCTACTAGGATGTGGCCCAAGAATAGAAGAAGAAGGGATACTAGGACGTGACCCATAGATGTAAGATAACAGGCTACTAGGATGTGGCCCAAGAATAGAAGATGATGAACTACCCAGGGGTGATCCATACCTAGAAGACAAGGGGCTAGTTGGGCATGCCCCAAGAATAGAAGATAGTGGACTACTCGAAAATGTCCCACAAATAGCAGAGGAAGGGCTACTAGAAGGTGACCCACACCTATACGAAGATGAAGGGCTACTTGACGTTGACCCCATAAGAGATTGTGATTAAGGAATTATGATAGACAAGGAGTGATTGGGTGATGAGAGGATAGGCCAATGGATCAATGTAAGACCTAGGAGTTTCCTCACTTAATGAAGAATGTGAAGATAGAAGAATAAGAGGAGGATCAAGCTGCATGATTTGAGGCTCTTCCTCTATTTTTTGATAAAAGGAATCAACATTTTTCTCAGAATATGCGGGAGCATTGAAGTCTAAAGAGAATCCTTTCTCATAATCTTTTAAAGGAATATCTTCATTTGCCCCTATAAATGCCTTGATTGTTTCTTCATTCTCAAAGAGGTCAATCGGTATGAGTTGTTAATCGACCACAATGGGTTGATTGGAAGGAAGAGGTTCATTCAGTGTGGAAGACTTAGAAGATGTTTGATGATGATTAATAGAAGAAGATGATGTGAGATACGAAGAAGATGTGTAGCTAGATGTCTCAGGAGTAGAAGAAGGTGGTGTGGACCTACCTATATGATGGTATATCGTCTGTAAAATAGTAGGATTAAGTCCAAAGTCTATAGATTGTGATGCATGGGTTGATTCAGATGTTTGACTCGAAGGACTTTGAGTCAGACATATCTTCAAAAAAGGAAGATTTATTGGGGTGATTGATGAAGAAGGTCCTATGAAGAAGGGTAGGACTATGATTCAAGAATCGCATCGGATGAATAATAACAAGGGTCCTGCAAAGAAAGAGAGGATTGCAATTCTATAATTTTATTAGATGTTTGCTTGGAGGGATTTAGAGTCACACATATCTTTAAAGGAAGAAGACGTCGTTGAGGTGACTGATAAAAGGGGTCCTGCGAAGAAAGGGAGGACCATGACATAGGAGTCACATTAAATATATGATGAAGAGGTTCCTACAAATATATGGAGGACCATGACATATGATTCACATTAGATGACTTAGGAGTCGAATTAATGAATCCGAATAGTAGTTTGGATCTTGAATCCTCAGAGGAGTCAGAGGAAATGTTTGGATTGGAATCCTCAAAAGAAGAGGAAATGTTTGGAGTAGAATTAGAAGAAGAGTAAGGGGAACTTGAATAATAATTTGGATCAGACATGTCCAAATCATACCACCGACTATGAGATGAAGGTGGGGAACGAGTTACCCGAATGGGACTTCTAGTGTGAACAGCCAAATGAGGTTTAGTCATGATGGGCATCCTTTGATGTGAACGCCAAAAAGATTTCCTTATTGTTATAAGAATGAGGAGCTACATGATAATTAGTTATTGTTGGCATCATTTTAATCTCAAATATCTAGGCCTAGATAGTGTGATAAAAATTCTTCAAAGTGAAGAAGCTGTTATGTCCATCTGTGAAGCATAACAACAACCAACTAGACATTTTATAAGTATGGAGATGCGTGGTGTGATTTTCTTGAAGGGGTTTTAAGGAAAATAAACATCATGATGATGCAATCTCAATGAGATCAAAAGAGATTGCCCTAGAAAATGATTTATCTAGATGAATAATCATAAGGAACAATCACGCAAGTGTGAAACACAAAGACAATCAACAAGGAACTACTCCCTATGTAAAATGTGCCGTGGAAAAATGATAATTCGATTAAAATATGATCAATACAATGTAAATATTTATGTCAAGCTCGAAATGAACAAGGCGTAAATATTAACAAAGGGTAGATGTGACTCCCAATCAAAGGATACCATAACAAGTTCAACAACCAACAAGACCTAAATGTTAAAGGGTGAGGATTACAAACGTAAGCCATGTAACCACACCAATTGGACACGTTAATCAAGATTTATGAAGAAGATAGATATTAGTGTCAAAGTGGTATTAAAATGACGCAAAAAAAGTAAGCGAAACTCTTCAAGACTTTGGAAAATGTTTGAAGCCAAACCAAGTCAAGGTATACTAAGGATATGTTAAAATGTGCACAGTGTAATGCCACAATGTGGATACTTAGATCACATTTATGAAAAACATGACACAAGTATCTTAGTTGTGTCGAGACAATGCAAACAAGGTAAGATGTCAAAGGGAGATCAAATGATGAATTAATCTGAACTATGATGATGATCTTGACGTGGGTGTCAAGATCACAAAGGCTACCAATGATATGAATATGCCTCCACACACTTTAGACGTTTAACTTACCTAGCCGCAAACATGGATGGGTGTAAATGGACAAAAAAGTGGTAGAAGCAACCAATTGGTAACACAAAGGTAGTCACCCTTCTTTTGATCAACAAACTATCAAAAGAATGTGAAGGACGTAAATCAAAAAAGGGGATGAAAAATGTTGGCTTCACTTCGGCAGAGTTTCGCCTCACCTTAAGGCAAGTAAAAACTAAGTTAAAGTAATGTGTTACATGTTTCATAATAAAATATGGTTCACAACTCAACACTATTTTAGAATGGTCAAAGTGGGCTCCTGGCCAAAGTATATTTTCCTAGGTGGTTCTCTCATCCTAGGTGCTACAAATATTATCCACGAGTGGGATGATTTACCCAAAAAAGTCACATTGAATAGTTTAGGAGTATCTCGACATTTCCCCCTTCACGCACAGTGGGCATTAGATATATCCAATTATGTACTTAAAAGGGTCACATAGGGACAACTTGTAACTCTATCTCACGAAGGACTTACTAGTCAGATAGGTAGTGTGGAGCACTTCCCATTTTGTCCACAAGGTTCCCTCTTACGTGGACTACTTTAGGGTTCCAGGAACCACCCCAATTTTTTTAGCTTAAGGTATTCCAAAGGGGTTATGTTCCAGTTGAGCAGAGAGCGGATGCATACCCTTTTCTGAAACCTACAATACAATGTTATGAATATGTTGTTTGTTTTATCTTTTTTAATTAGATGTGGTTTGCTCGAACACTGTTTGGCAACCTGTATAACAACTATATTAGTAGTTTTCTAACTTTTGTTTTTATTCCTCCATTCTTTGGCAAGCAATGGGGTTTTGGTCCTGTATGATGATTTTTTAGTAGTTTTTCATCAAAAGAGAAGGCATCATTTTTTATTCTCCAGCTCATTCTAAGGATGCAAGAGAAGAGCATACGTGATTTTCTTCAAAAATCCAAAAATATATCTAAATGGAAAAACACTTTTAATTCAACTATGCCAAGTTTAGCCAATTTTCACTCAAATATTCCTAACAACCTGAAAGCATCAAAAGGACTTAAGATCACCTAAAAGGTGCGAGGGAAGAGCATACATGACTTTAATCTCATGATTAAAATTGCAATGTTTATTAACCTTTTAAACAAGTTATATCACAAACAAACATGTAAAAACACCCTAAAAAACAAAAGTTAGATTCAAAATAATACTTACAAGGTGTTAGAACATCAAAGACCAAATTTTCCAAAGCATTTAGACATGTCAGAAATGAGTAGTTTAATAAATATGAAAACCTTAAATTTTTGGTATATTAAAAACCCAAATTTATGTTTCCATTGTTTAGTTCGCTTAAATACCTTTCCAACGCAACAAAAATGGAGTCGTTTCGAGTTCAAGAGCAAACGTTATGGCCTCTGGAAGATTGCTAATGATGCTTACACCACTATTAGTGTACAGGCACCCCTTTTTTGGTGCCTGTTTTCCTTTGTGTAAAAAACACACAATGAGAGTTGCACCTGCACCCACAAAATGTCGTGTGTGCTCCCTTTCTTGTAGGTGGCTAAAAAACACGTGATTTTTCAAAATTATCAAAATTTTATCAATTTGGTTCAATTTTTGGCAGCACTTCACCTCCTTTGATCCTGACAAAGAGAAAAAATACACGACAAACCTAGCTAAACTAGTTAATAATAATGATTTTTTGCCATTTAGAAAAAAAATATTAGTGAAACTAAAAACTTGAACTAATCTACAAACTTTGAAACTAATCTAGAAAGCTTTGAAACTAATCTAGAAAGATTTGAAACTATCCTAGAAAGATTAAAACTAAGAAATAGTTAGAAACTAAAACAAAAAGCTTCAAAGTGAATCCATTAATGGAGGATGGACAAAGTGTCTCGCTGGGCATGCCAAATGGTGTGCAATGGAAAGTTGCACAAGTTATGGAATGAGGTTAAAGAACCTCAAAACTTTGCTAACTCATCCATGCACCATAGGATTAGAGCTAAACAAGAGAAAATAACATGAAAGCATTAGAACTTTGACAAAAACATCAAAAACTAACATGGATGGATGCAAGATGGGGGAGCTCTTAACAATGGAGTATGGCCTAGATCCAAATGTTCTATAGCTCAAAGCTATCACAAATGGTTTCTAATGCCTTTCCAAAATGCTTGAGAGAGGACTTGTGAGTACAGTTGTCTATAAAGTGGTCAGTTGAATAGGTAGGCTTGGCCTTATATTTATAGTTTTCCACTTGGAAGAATTTGGAATTTGGGTGCATGTGGGACTAAAGCTCATAAAGTACTTTTAGATTAGATTACGATAAACATGATTTAGGCTTAGTTAAGCTAGGATTAGCAAGTGGTTAGAGACTCATTGAGAGTTGGGAGGGGTTTGGATAACCAATTATGACTGATAGATAGCCTATGAAGCCAATAGAAGTGGTCTAGAGAGAACTAAGGAGGTTCTGAATGGTGGAAAGGAGAAATGTTCGCTAAATAAAATGATTAGAGGAGGAATACGACCGAAATAATGTCTTGAATGGAGCGAAGTATGAGGATTTAACAAAGTTTCATTAATTGATTGGATTGGATGAAATGCTAAGTTTAAGCATATTTTAGGTGTCTACACCAACGTTTCTCTGGAAGACTGAAGGCTTTAGGTTCCCTACCTTTGTAGTCTATATCAATTGAAGTCCCATTTAAGAAATGGGGAATGGACTTCATTGGTGAGATTTCAGACCCTTCAAGTGTTGGCCATAAGTAGATTCTTGTAGCCACTAATTACTTTACCAAGTGGGTGGAAGAAATCCCCACCAAGAAGGATACACACCAAGTTGTCATGGATTCTGTGCTAGACAATATTATTTACAGGTTTGAAGTACTAGTCAAAATCATAGCTGATAATGCCATGAGTTTCAGGGCTAGACCTCTGGTGGAAATGTGTAAAGGATATGGGATAAATTTGACATATTCCTCTAATTATAATCCCCAAGGGAATGGACAAGATGAGTCTAGCAGTAAAAATTTGATAAAGATTATCAGAAGAACCTTGGAGTTGAACAAGAGAAAATGGGGTGAACATCTAAAGTTTGTTGTCTGGCTGATAGGATCACTATCAAAAGAGCAACTAGAAAGAGTCCATTTGAGTTGGTATATGGGACTCAGTCCCTGCTGCCCCTACATATGTAATTATACTCATATCAGTTCATTCAACAACTAGAATATCAAGAAGTGAGTCCTCGTGTTGCTCGCATCAACCAGATTATTGAGTTTGATGAAGAGAGGAGGGCATCTCACCAAAGGCATATAAGGTTCAGAGAAAATCTAAAGAAATTGTTTGACAAGAAGGTCACTCCTAGAGCCTTCAATATTAGAGACCTTGTGCTATTATGGGATAGCAGGAATGAGGATAAGGGAAAGAATGGCAAGTTTGATTCATTGTAGATGGGCCCTTACTTCATTGACATTAGAATTGGTGAACACACCTTCTTCTTGAAGGATTTAGATTGTGAGTTTCTCGAGCTGCTTGTTAATGGCAGACATCTAAAGTATTTTTGGGATTGATTCCTCTGAATCAAGGTAAACACCTCTTGTATAGTGTATAATCAGTTGTTTGTTTTATATTTTCTGGTTCTCGGTGACCTGTTTTTGCTGGCTTCTTTGTTTGTTTTTGGAGATGTCTTCGTTTCTCTGCTTTGCGAGCTAAATGTATCACCCAATCAATATTTTGGCACTTGGTATACTATTGTTCTTGTGTCACTCATAAGGAGTGCCCATCCCCAAGTCAGAGCCAATGTTGGTGCTCAAAATGGTCTCACCCCATCTGTGCTTTGGAAAATTATTCATTCACAACCTCAGTCATTTTCTCCTTCCCCGTATGGTGTTTGTTCGGTCTTATTTCAATTTTTAGTCTACTCCTAGGTCAAGGATCATGTGTGGGTCTGCATTTGTCTTATGGTTTCTTTGTTCCTCTGAAAAAGTTCTGTATTTTGGGTCTCTTGTGCTCTATCCCTTCATAACTCACATTTTCCTATTTTCTCCATTCTCCATAATCAAGATCTGTTGTCCTTGCCATTTTCCCCTAAATACTCAAGGAGAAATGAGTTTATATGTCCCTAAGGGTCATGTTTGAGGCTTGCAATAGTCTAAATTCTCTGTCCTTGAAGAAAACCTCATTTTCTTGCTCAAAAGGATGTTTCTTTGTGTTTTATGGTTTGACGAGCATTTCTCCTAGTAAAATTTGCATCATTCAGTTGACAGGTAAACATGGCACCTCTTGGTTGGATGTGTATCAATTTAATACTTCAAAAATTCTATAAAAAGCCTCAACTTTAAAATGTGTCCACATGGAGGAACGATGCTCGTTTGAGAATCAAATTTTTTGTTTGGCTTTGAAGTAGCACCGGGAGGACACGTGGAGGGTTGGCAGGAAAGAGACACATGGAGGCTTCCACTGGGTTTCCCATACTTAGAAAAAAATTTATGCAGTTGGAGCAGTTTGGTGGAATAGGACACATGGTGAGCTCACGCTCATTTAGGGTCTTTTCTTTGAGTTCCATCTTAAAGTTACATAATGGAGACGTGTGGGGGAACGGCGCATGTTCAGGGACCGCCCTTGAGTTTCATTCTAAAGAAGTGTCAGGTTGACGCTTGGAGGCCTCTGTTTACTTCAAATTTTACTAACACTTTTCAATAGCCAAAAGGAAACTACCTTGGAACATGACATGTGGCACCTTCTGCTGAACTTAAAGCATTCAGATAGACCTCGCTGAAGCAAGACATGTGGCAAGCCCACGCTTGTTCAAGGTATCAAATTTTTGGGGCTGCCTTAAGGTGTGCCATTGTGACACGTGGCAAATTGAAAATTCATAGGAGGTGGGGAGACGGACCATCAGAGGCAATTCAAACTTTTCATCTCTTTGCTTCATAAAGGTTAAAATATCAAAAATGGTCTGCCAGCCCGGTGGGAAATAGTCAATGTTTTACACCGGTCAATGGTAGAGGTGCGGACCCGTAGAAGAAAATTAGAAAAATTTCCTTTAGAGAAAAAGATTTAAAAGGAAAAGGGGAAGTACAGTTCCGCTAGGACCCACATTGGGACACGTGTCAAAAGTATTTCTCAAGGGTGGAGCTATGGGGGAAAACTTGGAAAATTTTCCGTTTTCCAAAAAAGAGTCAAATGGTAGAATTTCT
The DNA here is from genome assembly GCA_019776745.2 of Taxus chinensis. Lineage (NCBI taxonomy): Eukaryota > Viridiplantae > Streptophyta > Pinopsida > Cupressales > Taxaceae > Taxus > Taxus chinensis. The sequence continues at coordinate 771,280,325 of CM034148.1, read as the reverse complement.
CTGCGTTTCTTTTGGGGCCCACCTCAGGACCCGTGTCAGGCCCATTTTCAGAAGTGGAGGTGCGCGGAAAAATGGAAATTTTTTCCTATTTTTCAAAAGGGTCAGAAAAAGTCAAAGGAAGCCCCTGAGCCTATTTTTGCATCTTCCATGTGGACGGCCCACATTCAAAATCAAATATCAATGGCTGCTGAGTGTCTAACTCTGATTTTTCATCCGTTTTTTCTATAAAACTATTAGGAGTGTGAGTCTTTGTAATTTCTTGTTATTTTCTACACGCCAAATGGAGGAGCGAGTTAATTTTGATATCTAGAAGTTTGGTGGGAGAGATCTGGCGATGGTTTTCGACATTAAAGTAGTTTGACTCTCGGGCCTGATCTGGTTTTCCATTTTTCTTCTCCTAAGCATGCAAGGGACCAGATTTGATTGATATTGGGTAGAAGTGGATGATGAATGGATGGAGGTGTGTTTCTCCTAGGAAAGGAGTTCAATGCGGAAAGAAATCAAAGAAATTTTCCCTCGAGCACTTAGAGACTTTCGTAGATTTGATTCTAAAAATTATGAAAGAATCATGGCAAGCAATGGTGCATTTAAAGTATTTGTCTTTTTGGAAGAAGGGGATCTATATGAAATGTTATAAATGGCATGAATTTTTTGTGTAAATGGTTGGGAGTTTTTGGAAAGATCAAGACTGATTTTCTCTAGCAGAGAAAGATTGACAGAGCCCATCCATTTTGAGAAGTCATCTAGAGAAGCCTGTATATCTCTCTTTGTGTCAAATTGGATCATGTCAAGGTGGTTGCAAGTGTATAGCCATTGAAAATCTTTGAGATTGTTCTGAAAACTTTCCCCTTCCTGATAAATTTGATCAAACTTTGAGTTATTTTGTGTCAATCTTGAGTAAAGAGTATTTATTTCATTTCTGAATGCATGTAAGTAGTTTTTCTTGTTTCTGTTGCAATCTTGTACCAAGATATAGTCCCAATCACATAGGTCTCAGTCCTTGTGATAGACTAGTGACATCTACAATTTTATTTCTCAGAAGATCCTTCATCTGGGAATGGGATAAACGGTTTAAAATCACTTTTCTTTCATTTTGTTGATAGACATTATCTATAAGCCTCTGGGTGTACCTCAGGCGTGACTTAGTTTAAATGTTTTTGCTTTATTGGGTCCTCTGACTCGATCATTTGTGAGAGAATCCCACAGGTTGTGTGAAAGAGTGTTAATTTGAGCGTCCATTGAAGCACATATTCTAGTTAAGGAAACAGTTTAACTTTTTGTTGCATTTTGTTGATTGAATATTTCCATTTTACATAAGCTCTCAAGGATCTGGTGAGTCAAGTTCATCCTATCTCCCCTCCTAGAAAAAAATCTATTTAAAACAACTAATCCTACCCATATTACCTGTGTCTTTACTATGTATACCCACCCAAAACAGAAATCCTTTTACTAAAGTATGCAGAACAGATAAGGGTTTCAAATGTCTTTAGTAACCTTTTCCTTGTTGTGAAGATATCTCCATGACTTAGAAGTGACAACTTGTGAGAGTCAGATCTAGTGTGTTGATCATATTTTACCCAAGGTCTCCTTTACAAAATCTATGCAAAAGAAAGGTACATGTATCTCCTTTCACATAACAGAGGTTACAAAAAAGGTTCTCTTACCTTGGTTGAAAGGCACAACCTAAAATAGTGAGGATAAGATCACATCCTTTTGAGGTGCTATCCATCTCTCCACAAATCCAAGTAACAAAGGGACAACTAGATTTCTTCCTCGCTACAAAATGACATATATTTATGATTTAGCTGCCTCTAAGCTCCATGTTGAATCATTTTTTTTTGTTTGGCTTTACAAGGAGAACAAATTTGGGTACCAACAGGTGGTATTGAGTGTGACATTGAGATTTCCCTTTCCTATTATTTCACTTATGTCTCTACAATATTTTTCTCTTGCACTCTCCCCTGCATGCCCATTTTCCTATGTTTCCCCATCATGTGCCAAATACCACCAGTGGAACAAGGTATTCACATCCATCAAAGCATAAAAGATAAGGAATTATGTAAGATGATGTAGTTTCAAATGTTCAGGTAGTCATTGATGTAAAATGTGGGATGATTATTTTATGGCTATTGATTTCCTTTCATCCTAGCAATCTAAGGATCCAAACAAGAAGGTGGCAGCATGCAAAAAAGTGAGTCAAAAAAAAATTATCCTAGGAATGGGATACAATTATTTTCCAAGGTGTTGTTCCGATGATGATTTTCCTTGGGCTAAGAAATATATCACATGAGATTTGTTGTTGACAAAGTATCCTTATATTTTATATGTTGGTATAAATACCATTTTGAAAACAAATAATGTTTCAACAGTAGAAAAAATTCTCTATGTTATGATGTATCCATGCATCGTGTTGTCACCCCAGTAAGGGTACATATTTAGCCCGTATTTTCCTTAGTATGGCTTAGCCTTCCTTTAAATGGACTATTTAGACTAGATTCTTGAAAGAAATGTGGCATGAATTGCAATGATTATAGGAAACCAAAGTATAATTAAGAAAGGAGAGAATTTTGCCAGATGTTGTAGTTGCAAATTCTCTAATAGGTTTTTTTAGTGCAAAATCAAAGCTCCCCTCAATGTTTGCAACCTATTGGGTTGAGACTCTTAGTGTGATACCATAACATGGAGCATCTCTCAAAGTGTGTGACTTTTAAATCGAGAGAGATCTCCGGATGAAGGTAGGTTCCAATTCCTTCCATCAAATGCACACAAATAAATTGTAGATGATCTAATCTAAACCTACTCTATCTTTCCATGGAGACATGGTTGAGAAGATGTGAGAAAATAAACCTAAGCTAACAAGGTGATCGACCAAAGGAATGTTAAACAACCCATTTTACAGTTTAACACAGACCATAGAAATGCAATACAACTACCATACATAGATAACCAAACTCCAATGAGGGATCAGAAGACAAAAATGAACACATGAGAGGGTTGAGAATCATCCACAGACATATATTATTGCTCCAGATTTGATATAGTATAGTACAGTAGCCAAGAGGTATAACTTTGTATTACAACTTAAATGAGAGGTTTGGACTGCATGAACTCATCTGTAGACTAGAGGAGAAGGGAGGGTGCAAAACAGAAATGTCCAACCCTTTACAAGGAGCTAAGCTTCTTCTATTATAGATGTAGTGAAGGGAGAGGAAGAAAAGAGGTGGGAAACTTGATTTGGAGCTCAACTACTGGCATGTCTCTACAATATTTTTCTCTTGCACTCTTCCCTACATGCCCATTTTCCTATGTTTCCCCATCCTGTGCCAAATACCACCAGTGGAATAGGGTATTCACATCCATCAAAGCGTAAAAGATAAGGAATTACATAAGATGATGCAGTTGCAAATGTTTGGGTAGTCATTGATGTAAACTATGGGATGAATATTTTATGGTTATTACTTTCCTTTCATCATAGCGATCCAAGCATCCAAATAGGAAGGTGGGAGCATGCATAGTGATTCAAAACAAAGTTATCCTAGGAATGGGATACAATAACTTTCTAAGGGGTTATTTTGATGATGATTTTCCTTGGGCTAAGAAATCTATCACATGAGATATGTTGTTGACAAAGTATCCTTATATTTTATATGTTGGAATAAATACAATTTTGAATACAAATAATGCTTCATCAGTAGGAAAAATTCTCTATGTTACAATGTATCCATGCATCATGTTGTCACCTAGTAAGGGTACATATTTAGCCCGTATATTCCTTAGTATGGCTTAGCCTCCCTTTAAATGAACTGTTTAGACTAAATTCCTAAAAGAAATGTGGCAGGAATTGCAATGATTATAGGAAACCAAAATATAATTAAGAAAGGAGAGAATTTTGTTAGATGTTGTAGTTACAGGTTCTCTAGTAGGTATTATTAGTGTAAAATCACAACACCCCTCAATGTCTGTAACCTATTGGGTTGAGACTCTCAGTGTGATACCATAACATGGAGCATCTCTCAAAGTGTGGGACTTTGAAATTGAGAGAGATCTCCGGATGAAGGAAGGTTCCTATTCCTTAGTTTAGATGCACACAAATAAATTTTAGAGGATCTACTCTAAACCTACTCTATGTTACCAAAGAGACAGGGTTGAGAAGATGCGATAAAATAAACCTAACCTAAAAATGTGATGTAAAAAAGGAATGTTAAACACCCATTTTGCAATTTAACATAGACCATAGAAATGCAATACAACTACCATGCACAGATATCCAAACTGTAATGAGAGATCAGAAGACAACAATGAACACATGAGAGGGTTGAGAATCATCCACAGACATATATTATTACTCTAGACTTGATACAATACATTACAGTAGCCAAGAGGTAGAACTTTGTATTACAACTTGAATTAGAGGTTTGGACTCCACGAACTCATCTGTAGACCAAAGGAGAAGAGAGGGTGCAAAACAAAAATGTCCAACCCTTTACAAGGAGTTAAGATTCTTCTTTTATAGATGCAGCAAAGAGAGAGGAAGAAAAGAGGTGGGAAAATGTATTTGGAGCTCAACCACTGGCCATCAATGCCCCTGCAAATCTGCTCACAATCTATCAAGTCCACTACTCTATGTCTATTCGCCATGTTGAAGAAGGAAGAATGACGGATCAAATTGAATTCGATCTATTTGTTGGAGCAATCGGATCACATATTAATGGCATAAAGACATTTTCTCAATTCTCACTGACCTAACCTCATCAAAATTAAAGTTTCAAGTTTCCATGGCGTAGACGAGGTTGAAACATTTCCAATGGTGCTAAATTTGTTGGATTTTGGGCACTAGATCAAAAGATATTTCCATTTGAATGTTTGAGTCGAGTCTATACAAAAATGTTGAAAACCAGTTAGCATAATGGGTCCGTGGGCCAGAAATTCACTTTGTACCTTTTGGCACCAAAAAAGATACAAAATTCAAAAATGCCCCGTAGCCCCATAATTCATTTTTGTCAAAAAAGCATCTTCGGGCCCGCCGGTCCACATTTTCCATTTGGGCGAAAATTCCTCCCATGCCCACCTACATGCATGTAATTTAGGAATGACATGTGGCTCCTTACACATGAGTAGAGGTGCGGCTCATTTTTATACTTTACGCCTTTTGAGCCAAAAAATTTGAATTGCCTCTGACAACCCGCCTTCCCACCTTGACTTGGAACATGGCCACGTGTAGAGTTGGCGCTAGTTTGGGGACCACTTTTGGACTCTATTTTTGAAGTTGCGCCGAAGAGACACGTGGTGTTATGTTTGTGGATCCTATTTTCATGTTAGAGTGTGGTACACCTTCCATGTGTTACACTCGGGTATTTTAACGGCGGTCCCACTCGCCGGTGAGCAGGTCAGGGGAGTTCGGGGGGTTGAAGCCCCCCCGATTGAAGGGGGTTCGGGGGCGAAGCCCTCAAAGAAAATTTTCATGGGCGGTTTATTAACCCATGGGTAGTGGGTAGCTGTTATGGGCTGTTTTTGGGCCCATGGTTTTTTGGTACCCATTGTTTTGTAATACCACCTCTTCGGCTACCCATAGGTTTATGGGACGGTTTTGTTTTTTCCCATTGTTTGATACCCATGGTTTTGTAAAACTACTTAAGTAGTTGTGTATTTATATGGTCTTACGCATATGATAGAAATACATGTAAATGTATTGCAGAGGTGTTTTGAATTCGGGTGTGAATTCCGTAGAGTTTGTTGAGCATAGCTCCAAACGGATCTAGGTATTTTATTGAGAGAGTGGAGGCTTGTAATAAAATCTGAGCAAGTGATTCTTGGTGGACGTAGCCCAAATTGGGTGAACCACGTTAAATATTTTCTCTCTGTGTTGTTTTATTTATTCTGCACTTTTATTTGAGATCTGTAATATTTTTGCATATTAGTTTCTACTATTGCGATTATGTAAGGGATTATTCCACATATTTTATCTCTTATTTCCTAACAATTGGTATTAGAGCCTGGTTTGGTCTCCAAGTGTTGAATCGCATGAAAATTTTTATCTTGAGTGGGAGCTATGGCAGATGATGGAAGATCTAGGGTTGATAAATTCAATGGGTAGAACTTCAATCTTTGGAAGATACATATGGAAGATTACCTTTATTAGAAGGATCTTTATACTCCGTTGTCTGAGAAGGTGAACAAACCCTCGAGTATGACAAATGTGGAATGGGATTTATTGGATCGGAAGGCACTTGGAATGATCTGGGTATGTCTTGCATCTTCGGTATTATTTAATGTTTCAAAGGAAAAGACTACAAAAGATCTAAAGGATGCATTAGGGAAATTATAAGAAAAACCCTCTTCCTCTAACAAGATATTTTTAATGAAAAAGTTGTCTAATATGAAGATGTCTGAGAATAGTTCAGTAATAGATCATTTAAATGATTTCAATACAGTTGTGAATATGCTAGCTTCGGTTACATTAGAATTTGATGAAGAATTTAAGGATTTATTAATTTTGTGCTCTTTACCTGAAAGTTGGAACAGCTTGGTAATGGCGGTAAGCAACTCGGTTCCAGCTAACTCGAAGTTGAAGTTTGAGGATGTTGCAGGGGTGATTCTAAGTGAGGAAATGCGAAGAAAAAGTTCTGGGGAATCTTCTACTTCAGGGAATGCTTTAACAGTGGAAACTAGAGGGAGACAGAAGAATAGAGGAAACCATGGAAAATTGAAAGATCGGGCAAGGTCAAAATCCAAGAGAAAGATTGTAAGTTGGAACTGTGGAAAGTTTGGGCATGCAAAGAATGACTGTTGGGAGATTCGGGAAAAGAAGAAACAATAGGAAGAAAACAAGGAGGTAAATGTGGAATCGGGTAATGTATGCTAGGATGATTTGATTATTTCTTTACATAATATTACTGAATCTTGGGTTTTAGATTCAGGGGCTTCTTTTCATGCTACTCCACATAGGCATTATTTTGTTGATTATGTTCAAGGGGATTTTGGGCATGTTTTTCTTGGGGATGATGAGCCTTGCAGTATAGTTGGAAAAGGTTATGTTCAGGTTAAGATGCATAATGGGAATACATGGCTATTAAAGGATGTCAGACATGTGCCTACATTAAGGAGAAATTTGATATCGGCGAGACAATTGGGAAGTGATGGTTGTACTGTGATATTTATAGCTGACTCTTGGAAGGTCACCAAGGGTGCTCTTGTAGTGGCAAGAGGTAAGAAGGTTGGAAACTTGTATTTAACCACTGATAGTACTAATGATTGTAATATTGTGGCTTCAGATGGAGATACAACATTATGACACTATAGGCTTAGTCATATGAGTCATAAGGGCATGCACATCATAAAGAAGAATTTACCTGGATATACAGAAACAAGTTTGAATTTATGTGAGAACTGCATATATGGGAAACAGAAGTGAGTAAGGTTTCTCAAGGTTGGACCTACAAAGAAAGAGAGTAAGTTAGAGCTGGTACATTCTAATGTGTGGGGGCCATCTTAGGTATCATCTCTTTGGTGTTCAAGTTATTATGTTACTTTCATTGACGATGCAACAAGGAAAGTTTGGGTTTATTTTATTAGAAATAAATATGATGTATTTGATATTTTTGTTAAATGGAAAGCCTTGGTATAGAATGAAACATGCCTTAAGTTAAAATGTCTCAGGTCAGATAATGGAGGGGAGTATTGCAGCAATGAATTTAATGATTATTTTTCTAAGAATGGAATCCGCAGGCAAAAGACAGTTCCAGGAACCCCGCAACAAAATGTGGTGTCAGAAAGGATGAAAAAAATAATAATGGAATGTGCTAGGAGCATGAGATTACATGCAGGACTGCCTCTTTCTTTTTGGATAGAAGCGGTGAGCACAGCTGTGTACTTGATAAACAGAGGACCCTCAAGTGCCTTGGATGGAGGCATACCTGAGGAGGCTTGGTATGGTAAGAAAGTTGATTAGTCATTTCTTAAAGTCTTTGGATGTGAGGTGTTTGTTCATATAGACAAGGATGATACGACCAAGCTAGAGGCTAAAACAGAAAAATATACTTTTATTGGATATGGTGGTGATGACTTTGGATTTAAATGTTGGAGTATTGAAGACAAGAAAATCATTTGGTCTAGGGATGTGGTCTTTAATGAGAAAGTCATGTATAAGCAACAGTTGCAGGAAAACAAGGAAGAATCCAAGAAAGAATATGCAGTGGTAGAGGATCTTCCATATGGGAAAGTGACCCATGAATCAGTTCAGGAACCTACTCAACGGGAACCCCAAACTCCTACAGTGAGGAGGTCTTCTAGGGTAAGAAAAGAACCCTAAAATTTTTTATCCTTCTCTTTATTATTTATTACTCACTAATAATGGAGAGCCAGAGAGCTTTGATGAAGCAATGTAGGTAGATGCCAGTAAGAAGTGGGAGCAAGCCATGGATGAGGAGCATAATTCTCTCATGGAGAACCAGACTTGGGATTTGGTGAAGCTATCGAAAGTCAAAAGAGCATTGCAGAACAAGTGGGTGTACAGAGTTAAATATGAAGGAGGAAAGAAAAGATATAAGGCTTGGTCGGTGGTTAAGGGGTTTGCACAGAAACAAGGTATAGATTTTGATGAGATTTTTTCTCCTATAGTAAAAATGACTTCTATCAGAACTGTTCTTGGAATAGTGGCAGCAGAAGACTTGCACTTAGAACAGTTAGATGTAAAGACTTGCATTTCTCCATGGTGATTTGGAGGAGGAGCTATATATGTAGCAGCCAGAAGGATATGAAGTCAAAGGTAAAGAGGAGATGGTGTGCAAACTGAAGAATAGCTTGTATGGCCTAAAACAAGCTCCACATTAATGGTATAAGAAGTTTGATAGCTTCATGATGGAGCAAGGTTATATTAGATGTCATTCTGACCATTGCGTGTATATAAACAAATTTGAGGATGGAAGTTATATTATCCTGTGTTTGTGTGTTGATGACATGTTGGTTGCAGGTAAAAACATGCAAGAAATAAAAGTACTCAAGAAACAACTAAGTGAATCCTTTGATATGAAGGATTTGGGGGGTAGCAAGACAAATCCTTGGTATGAGGAAAACTTGGGATGAGAAGGAACGGAAGCTGACTTTATCTCAAGAAGAGTACATTAAGAAGGTATTGGATATGGTTTAATATGCAGGATGCTAAATCGGTTGGGACTCCTTTGGCAGGCCATTTTAAGTTATCAAAGGAGCAGTGTCCCAAGACAGAGCAGGAAAGAAATTGGATGTTTAAGGTACCCTTACTCATCAGTGGTTGGCAGTTTGATGTATGTTATGGTGTGCACTAGGCCATTTATTGCTCATGCAATGGGAGCTATGAGTAGATTTATGAGTGATCCAGGTAAAGAGCATTGGCAAGCACTAAAGTGGATCCTTCGGTATTTGAGAGGGACCATGGGGATAGTTTTGTGCTACAGTAGATCAAACACCACTTTACATGGTTATGTAGACTCAGACATGGCTAGAGATGTAGACAGCAGGAGGAGCACGACAGGATATATTTACACTATAGGTGGGACAACAGTGAGATGGATTTCACGACTACAGAAGCTAGTGGCTTTATCAACCACAGATGCTAATTATGTTGCTGCCACAGAGGAAAGCAAAAAGATGATTTGGTTACAACAATTGCTTGAGGATTTGGGGCATAAGTAGGAGGAATGTAAGTTGCATAGTGATAGTCAGAGTGCTATACACCTAGCTAAGAACTCTGCTTTCCACTCTACGATGAAGCATATACAGTTGAGATATCACTTCATCAGGACAGCTTTGGAGGAAGATAAGTTGAAGTTGGAGAAGATTCATACCAGTCATAATCCTGTAGACATGATGACCAAGGTGGTAACAAGGGAAAAACTAAAGCTATGTTCAGCTTTGGTTGGCCTTCACGGATGATAGTGAAGGGTTGAGAGGCTTACTTAGTGGAAATTATTCTCTAAGTGGGAGATTGTTATGTTTGTGGAGCCTATTTTCATGTTAGAGTGTGGTACACCTTCCATGTGTTACACTCGGGTATTTTTACGGCGGGTCCCACTCACCAGTGAGCGGGTCAAGGGAGTTTGGGAGGTTTGAAGCCCCCCGATCAAAGGGGGTTCGGGGGTGAAGCCCTCGAAGAAAATTTTCATGGGTAGTTTATTAACCCATGGGTAGTGGGTAACCATTATGGGCTATTTTTGGGCCCATGGTTTTTCAGTACCCATTTTTTTGTAAAACCACCTCTTCGGCTACCCATAGGTTTATGGGATGGTTTTGTTTTTGCCCATTGTTTGATACCCACGGTTTTGTAAAACTGCTTAAGTAGTTGTCTATTTATATGGTCTTATGCATATGATAGAAATAAATGCAAATGTACTGCAGAGGTGTTTTGAATTTGGGTGTGAATTTTGTAGAGTTTGTTGAGCATAGCTCTAAATGGATCTGGGTATTGTATTGAGAGAGTGGAGGCTTGTAATAAAATCTAAGCAAGTGATTCTTGGTGGATGTAGCCCAAATTGGGTGAACCACGTTAAATCTTGTCTCTCTGTGTTGTGTTATTTATTCTACACTTTTATTTGAGATCTGTAATATTTTTACATATTAGTTTCTACTGTTGCAATTCTGTAAGGGATTATTCTACATATTTTATCTCTTATTTCCTAACTTGTGGCGCCGTCTATGGCTTTTTTTTGTTTCGTTATGTTTTGGCTAAGTCCTTTTTGTTTGGCGGGGCCATATGTCTGACCTCGGACATGTGGAGACTTGGTGCTTGTTTGAGTCTAGCCCTTGGGCCCGCTACTCTTGAATTTGTGTGGTTGAGGATTGTTTCACCTATTAAGTAAAATAAGCTCCCTCTTATTTTGGGTTAACTAGCTTCCTTTTTGTGCTTCAGTCAAATTTTTACACATTTTAGGCACTCAAAAGTTTCTAGAAATGGGTTCATCAGATAGCATTTTTCTTCCCCTTTCAAAATCCGCCACATGTCCACATCAATGATGGGGATTTCACCGGTGGAGGACCTTTCAAAAAATTTCCCTTGCGGGAAAAATGGGAAAAATGACATTTTGAGGCCACGAACTAACTAGAGGGCGCCACATGTCGTCGAATGAGTAGAGCATGGAGAATCTTTGGGAAATTTGCCCAATTTGAAAATAGAGGGAGAAAGTTCAAATTTTGGCCTACAAACCTGATTTTTTCCCTTATTTCACCATTTTTTTCCATAAATCTTAAGAGCGGCATATCTTTCGCACCATAGCTCCAATTTTCATGATCTTGGTATAATTGGAAAGCTGGTAAAATTATCTACATGATAGATGGTTCAATTTTGATTTTTGATAGATATTTGTGGGAGAAAAATGGGAAAACATCTTTGGCATGTAAAAAATGTAGAAATGGTTCCTAACCACCAAAATTAATGAAGTGTGGGCCTCTTTCCTCCTCTGTGAAGAAATGTACTTCGAGGTATGGGATTTTTCATGGAAACCCATCATTTTTCAGGCCAATTACATGGATCTTGTCAATTTTTGGATTTCTAAATCAAATTTCCTGCGTTTTCTCATTTCTTTCATTCTATTCAAGTGATAAAAGCCAGTTTTGGCTCATTTTGTAAAAGTTGTTCATCTCTCATTTCTACCTCTCCCTTCTTTTCTTCCCAAGGGTCAAAAATGGAGTTCGAACCTCCTCCCCTACTTTGCAATGGCATTTTTCTCATCTTACCCGTGAAATGATGTTTTGTGCAAACTTCTGGAGCAATACAAAAAATGTTTTTTGTGATGCATCTGTCCATCTTTGCTCATATTTTTGTTGTTCTATTCTTGCCTCTCTTCATTGCAAGTATTTGTGCATGTTTGGATGTTCATTGCAAGTTTTGGATCTTGTGTTCATGGAGTTTTGGAACATTTTTTGTGTGTGAAATCCATCTTTGGTCTGTGATGCACTTGTCCATCCTTCAATTGCTCACCTCTCTTTGTTTCCATGGCAGTTTTTGATAGATGATCAGCATTTTCCTTTTCTGGTGTATCACCATTTCAGTGTATGCTCTATTTTTTCAGTTTTCTTTCTCTCCCTGTCTCCTTGAAAGTTATATTAGGAATAGATTAGCTTGTCTATAGTGGAATAGCTTATGGAAGGTAGTTTAGGAAGAGGAACCAACCTTCTCTTGAGAGCTTTCCCCCATTCACAAAGGTCTCACACTTTGGGAAAGCTCAATGTTGTGTAATCACACAAAATAACATTACCTTAGAAAATCAGATCTGAAGGTCATTTTGGGGTCACTCTGAATTTGCACTAATATTTTTGGCATGCTCAGTGGGACTTTAGAGGTCTTCCACTTCATTTTTTGTAGGTTGATGTGTTCCTGTGAAAATTTCAGCCTTTGGAGGCACTATCAAACACATCTAGAGACTCCATCTGGTCAAGAACCTCTTTCCATTCATTTTTCATCCATTCTTCATTGCATCTCTTCCATCTCTAAAGTTACAGACCCTCTTTCCATTCATTTTCATTCATTTTTTCATCCATTCTTCATTGCATCTTTTCCATCTTCTTCCATTGCATGAATTTGTGCAATCATGACTTCATGATTGAGAAACTACCCCAACTTGCACAATGGATAGTAGAGATAGAGGCTTATAAACTTGGTGCCAGGAAGCCTTGTCAATGGGTAGATCCTACACCATCATCTGGTAATTTTATCTCTACTCCTCTAGTAGCACCATCTCATTTTGAATGTCAAATTTCAAATCCACCCCATGCTGCCCTAAGTGTTGATTACATTTCTCCATCCCCTAGTCTTCCACCTCATCTCAATTCTTCTTTCATTTTCCCTCCCAAACAGTCATCCTCTCAACAAGATCTAAAAGAAATACCTTCCACTCCTTGAAGTTTCACTTCCTCCACCCCCCACAAAAAAATTACAAAATCAATTGAGTTACAACCCACCCTTCCTCTTGCATTCCCAAATCCATGTTGGAAAGATAAAAATTAGAATTCCAATCAAGGACAGCAAAAAGAGGAGCCCAACAGAGAAGAAATGATAGAAAATCTCAATAGTTGGGTTGCTAAATTTTGGATAGCAAAGATTCCCTTGATGGTTAAGCCTTCAGAGGAGGTGAAGGTTTAAGAACAAGTGTTGGCCAAGGCTGATTTTGTTGCAGAAGAAGAAGAGAAAAAAGAAGAAGCAGATAAACAATCAGTTTTCTCAAAATGTAGTGTCCACGTTGGCACTCTAATTGAAGAAAATGCTGATACAATTCAAGTTGCACATTAAGCCATGGAAGAGGAAAGCTCTAAAAGAGATCTTGCAGCCACAACTTGTCCTCTAGAGCAACAGATTGAAGAGTTTGATTTGACAAACTTCATTCTAGAGGAAGAGTTTAATCAAGAGCAATATTTTCTTCAAGCAGTAGAGGAAGGATAAGCTGCTCCAAATCCAAAAGAAGAGGAGCACATTCCAGCTATGGAGGAGGAAAATGTAGTGCCAAGGGCTTTGAAATCAAAACAGGTTATAGAAGAACCTTCAGTACTTCCTTCTACTTCATTCTCTTCAAGCTCCAACGTTGAAGAAGAGTTTGATCTTTCAAACTTCATGTTTGAGAGTGAAGGAAACCATGGTGAGAAAGTTATAGATCAAGAGAACACCATGGAAGAGGTTGAAATTTTTTTGTAGGACAACAATGAGGTAGTTTATTTGACATATTTGGAGGACTTTTTTGATGGAGAAGAACTAGTTGAGTTTCTATTGTTTTCCTCCTTCATCATCCACCTTCCAAGCACATGAGCATGTATTCATGGAGGATAACTTTCAATTGCAATAGCCTACATCTTATAGTAGCTGTTTGGAATCAAGGTTGGAAGATATTAATCTTTCATGTTCTTCACAAGAGGAAGAAGGGAAACAACAGAAGAGATCCACCATTCCTTCCACACCATCCATTCAAGAAGGTCTATAAGAGGACTCCTTTTTTGGAGTTAAAAATCAGAGCAATGGGCATATCAAAATGATAAGACCATGCCCAATCAATTATTTGGCTTCATTGGAGCCAATGGAGAAGTCACAACCATTCCTACTTGCTTCTAAGCATGAGGATGAGCTACAAAGTACCAAGGATCAACTTCCATACCTCTTCAATCTAAATTCAGAGCAACTAAAAGATTTATTTGTTTTTCTTTCAGCTAAAACCTTTCTAATTTTGGTAGAAGACTAGCTTCTTCTCGATTTTCCACTCATACAAGTAGCCATACTCAGCTCCCAATTGATTGCATGGCTGCCAATTTTGAAGAAAGGAAGTTATTTCTCCCTTCCAGTTGCAGGCTTTGTTTGAGTTTCCTTTGCTCTTGGTTAGAGTAGAGTAGGTAGGTTTTTCTTTTAGTAGAAGAAGTGCTTTTGCACACTCTGCATGTTCCATTTGGAACATGTATGATTTCTAATTTTGTACATAGTTTTTTTGGTGCTCCTTTGGTTGCTCTTGCACAGTTCATTTCAGTGGCATTTTGGTGAGGTTCAACTCCAAGTTTCAATGGGTTTCCAAGTGGCTCAAAGGTCAGATTTTCATAGTTTGGATCAGAATTGGTTATCAAGCTTGAATCCAAGCCCAATGGATGCTTCAAAAGGACATTGATCATTCATCTAGAAAGCAAATGACCCGCGAGAGTGGCCAAATTGTTAAATAAAATAAGCTCCCTCTTATTTTGGTTTAACTAGCTTCCTTTATATGCCTCAGTTAATTTTTTCTAAATTTTAGGTGCTCAAAAGGTTCTAGAAATGGCTTCATCATATAGGATTTTTCTTCTCCTTTCAAAAAATTTAAAGAATTCCTCCTAACTCCTTGTATTTTTTGAGTTATGGCTCAACGGAGTTTGGAGGGAAAATTTGCCAAGGCAGATCTGCGGGAAAACTTTTTGCACTTAGCCTTTTGGCTAAAAAAAAATCAAAGGGAAATATTTAGCCTGAAAGTCCACAAGGAAATGAAATGATGCCACGTGTCAAGGTGGAGTGGTGAGAGGTGGAAGGACTTTAATTTTTTTTGGCATTTGATCAAAATGCGTCGTATGGAAATGCGTCCCCGCCAAGCAATCAAAAGGCGCCACGTGTCCAGTCAGCAGTGAGAGTCAGGGGGTCGAGAGGATTTGGAGAAATTTTCCAAAGCGATGAAAAGTGAAAAGGATAAAATCAAAGCACATACCCACTGAGCAATCAAAAGCCACCACATGTCTACATCAGTGGTGGGGATTTCACCGATGGAGGACCTTAGAAAAATTTACCCTTGCGGGGAAAATGGGTAGAATGAGAATTTGAGGCTGTGGACTAACCAGAGGGTGCCACGTGTTATCAGAGGAGTGGGGCATGAAGAATTTTGGGAATTTTTCCCAATTTGAAAAAAGAGGGAAAAAGTTCAAATTTTTTCCCGCAAAACCTGATTTTTGCCCTAATTTCATCATTTCTGCCATAAATCTTTAGAGGGGCATGTATTTTGCACCAGAGCCCAGATATCATTGGAAAGCTAGTAAAAATTCTCTACATGATAGTTAGTTCATTTTTTATTTTTGATGGAGATTTGTAGGAGAAAAATGGGAAAATGTCTCTAGTTTGTAAAAAACACATAAATAGTTTCCAACCACAAAAAATTAATGAAGTATGGGCCTCTATCATGCTCTGCGTTCGAAGCAATGTACATCGGGGTATGGGATTTTTCATGGAAACCCATCATTTTTCAATCCAATTAAATGGATCTTGTTAGTGGTTGGAGTTCTAAATCAAATTTCTTCCATTTTCTCATGGCTCATTTTGTCAACGTTGTTCATATCTCTTCTTTGTGTCTCCCTTCCTTTCTTCCCCTGGATTGAAAATAGAGTTTGAACCTCCTCCCTTTCTCTTTAATGGAATTTTTTACCTCTTACTTGTGAAATGATGTTTTGTGGTAAACTTCTGGAGTAATAAAAAAATGTGTTTGTGATGCATCTATCCATTCTTGATCTTTTTTGGTTGTTCTCTTCTTGACTCTCTTCATTGCAGGTATTTTTGCATGTTTGGATGTTCATTGCAAGTTTTTGGAGATTTTTTTCATGGATTTTTGGAACATTTTCTGTGTGAAATCCATCTTTGGTGTGTGATGCACTTTTCCATCCTTCCATTGCTCACCTCTCTTTTGTTTCTGTGGTAGTTTTGATAGATGATTAGCATTTTCCTTCTCTAGTGTATCGTTGTTTTAGTGTAGGCTCTATTTTTTCCAGTTTTTTTCTCTTTCTATCTCCTTGTAAGTTATATTAGGATTATATTATCTTTCCTACACTGGAATAGCTTATGGAAAGTATTTTAGAAAGAGAAACCAACCTTCTCTAGAGAGCTTTCCCCCATTTGCAAAGTTCCCACACTTTGGGAAAGCTCAATGTTGTGCAATCACACAAAATGACGTTTCCTTAGAAAATCAAATCTGAAGGTCATTTTGGGGGGTGCTGTGAATTTGCACTAACAATTTTGGTATGCTTGGTGGGACCTTAGATGTCTTCCACTTCATTTTTCTAGGTAAATGTGTTCCTGTGAAAATTTCAGCCTTTGGAGGCACTTTCAAATACATCTGGCGACTCCATCTAGTGAAAAACCCATCTCTTAAGTTGAAGACCCTCTTTCCATTCATTTTCATTCATTTTTCATCCATTCTTCTTTCCATCTCTTCCATCTTCTTCCATTCCATAAACTTGTGCAATCATGACTTTATTTCCATCATGGAATTCACATTTACAGCAGTAGTATATTCCACCTCTAACATGTTTTATAACTCATTCAAATTAGCATTTTGAACTAATTCAAAATCATCATGCTTACCCATATCAGTAATACCAAAATCAGTTTGGTTATGAAACATATCAAGAGCAAGGGTATACATGAAATGAGGGTAGTCCAAAATAAAATGTAGATTTCTTGGAGAAGATCCAAAAGATGGAGATTGGCATGGTGCAATCAAGAGCAACAACTTAAATGGAGGCTTTCAGAATTGTTTTTAGAGCACCTTGTCCATGGGGAGGTCCTTTTCCAAGACACTTCAGCCCTTAGGAGAAACTGGACTTCATGATTGAGATGTTGCACCAACTTGCAAAATGGAGAGTAGAGATAGAGGCTTATAAAACCTGGTGCCAGGAAGCCTTGTCAATTGGTAGATCCTACACCATCGTTTGGTAATTTTCTCTCTACTCCTCAAGCTGCACCATATCATTTTGAATGTATAATTTCAAATCCATCCCATGTTGCCCCAAGTGTTGATTCCATTTCTCCATCCCCTAGTCTTCCACCTCATCTCAATTCTTCTGTCATTTTCCCTCCCAAACAGTCATCCTCTCCACAAGATCTAAAGGAAATACCTTCCACTCCAAGGAAAAAAGAAGTTTAACCTCCTCCACCACCACAAAAAATTGTAAAATAAATTAATTTACAACCCACCCTTCCTCTTGCATTCCCAAATCCATGTTGGGAAGATAAATCAGAATGTCAGTCAAGGACAACAAAAAGAGGATCCAAAAATAAAAGAAATGACAGACAATCTGAAAAGTTGGGCTGCAAAATTTGGAATAACAAAGATTCCCTTGATGGTTAAGCCTTCAGAGGAGGTGATGTTAGAAGAACAAGTGGTGGACAAGGCTGATTTTGTTGCAGCAGAAGAAGAGAAAAAAGAAGAAGCAGATCAACAATCAGTTTTATCAAAATGTAGTGTCCATGTTGGCACTCTACTTGAAGGAAATGCTAATCCAATTCAAGTTACGCAATCAGCCATGGAAGAGGAAAGCTCTAAAAGAGATCTTGCAGCCCCAACATGTCCTCTAGAGCAGTAGATTGAAGAGTTTGATTTGACAAACTTCATGCTAGAGGAAGAGTTTAATCAAGGGAAAGATTGTCTTCAAGCAGTAGAGGAGGGAGAAGCTACTCCAAATCCAAAAGAAGAGGAGCATATTTCAGCTGTGGAGGAGGAAAATGTAGTGCCAAGGGCTTTGAACTCAAAATAGGCTATAGAGGAACCTTCATTTCTTCCTTCTACTTCATTCTATTCAAGCTCCATCGTTGAAGAAGAGTTTGATCTTTCAAACTTCATGTTTGAGAGTGAAGGAAACCATGGTTAGCAAGTTACAGATCAACAGAACACCATGGAAGAGGTTGAACATTTGCAACATGATATCAATGAGGTAGTTTATCTGTCATATTTGGAGGACTATTTTGATGGAGAAGAACCAGTTGAGTTTCTATTATTTTCTCCTTCATCATCCACCTTCCAAGCACATGAGCCTGTTGTCATGGAGGAGAACTTTCAATTGCAGCATCTTGCATCTTATAGTAGCTCTTTGGAATCAAGGTTGGAAGATATTAATCTTCCATGTTCTTCACAAGAGGAAGAAGGGAAATAACAGAAGAGTTCCACCATTCCTTCCACCCCATCCATTCAAGAAGGTCTACAAGAGGACTCCATTTTTGGAATTGAAAATCAGAGAAATGGGCATATCAAAAGGATTAGAACATACCCAATCAAGTATTTGGCTTCATTGGAGCTACAAGAGAAGTCAAAACCAGTCATTCTTGCTTCTAAGCATGAGGATGAGCTACAAAGTACCAAGGATTAGCTTCGATACCTCTTCAATCTAAATGCAAAGTAACTAAAAGAGGTATTTGAGTTACTTTCAGCTGACACCTTGCTAATTTGGGTAGAAGACTAGCTTCTTGTTGATTTTCCACTCATACAAGCAGCCATACTCAGGTGTAAATCAATTGCATGGCTGCCAATTTTGAAGAAGGGAAGCTATTTCTCCCTTCTAGTTATAGGATTTGTTTGATATCCCTTTACTCTTTGTTAGAGTAGAGTAGGTAGGTTTGCTTTTATTAGAAGAAGTGCTTTTTTACACTCTGCATGTTCCATTTGGAGCGTGTATGATTTCCAATTTTGTACATAGTTATTTTAGTACTCTTTTGGTTCCTCTTGCACAATTCATTTCAGTGGCATTTTGGTGAGGATCAACTCCAAGTTTCAATGTGTTTTCCAAGTGCCTCAGAGGTCAGATTTTCATAGTTCAGATCAGAATTGGTTATCAAACTTGACTCCATGCTTAATGGATTCTTCAAAATGCCACCGATCATTCATCTAGCAGGCAGATGACCCCTAAGAGTGGCCAAATTGTTAACTAAAATAAGCTCCCTCTTATTTTGGGTTAAGTAGCTTCATTTTTTTGTGCCTCAGTCAAATTTTTCGAAATTTTAGATGCTCAAAAGTTCATGGAAATGGCTTCATCAGATAGTATTTTTCTTCCCCTTTCCAAAAAGGTAAAGAAAGTCCTCCTAACTCCTTGTATTTTTTGAGTTATGGCTCAGCAGAGTTTGGAGGGAAAATTTACCAAGGCGGACCCACGGGCAAATTTTATGCACTTAGCCTTTTGGCTAAAAAAGTGAAAGGGAAATATTCAGCCTGAAAGCCTGCCAGGAAATGAAATGATGCCATGTATCAAGGTAGAGTGCTGAGAGGTGGAAGGACTTCAAGTTTTTTGGTGTTTGGTCAAAATACATCAAAGGTAAAAATTGTAATGCATCCCCACCAAGCAATCAAAAGGTGGCCACGTGTCTAGTCAATGGCAGGAGTCGGGGAATCTGGAGGATTTGGAGAAATTTTCCAAAGTAGTGAAAAGTGTGAAGGAAAAAATGGAAGGACATCCCCTCCGAGAAATCAAAATCCGCCACATGTCCACATCAGTGGCATGGATTTCACCAGTGGAGGACCTTGGAAAAATTTTCCCTTGTGGGAAAAATGGGTAGAATGAGATTTTAAGGCCATGGACTGACCATACTGCTCCACATGTCATCGAAGGAGTGAGGTGTGGAAATTTTTTTGTCAAATTTTCCCAATTTGAAGAAAGAGGGAAAAAGTTCAAATTTTGGCCCGCGAACCCGATTTTTGCCCTAATTTCACCATTTTTGCCTTAAATATTTAGAGGGGAATATCTTTCACACTAGAGATCAAATTTTTGCACTTTTGGTATCATTGGAAAGATGGTAAAATTCTCTACATGATAGATAATTCAATTTTGATTTTTTATGGAGATTTGTGGGAGAAAAATCAGAAAATGTCTTTGGCATGTAAAAAACGTAGAAATGGTTCCTGAACCACCAAAATTAATGAAGTATGGGCATCTTCCTTTCTCTGCAAAGAAATGTAATTTGAGGTATGGTATTTTTCATGGAAACCCATCATTTTGCAGGCCAATTAAATGGATCTTGTTGGTTTTTGGAGTTCTAAATAAAATTTCCCACATTTTCTGATTTCTTTCATTCTGTTCGAGCGATAAAAGCTAGTTTTGGCTCATTTTGTAAAAGTTTTTCATATCTCTTCTCTGGATCTTATTTCTTTTCTTCCACAGGGTCAAAAATGGAGTTTGAACCTCCTCCCCTACTCTGTAATGGTGTTTTTTAACCTCTTACCCATGAAATTGATGTTTTGTGCAAACTTCTGGAGCAATAACAAAAATGTGTTTTGTGATGCATCTTTCCATCCTTGCTCATTTTTTCGATTTTTCTCTTCTTACCTCTCTTCATTGCAGGTATTTATGCAAGTTTTTATGTTCATTGCAAGTTTTTTGGAGATTTTGTTCATGGAGTTTTGGAACATTTTTTGTGTGAAATCCATCTTTTGTCTATGATGCACTTGTCCATCCTTCCATTGCTCACAATCTCTTTGTTTTCCATGGAAGTTTTTGATAGATGATCAACATTTTCCTTCTCTGTTGTATCACCATTTTAGTGTAGGCTCTGTTCTTTCCAGTTTTCTATTTCTTGTTGTCTCATTGGAACTTATATTAGGATTAGATTATCTTGCCTGAACTGGAATAGCTTATGGCAGGTAGTTTAGGAAGAGGAACCAACCTTCTCTTGAGAGCTTTCCCCATTTGCAAATGTCCCACACTTTAGGAAAGATTAATGTTGTGTAATCACACCAAATGACATTACCTTAGAAAAGTAGATCTTAAGGTCATTTTCAGGGTGCTGTGAATTTTTCACTAATAGTACCCTTCGCCAATGCTTCCCATCTTGACTTTTCAACTACCGACTATGTCCCTTTTAAAACATGGGACATGTCGAAGGAAGAGAAAGTAGAGTGGTACCTGATCCTTTTGCTACTAGAGTTATTGTGGTGGAAGAGACATAAGTCATAGATTGGTGTGATATATGTTTCATGCCCCATGCTCTTTGTGAAGAAGGTAATCAAGAAGAAGAAACTAATGATGATGATGTCTACATGATGGGATGCTCCACTTTCTCACAACAAAGGGAAACCTCACCTGAGGTGATAAGTGCCAAAACTGCTACCATGTTTTGGGACTGCATGAATAGAGTACATATTCTCCCTCCCTCTCAGACTTTAGAAGTATATAATGTACAAGATTTTTAATTTCCCAATAATGGCTTTGAATATTTAAGGGCTTTAATGATAAAAAAATTATGATGGAGGAATCCCATCTGAGGAGGACAAGTAATTATTAATGAATGTTGTTATGGCTCAAGAGAAGGAATATAACACAAGAAGTAAGGATGTCAAAGGGGTAGGGCCTCAGGCCAAGCCAAAAATCTCCCATGCTTTCTAACATTCGTAAAGAGGCTCCTAGGAAAGATCCATCTGCCAAAAGCCCTGAAGTTCCAAGAAAAAATCATACCCATCCTTATGCTCAAGCTATCAAGAATCCTGTGCCACCTAATGAATGTATCAGCTTTATTTCCAATACCCGCCTTGCCCAAGAATGCCCCATATGACATTTCCCAAGTTTTAAGTCCAATCAAAGTCTTTGTCCCAATTATTGAGTTGCTTAGGATTCCTGAGCACAAAAAGAGAGCAGTTGAATACTTGGGATTGAGTGAATAGAAGACAACCCTAGGAAGAAATGTGAACATTGTGGAGAATCCTCTAGCCATTAAAGATTCTGAGACACCATCAGCATCGAAAAGAGCTAACTGAACCACCTGAGGTTTATTTGGGGACATCTTTGGTAGACTCTCAGCTGAATGTGGATCCATTCTTCACTACTTTGATCATCAATGATAAGCTGCTCTATAACTACATGTTTGACTCAGGGGCATCATGCAATGTCATGCCTTTGGAGGTCATGAATAAGTTGAATATTAAGGTAACAATAGCATGTGGTAAGTGTACTACCATGGACTCCAGAGAGGTGCCATTACTGGGATGTGTGAAGGGTTTAGTGGTGATGTTTGTAGCCTACCAAGGTAAAAATTTAATACTTGATGTTGTCATAGTTGATTTCCCAACCAAGTGGGGTATGTTGTTGTCAAGAAAGTGGGTTGCAAGTGTTGGTGGTAGTTTTTAAATGGACATGTCTTATGCCACCATCCCAGTTGAGGGAAGCCTTGTCAGGTTATATGGGGACAAGAAAGTGTTCCACCTTATTAAGGATCCCAAGAATGCGTCCTATGAAGTATTGTATAAAAATGTTGATGCTGACAACTTTTTGGGTTTTGTTGATGGAAAAGAGTAAAATAATGAAGATTCTAAGTGTCTTGAGCAGGAAAATCTCTCCTTGGAATCTATTATTTGATTGAGCTTGCTCTTAATTTGGAAATGGTGTCGGTGTTGTCCTAATTTCTCCAAGCCAAGAAAGGTTTGTTTTTTCCTTTAAGCCTAACTTTGAGTTTACTAACAACATTGCTAAGTATGAAGCATTGTTGTTAGGCTTAAGAATTTCTTGTAAGTATGGTGTCAGGGACATCATTGTCAAAGGAGACTCTGAGTTACTTGTAGAGCAAGTCAGGAAACTCTATGCCAAAAAAAATCAGTGACTAAAATAGTACAAGCATGTAGTTTTTGGACTTCATTGAGATGTTTGACTCCTTTAACATTCTGCATCATGAGAGAAGGTTCAATGACTTGGTAGACAAGCTTGCAGTGTTGGGGTCTCAGTTTGACAGTTCTGCAACATCCCCTTATTGTGAATATGAGGTGGAGGTAGCGACAAGACCCTTATTCCCTGACAATATAAAACATTCACAAGTTTTTGATAATTTTTGCTTAGGTCAGAAGGTTCTTACAAAATGATGGAGAGTTTTGCTAATCAAAAAATTGATTGGGAGCCAATGGTCTGTACAACAGAGGGGAAGGAAACCTTATTTGGAAAAGGCATCATCCAGCTAAAGACCAACACCATTCTTGAAGGGCTGGTTTCTCTTGAATCATATTTTGATAATGCTAACTGCATTATTAATAGGCATATGGCAGCCTTGAGGGATGTTGAGGAGCATGACCTTGGCATGAAGGAGAAACCAAGGAAGATTTGGTTGGGCAGAAGTCTCAACAAATATGAAAAGTAGTTATACATCTAGTTATTAATGAAATACCAAGATTGCCTAGCTTGGACCTATTCTGACCTCAAAGCAAATAGAGAAGACCTATTCTAGCATGAGATTCCCTTGGAGCCCAGTCAAAAACCCTTCAGGAAGAGGTGGAGGCCAATTAATCCTCAATTATATCTCAAAATGCAAGAGGAGATGAAGAAGCTAAGGGATGGAGGAATTATCCAACCCACAAGGTATTCTTCTTGGATTGTCAACCTACTACCAGTAAGAAACAAGAATGGTTACATAAGGTTGTGTGTGGACTTCAGGAATCTAAACAAGGCCTCAATAAAGGAAAACTACCCTTTACCTAACATGGACCACATGCTGTAGTTGGTGATTGATTCTAAGTTACTTTCTACTTTAGATGGCTTCTCTGGTTATAATCAATTCATGGTGAAAGAATCAAAAAAGATCAAGATAGCCTTCACTACTCCATGTGGAATGTATGTATATGTTAGGATGCTGTACGTACCCAAAATTGTAAGGTACTGTACTGCCATAACAGTGTAACAAGTGCCCCGATGATGATATAGGTCTCCTCGCAAGGTGTTCGGGATCCGGAAAAGCCCTCGGAGTATGCGTTATACATCCCGCATGCCCCGCTTTAGCCCTCGTGCCCTTTGTTTTTCTCCTTTCTTACCTCTTTCCTTGGCCTCTTGACCTTCAGTGACGAAACCACCGCCCTGCAGAGCGGCGGTCTCGTGTGAACAGGGTGGCGGTCCTGTAACCGCCACCCTGCTCAGAGCGGTGGTCCTGTGCACGTTTTCCAGAACGCTCTTTTGACGCGACCCCGCGTGAAATATCATGACTCACCATCTTTCCTTGCCGGACTTGAGCATGCATTTATGTTTTTGGTCCCCTGGAACAGTGTTTTTCATTTGTTTATTGTTTAGGAGTTCAATTTGGTATTGGTTTTTGAGTGTTGGAATTCCTATAAATGCATGGTGTGTGTATATGCAAATGGTCAAATGTGTGAAGAATTTGAGTCTGGAGTCTTTGATCACCATTTTTCTTGTTAGAGTCTTCTGATTTTTAGTGTTTTGGTTAGCTTGCTTAGGATTGATAGCATAGTTTATTTCATACTTGGTTTAGTATTGCTCAGCTGTTGGTAAGCCACAGACCCATCTTGTGCAGGCAGTGCTGTTGTTCCATCCAATCCAGTTAGAAGCTTTCCTCTGAATTCCTCTTTCACTGTAGATTTGTATTTACTGTGTCTTGGGGTTCTTAGTTCAAATTCATTATATACCTGGTTAGCTTTATTCAGCTGTTAGTAAGCCACATATCCAACTTGTGCAAGCAGTGTCTTTGTTTTGAGCAGAATAGCTTGGGAGGCCATTAAAGTTGCAAGTTTTGCTCTTTGTATAGGATAGTTGCAGGTTCTGGTCGCTTCATGTTGCATGACTCGCAGTAAAATCCCGCTAGGAATCGCATAAGCCAAGCTCTGTACTCTTGCGCTATCCCTCTCCTACTCGCATTCTCGGTCTGCATTCTGAGTTGTCCTTATCCCAAAATCTACTCCTATTGGTGCTAGCATTACACACTTTTCTGGATCCAAGTGAACACGAAAGAACGAGAAGATCATACTGAGGGGACGAGATCATACACACACCATCGGATTCGCCACTGTTCAGCGGAATCCAGGTTTTAAATTTCAAAGTTCTAGTCAGAATCATATCAAATAGAGTAGTTAATCACTTTGTTTCATTTTCATTCTATTCTCGATATTGCCAGGGAAGCTGTGGGGATTGATAGTTTCTGAGAAACTATGATTCACTCCTCACTTCTGAGGTAGGATCGAGAATCTTGCAGGTAGATTAGATAGGCTATTTTATTTATTTAGAATAATTCTACAAATCGCACAGGCAAATAACCACACTCGGTTATCTTGTCTGTTTTAAATTATTGTTTAGTTATTATTTCTAGATACGCTTAAAATAGTTTGCTTTCCTTAGAATTGTTAGAATATTTCAGAGAAGAATAAAAGTTATATGCAGTTAGATTTATTTCACGTAGTTAGAATTTGCTTCATTACATTTAGATTACATTGCTGTTTCATATGACAATTACGAGACCTCAAGAGCCCAGGGAATATATATTTGAGCCAATCGTGCCTCAACCAAACCTCGCTCACAGCGATAGTTGACATAGACCAAAATCTCAGGATACAAGTATTCCAAACAACCACAGATTTGCAACTGATCAGTTCATAGTTAAGAGGATTAAACATAGAAGATGACCAAGCACATGCGTTTTGGTCAAGTCAGCCAAAATACAGATTACCCTAGAAAATATCCACATGACTGTAGAAGGGCTCGAAAGAGAACAAACATTCGGGTGTGATCCTTTAGTTCCACATCCAGATGCTGGAGACCCCTCGTAGATATAGATACTAGCTTAAGAATCCAAGTCGTCAGAAGAACGCCTGTAAGGTATTCTGAGAAGATTGCACAACTGTTGGTTCTAAACATAGAAGCTGAAAAAGCTTACGACTACTGGATACTAGGGATTAGAACTTGATCTCGCGTATGACCATAATAAGGACCACAACAACCAAGGGTCTATGGTTGTGATCCACAGATCCCACAGCCCAACGAATCCACAAGATCAGTTAGATATAGACACTGGCCTACGCACACTAGTATTTCAGTCCACTCCACTTCCACCTATCATCATCGAACAACTGTTTTTACTAGATATAGCGGCTAAACGAAGCTAGGGAATTCTGGACTAGGCCAGAAAATCATCCATAGAGTCAATTGACTATTCATCATCCACCATATGACCTTATCAGGAGATATACACGAAACAATCCCAGGTCATTTTCCACGTATCCCACAACCCATAGATCGAATCACGCCAGAGCTCGATATTGATTGGAGCCTTCGGCAGTCATCCTTGCTGATCGATCTATTCACACCAGTCCAAGTTAGAAGGGCCTTCTTTGCCTTAGATTCACAAATTCCATTAGTGCGTGTCGAAGACATTAGACTGCCTAACTAGTTTGTCTGCATATTCTTCCCCCACCGGCTGTCTCGGCACGACCTCGGGAGGTCAGGTACGACGGAAGAGTTACTTGTTGATTCTCACGCTCGCCTGTCACTTTTCCGGCGTACAGATGCCCTTTGGTCTAATGAATGTTTCTTGATAGCCACTTTTCAGAGAGAAATGGATGTTGCTTTTGTTGGTTACATCAATGATATTTATTGCTATTTACCAAGATGATGTAACAATGTTTTGAAGAAGTGAGATGGTTACCATTTGGCACTTAGAGAAGATGCTTTAGATCAACCTGTAGGGAATATGGCATCTCACTCAATCCAAAGAAATTTCATTATGGAGTGCAGATGCTAAATTTCTTGGTCACATTGTGAATTATAATTGAAGGACTGGATGATTGATCCATGAAAGAGTGGAGGCCATCAGCAAGGTCTCAATTCCAAGAACCAAGATAAGGAATTCAGTCCTTCTTCAGGATTAGATAAACTTCATTAGAACCTGGTTTATATCAAAAATCTTTGTTAAGTTGATTATCAATAACTATCACTTCCATGTTGAAGCAAGGATCAGATCATCAAATGAGAGGAGGCTTCAATCAAATGGTCAATTCCTAAGAGGCATCAAAGCATTGCACCTATGTTTTAGGCAGCCCCAGATTACAAACAACCTTTTTAGCTTCCTACATTTCTTTCCCACTTTAGAGAACACTATTGCTTGAGTGTCCTGCTACAGAAGGATGATGAATGGGCTAATAGGGACATTTCCATTTTCAATAAGGCTTTGCAAGGAAGAACTGAAATACACCATCATTGAAAAGTAGGATTTTCCTTGGTCAAAGCAAGTCAAAGGTTTTCAGGACCTTATATTTTAAGTTCAAAAGTTGTTGCTTATGTCCCCCATACCATGGTATCATCCTGTCATGAGATGGAAGTCTCAAGTAAAATATTAAGATGGAACTGAAAAAACTTGCAAGAGTATGGTATGTTCTACATCCAAACCATGTAGTTGTGAGAGGTTTGGGGTTAGTTAAGCTCATTGCTGAGAGAAACTTGTAGACCATTGAGGTAAATGAATTGAGGAAATGGAAAGGGTAGTTGTTTCTGAAAGGATTGATGAGTTCTGAGTGGTACAAGGATGTGATGTTCTATCTTAGTTTCATAAAACTTCCCTGAGCATTTGAATAAGAACTAGAAATGAGATCTTAAGTTGTCTTCCTAGAAATATGTCATTTCTAATTTTGGGTTGGCATGTAAGAACCAAGAGGGAGTCCTCTTAAGATGCATCACTGATGATGAAGCCCCCAAAATAATTGTTCTCCTCCATTGATAACTTTTCTAAATCAGTGGGAATTTTCCTTGTAAGAGTCACATAGGATCCCGTAGGGCTTTTATCTTAGGACAAAAACCTTTCAAGGAGCATTGAGAGTTTAAAATTGTAAGATTGGGATGAGCAAGAGTATCGGTAGATATTGCTCCAACCTCAAGATAAAAACTAAATGTAACGGTAACAAGAATTATAATCAAAGATGGTTCACAATTCATTTTTATAATGGTCAAAGTGGCCCTGGCTAAAGTAATTTTTTAGGTTCAATCCTAAGGACAAATATGTCATGAACTAGAGATTGGATAAATTTGTCTAAACAGATCACATGTAGTTAATGGATATCTTGACTATGTTCAAGAATGTATATGCTATTACCAAATTGTTACGTCAATAGGGAAATTCTTCCTATCTCAAGGAATTATATGCAAAATGGATGGCTTTGCACCTCTAGGTGGGTTGGAATCAAGACCAAAATTTCTTAGTAGTATTAAGCTATGGAAATGATAAAGAGTGGAGAGGGATTAAATGAAAACAGTCCAATACAATCAAATGTTAGTTTGACCCCCATCTTTAGATGTGGGGTTCTAAAAGACTATTTGCGCAACATCATTAGATCAGGCTAAGAAATTCATGCTGGAATGAAGCAAGCAATAGTTATTGGTCCTGAAGAGATTTTTAGTAGCATAATAATCTTTCATGTTACAGAATTGGATCCCAATTGATTGTGACTAAGGGGATGTAAAATGAGAATAATGTATAACCTTATTTCTTAAAATGAATCCAGAAAGATATACAAAATGGAATAATTCATTAAATGCCAAGAAATGTTCAATAAATAATGCCTAACAACAATCAGAGGAAATTTGACATCAAAAAAAAGATCAAACTACATGATTTAATCTGCAATATTAAAATTGCAATTTTTATAACAGAAGTCAAGCATACTAACTAACAAACATGTAAGAAATAAAGTGATGGCAACTAATAGAATTCCACTTTTAAAATAATCATTACTCTGAAGGAAATAGAACATCATAGCCAACATTTTCCAAAGCATTTAGAAAATAAGTAGCTTTAGCAAATAAATTTGAATTTAAAACCTAAAAGGTTACCTATATTATCCTAAGCTTGTTAGGATCACCTTCAGGAAAAGAACTTTCCGATTAATCAACAAGAAATTTAGTCGTTTTACGATTCAGTTATGTCTTATAAAAGATGGGGAAGAAACCTGCACACCTATAGTGAAAATTTCATTGGTGAATCTGTGGAATAAAAGAAGAGTGAAAGAAATGTATTCAGTGTTTCTTCTTGTAGTGTGGATGGGAATTTCTTCAAATAATATCAAATATTTTATATCTTGCCATTGGCAGCTTAATTTTGCAAAGTAAATCAAATACATGGAACCTTGTTAATGCTATGTTAAGTTACCATGATTTTTTTGTGATGATTTTATCTTCTCAAAATATATTAGTGATCTAATTATCTTTAAATTCTAAATGTTCTAATAAGCTTTGGAAAATCAATATATCAAAGATGTTGATAGTATTAAAACTAAGGCAATATGTTGAAGAAATGGTTCGCAAAAAACCTCTCAGAACCAAATGCTTGTCTGTAGCATGTACAAATGATTGCAATAAAAGTTCACAAAACTATGAAGTGATATTATTTGAAGGATGATAGAAGGAACTCAAGATCCTTATGCACCATAGGATGAAGAGCTACAACAAGAGAAATCAATAGAAATTTGACAAAAACATAAAAACTTGATTTTCATACTTGAAATCTATAAAGTGTAATAGATCAATTCATCGCATTGTTGTTAGTCATGTTTTAGCTGAAATGGATTTATATAGGATGGGGGACTCTTAACATATGGTTATGTTATGGCCTCTTATGTGTATTTAAAGCATAGTATTTCCACTCATGTATTAAAAACTCTTGGTAGAGTTATACGTTGTTGTAAATGAAGGTTGAATAGGTAGGCTTGGCCTTGTATTTAAATAGTTTTCCACTTGGAGAATTTGGAATTTGGGTGCATGTGGGACTAAAGCTCAAAAATTACTTTTAGATTAGATTAGGATAAACATGCTTTAGGCTTAGTTAAGCTAGGATTAGTCTAGTTAAACTTGATTAGCAAGTGGTTAGAGACTCATTGAGAGTTGGGAGGGGTCTGGATAACCAATTGTGACTAATAGATAGCCTTTGAAGCCAATAGAAGTGGTCTAGAGAAGAACTAAGGAGGTTCTGAATGGTCGAAAGGAGAAATGTTTGCCAAATAAAATTATTAGAGGAGGAATACGACCGAAATAATGTCTTGAATGGGCATTCGATAATGGAGCGAAGTATGAGGATTTAATGAAGTTTCGTTAATTGATTGGATGATGAAATGCTAAGTTTAAGCATATTTTAGGTGTCTACATTTGCCCCTCTTTGGGGTGGCATAAGTGACGTCACTTTAAAGAAAGTAGACAAGTATAAACAAGTAGAAAATTTTGAAGGGATAGAAGAAAAATGATTAGAATGGAGGATGCCCCCTCGATTGTCAATGGGGTGATAGAAGAACTAGATTGACGATCGAAAAGAACACAAGAAGAGATTAGAAGAAGAATAGTGTGAAGAAGAAAGGGCATATAGAAGAAAAAGGAGAATGAGGAAGGGGGAATGAGCTAACATCCATCTAGTGCCTTCTAAACAACTTTATTTTTCATCATATTGCTAGAGTTCTTCATCATCGGTCTTTATTAAAAAGAATGAGCAAAAGTGTAGTATGACATGAAAATCCATATACGAACAAATGTCCATTTCTAAAAACATCAACTCCATGCAACATACAAAATTGCAATATGAGAAAGTAAAAGATGTGCCTAACTCCATGCAACATACATAATGTAATGCAATACGTGAAAGTAAACAAGATAAAATAACAGAGAAACAAGATGAAATGTTTTTGGTTATCAAGCTTCAGTTCCGACCTACTAGAATTAATGACAAGGGTTAATGATGGTGCCCCAAGAAAGGATACATGCAAAGGGAAAACAGAGGACACTTTGGTCTGATGAAAAAGCAATGTGCACCATGAAATAGTACCAGGCAACTCATTGTGCCCCAGAGTACAGACGAAGTAAGCAACCTAACTTTTGTTGATGGAGGTAGATCAAGATGATCCACGAGTCATGCACATGGATAGGTGAGAACCAAAGAGTGACGTTTTGTAGGATGATTTTATATTTTTAGAAGTTTTCTTAAACATATTTGAATGTTTTGATTTTTCTAACATTTTTGAATGTTTTTTATGATTCTAAGGCATATTTTGAATGTTTTTTTATTTTTTCCTAACATATTTGAATGTTTTTGTGATTTTGAAATTTTTCTGAAACTATGTACAGGAAGACAAGGAAGCTTGGATGCCCCTAGTAATAGATGGGATGTACAAGGGCATAAGGCCACATGTGTAAGAGAAAGGTGAAGATGTAAAAATGCCCCAATGATTAGGTGGGAGTATTCAAAGGTAAACTTTTCACATGTAGAAGCGGGACCCAAGGCAATTATGGATAGGTTCAACATGATGATGAACATAAACCAATGAAGTGCTAGGAAGAAGCAAGGATGCCCCCTTCGTAAGTTGGCCTAAAATCACATGATAGAAAGGAAGGAGAAGATTGTTTTTGTGAAAGGGGACAAAGGTGCCCAAAAACATGGCAAAAAGGTAATCTTATACACATGGATGTTCTAAACGAAGTAGAAGAATGATGTGAATTATATGAATTTAGCTTAGAATCCTTGTGATGAAGAAGTGATTAGCCAAAGGCACAAATCATGAGACAAGATATGGACTAGAGTAAGAGTTTGAACAAGGTCCAAAATGAGACACTTGGTAACATACTAACCTTGCCTACTCATAGATATCTAGTGTGTGCATGTGGAATTTATTACCTCTTGAAGGGAATATTTAATAGACAAAAAGTGAAGATACCCTAGCCAATGTGTAGGAATGATTTATTTTGATAGGTGATTTTGTGATTTGATGGTGAAAGGATAGCCATACATTGCTCTAGTGCCAACCAGGCATCCATCGCCCCGACAGAGATGTATTTGATTCTAATCACAACATTTCTCTATTGTTAGTCATGTGTCCATAGCCCTGATAGAGATTATTGGAAATACACCAAGAGAGAGTTATATATCAATTTGCTTTTGCTTTGTAGCTTTTAGCTTTTGATTTTTGATTGATTTTGATTCTTTTGCTTTCTAAAAACTTATATCAGATCTCTTATTTGACAAGGGGTTTAAGAACCATTGATGGCTTGATGGAAGGAGGTGGAAGTGATTGTGATGATGACATTGGCTAGCGTCAACAAATATGTCCAAAAGTTCTTCGCAACAAGTTTATTAGATGGTGAATGTGTTAGGATCTCTAAAAGGTCAGTCGTTCTTTAATTTACCAAGGTGATAAAAGACTAGGGTCAAATGGATACCATAGAGATAAATGTCATAAAATGCGTGACAATAAGCTAACCAAAAAATCACCAAAGGGATTAAAATGGTAGGGATACTTGCAGAAAAATAGCAAGGAAGGGAAGAAAGAAACATCCATGTGTACACAATACCTGATTTCAATGTTTGATATTTTTACCTTTGATTTTTGTTGTGTTTTCTTAATCTATTTTTGTATTTTTGAATTTTTCTTTTTTTAAGATTTTTGACAGTTTTTAAGAGTTTGTGACTAACAAAGTCACTCTGTGTGGTAAGATCCAATAACAATGTTTGTGACTCCCTTAATAAGGGAGACTAGTCGTGTTTGATTATCAAGAGTGATTTTATCCCCGATCTCGATGATTGAGGTGAGTTCACACTCAATAAATGACTATGATTTGTTCTAAAACATGGATTTCATACGTGGGATTTTAATTCCCCATCCATAGGTTTACACACTTTGCACCATACTTGATGGTTATGTTAGTGTGCATTCCTGAATCGTGATTGATAGAATTTTGAGATTGTTTGATTTGTTGGGAGCTATAGATCTCTTTGCATTTTTGATCTGAGCTTGATTAAGAAAATGTTTGGGTTTCTTATAAGCTAACGTGTGACTTGTCTGATCTTGAGAAGGAGAAGAAAGTGAATGTGGACGTCTAAAACTGATGTGATAAATGACCATGGGCTTGCCACAACCATTGATAGAAGAAATATGTGATGGATGAAAAGGATATGGTCCAAGGATTTAAGAAGATGGGCTACTGGGAGTTGAGCCATAGATAGAATATGAAGGGATACTAGGATGTGGCCCAAGAATAGAAGAAGAAGGGCTACTTGGACGTGACCCATAGATAGAAGATGAAGGGCTACTAGGATGTGGCCCAAGAATAGAAGAATAAGGGATACTATGACGTGACCCATAGATGTAAGATAATGGGCTACTAGGATGTGGCCCAAGAATAGAAGATGATGGACTACCCGAGGGTGATCCATACCTAGAAGACAAGGGGCTAGTTGGGCATGCCCCAAGAATAGAAGATAGTGGACTACTCGAAAATGTCCCAAAATAGAAGAGGAAGGGCTACTAGAAGGTGACCCACACCTAGATGAAGATGAAGGGCTACTTGACATTGACCCCATAAGAGATTGTGATTGAGGAATTATGATGGACAAGGAGTGATTGGGTGATGAGAAGATAGGACATGGATCAATGTAAGACCTAGGATTTTCCTCGCTTAATGAAGAATGTGAAGATAGAAGAATAAGAGGAGGATAAAATTACATGATTTGAGGCTCTTCCTCTATTTCTTGATAAAAGGAATCAACATTTTTCTCAGAATATGCAGGCACATCGAAGTCTAAAGAGAATCCTTTCTTGTAATCTTCTAAAGGAATATCTTCATGTGCCCCTATAAATGCCCTAATTATTTCTTCATTCTCAAAGAGGTCAATCAGTATGAGTTGTTAATCGACCACCAGGGGTTGATTGGAAGGAAGAGGTTCACTTAGTGTGGAAGACTTAGAAGAATTTTGATGATGATTAATAGAAGAAGATGACTTGAGAGACGAAGAAGATGTGTAGCTAGATGTCTCAGGAGTAGAAGAAGGTGGTGTGGACCTACCTATACGATGGTATATCGTCTGTAAACTAGTAGGATTAAGTCCAAAGTCTATAGATTATGACATATGGGGGTATTCAAATGTTTGACTCGAAGGACTTTGAGTCACACAAATCTTCAAAAAAGGAAGATTTATTGGGGGTGATTGATGAAGAAGGTCCTACGAAGAAGGGGAGGAACGTGATTCAAGAATCACATCAGATGAATAATAACAAGGGTCTTGTAAAGAAAGAGAGGACCGTGATTCTAGAATTGTATTAGATGTTTGCTTGGAGGGATTTAGAGTCACACGTATCTTAAAAGGAAGAAGACATCGTTGAGGTGACTGATAAAAGGGGTCCTACGAAGAAAGGGAGGACCTTAACGTAGGAGTCATATTAAATATATGATGAAGAGGTTCCTATGAAGATAGGGAGGACCATGACATAGGAGTCACATTAGATGACTTAGGAGTTGAATTAATGAATCTGAATAGTAGCTTGGATCTAAATCCTCAGAGGAGTCAAAGGAAATATTTTGATTGGAATCCTCAGAAGAAGAGGAAATGTTTGGATTAGAATTAGAAGAAGAGTGGGGGGAAATCGAATAATAATTTGGATCAGATGTGTCCAAATCATACCACCAACTATGAGATGAAGGTGGGGAATGAGTTACCCAAATGGGACTTCTAGCGCGAAGAGCCAAATGAGGCTTAGTCATGATGAGCATCCTTTGATGTGAACACCGAAAATTGAATTCCTTATTGTCGTAAGAATGAGGAATCTTGCACGATAATTAGTCATTGTTGGCATCATTTTAATCTCAAATATCTAGGCCTTGATAGTGTGATTAAAAATTCTTTAAAGTGAAGAAGGTGTTATGTCCATCTGGGAAGCATAACAACAACCAACTAGACATTTTGTAAGTACGGAGATGCATGTGTGATTTTCCAAAGGGGGTCTAAGGAAAATAAACATCATGATGACACAATCTCAATGAGATCAAAAGGTATTGCCCTCGAAAATGTTTTATCTAGATGAATAATCACAAGGAACAATCACGCAAGTGTGAAACACAAAGCCAATCAACAAGGAACTGCTCCCTATGTAAAATGTGCATGTGCAAAATGATAATTCGATGAAAATATGATCAACACAATGTAAATATTTACGTCAAGCTCGAAATGAACAAGGTGTAAATATTAACAAAGGGTAGATGCGACTCCCAATCAAAGGATATCATGACAAGTTCAACAACCAACAAGACCTAAATGTTAAAGGGTGAGGATTACAAATGTAAGCCATGTAACCACACCAATTGGACACGTTAATCAAGCTTTACGAAGAAGAGAGATATTAGTGTCAAAGTGGTATCGAAACGATGCAAAAAATTAAGTGACACTCTTCAAGATTTTGGACAATGTTTAAAGCCAAACCAAGTCAAGGTATACTGAGGATGTGTTAAAATGTGCACAGCTTAACGCCACAATGCGGATACTTAGATCACATTTACGATAAAAATGACATAAGTATCTTAATTGTGTTGAGACTATGCAAACAAGGTAACATGTCAAAGGGAGATCAAATGATGAATTAATCTGAACTATGATGATGATCTTGACGTGGGTGTCAAGATCACAAAGGCTACCAATGATATAAATACACCTCCACACACTTTAGATGTTTAACTTACCCAACCGCAAACATGGATGGGTGTAAATGGATACAAAAAAGTGGTAGAAGCAACCAATTGGTAACACAAAGGTAGTCACCTTTCATTTGATCAACAAAGTGTCAAAAGAATGTGAAGGACGTAGATCAAAAATGGGGATGAAAAATGTTGGCTTCACTTTGGCAGAGTTTTGCCTCACCTTAAGGTAAGTAAAAACTAAGTGAAAGTAACGCGTCACATGTTTCGTAATAAAACATGGTTCACAACTCAGCACTGTTTTAGAATGGTCAAAGTGGGCTCCTGGCCAAAGTATATTTTCCTAGGTGGTTCTCTCATCCTAGGTGCTACAAAGATTATCCACAAGCGGGATGATTTACCCAAAGAGATTCACACTTACTAGTTTAGGAGTATCTCGACTTTGCCCCCTTCAAGAATAGTGGGCATTAGATGCATCTAATTGTGTACTTAAAAGGGTCACGTAGGGACAACTTGTAACTCTATCTCACAAAGGAATTACTAGTCATATAGGTAGTGTGGAGCACTTCCCATTTCATCCACAAGGTTCCCTCTTACGTGGAATACTTTAGGGTTCCTGGAACCACCCCCAATTTTGTAGCTTAAGGTATTCCAAAGGGGTTATGTTCCAGTTGAGCAGAGAGGGACGTACCCTTTTCTGAAACCTGCAATACAATGTTATGAATATGTTGTTTGTTTTATCTTTTTTAATTAGATGTGGTTTGCTTGAACACTATTTGGCAACCTGTATAACAACTATATTAGTAGTTTTCTAACTTTTGTTTTTATTCCTCCATTCTTTGGCAAGCAATGGGGTTTTGGTCCTATATGACGATTTTTAGTAGCTTTTCCGTCAAAAGAGAAGGCATCATTTCTGATTCTCCAGCTCATCCAAGGACGCAAGAGAAGAGCATACATGATTGTCTTCAAAAATCCAAAAATATATCAAAATGGAAAAACACTTTTAATTCAACTATGCCAAGTTTAGCCAATTTTCACTCAAATATTCCTAACAACATCAATGCATCAAAAGGACTTAAGAATCATTTCTGATTCCCAAGATCACCTAAAAGGTGCGACGGAAGAGCATACATGACTTTAATCTCATGATTAAAATTGCAATATTTATTAACTTTTTAAACAAGTTATATCACCATCAAACATGTAAAAATACCCTACAAAATAGAAGTTATATTCAAAATAAAACTTGTAAGGTGTTACAACATCAAAGACCAAATTTTCCAAAGCATTTAGGACATGTTAGAAATGAGTAGTTTAATAAATAATGAAAACGTTAAATTTTTGGTAACTTAAAACTCCAAATTTATGTTTCCATTGTTTATTTCATTTAAATACCTTTCCAACGCAAAAAAAATGGAGTCGTTCCGAGTTCAGGAGCAAAATTTATGGCCTCCGGAAGATTGCTAAGGATGTCTGCACCACTGTTAGTGTACCTGCGCCCCTTTTTTGGTGCCTGCACGCCTTTGTGTAAAAAACACACAGTGAGAGTTGTACATGCACCCACAAAATGTTGTGTGTGCCCCCTTTCCTGTAGGTGGATAAAAAACATGCGATTTTTTAAAAATATCAAAATTTTATTGATTTGGTTCAATTTTTGGCAGCACCTTCACCTCCTGTTGATCATGCAAAGAGAAAAAATAACAAGACAAACCCAGCTAAACTAGTTAAGAATCATGATTTTTTTCTATTTAGAACAAAAATATCAGTGAAACTAAAAACTTGAACTAATCTAAAAACTTTGAAACTAATCTAGAAATATTTGAAACTAATCTAGAAAGATTTGAAACTAATATAGAAAGCTTTGAAACTATTCTAGAAAGATTAAAACTAAGAAATAGTTAGAAACTAAAACAAAAAGCTTCAAAGTGACTCCAATAATGGAGGATGGACAAAGTGTCTCACCGGGCGTGCCAAATGGTGTGCAATGGAAAGTTGCACAAGCTATGGAATGAGGTTAAAGAACCTCAAAGCTTTGCTAACTCATCCATGCACCATAGGATTAGAGCTAAAAAAGATAAATTAACATGAAAGCATTACAACTTTGACAAAAACATAAAAAACTAACATGCATACTACTCTCTACTCCATGAAAGCTTAATGAAAGTGAACCTAGTATAGATCCTAAGCAATCAAATTGTGTGATTAGTTGTTTTCCTTAGGAGTGGATGGATGCAAGATGGGGTAGCTCTTAACAATGGAGTATGGCCAAGATCGAAATGTTCTATAGCTTAAAGCTATCACAAATGGTTTCTAATGCCTTTCCAAAATGCTTGAGAGAGGACTTGTGAGTACAGTTGTCTGTAAAGTGGTCAGTTGAATAGGTAGGCTTGGCCTTGTATTTATAGTTTTCCACTTGGGAGAATTTAGAATTTGGGTGCATGTGGGACTAAAGCATAGAAAACAATTTTAGATTAGATTAGGATAAACATGTTTTAGGCTTAGTTAAGCTAGGATTAGGCTAGTTAAACTTGATTAGCAATTGATTAGAGACTCATTGAGAGTTGGGAAGGGTCTGGATAACCAATTGTGATTGATAGATAGCCTACGAAGCCAATAGAAGTGGTCTAGAGAGAACTAAGGAGGTTTTGAATGGTCAAAAGTAGAAATGTTTTCCAAATAAAATGATTAGAGGAGGAATATGACCAACAGAGTGTCGTGAATGGGCATTCAAGAATGGAGCAAAGTATGGGGATTTAATGAAGTGTTTTTAATTGATTAGATTGGATGAAATGCTAAGTCTAAGAATATTTTAGGCATCTACACCAGCGTTTCTCTGGAACGCTGAAGGCTTCAGGCTCCCTACCTTTATAGTCTATATCAATTGAAGTCCCATTTAAGAAATGGGGAATGGACTTCATTGGTGAGATTTCAAACCCTTCAAGTGTTGTCCATAAGTGGATTCTTGTAGCAACTGATTACTTTACCAAGTGGGTGGAAGAAATCCCCACCAAGAAGGCTACACACCAAGTTGTCATGGATTTTGTGCTAGACAATATTATTTACAGGTTTGGAGTACCAGTCAAAATCATAGCTGATAATGCCATGAGTTTTAGGGCTAGACCTTTGGTGGAAATGTGTAAAGGATATGGGATAAATTTGACATATGCCTATAATTATAATCCCTAAGGGAACGGACAAGATGAGTCCAGCAATAAGAATTTGATAAATATTATCAGAAGAACCTTGGAGTTGAACAAGAGAAAATGGGGTGAACAGCTGATGTTTGTTGTTTGGGCTGATAGGATCACTATCAAAAGAGCCACTAGAAAGAGTCAATTTGAGTTGGTATATGGGACTCATTCCCTACTTCTCCTGCATATGTAATTATACTCATATCAGTTCATTCAACAACTGGAAGATCAAGAAGTGAGTCCTCATGTTGCTCGCATCAACCAAATTGTTGAGCTTGATGAAGAGAGGAGGGCATCTCGCCAAAGGCATATAAGGTTCAGAGAAAATATAAAGAAATTATTTGACAAGAAGGTCACTCCTAGAGCCTTCAATATTGGAGACCTTGTGCTATTATGGGATAGCAGGCATGACGATAAGGATAAGCATGGCAAGTTTGATTCATTATGGATGGGCCCTTACTCCATTGACATCAGAATTGGTGAACACACCTTCTTCTTGAAGGATATAGATTGTGATTTTCTCGAGCTACCTGTTAATGGTAGGCATCTAAAGCATTTCATGGATTGATTCCTATGAATCAAGTGAACACCTCTTATATAGTGTATAGTCAGTTGTTTATTTCATGTTTTGTGTTTTTGGTTTGTTCTGGTCCCCGGTGACCTATTTTTTGTGGCTTGTTGTTTGTTTCTGGAGATGGCTTCGTTTCTCTGCTCTGTGAGCCAACTCTGTCACCTAATCGATAATTTGTCACTTGGTATACTATTTTTCTTGTGTCACTCATAAGGAGTGCCCATCCCCAAGTTGGAGCCAGTGTTGGTGCTCAAAATGGTCTCGCCCCATCTGTGCTTTGGAAAACTATTCATTCATGGCCTCAGTCATTTTCTCCTTCCCCGTATGGTGTTTGGTTGGTCTTATTGCCAATTTTAGTCTTATCTTGGGTTGAGCATCATGTGTGGGTCTGCATTTGTCTCATGGTTCCTTTATTCCTCTGAAAAATCTCTGTATTTTGGGTCTCCCATGCTCTATCCCTTCAAAACTCACATATTTCCCATTTTCTTCATTCTCCACAGTCAGGATCTGTTGTCCTTGCCATTTTTCCCTTAATACTCAAGGGAGAAATGAGTTTATATGTCCCTAAGGGTGATGTTTGAGCCTTACAATAGTATAAATTCTCTTTCCCTTGAAGAAAAACCTCATTTTTTGGCTCAAAAGGATGTTTCTCTATGTTTTTATGGTTTGATGGGCATTTCTCTCAGTCAAATTTGCATCATTCAGTTGACAGGGAAACATGACACCTCTTGATTGGACATGGATCAGTTTTAATACTTCAAAAATTCCATAAAAAGCCTCAACTTTAAAATGTGTCCACATGGAGGAATGACGCTCATCTTGAAAATCAAATTTTTTGTTTGGATTTGAGAGTAACACTGAGAGGACACGTGGAGGGTTGGCAGGAAAGAGACACATGGAGGCTTCCGCTAGGTTTCCCATACTTAGAAAATTTTTTATGTAGTTGGAGCAGTTTTGGTGGAAGTGGACACATGGCAAGCTCGCGCTCATTCAGGGTCTCTGCTTTGGGTGCCGATCTTGAAGTTGCACAATGGAGACATGTGGGGGAACCATGCATGTTCAGGGACCCATCCCTTGAGTTTCATTCTAAAGAAGCGCCAGGCTGACACATGGAGGCATCTATTTACTTCAAATTTTACTAAGACTTTTCAATAGCCAAAAGGAGACTCCCGTGGAGCATGACACGTGGCGCCTTCTGCTGAACTTCAAGTATTCAGACAGACCTCGCTGGAGAAGGACATGTGGCGAGCCCATGCTTGTTTCAAGGTATCAAATTTTTGGGGGCCGCCTCAAGGTGCACCATTGTGACACGTGGTAATTTGAAAAGTCATAGGGGCTAGGGAGATGGACCATCGGAGGCAATTCAAACTTTTTACCTCTTTTCTTCATAAAGGTTAAACTATCAAAAATGGCCTGCTAGCCCGGTGGGAAATAGTCAATGTTTTGCCCTAGTCAACGACGGAGGTATCAAACCTGTGGAAGAAAATTGGGAAAATTTTCCTTTAGAGAAAAAGAGTTAAAAGGAAAAGGAGAAGCACAATTCAGCTAGGACCCACATTGGGACACGTGTCAAAAGTATTTCTCAAGGGCGAAGCTGCAGGGGAAAACTTGGAAAATTTTCTATTTTCCTAAACGAGAGTCAAATGGTAGAATTTCTATGCGTTTCTTTTGGGGCTAACCTCAGGACACCATGTCAGACCCATTTTCAGAAGTGGAGGTGCGGGGCAAAATGGGAAATTTTTTCATTTTTTCAAAAGGGTCAAAAAAGGTCAAAGGAAGCCCCTGAGCCTATTTTTTCATCTTCCACGTGGACGGCCCACATTCAAAATCAAATATCAATGGCTGCTGAGTGTTTAAATCTTATTTTCCATCCATTTTTTCTATAAAACTCTTGGGAGTGTGAGTCTTCATGATTTCTTGTTATTTTCTACATGCCAAATAGAGAAGTGAGTTAATTTTGATATCTAGAAGTTTGGTGGGAGAGATCTAGAGACGTCTTTCGACATTAAAGCAGTTTGACTCTCGGGCCTGATCTAGTTTTCCTTTTTTCTTCTCCTAAGCATGCAAGGGACCAGATTTGATTGATATTGGGTAGAAGTGGATGAAAAATGTATGGAGGCATATTTTTCCCAAGAAAGGAGTTCAATGTGGAAATAAATCAAAGATATTTTCCCTCGAGCACCTAGATACTTTTGTAGATTTGATTCTACAAATTACGAAAGAATCATGGCGAGAAATGGTGCATTTAAAGTATTTGTCTTTTTGGAGGAAGGGGATTTGTTGGAAATGTTATAAATGTCATGAATTTTTTGTGCAAATGGTTGGGAGTTTTTGGAAAGATCAAGACTAATTTTATCCAGTAGAGAAAGCTTGACAGAGCCCATCCATTCTGAGAAGCTGTCTAGAGAAGTCTGTATATCTCTCTTTGTGTCAAATTTGATCGTGTCAAGGTGGTTGCAAGTGTACAGCCATTGACAAGCTTTGAGATTGTTCTGAAAACTTTCCCTTGCTGATAAATTTGATCAAACTTTGAGTTATTTTGTGTCAAACTTGAGTAAAGAGTATTTATTTCATTTCTGAATGCATGTAAGTACTTTTTCTTGTTTCTGTTGCAATATTGTACCAAGATATAGTCCAATCACATAGGTCTTAGTCCTTGTGATAGTTTAGTGGCATCTACAATTTTATTTCTCATAAGATCCTTCATCTAGGAATGGGATAAACGGTTTAAAATCACTTTTCTTTCATTTTGTTGATAGACATTATCTATAAGCATCTAGGTGTACCTCAGGCATGACTTAGTTTAACTCTTGTTGCTTTATTATGTCCTCTGAATCGATTCATTAAAGTACATATTCTAGTTGAGGAAATAGTTTAACTTTTTGTGGCATTTTGTTGATTGAATCTTTCCATTTTTCATAAGCTCCCAAGGATCTGGTAAGTCAAGTTCATCCTGTCTCCCCTCCCACTAAAAAATCTATTTAAAACAACTAATCCTACCCATATTACCTATGTTTTTACTATGTATACCCACCCAAAACAGAAATCCTTTTACTAAAGTATGTAGAACAAATCATGGTTTCAAATGTCTTTAGTAACCTTTTCCTTGTTGTGAAGATATCTCCATGATCCAGAAGTGACAACTCATGAGAGTCAGATCCAGTGTGTTGATCATATTTTCCCCAAGGTCTCCTTTACAAAATCTATGCAAAAGAAAGGTAAATGTATCTCCTTTCACATAACAGAGGTTACAAAAAAGGTTCTCTTACCTTGGTTAAAAGGCACAACCTAAAATAGTGAGAATAAGATCACATCCTTTTGAGGTGCTATCCATCTCTCCACAAATCCAAGTAACAAAGGGACAACTAGATTTCTCCCTTGCTAAAAAATGACATATATTTATGATTTGGTTTCCTCTAAGCTCCATGTTGAATCAATGTTGTTGTTTGGCTTGAAAAGGAGAACAAATTTGGGTACCAACAAGTGGTATTGAGTCTGACATTTAAATTGCCCTTTCCTATTATCTCGCTTATGTCTCTATAATATTTTTCTCTTACACTCTCCCCTGCGTGCCCATTTTTCTATGTTTCTCCATTGTGTGTCAAATACCACCAATGGAATAGGGTATTCACATCCATCAAATCATAAAAGATAAGGAATTACGTAAGATGATGTAGTTGCAAATGTTTGGGTAGTCATTGATGTAAAATATGGGATGATTATTTTATGACTATTACTTTCCTTTCATCGTAGTGATCCAAGCATCCAAATAGGAAGGTGGGAACATACATAGTGACTCAAAACAAAGTTATCCTGGGAATGGGATACTATAAATTTCTAAGGGGTTGTTCCAATGATGATTTTCCTTGGGCTAAGAAATCTATCACATGAGATCTGTTGTTGAAAAAGTATCCTTATATTTTATATGTTGGAATAAATACAATTTTGAATACAAATAATGCTTCATCAGTAGGAAAAATTCTCTATGTTACAATGTATCCATGCATCATGTTGTCACCTAGTAAGGGTACATATTTAGCCCATATTTTCATTAGTATGGCTTAGCCTCCCTTTAAATGAACCGTTTAGACTAAATTCCTGAAAGAAATGTGGTAGGAACTACAATGATTATAGGAACCCAAAATCTAATTAAGAAAGGAGAGAATTTTGTTAGATGTTGTAGTTGCAGGTTCTCTAGTAGGTATTATTAGTGTAAAATCACAACACCCCTCAATGTCTATAACCTATTGGGTTGAGACTCTTAGTGTGATACCATAACATGGAGCATCTCTCAAAGGGTGGGACTTTGAAATCGAGATAGATCTCTAGATGAAGGAATGTTCCTATTCCTCTGTTTAGATGCACACAAATAAATTTCATAGGATCTACTCTAATCCTACTCTATCTTCCTAAGGAGACAAGGTTGAGAAGATGTGATAAAATAAACCTAAGCTAAAAAGTTGATGCACCAAAGGAATGTTAAACACCCATTTTGTCATTTAACACAGACCATAGAAATGCAATACAACTACCATGCACACATAACCAAACTACAATAAGAGATCAGAAAACAACGATGAACACATGAGAGGGTTGAGAATCATCCACAGACATTTATTATTACTCTAGAG
Source organism: Taxus chinensis (assembly GCA_019776745.2). Classification (NCBI taxonomy): domain Eukaryota; kingdom Viridiplantae; phylum Streptophyta; class Pinopsida; order Cupressales; family Taxaceae; genus Taxus; species Taxus chinensis. Next base: position 771,236,532 of record CM034148.1, on the reverse strand, counting down.
TTGATACAATACATTACAATAGCCAAGAGGTAGAACTTTGTATTACAACTTGAATTAGAGGTTTGGACTCCACGAACTCGTTTGTAGACCAAAGGAGAAGGGACGGTGCAAAAAAGAAATTTCCAACCCTTTACAAGGAGCTAAGCTTCTTCTTTTATAGATTCAGTGAAGAGAGAGGAAGAAAAGAGGTGGGAACATGTATTTGGAGCTCAACCACTAGCCATCAATGCCCCAGCAAATCTACTCACAATCTGTCAATTTCACTGCTGGATGTCTATTCGGCATGTTGAAGAAGGAAGAATGGCAGATAAAATTAAATCTGATCTAGTTGTTGGAGCAATCAGATCACATATTAATGGCATGAAGACATTTTCCTAATTCTCACTGACCTAACCTCGTCAAAATTTAAGTTTCAAGTTTCTATGGCATAGACGAGGTTGAAACCTTTCCAATGGTGCTAAATTTGTTGGATTTTGGGCACTAGATCAAAAGATAAGTCCATTTAAATGTTTGAGTCAGGTCTGTAAAAAAATGGTGAAAACCAGTTAGCAGATTGGGTCCGTGGGCCAGAAATTCACTTTGTGCCTTTTGGCACCAATAAAGATACAAAATGCAAAAATGCCCCGTAGCCCCGTAATTCATTTTTGTCAAATTTGGTATAATTGGAAAACTGGTAAATTTATCTACATGATGGATGGTTCAATTTTTATTTTTGATAGAGATTTGTGGGAGAAAAATCAAAAAACATCTCTTGCATGTAAAAAATGCAGAAATGGTTCCTAACCACCAAAATTAATCAAGTATGGGCCTCTTTCTTGCTCTGCGAAGAAATGTACTTCGAGGTATCAGATTTTTCAGGGAAACCCATCATTTTTTAGGACAATTAAATGGATCTTGTCAATTATTGGAGTTCTAAATCAAATTTATGCATTTTCTCATTTCTTTCATTCTGTTCGAGCGATAAAAGCCATTTTTGGCTCATTTTGTAGAAGTTGTTCATCTCTCATTTCTACCTCTCCCTTATTTTCTTCCCAAGGGTCAAAAATAGAGTTTGAACCTACTCCCCTACTCTGCAATGGCATTTTTTTCATCTTACCCATGAAATGATGTTTTGTGCAACCTTTTGGAGCAATAAAAAAATGTGTTTTGTGATACATCTGTCCATCCTTGCTCATTTTTTTGTTTTTCTAGTCTTACCTCTCTTCATTGCGGGTATTTGTGCATGTTTGGATGTTCATTGCAAGTTTTGGATCTTGCGTTCATGGAGTTTTGGAACATTTTTTGTGTGAAATCCATATTTGGTCTGTGATGCACTTGTCCATCCTTCCATTGCTCACCTCTCTTTGTTTCCATGGCAGTTTTTTGATAGATGATCAGCGTTTTTCTTCTCTGGTGTATCACCGTTTCATTGTAGACTCTATTTTTTCAAGTTTTCTCTCTCCCTGTCTCCTTGGAAATTATATTAGGATTATATTAGCTTGCATACAGTGGAATAACTTATGGAAGGTATTTTAGGAAGAGGAACCAACCTTCTCTTAACAGCTTTCCCCATTCACAAAGGTCCCACACTTTGGGAAAGCTCAATGTTGTGTAATCACACAAAATGACATTACCTTAGAAAATCAGATCTGAAGGTCATTTTGGGGTCACTCTGAATTTGCACTAATAGTTTTGGCATGCTCGGTGGGACTTTAGAGGTCTTCCACTTCATTTTTCACAGGTTGATGTGTTCCTATGAAAATTTTAGCCTTTGGAGGCACTTTCAAACACATCTGGAGTCTCCATCTGGTCAACAACACATCTATAAAGTTACAGACCCTCTTTCAATTCATTTTCATTCATTTTCATCCATTCTTCATTCCATCTCTTCCATCTTCTTCCATTCCATGAATTTGTGCAATCATTACTTCATTTCGATCATGGAATTCACATTTACAACCTCAGTATATTCCACCTCCAACATGTTTTACAACTCCTTAAAATCAGCATTTTGAACAAATTCAAAATCATCATGCTTACCCATATGAGAAATACCACAATCAGTTTGGTTATGAAACATATCAAGAGAAAGGGTACAAATGCAATGAGCACAGTCAAGAAGAAAATGTTGATTTCTTGGAAAAGATCCAAAAGATGGAGATTGGCATGGTGAAATCAAGAGCAACAACTCAAATAGAGGCTTTTAGAATTCATTTCAGAGGGCATCCTATCCATGGGGAGGCCCTTTTCCAAGCCACTTCAGCCCTTAGGAGAAGCAAGACTTTCATGATTGAGATACTACCGCAACTTGCACAATGGACAGTAGAGATAGAGGCTTATAAACTTGGTGCAAGGAAGCCTTCTCAATGGGTAGATCCTACACCATCATCTGGTAATTTTCTCTCTACTCCTCTAGTAGCACCATCTCATTTTGAATGCCAAATTTCAAATCCATCCCATGCTGCCCTAAGTGTTGATTTCATTTCTACATCCCCTAGTCTTCCACCTCATCTCAATTCTTCTTTCATTTTCCCTCCCAAACAGTCATCCTCTCAACAAGATCTAAAAGAAATACGTTCCACTCCAAGGAAAAAATAAGTTTAACCTCCTCCCCCCCAACAAAAAATTGCAAAATCAATTAAGTTACAACCCACCCTTCCTCTTGCATTTCCAAATCCATGTTGGGAAGATAAAAATTAGAATTCCAATCAAGGAAAGCAAAAAGAGGAGCCCAACAGAGAAGAAATGATAGACAATCTCAATATTTGGGTTGCTAAATTTGGGATAGCAAATATTCCCTTGATGGTTAAGCCTTCAGAGGAGGTGAAGGTTTAAGAACAAGTGGTGGCCAAGGATGATTTTATTGCAGCAGAAGAAGAGCAAAAAGATGAAGCAGATAAACAATCAGTTTTCTCAAAATGTAGTGTCCACGTTGGCACTCTACTTGAAGGAAATGCTGATACAATTCAAGTTACAAAATAATCCATGGAAGAGGAAAGCTCTAAAAGAGATCTTCCAGCCCCAACTTGTCCTCTAGAGAAATAGATTGAAGAGTTTGATTTGACAAACTTCATGCTAGAGGAAGAGTTTAATCAAGCGCAATATTTTCTTCAAGCAGCAGAGAAGGAGAAGAATCTCCAAATCCAGAAGAAGAGGAGCACATTCCAGCTATGGAGGAGGAAAATGTAGCGCCAAGGGATTTGAACTCAAAACAGGTTATAGAAGAACCTTCATTTCTTCCTTCTACTTCATTCTCTTCAAGCTTCAACGTTGAAGAAGAGTTTGATCTTTCAAACTTCATGTTTGAGAGTGAAGGAAACCATGGTGAGAAATTTTCAAATCAAGAGAACACCATGGAAGAGGTTGAACATTTGTTGCAAGACAACAATGAGGTAGTTTATCTGACATATTTGGAGGACTTATTTGATGGAGAAGAACTAGTTGAGTTTCTATTGTTTTCTCTTTCATCATCCACCTTCCAAGCACATGAGCATGTATTCATGGAGGATAACTTTCAATTGCAGTAGCCTGCATCTTATAGCAGCTCTTTGGAATCAAGGTTGGAAGATATTAAACTTCCATGTTCTTCACAAGAGGAAGAAGGGAAACAATAGAAGAGATCCACCATTCCGTCCACACCATCCATTCAAGAAGGTCTACAAGAGGACTCCATTTTTGGAGTTAAAAATCATAGCAATGGGCATATAAAAAGTATCAGACCATGCCCAATCAAGTATTTGGCTTCATTAGAGCCAAAGGAGAGGTCACAACCAGTCCTACTTGCTTCTAAGCATGAGGATGAGCTACAAAGTACCAAGGATCAACTTCTATACCTCTTCAATCCAAATTCAGAGAAACTAAAAGAGTTATTTGATATTCTTTCAGCTAAAACCTTTCTAATTTGGGTAGAAGACCAGATTCTTGTTGATTTTTCACTCAAAAAAGTAGCCATACTCAGCTCCAAATCAATTGCATGGCTGCCAATTTTGAAGAAGGGAAGCTATTTCACCCTGCCAGTTACAGGCTTTGTTTGAGCTCCCTTTGCTCTTGGTTAAAGTAGAGTAGGTAGGTCTTCTTTTAGTAGAAGAAGTACTTTTTCACACTCTACATGTTCCATTTGGAGCATGTATGATTTCTAATTTTGTACATAGTTGTTTGGTGCTCTTTTGGTTGCTCTTGCATAGTTCATTTCAGTGGCGTTTTGGTGAGGATCAACTCCAAGTTTCTGTGGGTTTCCAAGTGGCTCAGAGGTTAGATTTTTATAGTTTGGATTAGAATTGGTTATCAAGCTTGACTCCATGCCCAATGGATGCTTCAAAAGGCCACTAATCATTTGTGTAGCAAGAAGATGACCCGTGAGAGTGGCCAAATTGTTAACTAAAATAAGCTCCCTCTTATTTTGGGTTAACTAGCTTCCTTTCTATGCCTCAGTCAAATTTTTATAAATTTTAGGTGCTCAAGAGATTCTTGAAATACGTTCATCAGATAGGATTTTTCTTCCCCTTTCCAGAAAGGTAAAGAAGTCCTCTTAAATCCTTGTATTTTTTGAGTTATGGCTCACCGGAGTTTAGAGGGAAAATTTGCCAAGGCGGATCTGCGGGAAAACTTTTGGCACTTAGCCTTTTGGCTAAAAAAAAATCAAAGGGAAATATTCAGCCCGAAAGGCTACAAAGAAATGAAATGATGCCACATGTCAAGGTGGAGTGGCAAGAGGCATAAGGACTTTAAGTTTTTTGGTGTTTGGTCAAAATGCATCTTATGGAAATGTGTCTCTGCCAAGCAATCAATAGGCACCACGTGTCCAATCAGCAGTGAGAATTGGGGCATCGGGAGGATTTGGAGAAATTTTCCAAAGTGATGAAAATTGCAAAGGCAAAAATCAAAGCACATACCCACTGAGCAATCAAAAGCCACCATGTGTCGACATCAGCGGCGGTTATTTCACAAGCAGAGGACCTTGGAAAAAATTTCCCTTGTAGGCAAAATGGGCAGAATGAGATTTTGAGGCAGTAGACTAACCAGAGGGCACCACATGTCATCAGAGGAGTGGGGCATGAATAATTTTGGGAAATTTTCCCAATTTGAGAAAAGAGGGAAAAAGTTCAATTTTTTTTCCTGCAAACCCGATTTTTGCCCTAATTTCGCCATTTTTGCCATAAATCTTCAGAGGGGCATATAATTTGTACCAGAGCTCAGATTTTCATGATTTCGGTATCATTGGAAAGCTAGTAAAATTATATACATTATAGATGGTTCAATTTTTATTTTTGATGGAGATTTATAGGAGAAAATGGGAAAAACATCTCTAGTATGTAAAAAACGTAGAAATAGTTCCCAACCACCAAAATTAATGAAGTATGGGTCTCTTTCTTGCTCTGCGAAGCAATGTACATCGGGGTATGGGATTTTTCATGGAAAACCATCATTTTTCAATCCATTTAAATGGATCTTGTCGGTGGTTGGAGTTCTAAATCAAATTTCCTGCATTTTCTCATTTCTTTCATTATGTTCAAGCGATAAAAGCTAGTTTTGGCTCATTTTGTAAACGTTGTTCATATCTCTTCTCTGCATCTCCCTTATTTTCTTCCCCAGGGTCGAAAATAGATTTTGAACCTCCTCCCTTTCTTTGTAATGGAATTTTTTACCTCTTACCCGTGAAATGATGTTTTGTGCAAACTTATGGAGTAATAAAAAAATGTGTTTGTGATGCATATGTCCATCCTTGCTCATTTTTTGGTTGTTCTCTTCTTGCCTCTCTTCATTGTAGGTATTTGTGCATGTTTGGATGTTCATTGCAAGTTTTGGAGATTTTTTTCATGGAGTTTTGGAACATTTTTTTTTTGAAATCCATCTTTGGTGTGTGATGCACTTGTCCATCCTTCCATAGCTCACCTCTCTTTTGTTTTCGTGGTAGTTTTGATAGATAATCAACATTTTCCTTCTTTGGTGTATCGTCGTTTTAGTGTAGGCTCTATTTTTTCTAGTTTTATTTCTCTCACTATCTCCTTGGAAGTTATATTAGGATTAGATTATCTTGCTTGCACTGGAATAGCTTGTGGCAAGTAGTTTAGGAAGAGGAACCAGCCTTCTCTGGAGAGCTTTCCCCATTTGAAAAGGTCCCACACTTTGGGAAAGCTCAATGGTGTGCAATCACACAAAATGACATTTCCTTAGAAAATCAGATTTGAAGGTCATTTTGGGGGTGCTGTGAATTTTCACTAACAATTTTGGCATGCTTGGTGGGACCTTAGATGTCTTCCACTTCATTTTTTGCAGGTAAATGTGTTCCTGTGAAAATTTCAGCCTTTGGAGGTACTTTCAAACACATCTGGCGACTCCATCTGGTCAAAAACCCATCTCTAAAGTTGCAGAACCTCTTTCCATTCATTATTATTCATTTTTCATCCATTATTATTTCCATCTATTCTTACATTACATGAATTTTTCCAATCATGACTTCATTTCCATCATGGAATTCACATTTACAACAGCAGTATATTCCACCTCTAACATGTTTTACAACTCCTCCAAATCAGATTTTTGAACAACATCAAAATCATCATGCTTACCCATATCAGTAATACCAAAATTAGTTTGGTTATGAAACATATCAAGAGCAAGGATACACATGCAATGAGGGTAGTTAAAAAGAAAATTCATATTTCTTGGAGAAGATCCAAAAGATGGAGATTGGCATGGTGTAATCAAGAGCAACAACTCAAATGGACACTTTCAGAATTGGTTTTAGAGCACCCTGTCCATGGGGAGGCCCTTTTCCAAGACACTTCAGCCCTTAGGAGAAGCTGGACTTCATGATTGAGATGCTGCACCAACTTGCAAAATGGATAGTAGAGATAAAGGCTTATAAACTTGGTGCCAGGAAGCCTTGTCAATGGGTAGATCCTACACCATCATCTGGTAATTTCATCTCTACTCCTCAAGCTGCACCATCTCATTTTGAATGCCAAATTTCAAATTCATCCCATGCTACCCCAAGTGTTGATTCCATTTCTCCATCCCCTAGTCTTCCACCTCATCTCAATTCTTCTGTCATTTTCCCTCCCAAACAGTCATCCTCTCCACAAGATCTAAAGGAAATACCTTCCACTCCAAGGAAAAAATAAGTTTCACCTCCTCCACCACCACAAAAAATTTCAAAATCAATTGAGTTTCAACCCACCCTTCCTCTTGCATGACCAAATCCATGTTGGGAAGATAAAAATCAGAATGTCACTCAAGGACAAAAAAAAAGGGAGCCCAACAGAAAAGAAATGATAGACAATCTGAAGAGTTGGGCTGCTAAATTTGGAATAACAAAGATTCATTTGATGGTTAAGCCTTCAGAGGAGGTGATGTTTGAAGAACAAGTGGTGGCCAAGGCTGATTTTGTTGCAGCTAAAGAAGAGAAAAAAAAAGAGGTAGATCAACAATTAGTTTTCTCAAAATGTAGTGTCCATGTTGGCACTCTACCTGAAGGAAATGCTAATCCAATTCAAGTTGCACAATCAGCCATGGAAGAGGAAAGCTCTAAAAGAGATCTTGCAGCCCCAACTTGTCCTCTAGAGCAGCACATTGAAGAGTTTGATTTGACAAACTTCATGCTAGAGGAAGAGTTCAATCAAGAGAAAGATTGTATTCAAGTAGTAGAGGAAGGAGAAGCTACTCCAAATCCAAAAGAAGAGGAGCACATTCCAGCTGTGGAGGAGGAAAATGTAGTGCCATGGGATTTGAACTCAAAATAGGCTAGAGAAGAACCTTCAGTTCTTCCTTCTACTTCATTCTCTTCAAGCTCCAACGTTGAAGAAGAGTTTGATCTTTCAAAATTCATGTTTGAGAGTGAAGGAAACCATGGTTAGCAAGTTGCAGATCAAGATAATACCATGGAAGAGGTTGAACATTTGCAGCAGGACAACAATGAGGTAGTTTATTTGTCATATTTGGAGGATTGTTTTGATGGAGAAGAACCAGTTGAGTTTCTATTGTTTTCTCCTAGATCATCCACCTTCCAAGCACATGAGCCTATTGTCATGGAGGATAACTTTCAATAGCAGAAACCTTCATCTTATAGTAGCTCTTTGGAATCAAGGTTGGAAGATATTAATCTTCCATGTTCTTCACAAGAGGAAGAAGGGAAACAATAGAAGAGTTCCACCATTCCTTCCACCCCATCCATTCAAGAAGGTCTACAAGATGACTCCATTTTTACAATGGAAAATCAGAGAAATGGGCATATCAAAAGGATTAGACCATACCCAATCAAGTATTTGGCTTCATTGAAGCTAAAGGAGAAGTCACAACTAGTCATTCTTGCTTCTAAGCATGAGGATGAGCTACAAAGTATCACGGATCAGCTGCTATACCTCTTCAATCTAAATGTAGAGTAACTAAAAGAGGTATTTGAGTTACTTTCAGTTGACACCTTGCTAATTTGGGTAGAAGACCAGCTTCTTGTTGATTTTCCACTCATACAAGCAGCCATACTCAGCTCTAAATCAATTGCATGGTTTCCAATTTTAAAGAAGGGAAGCTATTTCTCCCTGCCAGTTATAGGCTTTGTTTGAGCTCCCTTTGCTCTTTATTAGAGTAGAGTAGGTAGGTTTGTTTTTAGTAGAAGAAGTGCTTTTGCACACTCTGTATGTTCCATTTGGAGCGTGTATGATTTCAAATTTTATACATAGTTGTTTAGTGCTCTTTTTGTTGCTCTTGCATAGATCATTTCAATGGCATTTTGGTGAGGATCAACTACAAGTTTCAGTGGGTTTCCAAGTGCCTCAGAGGTCAGATTTTCATAGTTTGGATCAAAATTTGTTATCAAGCTTGATTCCATGCCCAATGGATGCTTCAAAATGCCACTGATCATTCATCTAGCAGGTAAATGACCCCTGAGAGTGGCCAAATTGTTAACTAAAATAAGCTCCCTCTTATTTTGGGTTACCTAACTTCATTTTTGTGCCTTAGTCAATTTTTTTGAATTTTAGATGCTCAAAGGATTCAGGAAATGGCTTCATCACATAGGATTTTTCTTCCCCTTTCCAGGAAGGTAAAGAAGTCCCCCTAACTCCTTGTATTTTTTGAGTTATGGCTCAGCAGAGTTTGGAGGGAAAATTTGCCAAGGCAGACCCGCGGGAAATTTTTTGGCACTTAGCCTTTTGGCTAAAAAATTCAAAGGGAAATATTCATCCCGAAAGCCTGCCAGGAAACGAAATGATGTCATGTGTCAAGGCAGAGTGGCGAGAGGCAGAAGGACTTCAAGTTTTTGAGTTTTGGTCAAAATGCGTCAAAGGTAAAAATTTAAATGCATCTCCTCCAAGCAATCAAAAGGCACCACGTGTCCAGTCAACGGTGGGAGTCAGGGCATCGGGAGGATTTGGAGAAATTTTCCAAAGCAGTGAAAAGTGCAAAGGAAAAAATTGAAGCACATCCCCTCCGAGAAATCAAAATCCACCACGTGTCCACATCAACGGTAGGGATTTCACCAGTGGAGGACCTTGGAAAAATTTTCCCTTGTGGGAAAAATGGGTAGAATGATATTTTAAGGACATGGACTAACCAGACTGCGCCACATGTCGTTGGAGGAGTGAGGCGCGGAATTTTTTTGGCAAATTTTCCCAATTTGAAGAAAGAGGGGAAAAGTTCAAATTTCGGCCCATGAACCCGATTTTTGCCCTAATTTCACCATTTTTGCCTTAAATCTTCAGAGGGGAATATATTTCGCACCAGGGCTCAAATTTTTGCAATTTTTGGTATCATTAGAAATATGGTAAAATTCTCTACATGATAGACAATTCAATTTTGATTTTTGGTGGAGATTTGTGGGAGAAAAATGGGAAAATGTCTCTGGCATGTAAAAAATGTAGAAATGGTTCCGAACCACCAAAATTAATGAAGTATGGGCCTCTTTCTTGCTCTTCGAAGCAATGTACTTCGAGGTATGGTATTTTTCATGGAAATCCATCATTTTATAGGCCAATTAAATGGATCTTGTTTGTTTTTGGAGTTCTAAATCAAATTGCCCGCGTTTTATCATTTCTTTCATTTTGTTCGAGTGATAAAAGCCAGTTTTAGCTCATTTTGTAAAATTTGTTCATCTCTCTTCTCTCCCTCTCCCTTCTTGTCTTCCATAGGGTCAAAAATGGAGTTTGAACCTCCTCCCCTGCTCTGTAATGGCATTTTTTACCTCTTACGTGTGAAATGATGTTTTGTGAAAACTTCTGGAGCAATAAAAAAATGTGTTTTGTGATGCATCTATCCATCCTTGCTCATTTTTTGGTTGTTCTCTTCTTACCTCTCTTCATTGTAGGTATTTGTGCAAGTTTGGATGTTCATTGCAATTTTTGGAGCTTTTGTTCATGGAGTTTTGGAACATTTTCTGTGTGAAAACCATCTTTGGTCTGTGATGCCCTTGTCAATCCTTCCATTGCTCACCTCTCTTTGTTTCCATGGCAGTTTTTTATAGATGATCACCATTTTAGTGTAGGCTCTATTCTTTCTAGTTTTCTTTCTCTTGTTGTCTCATTGGAAGTTATATTAGGATTAGATTATCTTCCCTGCACTGGAATAGCTTGTGGCAGGTAGTTTAGGAAGAGGAACCAGCCTTCTCTGAAAAGCTTTCTCCGTTTTCAAAGGTCTGACACTTTGGGAAATCTCAATGTTGTGCAATCACACCAAATGACATTGCCTTAGAAAAGTAGATCTTAAGGTCATTTTAAGGGTGCTGTGAATTTGCACTAACAACACCCTTCGCCAATGCTTCCCATCTTGACTTTTAAACTACCGACTCTGTCCCTTTTCAAACATGGGACATGTTGAAGGCCAACGCTTGCTTGGGGATCCCACTTTTATATTTACCTTTAAATAAGCACCAAGCTGACATGTGTCACCTTTCACGAGTCTATAATACTTAGCCAATTCGAGTAGATGCCTTTGTATAACCCTAGACATGTGGGAGCCTCGTGCCCATTTGGATCTTTGCTTTAGGTCCCACCTTTAAATGTTCATCGTCGAGACACTTGGCGGCCTCCGCTGACACTCTTATACTTATCCGATTTAGGCCCGCTACTCTTTGAATTTAGTTGCACCCCGACCATGTGGAGGGCTAGTGCAAGTTTGGGTCTCCGCCTTGGACTCTCACTTTTGAAATTAGCCAAGCTAACATGTGGTATCTTTCGTTGGATCGTAGACTTTTCAATGGCTGGTGTAACTTTTGGGGCTCTTAACACGTGGAAAATTGGCACTTGATTGAGTCTCCATTTTCGGATTTACGTTTTGGAGATGCACCGATGAGGCACATGGATGCTTGCACTGTCTCCTCCATACTTATCCAGTCTGGGCTCGCTCTGAATCATTTGTGAAGCTCAAATACTTTGAGCCTTTCCCTGTTTCTCTCCTGAGAGCCTCTTGCCTCCTTGATGTTTTTTCCCTCTTTCACCAACCGTACTCCTCAATTTTTGATCCCACCTACAACTTGATCTTTATATTTGAAATGTGGGCTTGTGCAACGAAAGAGACCTTTAGATTTCTTCTTGTGTAGGGTTGTGTTTACTCAATTTTCCCAAGGGGAAAATTGAGATAAGCATTTGGTGACTCACAGGGACATCTACCTACTAGATGAAGAGGTCAACTGCCCTGTTATATCCATTGGGCACAGAGTCATATGTGGTGGTCTGATACTAGTCCTATTCTCTGAATCTTAAATATGATGTTTGCACTTGGCAATCTTGAACCTACTCCGCTGTTCTAGAAATGGATCCTCTTAGACCTGATTTTAGTTGCTCTTTATTTGTTCTATTGTAAAATTAACAACTGTTATGGCAACCATGGGTCTCCCTGTTGTAAATGTTGAAGGTCTTATGCATTCACCTGGAGGCACATCAAACTTTATAACAACACAAACCTGGAGCAACAAAAACATGTGCCACAACACTTAGGGAAGTAAAACCTATGCTACAACAAGACAATGTGCATATGCACTTAGGGAAATTGAAAACCTAGGCTAATATTTACAAGGGCAAGGAATTTTCCTTTTCAATAGCAGTGTTTGAGGTACATCCCATTGACTGGAATATACTATTCTTCGCCATCCAACTTAGCCAGCCAAAAGGCATTGCTATTTGTACATTTTGTGACCATGTAGGGGCCACTCCAAATGACATCAAATTTGGAATGCTTTCTTGGTTTTTCCTTATTAGCATCTAATTTTAGAACTAAGTCCCCCTCTTGAAAGGTCCTTCCTCTTGCTTTCTTATCAAAACTCTTCTTGGTCAATGCTTGATCCTTCTCCATGATTCACATTGCATGCTCTCTTGCCTCTCCTACTTCCGTCAACTCTACATACCTGATTGTCATGGGTTTAGACTCGGTTAGTTCTAACTGTTTCATGAGCTCTAAAGTGGGAAGCTCCAATGATATGGGCAATACTACCTCTTTTCCATATACAAGCTTGTATGGGGAGCTTCCTGTGGACCTTTTAGATGTGATCATATCAGCCCATAGAGCTGATTTGAACTTTATATGCCAAGTTATTTGATTTTCAACAAGATTCCTTTTTATAATCCTTAGTAGGTTCTTGTTAGTAGACTCTACTTGGCCATTACCTTGAGGGTAATAGTTTGATGAAGTGCTGAGGTATACATCATTCTTGACAGCCCATTCATTGATCCTTGTACCAAGGAATGCCAATGCATTATCTGATATAATAGTGGCAGGGACACCAAACCTGGTGGCTATCCCTTCATATAAATCCAAGATGTCAGATTCATTTACCTCCTTAAGTGCCACTGCTTCAGTCTACTTGGTGAAATAGTTTGTTGTTGTAAGTATCCGCTTGTGGCCCTGGGTTGAGTTTGGGTTAATCACTCCAATGAAGTCTAGTCCCCATTACATGAATGCATGATCCACTAAAATTGGACGAAGTGGTAGGGATGCTAAACTTTCCTTCCTTATGAAGAATGCACACTTTCTACACTTCTTGATCCATGAGTAGCATTCCCTAAACACTGTAGGCCAATAATAACCAAATTTCATGATTTTGAGAGCTGTTACTCGAGGGGAAAAGTGGCCTCCTACTTCTCCATCATAAAACTCATGCAATACACTTTCAATTTGGCCTTTCCGAATGCACCTCAATAGGACACCATTGATATCTTTCTTGAACAAAACACCATCAATAATTACATATGTGATGGCTTGTAGTATGAAGTATCTCCTTTTTGTTTTGTTCCATTCTGGAGGGCACAAACCTATTTGGAGATAATGTACCAACGATTGGGTCCAACATGGAACAAGTGAATCATTAGCTGGTTGTTCTTGATCATTCTGTAGTAATAGGACAAACTCTTCTTCATCAACTGACTCAGCTTTTTGTTTAGAAGCGAGCTGCTCACATAGACCCTTTCCATGAACCAATTTGGTCACTTTGATTTCAATGTCATACTACATTACACGAGTGATCCAACTGGCTCTCTTCTCATTCAAGTCCTTTTTAAGGAGGAAATCCTTGACACCAGCATGAAACACTAGCAATTGAATCTTATTGTTCGAGACTAAGTGTTTGAACTTCTTTAAATTCCTAATGACAGAAAGAACGTATTTTTCAATGAAATATTACTTTACCTCGTAATCTTCCAAGCCCTGACTGAAGAAGGCTATGGGCTGTTCTAAAATTTCCTTGTTAGGCTAAACCAAGATGGTTGAGATTGTGTCTGACCCTCCAAAAGCATACCACATGAAGTCTTTTGAAAAGTCTAGGTTAACAAGAGTTTTGTCCTGTGATATTGCAAGTTTGATGGCCTCAAAACTCTCTTTTCCTTCTATTTCCCATTTGAATGCAAGAATCTTCTTCAACATAATTTTTAAAGCATTCACAAGAGTGGAAAAATCAGGCACAAACCTGTGAACAAAGTTTACTCTCCCCAAGAAGCTTTGGAGAGACCTTTTGTGTTGTGGAAATGGAAGTTTTCGGATGGCTTCAACCCTTTCAGGATCAATTGCCAACCCTTTTCTTGAGACAGTGTGGTCCAACAACTTGCCCTCGTGTGCCAAAAACACACACTTTTTTGGGTTCAGTGACACTCTGAACCTTCTACACCTTTGAAATACCTGTTTGAGGTAGAAGAGATGGTCTGTTCTATTTTTTGAGAAGACAATGATGTCATCTAGATACATCAAAACTATATTATTGATCAAGCCTTTCAACGCCATGTCCATAACTCGCTGAAATGTTACTCCGGAATTTGACAATCAAAATGGCATCTTCTTATAAGCATATGTACCCCATTTGGTGATGAAGGTTGTATTGAATTGATCTTCCTCTTTCACCATTATCTAATTGTACCTTGAGTATCTATCTAGTAATGAAAACCTCTCATAGCTAGCTACAACCTATAAGATTTGCTCCATCGATGGAAGAGGGTAGTGATCTTTGAGTGATGCTCTATTTAGATCACGGAAGTCTACACACAACCTGATTTCTCCTTTTCTTTTCCTCAAAGGAACCAAGTTTGAAACCCAACTTGAATGCTTGATAGGGAAGAAGATCTTGGCCTCAATTAGCTTGTTCAACTCTTTTCTCATGAGAGGTTTAATGTGGGGGTTTACTAGCCTTTGCTTCTGTCTAAAAGGCTTAGATCCTGGATCTAGGTCGATAGTGTGTTGTGCCAACCTTGGGTTGAAACCTCTTAAATCTTTGCAAGTACAAGCAAAGACATCTTGGAATTCTTGAAAAAGTTAAAAAAATGAATATTTTTCTTATTGGGTACTCACCTTGTTGACTCTCATCATTTTTCCTTCATATTTCGAAATAGGCTCTGAATCTTCACCCTTTACCTAAATATTTTCCTTCTCCTTCAGGAATTGATCATTTGGGTTGAAGATTGACTCAAAAGTAACAAGACCCTTTGGTAATTTATTGGTTCTGAGCTATACCACTTGGTCACCATAACATTGTTCCAACTTGTCTTGGTTTCTAGTGGAAAACTCAGCTTCTTTTTGAAAAAAGTTGAGAATTTTTTTATCACTGTCGAAAACTTACCAACTTGTGTTGTTGTCTAGGACAGGTGGTCTTAAAACCACTTTAATATGGGGATGGGATTTTTCACTTTTAATACTCTCTACCACATCAAATGCCTCCCTGACTGATACCAATCTGTTTGCTGCTTCATTATTATTTCTTCGGATGGAATTGATACCGAATGATTTGAAATCCTCGATGAGGTCGCATACCTGGTTCTTGTAGTTCTTTCACAGATCATTCTTGGAAGAATTTTTTCCTCAGACTTGATTCGCAACTAGCTCATTGTCGCTAAACACTTACAAGTTTTGGATCCCTATTTTCTTTTCCCAATGCAGTCCATGGATCAAAGCTTCATACTCTGCTTTGTTGTTCGAGTAAGAATATTGGAAATGAAAGGATGAGTAATATTCTATACCTTGGGGGGAAACAAGCATATATCCTCCTCCAGATCCTTGTCTACTTCTTGAGCCATCAAATAATAATGGCCATACCTCATTATCATCTTTGTGGTCTGGCTTAGTGATATTAGGAAGAGGATGATTCTCCTCATGCAAACAATAGACTCCTAGCTCAGATTCCTCCATTTCCTTGTAACTTAGGTCAAAAGCATGCCTGTTGTTTTCTCACTCATCAAGGGTCAAGTCTGGAATACACCCAACCTTGGTATCTACCTCATAAGTGCTTGGGAGGTCCTCCTGATCAAAGGCTGAACAATTCACATTGATTGGGCTGGGTGCATAAGACTCAATATGGTAATCCACAATGGGCTCAGATCTGATCATAGCCTTAGCTCCATACCTTGTTCTAAAAATCATATATGACTAATCAGTAGACAAATAGCCTTCAATTTTAGTAGTGAAGTCTCTTGACAAACACAATGCAAAATGTGGTGGCAAGTCTATGACTGATACATTTTACAATACGGTCACATTAGGGCAAGCGTACAATGTGAGGGTCAAATCCTTGATGAATCCAACCGTTGTTACTGTTGTCCCATCCAATTTCACTATGCCCTTGGAGATGACTTTGTATTGAAGACCCAGCTAATTGGATATTTTCTTTGACATGACTGAGCTACTCACTCCCGAATCAATCATGCAATTATGTACTAATTTGTCTCCAATGATCAATGAAACATAGAATGGAAGGGGATTTAGATTCTTACCTTATTGTCCTCTATGGTTTCTTTCAAGCTGAGCCACATTGGTAAGCACTTTATCTTGTTAGTTGGAGAACTGATTTGAGGTTGACCAATTGGCTATAACAGCCTGCAACAAGTCTCTCTGTCCTGGAATAGCCAATGACTCCCACATTGAGATGTTTAAATTTTTTTTCTTCATCTACTCAATAATGTTAAATGGGTATGGGCTATATTTTTTCTACCCCTTTCCTGGCGCATTCTTCTTTTAAACATGGGTCATTACAACTGGAGCATGAGAGGGTTTGGAAGGTGGCTTGGGTTGAATCTGCACATTGGGAGTTCAACTTTGTGGGGAAACAGAGGGTTGTGGGCCACTTGAATTGGAGAATTTCCCCTCTCTAATATTCCTCTTCTTGGACTGTGCATTGGCAGCTATACTTTGAGACGGTGCTTGATTCATACCACAAAAATCTTCAGCCTTCCAATTAACAAGCATGGTCTCATTTGGAGGTGCCTCTTTTTGGGTTTCTTGTTGCTGATTTTCTTCTTGACTAGACTCTTGGGACACACCAATGGTCTGTACCATCAAGGCCTGGTTTAGCGCACGATTGAAACACATTGAATGGTTATGGGAATGACCGCATGGGAAACACCAATAATATTCTTGTGCCATTTTTTTGTGTAGGAACCAAGGCCCTCGATGTTGAAGCTTCGTTAGAATCATATGGTTGGTAAGGCCTAATAGCTTGAGGTTTTCCTTGGTTTTGATTTTGATTTGCAGCCTGAGTTGGTGGTCTATTTTGTTGGTATGGGGGCCTAGCTTGATACTGAGTTTGAGGCTGATATGGCCTAGAAATTTGAGCTTGTTGTGTCTTGATGGTCACTAGCTCATTCCCTAGGTTTTGCAGCTGTTTCATAACCTATTGTAGCTATTTTGAAGTGCTATAGGATGAGGTGGAAGCTTCAGCTAAACCCTGATTCCTTGGAGTAGGTAAGGAAGCTAATGTGGGTGTTTGACTAGTTCTTGGAGCTCCTAGTTTTGGGTATAGAGGAATAGGTGGCCTAGGAGCAATTTTACCAGCTTGAATTAAACAATTTTCAGCTCTAATGGAAATGTTATAGGCTGCAGGTAAGGTTATGCCTCCCATTGATTTAATCATTAAGGCAATATCATAATTTAAAGCTCTAAGAAAGTATAAGAAAGCACCTTCATTTGTGGGCCTCACGGCCAATGGAATTCTATCCCATGTCCTTTGAAATATGAAGTTGAAATCTTTCAACTACTCATTAGGATCCCTCTTTATTGTTGTTAAATGCTCCAACAAGGATATATTATCTCCGTTCTCTCCAAATTGGTTTTGAAGAGCTCTGCACAGATGGTCCTAGTTCTGAATAGAGCCTGCTGTCAGACTCCTAAACCATTACGAAGCTTATCCCTTGAGTGAAGAGGCTAGCAATTTGACTACAATTTCCATATCAGTGATCTCATGAATAACAAAAACATTTGTAATGTCTTGAATGTGGTCACTAGGAGAAGTTTGGTTCTCTCCTGTGAAATATGGGATGCTCTTTAATGCTGCAACTAGGACTAGATTTTGTACATTGAGAGTGAGTGGGATGCTTTCAATGAATTTGACATAGGGTTTGGGTGGTTTTTCCATTATGATTGGCCTGAGAACCCTTGTTGATTGAATGAACGGCCTACCAGGAGGAGGTGTTCACAAGGTTCTGTTTGGTGGAGATGGAGACATTTGGGCTCTTCTTCCTCTCCTCCCCCTATCTGGGGATAAGTGTAGATAGAAAAACAATATTTATTCTCTAGTTCTCAATCTACTCTAGATTCTTCTCATGAATTTTCCAAGCTTGGGATACTGAAACCAGTGGACTCTACCTCTTTTGGAGTTTCTAGATGTGCAATTTCAAAACTCCTTACGAGCTGAAAACTTACAAAAAGTGCACATCAATCTTGATATAATAAAATGAATACCTCTTGGTCCCACCAAGTGTGCCAAAAATGTTAGTGCAAAATCACAGCACCCCTGAATTTCTAAAACCTATTGGTTTGAGACTCTCAGTGTGATAGCATAACATGGAACATCTCTCAAAGTTTGGGACTTTGAAATTGAGAGAGATCTCCGGATGAAGGTCGGTTCCTATTCCTCTATTCAAATGCACACAAATAAATTACAGAGGATCTACTCTAAACCTACTCTATCTTGCCAATGAGACAAAGTTGAGAAGATGTGAGAAAATAAACCTAAGCTAACAAGGTGATGCACTAAAGGAATGTTAAACTCCTGTTTTGCAATTTAACACAGAGCATAGAAATGGAGTACAACCACCATGCACAGATAACCAAAATGCAATGAGAGATCAAAAGAAAACAATGAACACATGAGAGGATTGAGAATCATCAATAGACATAGATTATTTCTCCAGAGTTGATACAATACATTACAGTAGCCAAGAGGTAAAAATTTGTATTACAACTTGAATGGGACGTTTGGAATCCACGAACTCGTCTGTAGATCAGAGGAGAAGCGAGGGTACAAAACAGAAATGTACAACTCTTTCCAAGGAGCTGAGCTTCTTCTTTTATAGATGCAAAGAAGAGAGAGGAAGAAAAGAGGTGGGAAACTTGATTTGGAGCTTAACTACCAGCCATCAATGACCCCGCAAATCCACCCACAATCTGTCGAGTCCTCCACTCTATGTCTATTCAACATGTTGAAAAAGGAAGAATGGCAGATCAAATCAAATCTGATTTGGTTGTTGGAGCAATCGGATCACATAGTAATGGTGTGAAGAAATTTTCCTAATTCTCACCCACCTAACCTCATCAAAATTAAATTTTCAGGTTTCCATGACGTAGACGAGGTCGAGACCTTTCCAGTGGTGCCAAATTTTTTGGATTTAGAGCACTGGATCAAAAGATATGTCCATTTGAATGTTTATGTTGGGTCCGTACAAAAATGGAGAAAACCAGTTAGCATAACGGGTCTGCTGGCCTAAAATTCACTTTGTACCTTTTGGCACAAAAGAAGATACAGAATGAAAAAATTCCCCACAGCCCCGCAATTCATTTTTGTCAAAAAACCATCTTTGGGACTGCCGGTTCACATTTTTCATTTGAGTGAAAAGTCCTCCCTAGGCCCGCCGACGCGCATATAATTTAAGCTTGACACATGGTTCCTTGGGTGTCAGCGGAGGTGTGGCTCATTTTTATACTTTACACCTTTCAAGCCAAAAAGTTTGAATTTCCTCTGACGACCCACCTTCTCGCCTTGACTTGGAACATGGCCACATGTAGAGCTGCGCTAGTTTAGGGACCACTATTGGACTATTTTTATTGAAGTTGTGCTGAAGAGACACATGGTTCCTTCCATGGATTTTGTCTGTTTATTTTTTTTTTTTGGCTAAGTCCCTTTTGTTTGGCGAGGCCATATGTCTGATCTTGGACACATGGAGGCTCAGTGTGTATTCGGGACGTGCCTCCAAATTTTTCCTTTCATGTTGCGTGGATGAGACACCTGGAGGATTCTGTTGCCCTGAGAATTTTCAACTGCCAACTCTATCTCCTTTTCGGACCTGGGACATGTGGAGAGCTGGTGCACATTTGGGAAACACTCTTTCAATGCAACCTTGGTGTTGTGCCGATGAGGAACGTGAAGGATTCACACATTTGGCTTATCTGTTATACTTAGTCGATTCAGAGCCTCAAGTGAACACTTCTTTGTCAGGTTTTGACTACGTGGAGGCTTCCACTGACCTTGCTACTTGGTTCTAACTCAACTCATATGTGGAGTCCAAAAACTTTGAGCCCTTGCTCCAATTTTCTCTCATGCACGATTGTGTTTGGAAAATTTCACAAGGGGGAAAATTGAGATAGTAGGATTTAATCCACTTTTTTTGTCAGCCACCATTTCTTTTTAGGGAAGTTGGGGTTTCTATGGATTATAGTGATATCTGTTGTTAGATTTTTGTTGTTTGGATCTAGTTATCGCTGTGTATTGGCCTTTTTTTCACTTGGTTCCGATGAGATTTGTTTGTATTTGGATTAGGGTTTGGATTTTGTGCTCAAAATAGCTATCCTACCAATTTTCTCAACTCACTGATGTCATTAACCATCTTTCCTACATTATATTTGTCTCACTCGCCGATGGGGTCAAGTTATTGGCTAATTTTTTTGCTGGTTAAGCCATGGATTTTTGTTTGTTTAAGTTTCTTTGTTGTTATTGTTTCATTTCTTTGATGGGTCATGTTCATTATAAAAATCTGAGTTCATATTTACCTTTTCCTTTCTTTAGTGAGATTAGTACCTAGCTCGTCATTTAAGGTTTCTCGATATTTTCTTATCTTGTCATGATCTATTGCTTGAGTTCCATTCAATATCAGTTCTATTCATGTGATATTTATAACTTGATCCGTCTCTAACTCAGTGACTCCTTATTTATTCAACTCTGTTAGACCCTATTTGGTGAGCTTAGACTTAGGGGTTAACCCGGATCAATGCTTTCTTCTTTGCATTAGAGAGATCTTGCTTGGTGGTTTAATGTACCTAAATTTTCATTACAAATTTCAACTCATCCAAGCTTCCATTGGAGGTATGTTCTACTCAAATCATTTTTTGAAATGAGTATTAAAGCGTTGGAGAAAATAAAAAATGATGGAATTTTGGATGTGTGCAAACTGCTTGACGAAATGCCTATTAGAGATACAAAACCAAATCCCATAATTTGGATTGGCTTCGGTCCATAAACATGGTTCATATCAAATTTTCCTTTATGATTCTTCTACTTAAATTTTTCCATTTACAGAGTAATAAATTTAAAAACCTTTGGTTTATCATAAATTCAACTATTTTATATAAACTTGTTTTGGAAAAATGGTTAAATGTCATCTAGTACTTATGTAACCCGAACAACACTTTGTAATTAAACAAAAACTTAAATCCCTCCTTTGGACACAATTTAAAAAACTTGTAACTAGACTATTATCACGAAACAACAAAACTCCTTATGTTTTACATTACCGAGTTATAATTTGATCGTCATCAATGGTTACAACAAGAACCTTATGCACTACTAGACCCACAGTATTATAATTGTGTGCTTGTATCCATTGGTATTGGTGAGAGAAAGATCAGTCATCAACTAAAACAACTTTTATGTCTACCTTGTAAAGTTAGACAAATGTAATTTTTCAGAGACTTGCAGAACAACACTCTGAGCCCTGTAAAAGAGTTTTCAAGCATTGTACATGTTCCTTGTTATGTAGAAAGTCACATAGAACATTAGCTTCAACTCATTTGACCATTTTCACTCTCTTCACCATTCCTCTAAGAGCCCTGTTACTTAGTTTTACACTTGTAGAAGATGCTAAAACTAAAAATTTTGGTTTCATTTTGGCTTTCTATTTGAGGGCTGAGAAAATAAATTCTTATCCGTCTTCGAAAAGCTCTAATATGTTTTATAGAAGGTTTCCTGGAACCTTCAGTTTGGGAAAAAATGAATTCATAGCCAGTTTGACAAGCCATTTTGTAAGCCTTCGGTCACAGTTTCACTAGGTCAAACTGGACCATTTATGATGGGTGGTTCCAGAAAACCTGTCGCCGTTTGAAAACCTCTTGTGAGATCTTAGTCTCATCGAATATGATGAATTCTCCATATATAGTGGAACTTGTAGAAATTTTATTATTGCACTTTCATCCATCAAAAATCAGTTTTGGACGTGGTCTTCTATGCCATTGAGTTAAATTTTGATCGTTTACAACTATGTCAATTACAACTGATGGCCTCGAAAATCTTACCGCCAATCATAAACCATTCATTAGTTTTGAATTGAGTTAGTTCCTATGAATTTTTCTTGTATAGAAGGACACATAGAAACTTACCCATGATATGTTTACTCACCAAAAGATAACATTTCGAAGTGGTTCCTTAGCCTCCGAGCTTAAACTGATCATTTTTACAACTAGAAGGAAAACGTAAAAGAAAGTTATAGGACCCTTTTCAAGTTAGAAAACCACCATGGAAATTTATTGACACTTTTAAATAACTGTTTGGAAATCTATCTTCTGGCTTGTTGTGTGAAATTTAACTATTGGTAAAATAGTGTTTCTCTCTCTTCCCTCTCTCTTTCTCTCTCCTTGGTTGAGAAATGAAGTGAAATGAATACATGCCTCTAACTCCTTTCCTTTCAAATGTAAATTATTATTATTATTATATAAATAAAAAACTTAAAACATTAATTATGCTATACTTGGGTGGATGCCATGCCAACTATTTATCGCTTATTTCATGTTAACCTGGTTTTGTAGGATACAAGCAATATGGCGAAATAATGTGGTTGTGATTTATAGTATATTGTTGGAATTTATGTATGTTGATGGAAATAAATTTATACGTATCACTATGCTATAGTGAAGAATCACTATTAAAATTTGGAAATATGAATAGAATGCTAATGTCAGGGGTGTTTTTGGGGAATTGTGCATTTAACTATAAGTGTTATTTTGGTTCAAGTTTACATATGGTAAAAATGGGATTAGATATATATGTTAAGTAAAATTGTAGAGGATATTTCTACATTTTACAAAGTATTGAAAGGTTTATCAATGAATTTTTGTTACATTTTAAAGATATTAGTGTTAAGGGAAATGTTCACCTATGTATGAGTGTTATTTTAATTCCAAAATTTATATTGTACAAAGTTGGATAAATGTGTTAAACAAAATTGAAATTAATAACTTATAGTGCAATTCCAGTGTGAAATTGATAATTAAATAATTGTTGTGTTTTGTTGTTACCTAGAAATGTAATAAAGAGATATAATCGAAAGAGTCACCCCTAGTATAAAATTCATGTATAACTAATCTTCCTATGTGATTCCTATTAGCATAGAAAAGTAAGAACTTAGAATTAAATTAATCTTTTCACTCAATGAAAACTTCTATCTTAGGTAAATAAGAGCTCAAGTATGATTTTTCGTCATAGACTATTTACTGAGCAACATCATTGTAAACCCGATGGTTAGGAATGATATGGTAAATATTTATCTAGAGTAAATAGGACTAACAGTTCCTTAGTATCCTTGTGGACTACCAAGTCTCAAGAATTTAGATCTATAAATTAACTTCATCATCGAAAGAATTCATTGCGGGATCCAGATGACACAAATGGAGCTGGTGAAATAGTTGTACTATGAATTAAACTATTTTTAATGTTCTCCTTGGTTCCTCACAGCTAAATGTGTCACCTTGGCTAGTGACAATTTAGCGTCATGGTCCTTTCGGAGGATCTATAGCGTAAATATGTTTTCACAACTTAATCTGATCTATAATATGACGTAGAGCCATGCAGAGTGCATATTGGAATTGAACTAAACATCAGTTGATTAGGGGGTTAACTTGTGTGTAGAAAATTTTAAGTAACTTTTTGAAAACGACAATTGATAGAAAAGATGTTGACTTAAGATAAACTAGGAAACTAAAAAATTTGTCCTCTAACCCCTTGATATGCCCTTTTATGACATTAAGAATAAAATAAATTTCACATCCAGAATAGTGAAATGTGGAAACATGGGATCTTACCTTGAAAAAAAATCACTTTTGGTTCATGTGTGATTATAATGCTTCCAATCATGCACATCTTCAAGATGTTAGACAAGTACTATCATAACCCTTTTGTTATAAAGTGACGCCAATAAGAGACCTAAGAAACAATGTAAACAAGATGAAAAACAAGAGTATGTGTGATAATCATTTAGGAACAAAATTTCACTCGAAGTCCTTATGGTTTATTTAAGCATTGAATTTTGTTAAGAATGGATACAAATTGTTCTTGGTGGGACTAGGCATTTGAGTCAATATAGAGTCCACTAAAAATATAATTAAATAAAAAATTATGATGTGTAAATCCTAAATTGACTCAAACTAAATTTGGAACTAAAAAAACCTTAGTATGTGAACAAACATGCGTCTAATCGAAGGAAGTTTATAGTAAAGGGCAACTCAAACCTTCGCCTCCTTTGATTCGGAATATTTTCCCTTGTCAACTTTAGGTTGGTTCCCTTTCCTAATTATGGAAAACTTAAACGTCAACTAAATATATTTTTAGAAAAAAACCTTTAACGTAAGAATCATTTATTGGGAGACTCGTAGTTTCCTAAAAATTGACTTTAATTAACAAATGATCCATGGGTAATTAATGGGATTCAATATAGGGAATCAATCATGCATTCTCCTTTAAAGATATTGCCCTGCAAAGTAAAGTAATTGAAGATTGTAAATTTTAAATCTTATGTGTTCAATTCTCTTGAAAACTATAAATTCATACAATGGAAACCTAAATGTAATGAATATGTAAACCATAAGAAGGCCATGTCGTGGAGTATGTGTACGCATTGTTTCGTAGTGTAATTAGGACACTTTCCTGGCTTATGTCGTTTGAGTATGACATTGTTGGGTACCTTATGTTATCCTATTGTATGAGTGGGTTTATGTTTATGTTAGTGTGTTATGTGTTGTTGAGTTTTTGTACTTGGAGACCCTTTTGGTGTTGTGTTGTGAGCAATATAAGTCAAAAAAAAAATTATTCCAGTATTTTTATTATTGTATTTGTGTGTGTAAAAAAATGTGGGCGTTACATTTATCATATACTTACGTTGTTGTTCCTTTGAAAATTCATCCTTTTAATATGATCCCCATTGCAGACAAGAGATTACTCAAGGGGTATGTTACACTCGATACAACTAAGAAACAAATTTTCAAGCTTTAGTTTCAAGTTTCCCAAGCAAAAGTTGTCTATTTTCCAGCTACACTATGATATCTTATTGCATTGTCTTTAAATGCAATATGTGAAGTATTGATGTTCTTTGTGGCATTATCTTTAAATAAAATATAGGTATATTATTGCTCACAACTACACCAGGATGTCTTATTGCTTGAGATTTTCTTTGGCTAAGTTGTGGGTATGTTCTCATTAGCTTTGCATCAAGTCGGTACACAATTTTCTTCAACATCAATACATATGTGAACTTCACAATAACAAACTTAGAACATAAGAGCATTTTCTACTTGTGTCTTGATCGATTGCATATTTTATAGCATCTTTACAAGAAATTAAAGCTCTGTATGAGAACATAGTTATTATATAAACTAAAATATTGAATAAAGATGACCAAATATATAATTAATCTCGTTTAAAATTCCTTGATAAAAACTCTTTGTTTTTATGTGGTTTCATAATTGAACTTTAGAATCCTTTCTTCATACTCAATTTCAAAGTTGTAGCTAAAAATTATAAGCCGAAAGAACTCAACTACTTAATAATTTTGTGTTTTATATTTTATTTTTTATTATATTTTTAGACAAATTCTTATTTGAATATATGCCCAATAGTAACCACATACATAGCGGGAGGGGGGAAGGATGGCCGTGGGAGTCCCATGCTCATACTAGTACACAAGAAAATCAAAGGGTTCATACTAGTACACAAGAAAATTAAATCACAAGATTCACAACAGGTAAGAGATGGAACGTGTCCATCACATCACTAACCAACCATTCAAAATTAACAAACATGAACCACACCACCTTTACAAATCCAGTAATAAAGAGCATTCATAAATAAACTACAGTCTCAATCTAGTCTGGTCTATCTCCCAAATCTATTTTGCCACGGCAAGTATACGCATCCAGTTGAGGATAAGAACACGTGTGCAGTTTATAATCAATGAACTGTGATCTTGATCTATCTTCTTCATATAACTCAGAAACTGTGGCAGCAAAGGCATCCACGTCATAAGGCATATCCATAACCTCACTCTTGTTCACACCCATTTGATTTTACCAATTGAATCATCAGTGCTAATGAAAAAATTGGTCTTTTACATCTTGATCAGATTGAAGTCGAGCCTCCGCGTTGTTGTCGAAACTTCCCCATTGCTGCAGCAAATTGTGTGGTGCCATATTCTCTTCTGATCCGTTGTTTTTCTGCAGATCAAATAGAGTGTGGCATTGAGCAAGGATGGATTAAGTATTTGTTCTGACCATCGATTTCCTGCGTTTACTTTTTGGATCTTTCTTTTAAGCCTCGTCCTCAATGGTTTTTTATTTCATTGTCAGTACGGCCAGGGAAACGTCGCACGATTCGAGACCACCTGTAAACCAGAAAGATCGCCATCGACAACTATATCTAAAGTACCCAATGTTTGGGTTTTTTTTTTGCAAGGTTCGCTAATCAATCTCCACATATAAATATTGACGAAAACATGAATATATTTGGAACCTGTTGCCCCCAACAGCTTTGGAGGTCTATAATCACGCGTTCCTCTTGCGGAGATAATTGACCCCACATCAGCCTGCAGCTCTTCACACTTCGCTTCAGCCCTGGCTCAGTTAAGTTTGCCCGATAAAATTTTATTTACCAGTTCTAGGATTTTAATGGATTTGAATTCTTCTGAATGCACAATAGGAAACAATCGGATATGGTAAAGAAACATTCTTAACAAATTTTGAATCGTTAGGCAATAGAGCTCCGCTAATTATTTAAGCTGATAGGTTTGAATTCTTCTCACTGTACAATAAGAAACATTACAATATAGTTAAAAAATCCATTACTGACAAATTTCGAATCCTTTAAACATGATGGATATAAGGGAGTCGAGGTTACCAATGAAAGAATTCTAATATTCGCCACGCTTGTAAGGTGTTACCTGCAGCTTTGGCTAGAGAATTCCAACGGCCTTCACCACGGAGAGTTATTACGCTGAAGGCTTTCCTCCTATGGTAAAGGGCCTTCAGTCGTTTACGTCACTGTCTTAAATTTGACGGGTGTTTTAACATTTTGATGGGTGTTTTGTTTCTTTTGGCATTTTTTTATTTTATTTTATTTTTTTGTTGTTTTTAGTAGTTTCCCTTTTTAGCACTTGCATGAATGCCGGGAATATTTAGCATTTGTGTCTGATTCACCGAAGGTTGTTTTTTCAGTTGTTTAAATCGTCATTGATCCTAGGGTTTATTGTGGGAAGATATGTTTTAACTACTGGGATACTACTGGTCAGGAGAAGTTTGGTTGACTTCGTGATGCCTATTAGTGAGTTTGCATTCTTACTCTTTATAAATCAACTTCATATCAGTTACCGTTTCATTGAATCTTTAACTTGTTGCTTCTCTGCATATGTGAATATTGTAGCAGGTTCTTTGTTTCCCCCTCTTATGACTTATTTTACTTTCTCCATTGCCTTGTTTTTTTTCCAGTGTTCCGCTCTTGCTAGGGGTCTCGTGAGGGGGACTAGCATTTCTCTCTGGGTCATGTCATTCAAGAAGTAAATTGACAAAAACTTGTAGAAGGAATTTTGGTCACTGAAATACTCATAATTCTCAGTTAATAGGACCAACAAACTACATAAGAAAGCCCTCAACTCAAGCCCAGGCTAAAATTAATTACATAGAAAACAACGAATTTATCCAACAAAATCATCTCAACATATCACGTAGGGAGAAAAGTCAAAGGGGAAAGAACCCAGATGAACTTCCTATTTCTCTTTCACAGTGTATTATCTTTGAAAAACATTACAAGGCCAAGACAAAGCTGAAGCAACGAGTAGCCCCAGCCTCAATGATAGTTGGGCTTTCTAGAGATTGGTGCTTACCAATTTAAGCAAGGGAGGGTCCTCAATTCCTTCTTGCATTGTTCCAAGCATTTAGAGATTCCGTAGCAGTTATCCTCCTGCCCTATATGAAAATGGGAGCTTTCGAACAAGATATGGACATCCATCAAATTTTAATGGAAAATGTTTATTTATTTTAGCTGCAGTATGCATAAACATCCACCAAATTTTAATTGAGAGATTTATTTTGTTCAACTATAGAAGCACACACAACGTATGTGTATTGTTTGACAAAATGCCTTTAAGAGGTTGTGGTATCGTGAATTGGAATGATTGTAGGATATGCAAAAGTTCTCCTCGCAGAATATGATAATTGCAAGCTAACAAAAGACATTGGAAGCTATTAAAATTTTTATCTTTCTGCAGATCCACAAATTTCTAGCTTTCTGATTGAAGGCATTTTGTCAAACACTTGGTGACCATCCTCTTTCCCACCATATTTTAATTTTGTGAACTGTGATTTAGTATCATGTGTTGGAAGAACTGTTAAGGGTTTGCATAGCACCTTGATTGTTGTTTTGTTTTTCTTTTCGAGGTAGTGAGGAATGGAATAGTGATTTCCTTTTCTTATTTGATTTTGACTTGGCATGCCAGATATTAGTGCAACATCAACTGATACAGTATCCCACATATGAGGAACCGAGTATATGGAAGATCACATTCAAGGCATTTGATTTGGGTGGCCATCAAATTGTCAGGAGGATCTGGAAAGATTACTATACCAAGGTATGTATAAGTTAATTGATTTCTTATTCAAAGTAAATCTATTCAAATACACAAGCACTAATTTACACTATTTTGCATTCAGGTTGATTATTTTAGTAACACATTCTTGTAAGAAAAGGAGGCCTTTAGATTTATAGCTACAGTCACACTAATATTTGTATTGTTTGTAGTTGCAAGTGTGGAAAATGAGTTTTTCTTTCTGGTGGAGAATAGAATTGGGATTTCCTTTTCTTTATTTTTTGTTGAATTAGATTGAATGATCTCCCCCTATTTACAGGTCATTTTCTATCAAATTTTCCTCCTCTTGAAGTGTAGATATAGATGAAGCTCCCTCCTCATAGAAAAAGTTCTTGAGATTTTATAATCTCTCCTCCTTTTCAAACGAATAAACAAGATCAATGAGATTAATCTCCTCTGTGGCACAATTCTGATCAACAAAATACTAATAAATAAGCAATTTATTTGTAGTTGATCCATTTTGTAATATTTTGGTGCAAATTTTAGATCTAATTTTGGTCTAAGCTTTTAAATCTTAGTACTCTAAAAATGCATTGTATAAACTATAGAGACTTATCTTTCAGATGAATTGGC
The DNA here is from genome assembly GCA_019776745.2 of Taxus chinensis. Taxonomy (NCBI): domain Eukaryota; kingdom Viridiplantae; phylum Streptophyta; class Pinopsida; order Cupressales; family Taxaceae; genus Taxus; species Taxus chinensis. The sequence continues at coordinate 771,207,412 of CM034148.1, read as the reverse complement.
TTGTTGATAAAAGAGTATGTGTGAAGATTACAAGCACTTAATTTTACGTTTTATTGTTTATGACAACTATTTAACTTCTTCTTTAACTTTTCTGCAGGATAAGTTGTAGCACCTTGTTTGGCCACAATTTGATATTTTTTATTCTCTTTCTCCTGTGGTAAAGAAAAGAGTGTTGTCTCTAAAGGAAATTCAGGTGGGTTTCAATGTTGATTGAAGTATTTATTCATTTTTTCTATTTCATAAGCTTGGAAGCCTTACTTATATGTAAGTTCTTTCATATTATATTTTTTGTTGTTGATCGATCATGTATATGATGATTGTGGAAGGGTTATGTCAAGCACATTAAGCATGCATACATAAAACACTTGTGGTCTAATGAGTCTAGAAATATTATGTTATTACTTTTGCACGAATATTTCCTCAAACAATATTAAGGGATAAATTCCGATAGAGCTGGGATATATTATAAATTTAGATACACTATGAGTTTATTTATTTTTATTTTTTGCTCATACTTCCAATAGGCTATTAAGAATTTTGTTTAGAGTGAAATTTATTGTCTAGATGACATCTATGAATGACTTCCACATATTTTGTTGATCTCTTATATGGCATGAAATCCTAGGGACCTTTCTGATAATAAACTTTTTAGACCCATTCTGGGATCTGTGGGGGCTTTGGAACGTCTTCCGAAATGTAATGCCCTGTTCGGCATCGACTTTCGCTGTTACGTCCTTGTCCTTTTGCGTGTCATGTGAACTGCTGGATTGAACTCCCTTTTCTATCGTTAGGTGACTTTTACCCTGTCCTGCGCTGAAGAAGTGGTTACCCGTCTTGGTGCCATGGTCGTTCCTTGCTTCGTGTTCACTTTGGAATGTCAACCTCTAGTTTTCTTCGCTTGGTTTCTTAATCCCATTTTCGCATGTTGTTTTAATCATTGGGAGTAATGGATAATTTGAATCTTACTTCCTACTTGCTTGCTTGTCTGTATGCTGATTTAATCTTCTCAAGGATGAATCATAGTAAATCATACAAAATTTTAGTTATACCTTTTAGCTTAAAATAGATGAATTATAGTGGAAAACCAGTTACTTGTAGATAATATCAGGTGAATTTATGTCAGTTATATTTTTTTATTTGTGTAAATAAATTATAAAATTTTGTGTTCAATTATTAAAGCCTTTTAGGCCACGTTACTCATCCATAGACTTGTAAATTTGTCACGGTCAGCTTTATCTCCTTCTTGGCGTGGAGGGTGGAGTTATTAAAATCTAGACATGTTGGACTCCTTGCTGGTGGCCCACTTCATTTATTATTTCTGATTTGCAAATCTTCCTGTGCTTCTTGTTGACTGCCTCCATTATCCTCGCTCTGACCGCGTGAGATCTTTTTGGACTGCGTGTGGGTGGTTGAAACACCTTTTCTCCCTGGTTGGTGGCAGACAGCAATTAAGTTGGTTTACAGTTGTGTGAGAGTTATTGAGTGCACTATCTTGAAGATTCAAAATGTGGTTAGGGCTCTCTCCTCCAAACTGTGATTGTCCTCGATGTGAATAGCTGAGGTGAATGTATCAATCCACTTCATTAAGTCTGTGGACAACTTTTGGTTGAAGGTCTTTATCTCCTTGGCATCAAATCTGAACAGAGCATGAAGGAGTCTTCAACTTGATAGCTAAGAATGGATTTCCAAGGTAAAACTAGACGGTGATTATGTGACTCCTTGCTGGTGGGTAAGAACACTTCATTTATTAGGTTTGAAATCTTCTTGCAGTTTCTTGTTTCAACTGCCTGAAAAACCTCTCAAACCTCGTGAGATTTTCCTTGGATAGACTGGTGTGGAGTGGTTGAGAGGCATTCTTTACACTGTAGATTGCGTGGGCAGGGAGCCCATAGAAACCTGTTCTGTCTATGGCATTTTTCTTCCTGGTTCCACCTTGGGCGCCTTCCCTGCTGGTCGCGTGGGTTCGATATGGCGGTTATAGATGAAGCTTCAAGCTAGTGAAGCAGGCGTGTTACCTCCACTTTCTTTGGGTGCTGCGAGGTGTGTTCTTGTCTGGGATCCGCAGCAGTGACCCTTGCAACAGTTTTTTAGCCAGGCAGCAGACAGGTTGCAGTTTAGTAGAAGCCTTTTTGAGCGCTTCCAACAGGCAGGTTGTCCAACTATGTTGTTTTCTGTTCAGTATCAATGCATCCTCAGATTCGGGTCTCTCCTTCAAGATATTTTTATCAAAATCGACTATGTGACAGTGAGAGTGTTACCAGGAGACCTGATGAAATTTATTGCAAAGATTCTCTACTGAGACCTTACTTGTTTTACGATGTAACTCATGGAAGAGGATCTCATAGGGTGGATCTGTTTCATATCAGAATATTCATGAAGCACAATTTGCTTTGCAATTATATGAGCTTCTTCAACGAGTCACTAAGTTGGCAGGCATAAAGGTTTCTGTTGGAATTATCACACCTTACAAGCTACAGCTGAAATGTTTGCACCGAGAGTTTGATGTTGTCCTCAAATATGATGAAGGAAAAGGTTTATATATCATTACGGTAGATGCCTTTCAGAGCCAGGAGCGTGATGTAATCATTATGTCTTGTGTCCGAGCTTCAAATCATGGGGTTGGCTTTGTAGCTGATATTCGCCGCATGAATGTGGCACTAGCACGAGCTCGCAGAGCACTTTGGGTTAAGGGCAAAGCAGCTGCATTGAAGCAATCTAGTGACTGGTCAGCCTTAATTGAGGATGCTAAGTCTAGGGACTGTTTTATGGATATGGAGTCTGTACCAAGAGATTTTTTTTTGGTTATAAAGCCATCTTCTTTTGCTTCGTCTCAGACTAGGGCTGCTCCTAATATGAGAGCACCAAGGTTAGGAGGTCCAAATCAGAAACAATCAGATGCATATGGAGATGGTGGAGGTGTTTGGATGAATGACGAAGGATCTTATAGTTCAATTGCCAATAAATGGGGCCTACAGAAGTTCTGTGGGCTAATTTGGAGGTTTTCGATGTTTCCTCCAAACCCCCCAGGATAAGTCTTCCTCGAAAAGGAGTTTGTCCCGAGGATTCCAAGAATTGGCAAAACGTTTCAATCACCCCATCAGTACTATGGGCAGAGATGCACATTGCGGACTGCAAGCATGGCCGTTAACAGAGTTTGGACCTTCAGCAGGCTGAGGAAGAGAAGTTGCGCAGGTTGTGTTGCTGTTGCCCGAGCCCTGGTCGACGTGCTTGTTGGATTGGAAGAATTCTAATCAGGCATGTTAAATCTACTCCTTGTAATAGTTTTCTACCTTCTTTCAGTATCTTGAAATGAATATTCTTTCCTCTTGAATGGCGCCTAGACAAAATGTTTTCGTGGTTGTTTATATCGCTGCCTGATTGTGTTGGTTGTTCCTTTAAATCTCGTTCCAATTTCGCTGGTTTTGCTTGGAATGTTCTTTTCCTCTCTTATAGCTTACTCTATTTCATATTTGTCTAAATGGGCTACTGCAATATTGAGTGATGCAGTCTAGTTCGTAGGGAAGGAAACATTATAGAGTTTTGTTTGCTTATATGACTCTCTTTTAAAAGAATTTTGTGATGGTATTTATAATTGAAGGCTTACTATATGGAAGGTTAAGCCTTCATATCTCTATTTGGTTGAATAAATATGTATTTCCTGTTTAGGGCTCTCCTGTTTTGCTAAAAGGTACATTAATAGTGACATTGTGTTCTAAAACTTGTTTAAGCCTGTGGGCATTCCTTACTTTTTGTTTAATTAGAAAATGGCATTAGGGTTTTGCTTTAGAACTGTACATGGTTGACTTTTGTACCCAGTTCTAGAGGATGAATAACCTGACATCTATTTTGGCCTCTACGTGTTGAGAGAATTACTATACCTACTTCCTGGTTCAAACTCTTGTTTGATTAAAGTAAGGGGGAAACATTGTAAGTTTAATTGAATGAAATCTCTACAATTTTTATTAAGGGTCGCGAGCAAGCTATTAATAGCTGGACTGAAACAAAAGTTGTAGGTGAATCCATGGTATTGGACTCGTGAACTCGTTTCCTGTTAGATGACAGCTGATTACAGTGATAATATAATAGGTGGCTATTATATTCATCTGTTTGATATTTGCTAGACATTTCCTTGATAAGCCCACATGGATCGGGTAAAATTTCCATCTTCTATACCATTGGCAAGGAGCTCATAGAACTTCTAGGCCTGACTGCACTGCGTAACCTTCCTGATGGATATGTGTGTTGGTTCTTATTTTTGTGCTTGCACTCGTGGTAAGGTCTTTTGAGTCTGGGGCATCGCTGGTGTATTACCCACCGTGTATCGAATCCCTTTGTTTTCGAACTCGAATATCTTATTCTTCGAACTTGGTTACTAAAAGTCCCATTTTGTGGCTTTGTTAAGGAAATCAATTTTTATTTTTATTTTAAAATACTTATTGACATTGTCGGAAATATATAAAAATTATTAACGACTTTTGGGTTTAGCCTTCCCTTATATTATGTAGAGAAGTTGACGATTAGGATAAGGTTTGTTGGTAGAATAATGGCCCTTTTTGTGTCTCATTTGTACGCTTTTGGAAGAGTGGATTTGTTTTGTTAACTAGTCCTACGTTTAAGAAATCCTATAAGAAGGTAGTGGTAAAACTCCTTGGTTAAAACTGAAACTATAGTTGTTTTTCTTTTAAGGGCGTCGAACCCTTATTACTATGAAGCCTCCCCCTGGGAGATTTGGATAACGTCGTTTTGTTTCGCGCCTACGATCATAATTAGTATGTTTTGTCTTCTCTTGGACCTCTTTAGATGGATGGATTGAGTATTGGATTCCAATCACGTAATCCATAGGATTACATGAAGGAAATATCAACACTCTTGACTTTCTTGTTCCTAACCCATAAGGTCTTGCCTTGATTTATGTGATTTTGTTCTTACTGGTATTTTGACTTTCTCCTTGTTGGATGGTTTAGATTTCTTTCTCATGCGAATAATTTTGGAGTTGTGGGTTGTGTTTTAATCCATTTTTGAATTAGAACATTCCTTTCTTGATATTGTTAAATGTTAGCTTACTGTTGCAATGTGTAGCCTTAACATGCTCAGTTCTCGCGAACTGATTCTAGCTAGTATTTGTGCAGATGGATTATGCGAGTAGATTAAAGGAAAGAGTTGTAAAGGTTTCATCAGTGCAATTTATGAAGTTCCTTGTAAAAATGTCCAATGTGAGGTAAATTTTGTAATAGTGCTTGCAAAGGAGTTTAGAAGACCTCTTGCCTTGGGTTGTTCTGAAATTTCGTGATGATGTTGTCTTGTCCTTCTGTAGGTAAACTGGTAACTTACCTTTGTGAGAAATGGTATTCAATCTTTACATTGATATGAGTATTGTAAAACTTTGATCTTGAGAATAAATTGTCAAGTTAAATCTTTCTAAGACTGAGTGACAATATATTATAAGTAAAGTAAAATGGGTCGGTTAACCCTTAAAGAAGCTAAACAAAAATAATAATTTTATATTCAACAAATAAATGTAGAGGTGATCTATTTGAAATCAAATAATTCCATGAGTGATCAAAATGAAACCATCCTTTGTGAAGTAAAAATTTTATAACTTGATATCCCTAGCTACACTAGCGAACATTATCCTTTTTATGGTGAATTCTTAGAATGATCCTAAGGTGAAACAAATTGTTAGTTGATATAAGATAATAAGATTTAATAAGTAGGAGGAATCGGTTTCGAAACCACGCAATCTGTCTCTCAACCATTTGAAAGGTAAATTGTTTTCTTTTGTAAAAATCATCCAGTGAAGCCTAAGTAAAATATTTAATAATTTTCGATAAATCCTCAAGCTTCAATAAAAACCGGGTTAATAACTAATGAGGTCATAAAGATGAATTCAACTCGACCTTCTTCCTCTAACCAGTTTTTTTTTTAGGTGCTTGTCTAATCTTTCTCTTAAGTATGTTGAAAGCGAATCCATGTTGTAATAAGGGCATGAACAAGTTTTAGTAGCGTAAGTGTAGGATAGATGGCCTTGTGGAATTAAATTACCTCCTTTCTCTAAATAAACGAATTAAGCAAATAAATGTCATAATAGAGAAGATTTAAAGTTAATTACTCAGTGTAAAAAGAATAAACTTAGCTTGGTAAGATGAATTGTATGAATCATATCTTGAGCCTCCTTGAAAACGTAAGCTAAGAATTGCAAGATGTCTTTTTAAAATAAATAACCCTCAAGAATATCTCATTGTGGTTGGCCCTATTTGTAAGAGTGTTCTGTGGTTGGACTTCTATGTTGTCTTGTCAAAAAGAAAAAAGTGTATTATCCTTTTGGGTGTGAACGTTTCCATGCTGACCTTGTGGTCATCCCCGTAACAAGTGGTTCCTAGAGTTGGTTGTAACTTTGTGACGACATGTTGTGTCGTGTTATGTGTCGAAGCAAGTCAAAAAAAAATTTATCCTGTCTTTTACTGTGTTGTTCGTGTGTGAGATTTTTGGGTCGTTACACTTGGTATCAGAGCATAGGTTCATGCTCTCGAACCTATGGGCCGGATTGGTGTTGTATGGTGATGTTACATGATGGTGATGGTGTTACATGATGTTGTTTCATGGAGATGATGGTATTGCATGATGATGATTTATATTGGAAGAGTAATGTGGTATAAGCGTGATGTGATTATTGTCGTAATTGTGATATTGTGAACGCACGTGATGTGTATGTCACTCAATGCGTATTTGTTATCATATTGATGTGCTGGGGATGGGAGTATTCTCTCTCCTTCTTGTGGATTCTATGAAGAGTTCACGTGTGAATTACTGTTTGTGATGTGTGAAAAGAATTCTAATGTGGATGACGGAGTGTTGGAACATTGTGACATATTGTGATATGTAGGTGTATCAATGTGTTGTATGACTAGATTGATGTTAAAAGAAATGAGTTGTATCATGATGTTTTTACCATGTTTTGAAGAAATGTGTGTACCACCTTGTTATGTAGCAATGGATGTTATGTTGTGATGTACTATGTTCATCGTATGTATGATTTGTGCAAATATGTAATGCTTCATGTTGTGATTTGGGGTCATACGGTGAGTGTATGAACCCTATCGTATGGTGATTGCACTTTGGGTGCAGAATGTGGTAAAGTGATGTGTTACACTCAGTGAATGTATGATTGTGATCTACCTTGTATATGTACCACCATTGTGTTAGTGATGTAGTTACATGTTATGTTGTGAACCTTACGCTAACCGACCCTGAGGGTAATCGGTAGAAGTGTATGTTGAGAGTGAGGAATGGTGTACCATGGGTCAATAACTCGAGCCGAAATTTGGTTTAGTAGATAACAACCTGTGATTCTTTCCTCTCTCCCTATGTGGTTGCATGTATGCAACCTAAGTGCAACTATGACTATGTTTAGCCTTGTCGAAGTGGTGGCGGGATGATTCAGATGGAGGTGATGACAGTTGTATTATTGATATGTATTTTACGAGCTGAGGCTCGATGTTCCGAGTGCTAGCAACTCGTTGAGTACCCCTTTGGTGGCCAGATAAGGCCACACAGTTATCGTAATGTGACATTATTATAAGTTGATTTTATTCGTAAATTGAGCTTTTTACTTTATTTTGTAAGGACCAGCAACTTTTCTTGATTGCCATGCTTTACAATTTTGGGCATTTCCTTGGTTTGTGGCACTAACATGTGGATTTTGATACTAACTATGGCTATTTGGCCATTTATTTTGCTTGATTTTGGGTCTTCTTTTAAATTTGGAATTTTTACCGCCTTGCCCAAGGCTTGTACTTTGCCACTTGGCACTTTGATTGGATTGTTGTGCTGGTTCTATTGTCGTGATGTGTGGAATAGGGTCATGGGATGCACCATGGAATGGTTGGACCTATGGACCCGCTTCGTTGTATGGGGGTACGCCCCAAGGAGTTACAGATAACTAGCGGGTTGTTGAACCACGCATTATTATGTCACTTGGGTTAGGAGTGTTCGAACTCTATGTGTCTTGGACCATAGGGTCAACCGGCCTCCTTGAGGGAGGCATAAGAGTTTGAGGGAGGCATAAGAGACTTGAGGGAGGCATAAGAGTTTGTAAGAGACTTGAGGGAGGGCATAAGAGTTTGGGGAGGCATAAGAGACTTGAGGGAAGCATAAGAGTTTGAGGGAGGAATAAGAGACTTGAGGGAGGCATAAGAGACTTGAGGGAGGCATAAGATTTTGAGGGAGGCATATGATATTTGTGTGTATGGTTGATGTTCCTGGGATATATGTTGAGTTATTGTGATGTTTTGGTAGTGGTCTTTTGATGTATGTGTTACCCATGTCAGATGGATATGTGTTGTGATGTTGTGGATATGTCATTGATTCCCTTGTGGACACTATGTACCTGTAGCATTTGTTTGGTAGTTATGTGAATTTTTCATCGATGCAAATTGAGGGAATGTCTGGTGGATTGTAGTACTCTTTTGTTTGAGTATTTTGTATGTCAGTCATTGATGTGTGACGAGTACTATGTTATGTGGACTGTGCCTATTCTATTCCGTATTTGAGTAACCTTTTGTGGTGTAATACAATCTTGAAGTATATACTTGTGTGCTTGTGAATCTGTAGTGTCTTTTGAACCTGAATAAGGTGTTGTGTTTAGCAGTTCATGTTGGGCACCCACAATAAGGAATAAACAAAAACTCTTCAATGATGAAATTTTAAAAGAAATTAAACTGAGAATAATGCTAATGGAAAGGAACTAATGAAATAAATAAGAGGGAACTGCCAATCTTCACAGAACATTGAAAGTTAAAATAACATGGGTATTATCTCCAAGTTGTGGGACTTGCTACTTGAGATAGACCTCCAGAGAAAGTTGGTTCTTGCTCCTAAACTACCTGCCACAATCTACTCTAATGCAGGATAAGCTAACTATTCTAATCTAAATTTCCAAGCGACCAGGGAGAGAGAATGCATAGAATGAAAGCCTACACTAAAGCGGTGATACACCAGAAAAGGAGGGTGGGAGAGTAGTCTCCAAATGTGTGAAATACAGAGGCAAAGTGCACACTAGAAGAGGTGATGACAGTTCATCATAATCTAGCAAAATGCATTCAAAAAAATATTCCAAGCATACACAATGATAATGAATCCCTGCAAGAACGTGATAAATAGACATAATATTCTTATAGAAATATCAAAGGGGCAAGAAGAATGCAAGAAAACACAGCAAGGGAAGATACATCCACAAACTGGTATTTTATTGCTTCATGATATGCACAGTTCAATCTATTACAAGATAAGGGCCTGGATCACCATGCAAGGAGTCTACTACAAGGGCCTACAACACACTGGCTTCACAAAGCAATTTTGGCAGAGCTTTGCTACCCATAAACTCCCTCTTTTACAATAAGCCCAACACTCCAATTTATAGAAAAAATGAGAAGGAGAAGAGAAGGGAAAATGGAAATCCCAAATTCTGTCCTTCAACCACCTATAAGAGGCATTAAATTGAGTGAAATGATTGTATATTACTTGCAAAAGGCTCCCCATACTGTCCCATGTGCTGCAGCAGAGAAAGAATGATGACCATGCCTCTTAATTGCACTCCCAGCTACCAAATAAAACACTATTCTGAACCCGGCCACATTTTCTTAAAAATCTCAATCAATTTCTTATCAAATCTGGAATTTCTTTATTTCTGTGCATTGGGCTTGGAACCACGATTCCAACGGTACCAATTTTGTGTGATTTCGTTGAGAAATGCAAAAGTTATGGCCTTCTGAGTGCGGGCAGCTATTTTGGTTCTGGCAGGCGTTTTCTGTCATTTGACGGGAATGAGCATTAACTGACTAGCATAGAGGACGTCGTGCTCGCTCCAGAAAGTCCAATTTTGTGAAAATCGGAGCTCGGAGTCAAAAGTTATGGCCGTTTGAAGTTCCACGGGTCAAATGTTGACTTTTCTCCTCTGCCTTCGGCCGCTTCGGCTTTTCGCGTCCCACGCGTCCCTCTGTCCCATTTAGCACAGTGCTGAAATTTCCCATTTCGGCCGAACCAGCCAGTTCGCGTACTCGCGGCCCAGATGTCCCATTTTCGTTCGGACTGTTTGGGACAAATTTTCCCGATTCGCCCGGTTCGGCCGGTTCGCGTCCTTTTGTCCCATGCGTCCCTGACTGAAATTTCTCATTTCGGCCAATCCGGTCGGTTCGCGTACTTTGTGTACCTTCAGCCCAACTGTTCCGGGCTGCCTTGACTCATTTCGGCTAATCTGGCCGGTTCGCGTACTTTTGTCCCGCGCGTCCCGGACTGCCTGTTTCAATAGTTAGTCAATTTTTCAACTTTTCGGCCAGTTCGGATCTCCGCGTCCCGCGCGTCCCTTTGTCCCGAATGTCCCAAATGCTACGCGGACCGCCTGGCGGCCTTTCGGCCGGTTCGCGTCCAGATGTCCCATCTGTCTCGACTATTGCAAGGACCAGGACTTAGCCATTTTTCATGATTTTTTCTGGCCCGAGCTTATTTTTTGCAATTTTTTCACATTTCCTCAGAACTTGCTCTCTTCTTCTTGGACAGGGGAGTTAGAAAAACTATGAGGGGACCCTAGAAACATGACTTTTTTTCCGGACTCAATATAATTGCTTGGGACTAAAGAATTTGATGCATGTTATCAAAATTACCTTGAGGGGTGAATTTTGGATAACAGTTCCTAAGGCTACCCTGTGGCCGTGCGTTAATCAACTAAAATTTTAAACCATAGAGTGTACTTTCTCCTTTACCTGTTTTTGGTTGCGAACCATTTCTTTTCCGTTGTGTTATGTCGCATCGAGGATGATGCTTTTCTTAAGGGGAGGAGAGTGTAATGCCCTGTTCGGCATCGACTTTCGTTGTTACGTCCTTGCCCTTTTTGCGTGCCATGTGTATACTTCCAAAATTTACATACATGTTTGCCAGGACACTGTTAGCATAATTTAGCATAGGCATATTTATTGCATTTTATTGCATTGTCTTTTATTTAATAATGTGCAACATGTGCACTCTAGTCTAGTGACTTGCATTCAATATTGTTATGTTGGATAACATTCAATATTGGTATTAGTAGTAATTACATGTGCATGTGAGATGGGTCTTATCATCTCGTAGTTGGTTTCTGCTAAGGTGTCATGTCTATCCATATGAGGTTGTCTAATATCTATAAATATTACAGCTCTTGCATTGTAATGTAATCTGATTTCATGATCAATAATATTTGTGAGGCTTCCGTCCCTCTTTGGTCATTGCAATCTTATTCTATTCTATCATTTGGTATCTAAGCTATACCATTATTATCATTTGGTATCAGAGCAGGTTCTATCCAAGCAAGGTTGAAGAGGAGCACTATTGGAGAGGATCCATTGGAGAAGAAGATCTGCATCAAAGGAGAGCCATTGAAGCATCCCGCAGCCTCCATTCCTCCCAAGCATCCATCAACTAAAATTTGACCTATCCACTTATTTGGAAGGTAAATTTTTTTTATTAGTCATTGGCACAGCCAATTGATTTAACATATTGGCAGAATATTTCAGATTTGAAGATCTTTAAAATAAATTAAAAAAAAATATCTTAAAAAAAAAAGAGAGAGAGAGATCTTGAAAAAAATTACAGATCAAAAGAAAAAAAAAAAAAAGATCATATCTAAAAAAAAAATCAGATCTGAAAGTGGAGGTGTGAAGAATTCGGGAGCAAAGGTTGAAGCAGTCCCATCAACAAAATTCTAGCAGATATCTCTTAGAAACAAGGACGTAAATTTTTCATATAATGTTGGATTTATGTGCCATTCTTTTTTCTGGAAAGATAAGAAGGAGACGCACAACTTTGTAGTTTATATCACCTTCAGATTCAGCCTCTACATATGACGAAAAGTCTGTACAAGTCGGATCATTTTTTTCTGAAAAAAATCAGATCTAGCTGGTAAATTGGTAAGATCTCAAAAACTAAGATTCCAATTATTCTAAAATTTGGTGGTTTTCAAGAAAAATATTGTATTATGCTGTTGTCAAAATTTTAGAAAAACCCAGATCACGGTTTGTGAGAAAAGGTGAAAACAATATTCAGGTTGTTTGTTTGGATCTTAAGAACAAACAGGGCAGCGGTTCAATTCCCACTCTCTCCATATTTTTTCTGAAATTATTTTTTTATAAAATTTGGAAAAATTAATAAATTTTGGGAGATTTCCAAATTTATAAGCTCACCAAACACATTTAGAGCCACCGCTAAATTTAGTGGAAAAACACCTATTGGGGGTAAAAAAATATTTTTGGCCTAAATTGTGTATTTTGTGATTCTAAACCCTTTTTTGTAAAGAGGGGGGACACAAAAACTTCATTTCGATGTACTTTTGGAGTATTTTGTACTAATCTTGGTGCATAAAGTGAAAAAAAAGGTACAAATTTTTTATTTTATGTTTGGTTCTATCACACGAGATCTTTGATCTCATAGCAGTGTTCGATCTATACGGTGCCTCTGGGAAGCACTTACGGGTGCTGCCGTCGCGACTACTACTGCACTTAACGCCTAACACAGCTGCCGAAATGTCGTCTGGGCATCGACTCTATAAAATCGACGGGGAGTAATAAGGACACAATACACACACATTTGAGCCCTCCCATCCGTTTGTGCTTGCACAAACCCCTCTCCGTATTGTCTAAGTACCACGTACTAAATTATTTCACGTGCGTTAACACCTCTTTCCGTACTGATGGGTATATTGAAAGGGTGATCTTCTTCCACGTACCGACGGGTATATCGGAAGGGAGCGTATATAGAAAGGTTTGGTATATCGGCCTGATGGTATATTGAGAGGGAGACCATAAACTTGGAGTGATAAGAGCCTTACCCTTTGTCAGAAATTCATAGTTTCAGAAATTCATATTACAGAAATGGGTGCACAAGCACCAAATTTCTTCTTGCCAGATTCACAACTACTTAGAGGAGACAACTATGCTGCATGGAAACCGAAGATCAAGACGTTACTTGAGTTTGAAGACCTATGGATAGTTTTAGATGGACAAACAACAAGATCACTTGATGATGGAAGACAACAAGTTCAATTTGACAGGGCAAATCAAAAGGCCAAGTTGATCATCTTGTTTAGCGTAACAGACGATGTGCAACCCCACATTAGAGATGCCACATTGGCCAAGGATGCATGGGATAAGTTGAGCACAGTCTATGAGGCAAAGAACAAGAATGCCATCCTCAACCTACTATCACAACTACATACTCTCAAGTTCAAGCACAATGAGAAGGTTGAAGTTTTTTTGAGACGAGTTGCTACTTTGAGGGCACCTCTATTGGCATTGGGAAAAGAGATAAGTGATAAAGACCTCGTACCAATTGTGTTGCGAGCACTTCCTCCTTCCTATAGAATCTTTGTGACAACTATCAATATGAGTGAACACACAGTCACCTTTGAGAAGTTGGTCAATCTACTCCAACAAGAAGAGGCAATGAACAACAAAGATCAGGAAGATGAGCAAGCACTATCTTCCAATCATAAAGGAAAGGGAAAATTTCAATCCAATCACAAGAAGTCCCAACAAAACCAAAGCCAACGAGACAACACCAAGAAGTGTCCCATTTGCAATAGAGGGGGACATGACATCAAAGATTGTTGGTACAATTCCTATAAAAAGGGTTCATCAAGCAATTCAAAACCCAATAACCAACAGGGTAACAATAATTCAAATAAAGGGAAGTCCAACAACAACAACAATCAAGGGTAGAAAAATGGTAATTGGCAAAGAAAACCCAAACAACAAGGGTACATTGCCGAACATGAGGATGATTCAAATGAAGGACACCACATGTATTCTGCTCAATTTGATGAAGAAACCAAGTCCACACAAGATATCTGGTATGTTGACTCGGGTGCAACTCGACACATGACTAGACGTAAGGATTGGTTCTACACACTGCGTGACTCACCTAACAAGAACAATGTGTCATTAGGTGATGACTCGTCATATAGTATCAAGGGGATTGGAATGATTTCACTACCTCTTGGAAAGCATGACTGCAAAATCACAAATGTATTTTATGTACCTGGGTTGACCAAGAATTTTCTATCAGTTAGTCAACTCCTTGATCACAACTTGAAGTTGGATTTTGACAGTAATAATGGAGAAAAAGTGTGCTTGATAAGAGATAAGTCAAGAGGTTTGAAGATTGTAGCAAAAGCCTTTAATGTGGGACGCATGTTTCAACTTGATTTTGTCCACAAGGATGATCAAGCTCTAGTGGCCAAAGACACGCAATCTGCAGAACTATGGCATCATAGATATGGTCACATCAGTTTTGGCTATCTCCAAACACTTCAAAAGGGAAACATGGTGAAAGGATTGCCTAAACTCAAGCACAACACTGACAAGTGTCACAATTTCCTAGCTGGAAAGCAATACAGAGTACCCTTCCAAAAGAACACATATAGAGCTAAGGGAAAGCTTGATTTGGTGCACACCGATCTTTGCGGGCCCATGCAACCAAGTCATTTTGGATGTCAGTAATTCATGCTTTGTGTTGATGACTACTCAAGAAAGATGTGGATATATTGTCTAAGAAACAAGAGTCAAGCCTTTGAGACATTTCAGAAGTTCAAAGCACTTGTTGAGAATGAAGTTGGTCGCAAGATCAAAACTCTCCGCTCAGATCGAGGGGGGGAATTCACAAGCAATGAGTTCAAGACTTACCTGGAAGCTCATGGGATTCGTCGACAAATGCCTCCTACTCACACACCACAGCAGAATGGTATAGTTGAGAGAAGGAATCGTACTATCATGGAAATGGTGCGATGTATGATTGATGACTCAGGTTTAACAAAGACATTTTGGGCAGAAGCTGCAAGAACTGTAGTCTATTTGTTGAACAGAGTGCCCACAGTAGCTCTTGAAGGAGTGACACCTCAAGAAGCATGGTCAAATCGGAAACCATCAATTGCACACCTAAGAGTATTTGGGTGTAAAGCTAGCATGCACATACCCAAGAAGAACAGGAACAAGCTAGATATGAAAGCTGAGAAACTGATATTCATTGGATACAGTGAAAAAGCACTTGGGTATAGATTATGGGATCCGAAAGCAAAGAAAGTATACACAAGTAGGGATGTTGAGTTCTTTGAGAAGAAACAAGCAGATGCTCCACTCAATGACTCAATAAACATGCAGAATACACCTCTTGTGAAGACAAAATTTGATGTTCCCACTGAAGATGACAGTGATGAATTGGATGATGATGAAAACTTGGATCCACCACAAGCCAATAGAACAGCTAAGAAGTTACCTAAATGGTATACTCAATTAATAAGAGATGAAAATTTGGATGAAGCACCTAGCACATCATCCAATCCTGGACCTAGAACTCGCAGTCAAGCTCGTGAAGAGGTCAATTATGCCCTAATGAGCAGAGTTGTTGAAACAGTTGAGCCATCTATAGTTCAGGAAGCCCTACAATCAAAATCTTGGAAAGATGCCATAGATTCAGAGTATCAGTCAGTGATGAAGAACAACACATGGCAACTTGTCGACCTTCCACTAGGGAAGAAACCCATTGGATGCAGATGGATATTCAAGACTAAGTACAAATCAGATGGGACTATGGACAATTATAAAGCAAGGCTTGTAGCAAAGGGGTATGCACAATAAGAAGGCATTGATTATGAGGAGACATTTGCTCACACAGCCAAGACCAAGACAATCAGGATGATCTTTGCTCTAGATGCACAATTTGGTTGGAAAGTCCACCAAATGGATGTGAAAAGTGCCTTTCTTAATGGAGATTTGAAAGAAGAAGTCTATATGACTCAGCCAGAGGGTTATGTAATTGGGTCAAAGAATACAAGTGTGTCCCACTTTGTGGCCATAAATATTTTAAAATATGACTAGTAAGTAAATAATTAAAAAATACTATAAATTTTTTAAAAATCAGGTAAATTCTGGATGCCCTGCACCTTGGTATTTATAGCCTCTTAAAAATGCATGTTTGGCCATTTTATATGTGTTTGGTCATGTTTTGGTTGTCAGACATAGTTTGCTGAAAGTACAAAAACTACTAAAAAGTGGGACACAGTACCAGGAAAAGTGATGATGGTATGCAGACTCATAAAATCTCTATATGGCCTAAAACAGGCACCCCGGGCATGGTACATCAAAATTGATGAGCATCTCATAAGTCATGGATTCGAAAGGAATCCTTATGACCCCAATCTCTACCTCAAAAAGCAAGGGGGGAGATTGTCATTGTGGCTGTTTATGTCGACGATCTAGTCATTACAGGAAGTTCTGTGAAGATGATCGATGCAACAAAGAAGGATTTTAATCGATCGTTTGACATGACAGATCTCAAGCTCATGCACTATTGTCTTGGGTTGGAAGTATGGAAAAAAGAGAATCATATCTTTGTGTCACAGTTGAAATACACCAAGACAACGCTCGAGAAATTCAAGATGATGGACTGCACTCCTATTGCTACACCTATGGAAGCGAGACTTCAGTTATCTTGTTCCGATCCATCACCACCGGTGAATGCAAATCTCTATCGGCAGTTGATTGGGAGTCTCATTTACCTGACATATACTAGACCAGATATCAGCTTTGCAGTCAGCTATTTATCACGCTTCATGCAAGAACCGAAAATATGTCATTGAAAAGCAGCAAAGAGAATACTAAGATATCTAAAGGGTACATTTGACCTTGGTCTAGAGTACAAGAAGAATGACAATTTCTTCTTGACAGGATATTCAAATTCAGATCATGTAGGAAACATGGATGATAGGAAGTCAACATCAGGTTTCGTCTTCTTTATGGGATCTGGACCGATATCATGAGGAAGCAAGAAACAGAACTTTGTTTCTCACTCTTCTACAGAAGCAGAGTATCGAGCTGTAGGTGAAGTTGTTTCTGAAGCAATATGGCTACGCCGAATACTGGAAGGAATTGGTCTACCACAACAGAAATCTACTCCAGTATATGTTGATAATGAAGGAGTTCTAAAGCTTGTTCGCAATCCAGTATTTCATGAGAAAACCAAGCATATTGAAGTACAGGTTCATTTCATACGCGAGCATGTCTTGAAGCACAACATACAGCTCCAGTTCTGTCCTACAGCTGAACAGAAGGCAGATGTTTTCACTAAGTCACTTGCACGTGACAAATTCACACTGTTCAAAGAGTACCTCTCCACTTCATTGGAAACTATGCAAAATTAAGGGGGGGAATGTTAGCATAATTTAGCATAGGCATATTTATTACATTTTATTGCATTGTCTTTTATTTAATAATGTGCAACATGTGCACTCCAGTCTAGTGACTTGGATTCAATATTGTTATGTTGGATAGCATTCAATATTGGTATTAGTAGTAATTACATGTGCATGTGAGATGGGTCTTATCATCTCGTAGTTGGTGTTTGCTAGGGTGTCATGACTATCCATATGAGGTTGTCTAATATCTATAAATATTACAGCTCTTGCATTGTAATGTAATCTGATTTCATGATCAATAATATTTGTGAGGCTTCCGTCCCTCTTTGGTCATTTCAATCTTATTCTATTCTATCATTTGGTATCTAAGCTATACCATTATTATCAGACACTTGCAAATACAGCATATGACGAAAATCCCGTCTCCATTATGGTTTTAATGGATGCCCATAGGCTGTTCCAAACATCCCATTTTGGCACGAAATTTACACCTTGTGGCGTCTTTGCTTTACACCTAACAGAGGTTGTGGAGGCTGGATTTACACCTAGCTGAGAGGATGTACATGAGTATGAATATGCAGGCACATATTTTAGTTTACACACATGGATAGCAGAAAATAGATGCACATAGAGTTGAAACTGCCACTTACTTGAAGATGGATATCGGTGTAATTTAGAAGTAGTATCTGAATATCTCTCTAAGAACATATAATTATCTTACAACAAAGAAGGTAGTTATGTCCTCTGGGTTTCTTCGTAGTTCAATAAACAAGTTATACCTGCATGATAATCCCTTCTTTCCATTGGAGTTGCTGAGCCCATTTTCATATATGAAGAAAAACTTCTGTGTTGAATTCTTCTAGCGTTTGTGCTCGCTGCTGCCAGTATAGTATTTGAGAGAAGAACGGGATAAAATAGGTTTATGCAGCAAGCGAATTTGTCAAGTTGAGTTTAAATCTGGGGAGCTTGACATCATATCAGAAAAAGTTCACATCTATTGTACAAATGATAACCTGGACAAAGAGAACCTAGACGTACATCTATGAAGCTTACCGTGGAACCAGTATTCATTCCTTATTTTTTTACAACTACCAATATAGGTCATTTATTGGACTTGGATAACAATATACACAGCATGCTTTATCTCCTTCTTGGCATGGAGGGTGGAGTTATTAAAATCTAGACGTGTTGGACTCCTTGCTGGTGGCCGCACTTCATTTATTATTTCAGATTTGCAAATCTTCTTGGTTTCTTGTTTTGACTGCCTGCTTATCCTCTCGGACCGTGTGAGATTTTCCTTAGATAGACTGCGTGTGGAGTGGTTGAGACGCGTTTTTCCTGGTTGCGTGGGTAGAGAGCCCATCGAAACCTATTCTGTCCAGGCATTTTTCTTCCTGGTTCCACCTTGGGCGCCTTCCCTGCTGGTCACGTGGGTTCGATATGGCGGTTATAGATGAAGCTAAAGGCTAGTAAAGAAGGCGTGTTACCTCCACTTTCATTGGGTGCTACGAGGTGTGTTCTGGTCGGAGAGCCTCAGCAACAACTTGCAGCAGGAATTAGCCAGGCGGCAGATAGGTTACAGTTTGGTTGAAGCCTTTTGAGCGCTTCCAACAAGCAGAATGTCTAGCTATGTTGTTATCTGTGCAATATCAATGCATCCTCAGATTCGGGTCTCTCCTTCAAGATATTTTTATCAAAATCGACTATGTGACATTGAGAGTGTTACCAGGATACATGATGAAATCCATTGCAAATATTCTCTACTGAGACCTTACTTGTTTTACGATGTAACCCATGGAAGAGAATCTCATAGGCGTGGATCTGTTTCATATCAGAATATTCATGAAGCACAATTTGCTTTGCAATTATATGAGATTCTTCAACGAGTCACTATGTTGGCAGGCATAAAGGTTTCTGTTGGAATTATCACACCTTACAAGCTACAGCTGAAATGTTTGCACTGAGAGTTTGATGTTGTCCTCAAATCTGATGAAGGAAAAGGTTTATTTATCATTACGGTAGATGCCTTTCAGATCCAGGAGCATGATGTAATCATTATGTCTTTTGTTCGAGCTTCAAATCATGGGGTTGGCTTTGTAGTTGATATTCGCTGCATGAATGTGGCATTAGCACGAGCTCGCAGAGCACTTTGGGTTAAGGGAAAAGCAGCTGCATTGAAGCAATCTAGTGACTGGTCAGCCTTAATCGAGGATGCTAAGTCTAGGAACTGTTTTATGGATATGGATTCTGTACCAAGAGATTTTTTCTGGTTATAAAGCCATCTTCTTTTGCTTCATCTCAGACTAGGGATGCTCCTAATATGAGAGCACCAAGGTTAGGAGGTCCAAATCAGAAACAATCAAATGCATATGGATTTGGTGGAGAATATAGTTGGGTTTGTGGGCAAAAGGAAAAGGGGGTCTATAGTTATAGAAACAGATACAGATCTTCTTTGGATATGGCAGTCATGACGATGGTTGTGTGGGTTTTCTATGGTGGTTGTGATCCTCTTCAGGGTAGAGTGCTTTTATCTTCCCGAAGTTTTTCCCGAGGATTCCAAGAAGGAATGTTTAAATCACCCCTTTCCTATGCCAAGCATGGCCGTTAACAGGGTATGGATCTTCAGCAGGCTGAGGAAGAGAAGTTGCGCAAGTTGTGTTGCTGTTTCCCGAGCCCTGGTCGACATGGTTGTTGGTTGGAAGAATTCTAATCAGGCATGTTAACTATACTCCTTGTAATAGTTTTCTACCTTCTTTCAGTATCTTGAAATGAATTTTCTTTCCTCTTGAATGGCGCCTAGACTAGATGTTTTCATGGTTGTTTTATATCACTCGCCTGATTGTGTGGTTGTTCCTTTAAATCTTATTCCAATTTCGCTGATTTTGCTTGGAATGTTCCTTCCTCTCTTATAGCTTACTCTATTTCATATTTGTCTAAATGGGTTACTGCAATATTGAGTGAGGCAGTCTAGTTCGTAGGGAAGGAAACATTATTGAGTTTTGGTTTGCTTATATGACCCTCTTTTGAAAGAATTCTGTGATGGTAGTTATAATTGAAGGTTACTAAATAGAAGGTTAAGCCTACATACCTCTTTTTGGTTGAGTAAATACGCATTTCCTGTTTAAGGCTCTCTTGTCTTGCTAAAAGGTACATTAATAGTGACGTTGTGTCTGAAACTTGTTTAAGCCTATGGGCATTCCTTACTTTATGTTTGATTAGAAAATGGCATTTGGGGTTTGTTTTAGAACTGTACATGGTTGACTGTTGTACCTAGTCTAGATGAGGGATAACCTGGCATCTATTTGGCCTCCACGTGTTGAGAGTATTACTATACCTATTTCTTGATGTAAACTCTTGTTTGATTAAAGCAAGGGGAAACATTGTAAGTTTAACTGAATGAAATTTCTACAATTTTTATTAAGGGTCGCAAGCAACCTATTACTAGCTGGACTGAAACAAAAGTTGTAGGTGAATCCATGGTATTGGACTCGTGAACTCGTTTCCTGTTAGATGACAGCTGATTTCAGTGATAATATCATAGGTGGCTGTTATATTTATCTGTTTGATATTTGCTAAGACTTTTCCTCGATAAGCCCACATGGATCGGGTAAAATTTTCCATCTTCTATACCTTTGGCAAGGAGTCCATAGAATTTCTAGGCCTGACTGCACTGCGTAACCTTCCTGATAGCTATGTGTGTTGGTTCTTGGTTTGTGCTTGTACTCGTGGTAAGGTCTTTTGAGTCTGGGGGCATCGTTGGTGTTTTGCCCTCTGCGTATCGAATCCCTTTGTTTTCGAACTCGAATACCGTATACTTCAAACTTGGTTACAAAAAGGTCCCAGTTTGTGGCCTTGTTAGGGAAATCAATTTTTATTTTAATGTTTATTGACATTGTCTGGATTATATAAAAAAATTATTAACAACTTTTGGGTTTAGTCTTCCCTTATATTATGTAGAGAAGTTGACGATTAGGATAGGGTTTGTTGGTAGAATAATGGCACTTTCTGTGTCTCTTTCGTACGCGTTTGGAAAAGTGGATTTTTTGTGGTTAACTAGTACTACGTTTTAAGAAATCCGATAAGGAGGTAGTGGTAAACTCCTTGGTTAAAACCAAAACTATAGTTGCGTTCTTTTAAGGGCATCGAACCCATATTACTTTGGAGCCCCCTGGAAGAATTGGATAACATCATTTTTGCTTCGCGCCTATGATCATAATTAGTACGCTTGTCTTCTCTTGGACCCCTTTAGTTGGATGGAGTAAATTTTAGATTCCTATCACGTAACCCATAGCATTACATGAAGGAGATATCAAGACTCTTGACTTTCTTGTTTCCAACCCATAAGGTCTTGCCTTGATTTATGTAATTTTGTTCTTACTAGTATTTGGACTTTCTCCTTGTTGGATGATTTAGTTTTCTCTCTCATGAGATTAATATTGGAGTTGTGAGTTGTGTTTTAATCCATTTCTGAATTTAGAATATTCTTTTCTTGATATTGTTAATTGTTAGCTTATTATTGCATTGTGTAGCCTTAACATACTCAGTTCTTGCGAACTGACTTTAGTTAATATTTGTGCAGATGGATTATGCGAGTAGACTAGAAGAAAAGAGTGTAAAAGTTTCATCTGTACCATTATGAAGTTCCTTGTAAAAAAATGTCCAATGTGTTGTAAATTGTGTAACATTGCTTGTAAAGAGAGTTGATATGATCTCTTGCCTTGTATTGTTTGGTAATGGTGAAATAAAGTGTCTTGTTCTTGTGTAGTTAAGCTTGAAATTATCCTTGTGAGAAATGGCATTCAATCTTTACATTGACATGAGTATTGTAAAACTTTGATCTTGAGAATAAATTATTAAGTTAAATCTTTCTAAGACTTAGCGACAGTATTTTATAAGTAAAGAAAAATGAGTCGGTAACCCTTAAAGAAGCTAAACAAAAATAATGATTTTATATTCAACAAATAAATGTAAAGGTGATCTATTTGAAATCAAATAATTCCATGAGTGATCAAAATGAAAACATCCTTTGTGAGGTAAACATTTATTAATTGATACCCCTAGCTAAACTAGCGAACACTATCCCTTTGGGGTGAACTCTTAAACAAGCTTAAAGGAAAACAATGGTTAGTTTCTGGAAGATATTAAGATTTAGTAAGTAGGAGAAGACTTTAAGTGAACTACTCTTCAGTGTATAAGAAATTAACTCAGTTGGTGAGATGAATTTGTGCAAACCATATATTGATTTCCTTCTGAAAACTTAAGTCATGAGCTAAAGGGCGTCTTACCAAAATAAATAAACCCTAACCATTTCTTACTGTGGCTTGCCCTAGCCGTGAGTGTGTCATGTGGATTGGACTTTCATGTTGTCTTGTCAAAAGAAAAATAAATTGTCTTTGATAAGTGTGAATGTTTCCGTGCTGACCTTGTGGTCTTCCCCGTAACAAATGATTCCAAGTGTTGATTGTAACCTTGTGATGACATGTTGTGTCGTGTTGAGTCAAAGCAAGTCAAAAAAAAAAGTTATCCTGTATTTTGGCACTGTGTTGTTCTTGTGTTGGTAATTTTGGTGTGTTACAGATTATATATGAGGATGAAGATGAAAGAACTAAAGATTTAACAACACTTTATGTCTAATATAAATTATGATGACCTTATCTAGTAATCTCAAACATGGTGGGGTCCACACTCTTCTCTAATTAAAAAACATATCTAAAAATACTTAACATTATTAATTTTTTGATTGGTGGAGAAATATGAACCCTACCAATTTGTGGGTGCTAGATAATGATTACCTATAAATAGCAAAGCCCTGACCAGTAAGAAAGAAATGCACTGTATTGAAATTTTGATTTAAAAATGGGTTAAAGTTTATAAGTGTGCCAATGGTGGGAAATGTCTACTAATTATTTAGAATGACATTATGTAAGGAAGGAAAAAACGTAGAAGAAGCCGTTTAGTAACAAATACCACGAATTAGCAAAAAGGAGAATATCACTGCTATTCCTATATGAAATATATTTATGCCAATAGACAATGGATCAGGATGAATCCTCCTGAGATCTAACATGTTTCAAAAGAATAAGAGGTTTTTTGTGAGGAAGTACAATTTCATATGTTTGAATCTGAGCCA
This sequence comes from Taxus chinensis, assembly GCA_019776745.2. Lineage (NCBI taxonomy): Eukaryota > Viridiplantae > Streptophyta > Pinopsida > Cupressales > Taxaceae > Taxus > Taxus chinensis. The sequence goes on along the minus strand of CM034148.1, from coordinate 771,184,070 downwards.
TTTGCGTGGGAGTGTAGCTTCAATTTTTTTGGTACCTTTTCTCAGCTGAGATTTTTCCGGCATGTTGTGTTAATTGCAAATAATAGGAGAATGGGAATCCTCATGCAGCTTTGACACTATTTTCCCAGATGCAAACATGTGTCCAACGTCATCAATTTCACACAAAGCATTAGAATTGTTTAACCGGTTTTAGCCAACAAGTGTCCGATTTGATTAGGTTATCTTTCCTAGCATGCTCTTTGAAATAGGGTGTGGACATCCACTAAAGAATTATGGAGAACGGACTTTTAAAGAATGTTGCAGTTGGAGGTTCTTAATGAAATATGTCTACAAAATGTGTAAGCAAAGACATCACATGTGAACTGTTCAACTAAATTCCTGGAGGAAATGTGGTCTTGAGGACTACAATGATTATTGGATATGCATAGAAAAGGTTTTGCTGAAATTGCCTTGAAAACTAGATTCAAGTAAATACAATTGAAAATTTTGAAGCCATACTACACAGCCTTTGTATCTCTCTTCCTATCCTCATCAACAATGGGAGAATTAGAAAATCATGTGACATCCATCATAGCATCATGGAAAGATAAATTTTTTAGATGTGTTTGTTAGTTCCCAAGTAGACATGTATGCAAAATTGGGAGGCATACACAATGTATGTGAATTTTTTGCCAAAAATCTTGAAAGATATGTGTTTTTATGAACTACAATGATTGCAGGATATGTAAAAAACGACTTTGCTGAAATGTCCTAGGAACCTTTTAGGAGAATGCAATCGGCGGGTGTAAATTTAGGGACCACAACCTTTTTCAAGAATGTCTCATCATTTGACGAAATTAGAGATTCAAAAAAGGAAATATGCTCTTCTTAAAAATTCATTCTATCATGCTATGAAATCCTTGTTAGCACCCAAATATTGAGGAGGTGGAATGTTTTTTTGGTGCTTCTTTGGGTTGTAGCGGCATGAAAAAACATCTTCTAAAAGATTAAAAAATGGAAAACAAAAAATTCCATATGAAAGTATTTTTGAGTTTGGCCAATATTTATTCAAATATAAAGACAACATAAAAAATGAAGGCTTAAAAATCTTTATTAATTATTAGAGTAGATTTTGGAGAGGACCCTATAACCATGCACCTAACTTTAGGGGCACACACATATATGTAGTTATCTCGGTAGCATAAAAAAATTATATCATCGTGTAGCGTACCATCGTGCCACATCAATATTTTCATTTTGGGTGTTTATTTAGAGAGAAAAGTAGTTTTTGAATTGATTTAAAATGATCAAAATTAATATAAAGCATTTGAAAGAGGGACCAATGGCCAAGTGCCCTATGTGTCACATTGTCATTGACTCTTACAAAGTGTCATTAATAAAAAAGTGAACAACTATTGGTCCTTTTTTCAAGAACTTATTGTGAAAACAAATGTACATGTTCTGGTCCATGCACAACTATAGGGTCCTTCCCCCTCGTAGCTCCACACGACCTCTTGCATGTTTTCCCTCTTCCCTAACCATATTATACATGGCAATGGAGTGTTCAAGTACTTTTAATTTTAAAAAGGAATTAATCCTGTTAACATTTATATTTTTCTATTTCTAATATTGTGCATTCTTTTTTTGTTTTTAATTTGTAAATTTTACAACATTTTATTTATTGTTTTGAAATTGGGTTTTATTAAGAGAAAAACATTTCTAACATATTATTGTCTGTGAGAAACTTATTTATGTCTTTTTTATCAAGGGTGATGGTTTTTTGAATGGGACCCTACCCAGGAACAAAAATGTCAAATGCCAAGATACAACAATGAAGATCAAATGAAAACAAACAAAAATAAGTAGCCTAGTTGTGTTACCAGAATAAAAACACGGACCGAACAATCATTTCATCTTAGACTTCCTATGGCAGACAATATTCCAGTCGTATTCCTCAGATGGATCCTTGAGATACGCATGCAATCCAAAGGTCATCTTTAAGTAGTCTTTATACCTAGTTCCCTTCCAGACATTAAATATTTTAAGAGAGATGGGATCAAGAGGAAAAGGGGGCCAAAACACAGTTGGACCATAGAATGGTTTGAGTACATTAAGAGATTCAAAGTTCAAGAAAACTTCTAATTTACCTTTTGTGAACTACTCTTCTTCCAGTTTCAATCTTAATTCTTCAAAGGACTCTTCAGGTTCAACCTCTTCAATTTATTCGTTAATTGAAACAACGTTTTCCACTAGAGACTCGCATTCATTATATTGGGTTGGAACTATGGATTGCGTCAAAGGTGGGTATCTCTCAAACTCTTGCTATGCCAATGATCTCATAAAGTTCCCAAAACTCTAGAGGTAGAGCACGCAACCTAAGCCACATAGAAAACACACTTTGGAGGGTGCTTCTAGAGAAATTTCTAGGGTGCATTTGACCAGGTTTAGGACTTTTCTTACAAATAAGCATGGGCCATCATGTAATACCTAGAGTAGATATTATTTTAACAAAAAAAGAAAAAGAAAGGATTCATGAGCCAAGGCCACAACTTTCAGGTTACCTCTTGGTCTCCATTTCTTTTGTGCCAGTTCCCCATAGCTACAACGTTGGGAAGGGTCCCCACGAACCTACCTTGGAGTGCAAATTTATATCTTACTTATGTCTTTTTGATATCCTACTTGATGTGAGAGTTCATGAATTCTTCGATTGCTCATTTGATGTCTCTAAGGTGAAGGAAACTTTGTGGCAACTCTAGGTCATGTTTAACATTGATTGTCTATTACACATGTTTATGTGTATTTGACTATAAATAATTTTTCATTTCATACATTAATTTTTAATTTGCTTATTGATTATTGAAAATGACGTCACTAATATTTAGACATTGTCATCCTCCATAACTATCAAGTCTATTTTTTTTATTGGTAATTGTTTGAAAGGCTCCACGGACCAATGAGGTCTATTTCACTTACTATAACAATGGGATATTCAATGTGGTCAATGCACATTTTCTACCATATTCATAAGGTGTCGTAAAATAAGATCTTTGAAGTAGGATATGTACAACCATAAAAACATAAAATGGATAGAGCTGAATTTTGTTAGATGTAGTTGCAAATGTCTTGTGTTAGACATGCATGTAGAATGTGGAACCTTACATAAAGGCATGTTAACTGTATGATAAAATTCCTTAATAAGATGTGATCTCATGGACTTGAATGATTGTAGGATACATAATATGGGTTTTTTGAAAATTCCTTCAAAACTTTTAGGTGAATTCATTTGGCAAGTGCCTCCACAACCTTTTTCAACATACTCCCTTTCTATACCAATACGTGAGCCTTAACACAAGGTATGAACATCCATCAAAGTATAATGGAAAGTGGATTTTTGTTTGCAAAATTCCTTAAAGAGATGTGGTCTCATGGAATGCCATGATTATAGGATATGCAAAAAATAATTCTTACAATGATGCTCTCAATATTTTTGAGGTAATAAAGCACTCTAGAATGTACCCTAACCATTTAAGATTCATTTATATATGCTTGCATATTTTGTCTCATTTATGTTTCTTGGAGAGATAATATGTTAAAGCACTTAGTCATTCTTTCAGTCTACTTTGACATCAACACTTCACATTCTCGAGAGTGAGTGTAATAAAACTTACATGTCTTACTTGCATTTTTATTCATTTATTACACAACTAACTATTATTTAACATCCTTTCCAATGTACTTTGCAACATTTTTTTTGGCTTTAATAGAAAATCAGAATTGTTAATCACACCCCTTATCAACATCAAGTACAAAAGTAATAACTATCCCTCTAATTCAAATAACATATAGCATTCGGCGTTCACATTGCATTATACACATGTGATTGCTAGTATATCTAACTAGCTAGATATCCTCCTCTGTAGTCCATAGCAGTAAACGTTAGTCTCCCTCTATACAATGCAAATATATGTTTTACCTTTTTTATTGTCTTATTTATAATAACCCTTGTGTTCCTCTTCAATTTGACTTGTGTTTTATTTAATACTAAACGGAAACCCGATGATATCATAGGATGTAGTCCTTTTTTTAAAAATGTGTAGGTGGTTTCACGACATGTTTTTAAATTTATTAAAATAATCTTCATTATTAAAAATAGAGGTGGTTGATTTTAATGAGGAGAGTAAGGGGCTAAACTTTTACACTGGAAGGATGTCTATGATAAGATTTAATGAAAATAAATTGATTATCTAGTTTAAGTATAGAACTCTAAAGGATAGCAACAATGAACTGAAAATATTGTATTGTACGTAACTATTTTTGTTCAAATAGCCCTATAATTTTTATTTTTTTCGTATTTTATGTAATTATTTTTCTACAATTATCTTCATGTATTTCTCTATGCCGCTCACAAAGAAATTTATTCTAGGCCCCTCTACGATCGCTATGTTTAGAAAATTTTGAAATTAAGATTGACATCATATGAAAAGTTTGAGATTAACAGTGACATTATATACAATTGCTCGTATACAATGGATTTTACGTGAGCTATCTAATATTTATAAAAAAGCAATTAAAGTTGTTTAGCTAGGATCAAACCTCTTTGGTTTACAAAAAGTTTTTTTTACTACAATACAAATAATACAAATCTAATCATACCTGAAAAAAGAGGTGGATGAAACGGAAATAATCCAAGTAAAGTATCGCATCAACCAAAAGGATAAGATATACCAAAAGTTTTAAAATGTTAACTCTAAATTGAAAAGGCATATATTCAATCAATAAAATAATAAAAGAAGTCCATAAACACGACCAAATTCCGAATGTGTTCCAACAAACAAAAAAGCATAGGAATAGTAAGATGCAAGTGGGTATCTAGCTTCCACCACAATGGGTGCTTTTTTTTTTTGTATCAGATGCATATTGGATCTTAACTATTATTTGGTTTTTCACTTTTTTTTATCTTCATCTAGCATTTAAATATAAGATCCTAGTGATGGCAATAAAAAGGCGAGGGAAGATTTTTTATTGTCATGCCTTCGACCTACCCACGTCTATTGATGTAGCTCTTCCACCACCTCAAGGTATTTGGGCTGGTGAGATATTCCGTGAATGGATTGAACCACTTTTACATCAACTATGAGGGTATTGTTGGCCTTGACATCCAAATGTGGCACCAAACCCACTATTACCAACGAGGATGACTATCGACCAGAAGAGTCTAGAGGAACTTGATAAACTATGTAAGGAACACTTTCTCAATAATCTAAGAGTCTCTTTAGGAACTCCATCTAGTTGTAATTTCTCTGCTTGCACTTGAATTTAAAACATAATATTAGAAATAAATGTACATTGTATAAGTAATAAAGAAACTTTATAAAGAGATTAAAGTTTGAAAATAGTATTGTCCCTTCCCGTAAAAAAAAGAATTACAACAGAAAGTTTATGCGAAATTTAGTTATATTATGCAAGAAGCAAGGCTAAAACCCGTAAAAGAAACATTTTTCGACACAAATTGGAAGAAATGATTGATAAAGGGTGTAAATCCAACTTGAAGTTGTCAAAATGTGTTAGAGAAACCAAAATATATATGAGTGACAATGTATAAAACAAGAACGACATAAAGGGTTGGTCATCCAAGATTCTTAACTCAATTTCCCATTGGAAGACTTGGTTTCCAAAAGCAGGAAATGAAATGAGTGTGCTCATAGTGAATGACGACTTTCAAACCTCTGGCATAGCATACTAGATATCACTATAATTTGTAATGGATTTAACTATAAAATGTGCATTTAATTAGTCCACCTAAACATTTTTTTTAGGTAATAACTTATATCCATGATGGGGTTGATACAGGTTGAATGTTGTCTGAGAAATCTATTTCCAATCCATCCAACACTTGGAGGAGTTTTGACCCTATTTTATGGAGCTGCATTTCAAGCGTAGCATTCTGGATTTTCATTTATGGACTCTTAAGTTAATGTTTTGAAGATGAAACCCATCCCTAAGGGATGACGAAGGAAAGAGACATCAATACTTCTTGCAAAATAATTCTACAACCAATATTATCCCTTTCTTAGTAACTGTAAAAATATTAGTCCAAGGAACCATAGAAAAGGGAGCATTGGAGTAAAATGGAGTTGGATACTGTCATAGAGAGTTGTAGTTGAGAAAAATATGAGTTATGAAACCATCCCATGGACTAAATTACATGAACCTTGACCACTTCCATGATTTCCAAATTCTGCTCGCCATATGAAAACCTCTAACCTTGAGTGAAATTTTAAAATGAATGTGAGAATGGAGACCAAAATCTTTCCACGATTATCTGCTGAGAGGATTTCCTTGAGAAGTGCAATTCTAAAGGTCACGATTTTAAATATCATTCTTCATCAAGAGAATGAATAATCCATTTGATAGAATGGGGAGCTCCCTGAAGTTTTATTAAATACAATTGATACTACCCACCTCTTTTAATCTACAACATATTTCCCAAGGAACTCTATAGAAGCCCTTAACACCTTCATAGTTTTACAAAACAAATTATTTAAGAATCCTTCTCTAACATGGCATAGAAGCATTTGAAAGTTATCATCAAGAAGAGTAATGTACATGGGTAGTAGTGCAAGAACCTTAAAACATACATGGAATTTACCACCTAGGGAAAGGGGATTAGAGATTTATTTTGTATTCTTCTTCTATGTCCACTGAACTACATAATTTGCATAATTCCATAGGTCATAAGGAATCACATGAAAAACAAAGAATTGTTTCATCTTAGGCATCTCTTGCCTCTCTTTCTCAAATATCTAGGATTTCTCCAACATTATCAAATTAATAAAAATTTGTTTCCCCTCTCAATTTTATTTTCTATATTGCAAAAAATATCCTATTTATTCTTCCGAATATCAACAAACAATCATGCAATTATAGGTTCTCTCAATGCCATACCTCTTCCTCCCACAAGAGGTAATCCAATGTATTTCATATCCTTATAGCAAGAAAACTTCTCTTTCAAAACATGTAGTAAAATGAATAAAATCCTCACACACTCAAATCAACAAGAAAATACTTGATCTAATACCAATTGATGCATAAAAGAATAAGGAGCCAAGTAAATGGTTTGAAATACATCCCCATCCTAGGACTCACAATATACACTACTTAAATAACAAAATACAAAATGCATAGTTATAGAGAAAACACATTTTATTTATCGATACTAAAATGTCATGGAGATTCAAAGATACATATATACTCTCCCTACCCCTATAGATTATGAAGAAGTCATACACTTAGCCCAATGAATGATTATGATTCACTAGCATCACATTTATAGGGCCTTGGCTCTTCTTTCATTCCTCTCAACATTAATTTTCCATGTTTTTTTCTTTTTTCTCCCTTTCTTGGAGTTTTGTGAAAATTGAAGCTTACTGTGCTTGACTTACCCTTTCCACAACTTCCTCCAACACTTCACCTCCCTTTGAATTCAAATCTCCACTCTAAAGGAATCTATTGGAGTTCCAACTATATATACTTCAAACAATGCGACACATGAGTTGAAATTTAGAATTCTAGGAATTACTCTTTTATTCTCTATGATGTCAACAGAATTATTGCCATAGGAAGATAGATAAATATGAAACTTTATCAAAAGGTATGAAAATATCACTTTTCACAAAGCAATAGTTTCACCATTATCACAAAAAGGTGTTTCTTGACCACATTTAAATGGATGAAATTATCTCCTTCTTGATTTTCTTGAGCTTGGACATCCGTCTAAGCTTTTGGTGATGGTTCATGATTCTGTTCGACCTTCCTCCATGAGCACAATCTTGTGACTAAGACTGATAAATAGGATAAACACAAACAAAAACACAAATCCTTTACCAATGTTATTGGTTGATGAACCTAAATGCACCTACATCATTTTATCGCATTATGTGTTGACACACTCATTTTTATGGTCTTATTAATGATAATTCAATAAGTCTATAAAACATAGGTGCATAAGTTCATTTAGGATATGAGTGAGATCACAACGAAAGGAAGGGAAAAAAGTTTCATTTTGAATTCCAAAGCATTTAGATGAGGAATGGTTTTGAAGTATTTATATCTTTATGAAGTATTCATTATAGTGTAAAAAATCATTTAAAGTAGAAATTGCAATATGAATGAATGTTTATTTGGAGCATTAAATTTATTCCTTATGTGTTGTTTTTGATATTATGCACATATTAGGAACATGATAAATTTATAAATGAATTGTTTTATTCTTGGCATTAGCACAGGGCAAAATAAACATTTTTCTTACCTTGTAATCATAGTTATCCTATTAGATTATTGAGGAAAAACAACCCAATATTAATAAATCTATGACCAAAATAAATCTTTTCATGAATTTGTAGATGTAGGTGCCCTATTTAGATTATGAGGAAAGAAACCAATTTTAACTAATTTGTGAGGAATTCTAGAAATACACATGTGCATTTTGTAGAGCCCTTTCAATGACGAATCTAGTCATTGAAATCTAAAAAATTTCACATATGTATTTAGTACGCGGTTAATTTGGTGAACAATTAGTTATTAATCATGTTGCCAAAGGCCAATGGGGTTTGGGTGGATTGGTTAAGACAGATGTTTGTGTCCGGATCCACCCAGGTTCAAACCCCGCTAGGCACAATTCCTTCGAGGTTGTTATCGGTGGTGGCAGATGTTGCATTACCGGTGGTTACCATTGGCGGTTATTCTCAGCGGTGGCAGATTTTGCATCATTGGCATTGGCGTTCAAGGCGGCTGGTGAATCTAAAAAACAATGGTGCCATAAATTACATCATCTGTATGGGATCACTAGTCGCGGCCTGGGTTGGTCTAATTGTAATATCTTGTCTCAGGACATTGGTTGCAATGGGTGGGATCCCAGGCAACCCTTCGGTTCATAACTCTAGTCAAAAGCATTTATCTATAAAAAAAATGCTGCTACCAAAGAGCCCTAACCCTAGTCATTGTGAGCATGCTACCAAAGAGCAGATTGGTGGCAACCGTAGCGGTAAGCAGGTTGCTGGTGATAGCCACGATGAGGAGGTTTCGTGGATCAGCTTGGCCTTTGCCAACACAAATCCTACAAAGATGGGCTCCAATGGAATTGAAAAGGAGAATCTTTCCTCTACTTGGGATGGTATAGGCATCAATGACCATTTCCCTGGCATGGATGCTAAACCCTGAAACAACAATCCAACAAGAGATCCAGGTTAAAAGAACACAAAACCATCCTTTGTTGCAATGGTGAAGGGAAGCGGAAAAAGGGCAGGGAAGCTGCTGAACCCTGCTCCTCCCGCATTCTTAACTTTGAAGAATATCTTCTTCAACATGTCGTGAGCCGAGAATATTAGTATGGCAATAGGGGTCTTATATGTCACTTCAAAGATGTATGGCCGAATCTTTCTCAACTCTACAAATGAATCAAAAAGGAGTGGGGACGCATTATCAAGGGTAAAGTTGAGCTTGATCCCTGCACTAGAGCCTATTTTATTGATATTTTTAAATCTTCTAAAGATTATGATGTTGTCCATGAACGTTATTAGATCTGGGATGATCATGGACTATTGAAAAAACTATGGTATCCATCATTTGACCCTTTAAAAGATTCTTTTGACACGATGCCAATATGGGTCAGGCTTCCAGGTCTACCTTTACAACTTTGGTATGATCCTTGCTTTGAAGCCATTGGAAATACTTTGTAGGTTTTTATGAAAGTTGATGGCTCTACCGAAAATTTTATGTATACATCTTATGCTTAGATTTTAGTGGACATGGAAGTATCACTGGAGCTCCTGGAGAAGATAAATTTGCAGATTGGTGAGAGGGTGTTGACACAAAGATTAGACTATGAGAAATCGGCCTTTCATCACCATAAATGTTATGAAACTTGTCACTTGATCAAGGATTGTGGGCATTCCAAGCCCAGTAGTGAGAGTAAGAAGGGTTGGTAGAAGGGGTCTCTCCCTTTGCACTACACAATTGATGCTCCTTCTGCTCCTATTGGATATGTTGAAACATGTCCCACCAGGGCTGAATCTACCCCGATTTTGGCTGAGAAACCTGCTCAGGTTCTTCATCCTGAAACAAGGATTCAATCCCATACGACGCCTCTTGGATCAAATGAGGTAAAAAGATTCAAAATTTAAGCCTATTTCTTCCTTTGATGTTAATATTTCATGTGGGACGGATTTTGACTTTGATCCTAATAAGGAGAAATGGACGTAATCAAGAAAAAGAAAAGAACTTCTTCAAAAAGAACTTCGTCAAATAGGGTTTTAATGTACCAACGAAAATGAAGCTTTGATCTCATTCTTCTGATTGAGTCTTATTTTCTTTTTCTTTTTCGGTTCTGAACTCTTTGATTTTATTTCTTTATCTAGGCTAGAGGACTGCTTTTATTTTGTTGAGTTCATGCCGCTAGTTGGCTGTGGGTATGATGCTCCTACTTTGGCTAAGGTTGTTGTTTATTTGTTGTAGTATTTTAGTTTTGTAGGTTCCTTGGTTCTTTGCTTTGCAGTGGTTTAACTGCAGTAGTGCTTTCATGTAAACATCTGATCTTGGTCACTTTTTGGACTGTTTCATTGTAATATCCGGCTTTTGAGCCCTTCTTGGACTGGGGTATAGTCCCTCAAAAAAACTATTTGCCAATAATTAAAAAAATACTTGTATTTTACATCAATAGCTGTTATGCATAGAGTTGTGGAAATATAATAGAATTTACATATGCAACACTTGATGAACCATATGTTACAAGTACGACAAAATTACATCGACAATCTGAGTAAAACATCAGAACATCTTCTATTAAATATAAACTTTCTAGATTGTTTTTATTTGACCATAAAACTATGATATTATTCAATCTTACAACTATTTCTGAAATTATGCAATAATAGATATTCGTCTTAAAACCTCTATTGTCTAAATCAAACGATTTTGAACAATTCAGTGGAATGTATATGGGCAAATGTAATGCAGCAACATGTAAACCTACTTACACTTAAAACACCCCATCAAAGAATTAAACCTGATCAAACTTCTGTTAACCTCCCATATCCATTTTTTTCCTTTGGTTTAAGTGACGCACACGGAAACATACATATCTAGCTTTCCACTAATTTAGCGAAGCGTATCTTTGATTTAATTTTGGTCGGTTCCTTGAAATTCGGTGTTGTTCTCTGATTGGAAATCGGTGTGTTTTTGTCTCTGGATGATTTAATCAATGGAGTTCCGTCGTTACCTTTAATTACCATGAAATTATATGTTAACCACCTTAGTTAAAACAAATTTCATTAAAATTACGTCTCGTTAAATTCGAATCCGCCGGCCGGCGGGGAGCCAGAGATGGTGCCCACCGCCGGAATCGAAATAAATAAATAGATCTAAAAAATTCAATCGTTCAATTTCATCGGGCCCGAGATACAGGGAGAAATTATTAGTGCACCGACCTTGACAAACAATTTTTTAACGGAATCTAAAAATATAATATAATGAATCACTTCCTTTAAAAAATATTATACAAGAATGAAAGATGTGAAAGAATCAACGATTACAGATCACAAGTTTGACATTACAGAGGAATGAATCTGCCATAATCAAATCTTTTATTATATTATCTTCAAAGAGACCCGCAACCTATTAATGTCTTTTCTTGCTACCTTGAAAAGCAACAAGCCACGCGTTTGATCGCCCCTGGTTCGATCCCTTTCAGTACCATATGCATTACAGTGTTTCAGTTCATTTTAGTCAAACAAGTCATCTGCTACCATCAAACTGTTGATGGCAACATTTCCCTGTTTGCGGATCTTGATCTGGTTTGTCTTTTCCAGGGCGGAAAATCTTTCATTCTATCAAGGGTAACTACATGTATTTTGACAACGATGTGACTTCCCTTTCAGGAATGTCCCACTGAAGTAACCCCTGAGCCTTTTATTGGGGTTTAGCACATTACCAATAATGAGCAACCTCCAACTTCCTATTGGGGTTTAACACACTACCAATGAACAACAAATCGTATTGAGATTTGATCACTTTTATGTAAAGAGCTTCTTATTCGTGATTGCATAATTGAATGTATTGATATTTTATTTTGATTTGATTTTATGTTTACATGAGTTTGGTGTACTGAATTTCTTAGGTTTGATTGAAGGATTGATGTGTATCCAATTTCGTCAAGGTTGTTGGGGTATGATCATAGGCTTATTCATTATTTATTAGTATCTTTTAAGATTTGGACTTCGTTGAATGACTAGACAACTCCTTTATATCATCATAGACAACATTACACTACAATTATTTATAAAAATAATTAGTATTCAATAAAACTAATAACCATATTGTCATGATTACCTATAATTATAAACATAGTGATGTAATTTTTCTTTATTTATATGAAAAGGGAAATAAATAGAAAAACACAAAAACCAATTATACATAAACAATGTATAGTAAAAATGTAATTATTTTTTAAAAATTATAATACAAATAATTTAATAATCGTAGAATAATTAAATATGATTGATTTTTTTAAAAGTGATTATTGCAAACTAATGGTTGTAATATTATAGCTTTTATATGAATTAGGAAGGTATGTAAATTCTACAAATACAAATGTTAACATATAATTAGTTGTAATATTTATATCAATTTCCTTCCCAAAAATTCAAAAAAAATCAGGAAATCGGGATTTACTATTGAAGGCTTTGATGATGACACTGAGTGGGACGTATGGACTTGTTAAGGTGAATTAACATCGAAATCCAGAACAACTTCAAGGTTGCATCATTCATGAGACATATCACCCAACCTAATATCTTTTAGGGCAACATCCAAAGAGATTGAATCCATCGATTCCATACTTATTTGTCCTTCCTGTGAGCCAACGACTATTTTGATTGGTAGAACATTCAACAACTAGCAATCGCATGTGCACAATGCAATGTGAACGCCAAACGGTATATGTTATTTGATTTTAGAGGGATAGTTATTAGTTTTGTAGTTGATGTTGATAAGGGGCGTGATTGATTTTGTAAGTGTAGGAATATAGATGAAGCATTACATTTAAATGTTCTATCTCTACATTTGAAATTTGTTACAAATTCGTACATATACATTTGTAAATTTTATATCATGAGTGGTAGCATTTTGCAGACTATTTTATTTGAACTAAACATGAATACATGAAAACTTCCGTACATTTGCAAATTTTATATCATGAGTGGTAGTCTTTTGTGGCCAAGAATTTTGGCACTAAACATGAATACATTTATACATTTGATACTGCTTTGGATACAAGAAGTTTGAGTAAGGTAGTAGTGGAGGTGCTATCAAAGTAGAGGCTAGTATTTACGATGAGTTGATTTTGTTGAGTGATATTAGTCTCGAATGCTTTGGTTAATGATGAATTGACTTGGGAAGTCTATATGGAGTAGCCATGTGGATATGCAAAAGAGAGTAGAAAGCATCTAATGTGCTGCCTCAAAGAGGTGTTGTATAGATTGAAGTGTGCTCCCATAACCTGGTATGCTATGATTGATGACTATTTCTTGTAGAATGGGTTTCAAAAGTCTTCAAAAAATTCAAATGTGTTCTTTTTAAAAAATTTATGTTAAAAAATAATGATAAACAATAGGCCTCGTTGAGGCCAAATGCGAGACTCGCGAGTCTTGACACGAGACTCGCTGAGTCTGCCAAATTTTCCCCAAGCATTTGCACAATGTTTCATAAAGTTTGTGGATGCGAAATTGAGGGCATGTATTTCTGGATGCCTAGAGAATTTCTTCCTTGAGTTTTAATTCAAGGAAGAACATAGCAACAACAACCACTTTTTCAGCTCACAACCCAAGGAAATACATTCATAAATACTTGATCAAATTTAAAGCCAGATGCAATACACCACAATGGTTGTTCACAGATTGAATACTGCTCCTGAAAATGAAGCATCCTTGCAATCAGAATCTTGTAGATCATGGTGGCTCTCAGGAAGCAGTGGGGACTTATTGTCACTCTTTTCAGATGCTGCAAGAGTGTCTGAAGTCATCAATTATGTTGTGATGGATGTCCGCACCATGTTCTTATTGATTTTTTATTTTTTTGGGGTCAATAAAGGTACCCACAAATGGGATTACGTAAATGACTCAACTGTGGTAAAACAAGGGCATTCACAGAAGTACCTAAAACAATGGCTGAAACTATAACAGTTGAGATGAGTTTGGGTAATGTAGGATAAAAAAATGCAGTGGCAGCATCTCCGCTAGCAAGTAAGACTAATGCAGGAATAATAAGAGATATCCCAAAGGAATCTGAACTGCCAAATTTGAAGGGAGTTGGTAATAGCCGAAATTCCAGACCAGTTATGTGATTTGTTATTATTTATGATTATAATTGGACATTGTAACATTTGGAGTTTGAAGAATGTACTAGTTCTAAGTTTGATCAATGAATATCACGACAAAATGCATTGAATTATTAATATGTTATTTGGCTATTTCACTTATTTAATAATTTGTTTACTCTATTCATGTATAAGGCTAAATTTTTGCTTATTTGGCTATATTTTTAAATATTTTAAATATTATATATATATACACACCAAGCACTGTACCCGGGCCTCCCAAAAAAAAAACTATCATACCAGCATACCCGTACGCATACCCCATACCGGCTACCTAGGCTTCTGCTACTAAAATTAAACCTTGGCCATGTCTGGATAACTTTTTATAGATTCTCAAGAGAAAAGCCTCATCTATGAGCATAAAATGTTAAAACTCTAAATATTTTAGCTGATCTAGATAACTTTTTATAGATTCTCAACAGAAGGCCTCATCTATGAGCATAGAATGTTAAAACTCTAAATATATAAGCTTACAACGCCTAATCACATATTACATCATGTCAGATTTCCTTTGTAGGCAAGAAACCCTTTCGTAACTACTCGAACTGCCAATAACCTCACAATAATTGTCTAAGGTATGATGTGATGCAACGATTATTTAATAACTTGTAAGCTACCACTTAGAAAAAAGATGAATAGGTTTAAAATAACCACAAAAAACTTCACTCTGTGCACCTGACAATAAGATTTTGACTATGTTTTTAAGATGAGTATCAAGTAGAAAAGAGTTAATTCTGTACTACACAACTCATCATTTCTTTGAAAAAAATGGTCTAAAGAGTAACATGATGCAGCAAGTATCTTCTAACTTGTGAACATTCCACTTGAAAACGAAGTGAACTCAAAAAAACCAAAAAACTTAACTCATTATACCAAAAACAATTGCTCTCCAATGCACCAAACGATAAGATTTTAACTATGGGTTTAAGACAAATATCAATAAGAGTTTATAGGCCAGCCTTTATGTACATCACCAGTAAGATGTTATTAGAATCTCACTAAGGAAAACACAATAAATTGTTATAAAATATATATAACAACAACAATAGTCCATGGTGGTAACAGAGCATACACCATATATTATCTTGTAGCCTCTGCAAATGAAAGCTGCTTGCTCTCAATAGAGCGTAGAAATGAACTTGACATTTAGAATCTTGACTCTGAGTAAATTCTGCCTCTGAAGAATTTGGCAAATTGTCCTTTCCTTCTAATACAAAATCATCTATGCATTTCCCTCCAAAATCATTTTTCTGATTTCCATGACAGTCCTCTGAGTGCATCAATGCATTGTTAAATGGAATACCATTCTGTCCCATTTGCATATTGAGAAGAGGAGCCTTCAGTGATGTAAGACTGACTTTTATCAGGCATTAATCCAGATGATCTGGAAGGTAGAACATCTGACAACATTGTATTTCCAGCATTTTGAGTCATGGAAGAATGCAATCTGCATATGATGTTTTACAATTCCATCTTCAAAAGTCTGAGGCTAATAGGAACAATCTACCTAGTATAATGCATAGAAAGAACAAACTTTGAACATGAAAAGACAAATATACCTTGAATAAACAAAATTTTTGGAGCTTGGCTTGAAACCTGCCGATTGCATTCATTTAAATGTTTTCAAAGCCTCTTCAACAAACCCATTTTGTGCATATCCTGCAATCATTGCAGTACATGAAATCACATCTCTTTGAGACATTTTGTCAAACAGTTGACGTGCCTTGTTAATGCTTCCACATTTTGCATACATATCTACCAGGGCACTTGCAAATGCAACATCTGACAAGAAACCCCTTTCAATTATTTTTTGATGGATGTCCATGCCATATTGTGAATGCGAAAGTCGTCCGGGGAGTGGTTCAAGAGGCTCGCGAAGTAAGAGGTCCAGGATCGAGCGACCGTAGATCCATGATTATGTTTCTTGCCGCTATAAATCCGGCCAATTCTCCCAGCTCGATCCTCGGGTATGCAAACGAACCTCTTGCGAAATGGATCAGAGCTGTTGCCATCAACATTATTGAGAAAAGGAGGTTGAAATAAATTACCTGCAACAAGAATCTCAACTGCAAATTCCGTGTAGCAGAAGATAGGAAGCATGACAGATCGCCCAGAAAATACATTGTTGGCAGCCATTCCTATCGTTCTGTAAAACAATTATATATTTATGCATCCACCATCGCGAGCCGCTGAAAAATCTAGGGCGTGAATATAAAAACGTGTAAACGCACGTAAAATTTAATCGCATACGAAAAACGTCAAAATAGCCGTCAAAATAAACCTAGTCGCAGAAATGTCCGGAGGTCCTCTACCATAGGGGGAACGCCTTCGGCGTGATAAGAAAACACTATTGAACATGTGATTGATTTTCCATACATGCATTAAAATAATATTTCTAATTAAACTCATAATAATATTCTTTTCATACATGTACGACTTCTTTCTAGCTCAATGGATACTTGAAAATTGCAGGTAAATCTCTAAACATATAGCACTACTATCTCCTGACAAAAAAACACATCTGTGACAATTTCATATAATTAACAAAATTCAAAGATTTCGACCTATACCTACTTTTTCATTATAAAGAAAATATCTCTTGTTCATCAATAATATCACGTTCATGTTCTATCTCTCTCTCTCTCTCACACACACAAAATATATATATATATATATATATATATATATATATATATATATATATATATATATATATATGTCAATTTCTGATAGTTAAATTTTAGCAGGCAATTTTTTCCTTTTCCTATCTCCTTTCTTCCACGCATGTCTGCTACTCATAACAGTAGCTTTCAGTGCCCGGTTCAGTAGACACGCTCTATTTGAAAGAAAAATAAACAAATTATATGCCATATATATTCTCTTACAAAAATAGAAAATGATTTCTATAAATATATGATATTTTGTGTAAAACCTTATCTGGAAATTTTCATCTCGGAAAAGACACGTCTACCTCAATTCCATTTCTTCATGGAATGATTCACCTTAGGACGTATCGCTATTTCTTCTGAATACGGAATAAAAAGTAGAACTATTTGTTTTCGATTTATTTTAAGTGAGCATCCTTTGTTTAGACGGAAGAGGAAGTCATCTATAAGACTTATGGCCACTCGTAGGGGTGGTTTAAATTATAAGATTTTTTTATATTTATATTTTTCCAAAATATCAATATTTTTATTAAAATTTACTTCAAAAACATCAACTTAAAAGGAAATACTTATTTTAACAATATTGAGGAGTGGGCCTCCATGCATTCTTGAATTCTCACGGTTTTCAAATGTTAGTAATCATTTCAAAAAATAAAATGACAATATATTTTTCTTTTAATTAAGGGAGGGGAACCAATATTTGTGCATTGTAAGTTTGAGTTTTCATAAACTTAAACATTATATAATTGAAAACAAAAAATACCTTATAATAGGTTACTTTATTTTAAATATTTTAAGTATATGGAAGAGACTTCTTTTTAATTAATTTAGTAATTTCAAATACAAGAAATTCAAGGTGCACCATTACTTGTTAATTCAGCCATACATTTTGTTTTACCTATTTGTCATCATTTGATTGGGTAATGTGTTTGATACGACTTGATGTGACACATTCAATAGGTTTTTTTTTATCAAAATTTAAGTGGTAAAACAATGTGTACTATCTCCTTAATTTTCATCCACCCTTACAAGTATTAGTCCATGCTTGAAGATTTGCTCCACTCCCTTATAACAATCACTCTTCAAGAATTACAATGTATATATATTAAACATTGAAATAGTTTTTGATTAAAAAAACGAAGAAGCCTCTCTCTCTCTCTCTCTCTCTCTCTCTCTCTCTCTCTCTCTCTCTCTCTCCGACACACACACAATCTAAAACATGTATATACAGATAGATATACACACATGTACATCATCTATAACACACACACACACATTCATATACACACATATATACATGTGTGTGTGCGTGAGTGCACACACACAATGATTTTTCTTAAAACTTTCTTTTCATGTTTTGAAGTATATAGGAATATATTTAAACCCAAAACATTTCCAACTAAAAAGTTGTAATTAGAATGACTTTAATTTAATATGTCAAAGTTGCCTAGCAAATGGTCCATATCTGATTTATATGACCCTTTACGTTAGATGTCTATACAAATTTATATTTTAGTGGATGGTTTAACATAGTAATATTCTCACAATTTATCCTACTACTATATAATTTCATGTAATTTAACTAATTTGTATTAATTTAATAAATTTATATATTTCATAATCAATAAAAAATATTTCACATGTATATAATATCCACTTTTATTATTGAAGTAACCAATGATTTTTTATAAAAAAAAATTAATTTACCAACATATAATTATAATTACGGTAATTATATAATATGATACAATAAATTAGATTTGATTACGATAATTTGAACAATCTAGTACCATAGAAAAAGGAATGGTTAAAATAGACACATGCTAATTAAGGTCTTAAATCAAGCTACACACTTATTCTTAAAATTTGGAAGAAAATTTTGAAAAAGAAAGTGAGGAAATGTGTAGAGATGACTTGGTAAAATGGAGAATTTCTTTTTTCTTTTTTGGTGGCAAAATGAAGCACATTGATGAGAAATGTATTGCTTATTTAGTGGCGTAATCATGTAGATTTAGAAAATAAAAATAAAAATTCAAATGTTAGAAAATTTGTTTTATGATCAAATTCATTTATTCTTATATTCCAAAAACCTCATGTACATTTATAGATTATTCTACAACATTAGGAAAAATATGATTTTCTTTCTTCAAACCTCAATAAGTTCAAAACACACGAAAATAGTGAAAATGGGGAGTGATTTATGGGCTCAATTAGATTGCACCTTAAAGAAACAAATATTAAGAAAACCCATGTGTAATGGAGAGGAGTCACTAGTTATCCACCCTCAGTTTAGGTGTGTACAACACCCATAAAAATACTATAATTTTTTTAATCTAAATACTTTCTTTTGAGCATTTATATTGTATGGAAAGTGGGTTTTAAGGTATTTAAATCAAGTAGTTTTCCATACAAATAAATTTAGGGTGGACCATTTGTAGGGCATTTTTGTATTATTATTAGAAAATAATATCTTGAAAGGGACTATAACCTTGTACAGCAGGGCTCAAAAGTCAGATTTATAGAGTCACTAATACAAAAATAGCTAACAATCTAAATTTATCAAATCATCCCAACAAAAGAAAGCTTTCTGCCAAGATCACAACTAGAAACTAGCAATCCCATAGCTAGAAAACAACTCATAGACATGAACATAACATCAACAATAGGTAGGGCATTATGTCATGAATATTTTTCCACTTATGTGGCATCATTTGATTGGGTGATTGTTTGATGTGATTTGATATGACTCATTTTATTGGCCATTTTTTTTCCAAATATTTAGTGATAAATAGACATGTACTAGTCCTTAACTTTACATCTACCCTCACCATTATTGGTACATGCTCCATGATTGCCTCCTCTCCCTTAATACTATTTGGTACTTTTAGTTTAGTGTAATGCAAGTTTCCTCACCCTTATTGTTTCACTAGATGTAATGAGTAGTAGATTCTATATTTTCTTATCTAATTATTTCATTTCTTTTAGTATGTGGATCCTCTCGACACAATCTTATATTCATTAAATATTTTGTGATTATTTATGTATTTTTAATTATACAAGTCATTTTCATAAAGTCACTAATGCACTTATGTATTTATAAACTTCTCAAATAAAATTTATTCAATATCCTATTTTCACTCTATATTTCATGTCGGTAATAAAATATATGAAACAAGGTGGAAAAATAATCTCACAATCCCAAATAAAGGGTCAAAGTGGTACACCCAAAAGGGTGACCATAACTGTAGCATGGTATAGGTCTTGTGAACCAATCATGTACCACTATAGTTCTAGAAAAGGGCCCAAAAGACCGAAAAATAGGGGGAATAAAAAAAATAGGAAGAGAGACAAAATGTATAATGAAAGGGAAAAAACATACAAAAATAAGAAGATAAGATGGTCAACAAGAGAAGGATACTAGATTCACAAAGAAAAATTTAAGGCTAAAAGAGACAAAACTAAAAAAAAATAGAATGGAACATGTATAAAGTCAAACAAAACATAGAAAATGTAATAACAAGAGCCTAATGTGGACCAATAATAACTAAAAATATAAATACAAGAGAACCATGTAGTATGTATCTAGCCTCTTATGAAAAAAGTGTTAAAATAATGCTCCGCTTTGATGTCTATATGTGCATACTTAACAAAAGCACATATAAAAATATTTATATGTAGTTTTCTCCTTAGCTATTGAGATTTTTCGATTTCATTATAAGAATAATAATGTGTTAAAATTCAAAAGGAGGTAGGAATAGAGAGAGAGAGAGAGAGAGAGAGAGAGAGAGAGAGAGAGAGAGCGGGCTTTTTCATGTCCATAGCAGAGGAATACGAAGAATTTTGAACTACTATCCAAACTTGAATTTGTTAGAGATGAAAGCAGGTGCTTTTATAAAATATATGCAATATGTGTGATTGAATCAATGCCTATATTAGATATCCACAATCTTTATTATTTATTAAAATATAAGAAAAATGAAAAAAGAAATGTTTTGATGAATATTTTGAGGATACCTATATGAAATTCATATATCAAAATTTAAGATTTATATAAATATATTTTGGGGTGTCTTGTGATGAGACCAAGTAGATAACAATGTTTACCAGCATGTTATCTCTTGAACATAAGGAAGTTGAATGACATTTAATTGAGTCTTATTCCAGATAAAATAAGATGAATCTAAATCTCCTTTTAGGTCTACTGATTGAGGTATATTCATAGGTATATGGCGTCAAGTTGAATATGTTTTCATTTGCTAGGAATATATCTATGTAAGGTAATTAAAATAGATCATTCGATATATATATATATATATATATATAATTTCTCCTATTTGACTAACTATAGATGTTCTAAAAAATGCATCATAGGAAAAATATTACAAACCATATAAAATCCCACTAATAGGTTCTTATATATTCAACTTTGATAACTAAGCATATACAACCAGGGGAGTTTTTTTAGTAATTTAGTCTTATGAAATATAATTTTATTGTTTTCTAAATATCTATTAATGTAATGTCCAAAGATATTAATAAATTTATCTCCATATATTTTTGAACTCAAACCATTATAAACCATAAAATTACCAAATGTGGTCAAATGAATATACTTGATCATTTTATAATTCAAATTATGAAGAAAAAACTATTAGAAAACACTAAGAAAATTTTTTAGAAGATAAATGGATAAGTAAAATATCATTGAGTGTGATCCAATACAATGGAATTTGAGAACCTTGGTTTTTTCATTTTAATACCATTTTATAATTCATCCACAGTGTTCATCATAATAGTCATTTTAGTGGAAGGAAGAGAATTGAGTAATACTACACTAAGTCAGAATTGAAACTTCAGGAGAATAAGAAATATGTAATCATTGCAAGAAATGAAAGGAATCTAAGGAGTTTGAAGCCATTGAGGAGGAAGAAAAAAATTCATAAAATCTGTAACGCCCGCAAAAATGACGTTTTAAAAACACACTAACACCTAACACTTATCACGATAATTGCGACTAATTTTTTTTAATTTTGTTTTATTTTTTTGTTACAAGATCAAGGTAAAAGGATAAAACATGTTACAAGGATGTTAATCCCCTAGGGTACGACAACTAACTAACACAACTAAACTCAAATTTGTGATTGAAGAATCAGGTCTAGATAAATGTTATCTCTAAGGTCTATTAATCAATTATTCATTAGGAAGATACCATAGATTAATTTACCTAGTTAAATGTTTTATTTTCTTTTTTTTATATTCAAACCTAGCAAGGTTAAACTTATGTTAATTTATTAAATTTATCGTCCTATTAACTTAGAATCCTTTTCATTGACTTCCTAAGGCTTGCTAAGAACTAATAAAGGTTTAGCACTCTAAGGCAATTAAATGGTCCCATTCATCCATCTACACATACTTTTAAGGATTTAATATAAACATTTAGAATACATTTCTACCAAACAAAAGTAGGGTTGATCCTCCAACCTTAGATCGAAACAATCTTGGCCACTAGATCCTATGGTTCTAAGCTAGCCTTAGAAAAACATATGAATTTTTAATAAAGTCTCTTTCCTTCATTCTATTCTACTCATTTGATCTATTTGTCTTTGCAAAAATTGCAGGTTCGAGAGGAGGAAGTCATGGGGGAAAAAGAGGAGAAGAACTATTGTGAAGATTCTACAAGGAGATCTAGTTTACATTAGTTTAGAATAAAGTTTTATTGTTGTTATTACTGTCCAATAAAGGATTGGGAGGGATTTTCCATACCAATATAGTTTTGGTTCAAGCTATGTGCATTTGGGTTCTCTATTTGGGGCAAACCCTACCCCCAATAATATAAATGAAAAGAATGCTTTGTAATTCACCATTTGTATGTTTTATTGCTCAAATCCATGGGATTACTCATTATTTTCTTGTTGGTAGTTATTAGTTAAAATTTACAACTTGTAAATTAGTATAGATCATGTTAAAAATTTTCACAAATGCGCAGATCCGAAGGAGTTTTGTTGTAAGTGACAGAACTGCCGTCTAGAGTAGACTGGCGGTCATGGGACCGCCTCCTTGCTTGAGTGATAAACCACGGAGCTGTTGCCCTACTGAGTGGTGGTTTTGAGACTTCTGCTTTTGCTTGAGCGGCGGTTATGGGACAGTCGCCCTGCACAGAGTGACGGGTCCTATTTCTAAAAAACAAAACATAAAAATCTCATATTTCACAAAAAACTAAAATTTACTAAAAGGTGCTAAAATGCATTCTGAGCTTAATTTTTGTACATCTAGAGTTTCCAGTTTTGAGGAATTCACTCCTATTGTTCTTCATTCCTTAGTTAAAATTTATTCATTTTTAAGGCATATTATCTAATTCCAATAATTAGCACATACAACTTTACAAAATCTATTCTATCTATGTTCAACTAGTCTTCTCTTCAATATCAATGAATAAAAGAAATTTATATCTACTTCTAGCATTGTTATTTTATTGACTATAAAATCACCATTTCTAATAACAATAAACTTAAAATTTATTGTTTCTTCCCATTTTTACCACAACATATATATGATTCAAAATAACTACAATAACTTTATTTTCCATTCAATTTTATTATGCATACGTTTTCAACATCTTACAACTTTTGTATTTCCTTATTCCTGATTATACAACATAAACAACTTAACAATGAAAGTAAACTTTCTTTCCCTTTTTCACAATACAACTTCCAACTAAAATTTTACACAGTATATCTTTTTTTATTTTTTCTCTTATACAATATACAAAATTTTGGAATGCAACTTTTCTCCATGAAATTATCACAAAGTATTCCACTCAAGGTGGAAAATAATACAATAATGTAAGAAAAATAAAATACATTAATGCAAGTTTCCCCACTCTAAGTGGGGATACAGTAAATTTTTCTCAATGGAAAGGTTCACAAGGTCTCTAAATAAACTCCAAGCTTCCCAACTCGATCAATATAGCTCCTCAAAATATTTTTTTGATCCACAACAAAATGGAGGGAGAGGCAATGCTCTCCACCCAACCAAGATATCCAATGAAGAGGAGAAACCATCCTCTCTATTGGCCACTCGAGCACAAACCACCTAATAATGGGAGATAAATGAAACACATGGCAACAACAAGCTTCCACAACACAAACAAATATTTCACAACCATTTCAACCACATTCATATCAACAATAACACAAGAGAGAACAACAAAAAGACAACAAAAACAAGGATTGAAAATGAAAGCCAAAGTAACAATACCTATGGGGCGGCCACTTATGCCTTCCAATGAGAATGTGTGCGCACCTTTAAAGCCTTCTGTGCATATTTCAAATATCCTATATACTCTTATGCCTCCCTAAAGTACCCATTATACCTCCCACATAATCTTATGCCTCCCTCACTCTCTGAGGCCTCCCCCATAAAAGAAACAGGAAATAAATGCAAGCATCCCTTGTACAAGGTGGGGCACCCAACCCAAAATCCCTCCAAACAAGAAAATAAAACTCTTATGCCTCCCTATATGAAAAATACCCTATGGTCTCCTCCTACTCAAAACTTAGGTAGTCTACACACAACCCAATAAGAATTCCAAGGAAAAAAATACTCAACGCAAACACATAAACACCAAAATAAGGCATAACATAAGCAAGGAAAATCTCCTACCTTTCCATAGTAGAGCTTGTTCCAAGATTAAATCTCCAATATCTTCAACACCAATCAAGAATCCACAACCTCCAACAATCCACAAGCACTCTTAACAATCCTCTAACTCTCCACAAATGCAAGAGTGCACAAAATAATGAAGTGAGCCCCAAACAAGTAAAATAACGTCAATAAATAGAAAAGGGAGAGAGGAGGATAAGGTGGATCCATGTAGGACACCACATCACTCATCCTCAACTCCAAATAATAATTCAAACCTTAACCCCAATGCACTATAAATTGGTGGGTGAGAGGAATGACAAGTTACTTACACACACAAACTAAGCCCACAACCCCGTAAGAACAAAATTAATTACTTGACTAGAAAGTGCAATAAAAAATGCACCTTTTTTATCTTCCCAAAACATCTAATGGGGTTTAATTTTGACCCCCCAACCCATACGTATTGTTGGTATAGAAATTTAAGAGGTGTGGGAACAAATTTAACTTGTTCCACAAGCCTTCAAAATTGACCCTTAAGGCTAAATTCGAGTTTTCCATGAAGGGTAGAATGTACAACACTCAAGATCTCAAAAATTCAACACACAACACAAAATCTAAGAGAAAATCAAGTTCTAATAAATGAACTTCTTTTGTTCACATCTTTAATTAGTTTAGGACAATATTTATTAACTTTAATATTACACTTATACCCACTAAGATAAAGGGGAAAAACATACATTAAAATCTAAATAATTAGATCAAGTAAATTACATCACTCAAAGGGAACACATACTAACATTAATAAAAAGGGAAACTAAAACAAAAGTCAACAACACATGATCCCTTGGTCACAATTTTTTTCCCTAATCAAATAATTCTAACACACACACAATTACATGTTGCCATGGTGACCCTAGTTTAATTCATCTTGAATTCCAATATGGCTTGTCACCAATCCCCTCGTTATTTGTTGTGAATTTATATGTGTGTGTGTGTGTGTGTGTGTGTGTGTGTGTGTGTGTGTGTGTGTGTGTGTGTGCACACCTGTAAAACACAAAAATACCTTCTTCGGCCTCTGCGGTCAGTATCAAAAAATCCAAAAAATAATTAGGAAATTTAAATATACAATCATTTATATATGAAAAAAATCATCATCTAAAATTCCTCACATTCATCTCTTATTCTACAATTTTATCCATGTCAAAATGATCACAACAATGATCACAACATTAGTTCAATTATTAAGGCATATGCGAAGTGTGGTGAAGGATATCGCATGTCAAAAATAATAATAATAATTATATATATATATATATATATATATATATATATATATATATATATATATATATATATATATATACATATATATACCCATGTCCACAACATATCAACATCAATATAAAAATGTCTCTAATGATCCAAATGCATCATATATGAACCAAAATCAACAATTGTCCAGTATCTCTAACATCTAGTATCATGCTAAACCAAAAAGCTACAACAATGTCCATAAGTGTAGTCGACAGTATCGAAATTAAAACAAAAGGTGTCGAAGGGAAGTGGGCACTACAAAATCAATCAAAGGAGTTTGAAAAGAAATAGATGAAACATTAACAATGCAAGCTAAATTATGTGAAATTACCATGCATGACTAGTTAAAAAAAGTGATCTTCAATATTTTTGGTAATTATTATTATCATTCAAATATTCACGGGTCACTTTATAAGTCTTTCTTGAGATAATAAAAAAATTCCATTCTAGTAGTCCATTGTCCTAAATATTAAGGAGGACTTTACTTTAGTTATCACAAGGATATAGGCCTTTTATTTTTAAAAGTTGAAAAAAAAACAATATGAAAAATAAATAAAGTAAACTTCTACATCACTTAAGTGGCCTCCTTCAAACATGTCCCATGCATTTAAATGATAATTTCACCTAACTCCCACCTAACATTTGTAGAGAAGAATCTTGACAATTGGATGAAATCAATTTAGGCCACATGATCTAAGGGATTCCAAACAACCCTAATTATCTATAAGGAAATTTTTTATTTTTTCATTTGACTTCATTTCCTTATTTCTATTTTACATGTTTTAGTGAAGGAGAGGAAGTCATGGAAGGGGAAAGAGAAGCTTGGGATGGATACACACAACCCCAAGTTTATTTTTATTTATTCTATTTACTGTTTCAATTCTATCCTCTCCTAGGGTTTGACAGGAAATTTTCTATTTTGTTGTAAATTTATTCAATGTATTTTCCCTTCTTGGGTATTTGGGTATTTTATCCCTTTTGCAGATCTATTTAAAAACAATATACATTTATCATTGAGTATATATACATATTTATGTATACCCCAAAACTATTTAAGTATAAAATAAATATATATACATATATACACTCTTGTGTGTGTGTGTGTGTGTGTGTATATATATATAGTTATATATATATATATGCTCATATATATATATATATATATATATAATCTCATGGCTATGAGTTTAAATTATGCAAATTGTGTTAAAATTGTGTAAAAATTTGGGCCGACTGTTATAAGAAAACAACGGTTATTGATAAAAAAGAAATTTGTATTTGGTAGGGGCTCGGCCCCCACCTACTATCCGCAAGTAAAACCACAAAGAGAGGGGGAGGCTCGTCAACCCTCTCCCCATTCCCTAAAACATATAAACATAACCAAAACTGCGGCTTTCAACAAACCAACCCAAACTTTTTTTTATTTAAATATTTTTATATAAAAAAACTTTTATATATTAAACGCATCTCACGCACACGCACACGCACACATGCACACACACACACACACATTTGAATATTAACACCAATATAATAATTGTACTTAATATTATGGAGAAAATGCATTTTTTTAATCCTCAATAATTTTAATATAACTAATAAACTTATATATATATCTAAGTTGTGAGTCTATTAAATATAATTAACTTACATATGTGTAAAGAAATGTGTGTGTGTATGTGTGTGTGTTTGTGTTGTCTGTGTGTGTGTATATGTGTTTCTGGGGTTATAAGATTATTAGCACAAATGATATAGTTAGGCAATACAAACCAATTGAATACAATCTTCCCATTTATTTAACTAATGGAGGAGTTACACAACTAACACAACTTTTCATTCAAATTACTACACTTAACAAAGTGAAAGAAGTTCCTCTATTCTAGGAATTTTAACTAATATTTTTTTATTCAAGGAATGTAGATACTAGTTAAATATTTATCCATAAAATTTCCTTCCCTCAACTTAACAAATAATGTAGCAAAACTTATATATTCTCCAATACACTTTCTTTTCAATAAAGATAAATAATCTATAATCTTTGTTCTTCTTACATTGACAATTAAAATGACATCCATTTCATATGACAAGGGAACTTTAAACAATATTCTTGACACCTTTAAAATGAAACATATCACATGTTGAGGGTGATGAAAGAAATTAATTCAAGGAGATGTATTTCTATATCAAACCATATCGAGTTTTATTTCTAAAAAATTAACACATTTTAAAATACATGTTTCTAAATCAAATACTTTTAAAAGAGATCACAATTTATAGAGATTCCCAAATGAAGATACAACTTTATCTCAAGAACAAAAATTTACAATCTCCACACTCAAAGTGGAAAATAACAACATGACCAATTTACAACATAAAGAATTTCAACAAAGTCAAAATAGAAGTCTTCATTTGCATGTATTCAATATTACAAACTTCCATCTTTCACAAAAAGGATCACAATACAAAGGAAAGGGGAATATACAACACTCTCCGCCCAACCTTTAATCCGTTAAGAGGAGAAGCCATCCTCTTAATGCCCCCTTGAGCCCCAACCAAAGAAACATGAAGGATCTTGAGCAACATTTGATAAATTTACTCCAGGATGGCTCCCAAAACAACATACATTTTAAAATATTCAACACCACAAAATAATAAATGCAACAAGTTTACAACTTCGTCAAACAACACAAAAGTTTGAAATCAAACCAAATTGAGCAAGGACTATGGGGAACCACCTGATTTTGCCTCCCAAGTTAAATTGGAGTTTCACTCTAAGCTGCCAAGTGTGAAAAAATAACAACACAATATC
Source organism: Taxus chinensis (assembly GCA_019776745.2). Taxonomy (NCBI): domain Eukaryota; kingdom Viridiplantae; phylum Streptophyta; class Pinopsida; order Cupressales; family Taxaceae; genus Taxus; species Taxus chinensis. The sequence goes on along the minus strand of CM034148.1, from coordinate 771,155,230 downwards.
CTTATCTCTCCCTTGCAACTATGCAACAATATGACTATGATTTACTTTTCACTCCCCATAGGTGAAACTCTTAATCAAACTGCCACCAAATGCATGCCTCACCAACTCCCTTTTCCCTCCCAATGGTCTAATAAGTCCTTCTCCCACACCCAAATTAAAGGCATACTACCGAACCACACAAAAGCACATTCACAAAACTCAACCAAAATTAACAAGTACAATATTTCAACATTAACAAATATAATAAACAAAACAACAAAGGTGGAGAGCCTACCTCTCCATCAAGCTCTAAGAAAACTTCACTACACAAGTTTTTCACACCTCCAAGCCAATGAAAATTCCCAAAAGCACTCTAAGAAGCTCCCGATTTCGAAAATGACAAAGGAAGAAAATGAACAAGAAACCCTCATTCCATCAAAATTCATCAATAAATAGAAATAGAATTTGAGGATGAAGAGGTGGCTCCATGTAGGATGCCATTTCATAATTCCTCCATTCCCAAACTCAAGTCAAAAGACCATTCCCAAGACAATAAATGAGCATGTAAGAAATATGAAAAACCACATGACACATAAACTCGCACACCATGCCTTCTAAGGACAAAATTTATTGTGACAAGAAGAAGGTGCAATTATTTTCACCCTTTTACACTCCAAAAATGATAAATAAGTCAAAAATAATGTCAATAGTCTAACAGTATATGCATAGTCGAACTTCTACTGATCAAAATATAATATTCAAATGTCGAAGTATTAGTCCAACAATATCATCATCAAAATGAAATAGTGTCGAAGAGGAGTGTGCACTACATATCCCACCTTTAGACTCAAATTCCTCCTCGTAGTCACTGGAATAGCTGAGGAAACTGGGCTCACAATAAAGTAACCTCCTCCCAAGTGGCTATAGTCTCATCATACCTATCCCACTAAACCCAAACCTAGTCAATCTCACAGCCTCAAAGGCCCAGGGTCCTATTGCTCTATGATGGCCATGGGCTCTAGTGACACCTGCCCCTACTCCTACACCTCCAATGTGGTCGAATCCAAAACATGAGAGGGATCTAGAATGTATATCCTAAGTATAGAAACATGAGATGTATAGTGGATGTGAGACAAGCTGGGTGACAATGCTAGACATAAGCTAAAGGACCAGTACGCTCCAAGATCTCAAAGAAGACGTGTGGACAAATATAGGATCTAACGGAGAGCCTTTCCATAACAGATAGGACTCTTATGAGGTCTAACACTGTAGAAACAAATTCATGCCCACCTCAAAAATACAATCTGTCCTCCTCTTATCTCCATATTTATTCTACCTATCTTGAGCCTCCTGTAACCTCTGTCAAATCATGATTTCAACCTATTGCTTCATATCCTCAATAACAATGGTGGCACAAGAGAAACTTTTTTCTCTAATTGGTCCAAACTCATAGGTGTCTTGCACACTCTGCCATACAAATCTTGAAATGGAGCCATACCAATCAATCTCTAAAAAATGTTATTGTAGGAAAAATCCATTAAATACAAGTACTCCTACTACCTAGACTGATGGTGCATGACATACATCTGCAACATATCCTCCAAGATCTGATTCACATGCTTTGTGAGTATCCATCTATCTCAAGATGATACCATGGTTGTACTAAAGTTAATACTCATCCCAAGGGCACACTGCATGGTAGTCTAGAAATGAGAGTTGTAGTGCCCACTTCCCTTTGACACCTTTTTGATACTGATCATGATACTATTGATTATATTATGGACATGATTATGGACTTTATTATAGTATGATGTTAGATGTTAGATCATGAATTATTGTTGACTTGGTTCAATTATGATGCATGATGATTATTAGAGATAGTTTGGATATTGATGTTTATATATTGTTTGACATGGTTATACTGTGAATGTTGTTCAGACATGTGATATTTGGATATTGTGAGTAGACCTAGAAATGAAAATTATTTTATGATGATATAGCTGTTGAGTAAAATTGCAAATGATCTTGCTAGTTACTTGGATGTTGTTGTGATCCATATATCTAGATGATTTTGAAATTTTATTTATATTATTTTGGATGTTCTGATATGGCCACGAGGCCAAAGGAGGTATTCATGTTTTATAGGTTAAAATATCACAACAAACATCGAGGGATTGGAGACCAACCAGATTGGAATTCTAGATGAGTTTAACAAGGTCACCATGGAAACTTGTAATTTTTTATGCGTGTTTGGTGTGTGTTAGGGATTCCCATGGGGGGATCACCTTTAAACGTGACCAAAGGGTTATGTGTATTTATTTATTGGTTCCTTTGTTTATGTTTTCTTGTGTTTATTTTGTGGTGCATTGATCCTTTCATTATTCATTAAATGATGTGTAATATTGCGAGATGTTGTTAAGTTAATTAATTAAAATATGTCATAAAAAAGTAATTAATAGAGTTATTGGCCTTGAATTAAAGTGTTTTAAGAGATGTGTAAGTGATGTGTAAGTTAACTTTTGAGTGTGAAACACTCCACCTTCTTGGAAATTTGAATTTTTCCTTAGAGGCTGATTTTGGAGGCTTGTGGGACAAGTTAAACTTGTCTCATACCTCTTAAATTTATTTACCAACCATATATGATTGGAGATTTGAAATTAGACTTTTATAATGCTTTTTGAGAAGACAAATTGTAAGTTTTTATTGTACTTTTCTTACATGGTTTAATTTCAGTCCTTTGGGGTGTGGGTTGGATTTGAGTATGTAAGTTAACTCTCATATTATTCACCCACCTATTTATTATGCATTGGATAATGAAGTTAAATTTTGGGTTGGGGTTGAGGATGTGTGATATGACATCCTACATGGATCACCCTCATCCTCTTCTTTTTCCTCTTCTATAAAATTTGAATTGCTTTCCTTGTTTTGGGTTGCTTCACTTTTAGAAAATCCTTTTGGGGGTGAATTCTTTGTTGTTTTGGAGCTCTTGCTTGGAGATTTTTTTTGAAAGATTGTTGCATGCTTGTGCTTGGCTGATTGGGATTGTTTGCATTGGGATAAATCTTGCTATTTTGGAACTTGGAACAACTCCATCATGGAGAGGTAGGAGCTTGGCTCTTGTAAAGCTTCTCTTTCTATTTATGAAAGTGTTATTGTTGTGAATGTTTTGGTATATTTGTGGGATGTTGGGTAGATGGCCTAAGTATGGTGTAGGAGAAGACTATGGGGTTCATTTTGTGGGAGGAACAAGTGTTTTGGGGAGGTATAAGTATGGAGGGAGTTGGGATTTGGTTCCACCTCACAAAGAAATATCTTGCATTTCTTTACTTGTTATGGGGTGCCATAAGAGGTTGGGGAGGCATAAGAAAATTTGAGGAATAAGGGGTACTTGGGGGAGGCGTAAGAGCATGTCAGGGCTTTGATATACTATATTATAGCAGTTTGGAATCAGGTGGTGATACCCATTTCCCCTTTGGGAGGCATAAGTAGCATCCCCCATAGTTTCTTGCTCCTCTGGCTTGCTTGATGAAGCCTTAGTGTTGTTTGTCAAGCTTTAATGTAGTTGCAAACTACATTCTATTTGGACTATGTTTTAAATGTGAAATTTGCATGTGTGTTGTGGAATCCCGTTGTTGTCAAGAGTTGAATCGCATCTTCTATTCCTTTTCTGTTGGGGCTTGGTGGCCAATGAAGAAGGATGGATTCTCCTTTTCATTGGATGTCTTGGTTGGGTGGAGAGAATTTCCTTTCCCCTACTGTTGATGTGATTAGAATTGGAAGAATGATAGATCTACATGTTACTATTCTGGAGCAAAGCAAAATGAAATAAAATAGTTGACAGACACTTATTGAGATAAATCTTATTGTAACCTTCCACTTAAAGTGGATGAAATTGGATATGTTTTGTAATGGAAACATGTTGTATTGAATATGAAGGTTGTAAATTGAAATGTGAAAGAGATATTCTCCGTTTCTATTTTTAAAAGAAAGAATTGTATTTTGTATGATGAATTTGAGGAATGAAAGAAAGAAGTTGTAAGTTGTATTTTGGAATCAATAAATGAATGTATTACCTTTCTCAAATTGCATTGTTGTATTAAATCTGATCATTTCAATGTATTTGAAATCTTTGTTTGAAATAAAGAAATGTGTGTGAGGAAAACACAAAGTTTTGTCTTTTGAAAGGTGTAAAATTTGAAATCATAATTACATTTTGGTTTTGAATGGTTTAATTGGAATCAACTAAATGTATTAGATTGGAATTGGAACGTATTCTAATACTTGGAAGTAGAAAATGACAAATAGACCCTTTAAAATTCGACCTTTGTCTTGTATTTTCAAACTACAAGTTATTTAATCCAAAATGCATAGACCAAACCTGCAACAAAGAAATAACAAATGAAACATTAAATTTGACATAATAAGATCTAAACTTAAGGAATTTCTTAGAAAACTTAGCAAACTCGGGCTTCGACTCTTTCAATGTCATTTTGTTATAAAAGTTGTAACTTTTCAAATTGGAGCTAAAACAAAAAACCTTAGCTTCTAGATCCATCCTAAATCCATATAAGAACAATTCTCCATGTTTAATGGAAAAGTTGAGGGAAGAAGAAGATCAAGTGATTAAAATTTCATAAGCTAAAATTTACTAGTTTACCTTTTAAAATCCTGCAGAATGTTTTTGTGAAATTGACCCCCTTAAAATTTATCAAAATTAAAATATTATGATTCTTGTACTAAGAGGGCGTCATGAGTTTTCCAAAAAGTCCTTGTTTTCTCAAAACCGAGTTTTCAATCAAAAGTTATGGCCTTATGATGTTTCCCTTCATTTCGCTCCAAAATTAATTCTAATTGTATATATATATTGGAAGATTTTTCTAAGTTTTCTCCATGGCCCCACCAACTCACAATTAATCAAGTGATTCCACGTGGCATCATGGGGCGTCGGTGAAGGAGTAGATTCTTTAAAAACAACTTAGTGCTTCGGAAAATATTTGGGAAAATTTTCTAATTTTTCTCTGCGGCCCAGCCGACCCGCAACCAATCAGGTCCTACCATGTGGCATCACGAGGAATTGGAAATGGAGTGGATCCCTTTAAAAAACTCAGCGATTTGAAAAATTTTCTTTGGAATTTTTTTTCTAAGTTCTCTCATCGGCCCGCTAACCCACGGCCAATGGATGGCTGACAGGTGGCGCCTTGGGTGTTGGCAGAGGCGTGGATCGTTTTGATCCCTTAGCACTTTTCAGAAAAAAGGAGAAAATTTCAAAAATTCTCTGGTGGCCTAAATTTCCACCAGAGTTGGGAAATTCCGACACGTGTCCTTTCGGGCTCACATGCATGCGAAGGCAAATCGAGCTTTTTCCCCAACAAGGGAAAAAATGCTAAAGTTCTTCCCCACTCCGCCGGCCTGCGCATGGAAAAAATTTGCTTCCCCAACCCGCCGGTCTGCATTTCTCCTTCAGGTGAAAATTTTCTCCCCTAGGGACACAGACCTGCTCTTGGGAAAATTTTCGTCCTAAGGTCTGTCCCCCCATATTTTGACAAATATGAGTAGTTAGGATGACTTCTTTATATCAATGGAAAGGTGAGGAAATTTCCTATCTAATGGGAATGTTGTTGGGAATTTTTGAGTGTGTTAATTTTGAGAAAAATCAGGTTGAATCTTTTAAGCCTGTTAGAGAGTGGTATAGTGAGAAATTACCCTCTTAACCTAAATGATTAATCTAACCTAAGTTTGGACCCCTTGATCTTTTATAATTGTCATATGAATAACAATATAAGTTATTAATAATATTTGGCTAAAAAACATGCTTGTGACAACTGTTGTCTTGTAACATGGTTATTGACTCTTTTAAACAAAAAAAAATTATTCCATAATTTTCCTAACTAATCCTAGGTTGTTCTTGGGTCTCAAGTGGGTTATTTTAGTGGGCGTTACACTTGGTATCAGAGTAGTGGTACAAAATTTTCAGCCATTGGGTACACTAGAAAACTTGAGACATGAACTTTAAACCTAACACACTTTTAAATCTAGAAAACAACTTCATTTAGAGATTACACATTTTAGTAAACATGGAGGCTAAGTAAAACCTAGAATAAGGAGCTAACTCTTGTTTTTCTCTGTGCAGGAGGCACAAGAGAGATGAGGAGCCTTTTCACATAGACCTAGGCATGCCCACATCTAATCATGTTGTATCATCCATCTACCCACATATTTTATACGGCCTCTTCAGGATGTTATGTCTCTCTATTGGAGGGACCGTCGTGGCACTTCAGTTGGACATGATAGGGTGACATCAGTGATGCTTGGGCATCTCCTCAGCATAGTGATAGCATAGAGGCGAGACTCCCATGGGAGTTAGCTAGAGCAGAGTCCCATAGAGGGCAAAGAAAAGAAAATAGGACCCAGGCGCAATTCACAGCCAAAGGACAAGCCCATACTAATTAATAACCAAGCGTGAGGCACCAGGGAAAAAGGATGACCAAACGAATTACATTCAAAGAACGAACGAAGGAGCATAGCATAACGGCGAATGCGGGCCTAAAAGGAGGGCCGCGACACATTCAGTCGGCCACTAAACAAGCAAGATCGGAGCGGAGGGAACAGGCCAGAGGGCGAGCCGGCGTAAGGGCAACACAGGAAAATAACCAAACCACAGCAGGCGGGGGGAAAGTACCGAAGACCCCAACCTAAAGGGAAGGCAACAGAGGGCACGTAGAAGCGCGCTCGGGCGACACAGAGGAAAAATCTAGAGACCACGCGAAGAGGAAGTGCAACAAAGGAGAGGGTGAAGAAGGAGCGGGCAAGAAAGAAAGAGGATTAGGGAGGAGAAAAGAGTAAACGACGCAAAGAGAGAAATTGGAAGAAGAAAGAAGAGAAAAAGATGAAAAAAAACCACGATCAAAAACAAAAGAAGAACAGATATGTGACATCAAAATAGAGGAAACAAAAGAAGAAGTAAACTGTCTTACTCGACTCCTGACGGAAGGAGGAAACACGCACGTGGACCGGCTGTTAAAACGGCGCGAGCCAAGCACTAAAGAAGAACGGGAAGGAAACACCGAACAACCACCGGGACATAAACAACCAGGAACACCGAAGACATAAGAGAATGAAGGCGAACAGCAGCGACTGCCAGGGCCTTGCCAGCGGAGGGTTTCCATACTGCCAAATGCGATACTCTAGGAAGGGGTGGGAAAAAACAGATAAATACCACCCACTACCCCCCCCCCCCACCGTTAATCTAGTGGACAAACTATAACATCAGACTCCCCACAAGCAGCCCCGGATTACGGACGAGGCCACTGCCGAACAGTCAAGGGGGGACCGCGAAACAAGGGTGCGGTCACAAACGTAAATAGAGCCGCGGTCACGGGCGCCGGAAGAAAGGAAACCAGTGCACCGGCATAGACCTCATAATAACAAGGGGACCCTGAAAGAGGTCGCGGCGAGACGCAATGGCTGGCAGATGCAATGGCCCGGGTAGAGTGAGCCATACACAACCAGACTACAACAAAAATTATTCCATAATTTTCCTAACTTAATCCTAGGTTGTTCTTGGGTCTCAATGGGTTATTTTAGTGGGCGTTACACTTGGTATCAGAGTAGTGGTACAAAATTTTGGGCCATTGGGTACACTAGAAAACTTGAGACATGAACTTTAAAACCTAACACACTTTTAAATCTAGAAAACAACTTCATTTAGAGATTACACTTTCTAGTAAACATGGAGGCTAAGTAAAACCTAGAATAAGGAGCTAACTCTTGTTTTTCTCTGTGCAGGAGGCACAAGAAAGATGAGGAGCTTTTCACATAGACCTAGGCATGTCACATCTAAATCATGTTGTATCATCCATCCTACCACATATTTTACAGACTCTTCAGGATGTTAATGTCGCTCTATGTGGAGGGACCGTAGGGGCACATTCAGTTGGACATGATAGGGTGACATCCATTGAGGCTTGTGCATCTCCTCAGCATAGTGAGTAGCATAGAGGAGAGAACTCCCATGTGGAGTTAGCTAGAGCAGAGTCACCACAGAGGGGACAAGAAGACTAGGTTTCAGGACATAGAGAGAGGTCTCAGAGCCCTAAGCTTAGGGATGAGCATGCAGAGAGGCCTAAAGGCCGTCAGACCATAGCTGTAGATCACATCAGGGAGATCCTGAAGCTTTGGCCATCACATTATTCTATTGACACAGGTGGATTTCAGGCAGAGGCTTAGTTCGTGAGCTTGAGTAGATGCTTCAAGCTCTATCCTTGTTCTAGAAACACGAAAGATCATGTTTCAATCCATCTACTATGAGATGGAGGTGGTGTTTGGTGGTAGAAAGAGAAGCAGAAGCTCCATGTTGACTCTAAGACAATTACCTGGGAGCTCTTTGAGGAGTGATTCAGGAGAAGATATTTTTCACAGAGGTTCTTACAACAACAGATAGATGAGTTTCATGATCTCCAGTAGGCATCTCTTACAGTAGTAGAGTATGAGAGTAGATTTTTGGATCTACTCCAATATGTTGATTACATGCAAGATGAGCAAGTCCGGATCCACAGGTTCATCCGGGGCCTGAATCTAGACATTGGAGGTGTAGTGCGGATTCATTTTCCACAGAAATTAACTGAGGCCATTGAGAAGGCCTATATAGCAGAGGAGACTCGGGGAAAGACCTAACAGGCTAGAGACCAAGTCCGGAGCCTCATACAACAGATGCAAAAAAAAATATCGAGGGGGTTAGTACCTCTTCCTCATGGTGGAAAGGGTTCAACATAGTCATCTTTTAGACCACAACAGTAGTAGCAGCAGTCCCACCCAACTTATAGTCCTTCACACAGGTTTGATGCACAAATAGGTCAGAGTATAAGGCCTCCTCCTAGGGGTCCCATCAGGACATAGGGTGTCCAGACAACTCACTCAGCAAGAGCTCACTAGTAGAGACCTCAACAGTCCACAACAGGGTCATCAAGATCCACACCATAGACCTCTAGGGCACCAAATGGAGCTGCTACACAGGGGAGAGGATCAGGTGGTTGTTTTGGGTGTGGTGTTACTGGAAATTTTTAGTCAGACTACCTGTAGACACTAAAATTAGGTCATACTCCCCTTAGTCCCTTGTCAAATAAACACCTTGAACACATTCACCTAACCATGGCCCCTTTCATCCCACTCTAATATTAATTTTATTAATTTAATTAAATTAATTCATTATCCTCACAATATTTATTATTTGAATATCCTAATTCGGATAATGCCCACGTATCCACCTCGCCTAGACACCTCATCAAGCCACGCTCACCTTAAGACCTATTCTTACTAAGTTTTCATAACTAACTAAAACCTACCCAAACCCTAAAAATAAATCCCTACATTCCCTCTAACAACATTCCCACCCCGTTAGAAGGAAGCTTCCAGTATGATCCTCGGAGTAACAGAAACGAGATCCCAGAAAATCAAGGGGATCTGCTAGTTTAGTAAACCTAGGAAATCCTTCCCTAAGTGACGCCAGTTACCCTTGACCACCGTTGGTTAAGCCAAAACCACCGTTAGTTACCATTTAACTCCCAAAAAAAACCTTATTTCAAGGTTGGCACACTATTTTAGAGTTTTAGCACATTTCTGAGAGAGAGACATCTTCTAGGAACAAGTGACGAAACCCGAGCTACATGCAAGTAGAATCAACATCTGTATCAGCATCAGAACATCGATAGCCAGAACATGAAGAAATTACACAGCCACCTTGCTTCACGAGAGCATAATGGGGAAGTTCCAACATTACACCAAGTTCATTCGAGCATCCACCATTACCAACCCGACATCAAGATCGTACAAACAGTAAGTTTGTTAACCTTCATTGGTTCCTTGTCATTTGAGCAGATCCTTTTACATTTGTTATTAGTTTCTGCCTTTCATTTCCATTCCCCATCCTTTTACCTCCATGCAAACTTGACCATCCTTTTGTCTACACCCTTGCACTGCCCATACCTAGACCTCTATCATTCCTGTGCATATTCATGATCCATACGAATCTCGCTATTACCATTCCACCTTCATCTAATTTTGGATCTATCACCCAACCATGTTTTATTGAGTTTATTGTACCCCGACCATACCAACACCGGCCACCCATAACTATCGATGGTTAAACTAAACCGACGTCAGTCTCTGTGTCTTTTAACAGAAACCCATATCAGAGCCTAAAACCACCACCCGAATACCCTAAAATGACCAAAATCTCACCCTGACCAATAACAATATCCTGACAGTGACCTTGACCTTCAGATTCAATCATAGCCTAGCCTGTTGTGAATGAATTTTCTTATTGTAGATGAATGAGATACCTAAATCATTTTTATTATAGTAGGATTTACTTTATTACTAGCATTAAGTTGTTTTCAACAGTGGATTTACAACCATCTAAGAAGTATCACACTTCCCAGATCTAGCACACGCTAGGCAGTCCACTGCATATATTGTTTAAATTTTATTTGGTGGTCTTGTGTTCCATTTCAGGTAGTTTCTCCAAGCAAAAAGGAAGCTCTCACGATCAACTGTGGATTCATAAGTCATACGTGCGCAACAAGCTATCAACCAAAATCTCAACAGGTATTCCTCCTATGCCCATTACCCTATCTGTTTCACTATTTTTGAAGAAACATCTAATAATCAGGTGAAACATTTTGACATGCCATGTGGAACCCTTTCAGGGTTCCTTGCATTCATTCATTTCTAGGAGAAAAGTTGCATGCTTGTTTCCTTTCTAAAATGTTCTCACATTAAAAATTTCTCCCTTGGAATCTTCTCTTCTTTCTATTTTCTCAAAGGAATCGTGTTTTGGTGCTTAAAAAGAACTCTTCTTCTATTTCATTTGCATTGCATTAGTGAAGGATCATACTCTCTCCTATTCCTATTATTGTGTCATCAAATTCCATATTTCGATTTGGGTTTAAAATTAACTTCATTTCATCCTACTTTTTTGCATTAGCTCACATTAAAATGAGGGCAACCTATATGCTCAAATTCATGACCATTTGATGGTTGACAAATGAATAGAAGAAAAGCACTTCTTTCTCTTTCTCTTTCTCTGAGTTTTACCAAACCTCACAAAAACTGAAAATATACACATTCTTAAACAACATCTTTCCTGGAAGAAGTTATAGGTGATCACACGATCATGACATAGTGGGCACCCAGCTCGCTACTTTATCGAGTCATACTTAAGAGAAAAGCCCGCCCCCCCCGCCATAATGTACCTGAAACCTCTCCTTGTAGATCTCCTTCTTCATAGAAAGTCATCCTCACTAAAAAACTCTATTTTATAGTTCTTGAGTCAGTCCTTAAAATAGCGTAAGCTAAACAAACATAATAGAAAGGCACTCTTAGGATTGTACTTTTCTTAGTGTTTCTCCTTGGCTTGCATTTTGAGGTGAGAGGTCACGCTCTTCATTTTTCTTATTTCCCCTTGCACGCTCATCATCATAGTTGGTGTATTCCAGATTCATCTGAGTGTTCCTGGACCATATTCTCATCATTCCCATAATTTTGGGTTTGATTCCGCATCAAATTTTAATTCACAACCACATTTTCTTCATCACTGTTTCAATTTCACAGTGACGAGTGTCAGTCCAGTGACCGTCATCAGTTACCCTCTAACCGTACTCGGTTGTACCCAATCGACATCGGTTCACTGTTCTTTTGGTTGACCTATCCAAAAGGACATATATTCACCCTCTTTGACTATTTAGAGTCTTTGTACCTCTTATCATATCCATTGACCTGGTAAATCTAATCAACATTTTGCATACCTGGTAAATTTGGCCTTATACCTTGTTTTTTACCAACTATCCACTTTGCATAGTAACCGACGACGGTTACCTATGACTGGCGTTAGTTTACCCTAATTGGCATTGATTAACATGTGTCATTTTCCAGCAGACATTTTAGCCCCAATTCACCCACTACCATCTATTTATCCTACCTGTTATGTATTCATGTGTCATTTATAGAAAATAGTCCAACCTGATCAGTACTTGTTCACATGGTGTTGACCCAAAGCTAAGTGAACACACTCATATTCCACGTCAGTTGTCAACCACTCCCACCTAGTCCTTCACCAACTTTTATTTTATCACCCATGGATCCTACCTAACCTATCACTATCGCTACCGAAGATTAGGAGTTCACACGAATCATTGACCAAAATCCTATTGCCTTGCAGTTTTACCTTTCCTACTCGTCCACTCAAGATGCCTCGGGTCATTTGATATACGACATGCCTGTATCTATCCTCCCGACACTTGCTCCTACTCCTACGTTAGCCCCGTCTGGATCTGTGATCTTCACATCCACCTTACCCCCAGTCATTTCATAGCTAGGCCCTATACCCGCTCTGACTGTCGCATCTGCTACATCCATTGTACTCGCCACATCCACTATACCTTCACCAACCACCCAAAATACAACTTCATTCGTGCCTATTATCTCTCATATACCCGTAGCTACACTACCACCCCCAGTGTTGGTGACCCCTACCCCTTTTCAAAATGTCATCCTTTCTATTACACAATCGTTATCCCCCATTGCCACTAGGATCACCATGACCCTTCCACATCCATGAACGTACTATCAACAACCTCCTGTTTCATCTATTATTCACTCTAGGTATGTACCCCCTATATCACTACCTTCTTCTCAATCCACCTATGTGGCAGCACCATATATTGGAATGCCACCCTTGTTGCAAGCCCAACAACAACCCTCTTACGCTATAAGAGGCACCCATTCATCACAACCTACCAATGACCTAATCAAGTTAATGATGGAAAAGACGCAGACATTAGAGGAATCGGTCTCTGGCTCCTGTAACACTCTCACCTACGATGAGATTTGTAACGAGCTTATACACCCATCCATCCCTATTTTTCCATACCCTATGCACTGGGAAATGCCTAAATTCATCTATTTCAATATCAAGGAAGACCCACAACAACATTTATAGTCTTTCAAACATGGGTGCTACCTAATCACCCACGATGATGCTTCGCTCTTGAGGACCTTTCCCATGTCTCTAACTGGGCCTGCATTAGATTCGTATAGTGGGTTACCTAGACACTCTATATTTTGATTTAATCAGGTAGCCCAATCCTTCTTGGATCACTTCTCCATTAACATTATTAAGAAGGTTACCATGATTGACCTATACTCCACGCATCAGTATGATGACGAATCTATCACAGATTTTGTTGCTCGCTGATGTACCCTGATCAATCAACTCACATTCCAACTACCACAAAGCGAACTCATTGATCTCTTCATGTGGGGTTGCGCTAGACATATCTCACCAACTCTGCAGGTCCAAACCTTCCGAACCTTCGACGAAGCATTCACCATGGCATGGAAGCTTGAGATTTGGGCCATCGTAGAGAAGAAAATCCAATTACACAATATGAACTTGGCTTTCAAGTCAAATGACACCTCTTCTTCTTCAAAACCACAAAAACAATTATTCAAAGGCCAAGGGGACCGCTAATGTTGTGGTACTCAAATATGGCCCATCTCGTTCATCAAATCAGGCCAACCCCTCATCTAATCTCTCACCCATTCAGACTTTTCAATTCAGAAGGGAACAATGGAAATACACCCCGATTGGGGAGACTTATTCTTCTGTCTTAGAAAAGCTCATTAAAGCTAGGGCCATCACCCTTCCTCCCATGAAACCTCACACTGGTTTTGACCCTACTCACCCCACACATGCATGGTATAAATAACACAACTTTTGCAGCTACTATCGAGTAAAGGATCATAGTGACACCAATTGCATCACTTTCAAAAACATTGTCCAAGAAATGCTCGAGAAAGGTGAATTAACCATGGATAATCCTAACACACCTACCAATAAAAACCTACACAACTTCAAGAAACCATTTCCTAATCATGCCCCTTCTTCAAATCAAACTAAAGAGACTTCAACTCATGATAGCCATACCCGCGAGGTCCATACTATTTTTAGCAATACACCTGATGCTACCAAATTACCTCATATTCCTTCTATAGATGAAATCCTAGCCCGAAGTCCTTATACATTAGAACCCATCTCACCTATTCATCCACCCACAGAGGAACACCTTTTACCTCCTTCCTCACCCATGGAGGATCCTTTTGCTAATATCGAGGCTATTTCACCTTTGGCTTCTCCACCTAGGGAACTGTCACCCACAGTACTTCTTAAGTCTAGGGAGGATACTTATTTATCTCCTCCACTCACAGAGGAGCACTCATCATCTCCTCCATTTACAGAGGAGCACCCATTTTCTCCTCCACCTATTAAGGATCTAATAGAGATACCTTTGCCTCTAGGTGAGCATTCTCCATTAGCTACCTAAGATCCTCCAGACCTACTTTCAGTTCTCTTACCCATGGAAGCCGAATCTAATAGATTTCCTATATCTGAGACACATTTTACGGGAATTTCCATTAGGTCCTCATCAACCTCACCTACAGATGTGTCATTCTCATGTTTAGCCAATCACTTAGATTATGTGGATAAAGACTTATTGTGGGGGCATCTTCTACTTACTGTCTCAACACAGATGAAGATGTCACTTGCTGACACTTCCACTATCTACCCAAAGATATTTCGACCAATCGAGTCAAACACAACCACTTCTATCACAACTTATTACACGACACCCAACATAGCTCAACAGAAACCCTCATCCATAACCCAACATGCATCTAAATTCAAACCCACACCTACATCATCTTCCTTGACTAAACCTATTACTACCTTAGAGGTCACCTCGACCACCAACCTTACTCATCCACCTATCAAACTAGATTTAGCTACATCCTCCACAGTCAACACCCAACCTACTCTGGTACCCAAACAGAAGAACCAAACCCATAAAACTCACACCTTGGCTGCACCAATCATATCTTCATCACTTTCACCCATTTCGTTCGTCTTAGAACCTCAACCTTCTAGTGTGGTTAAGAAACCTCCACCTATTAATAAACCAAAAACACAACAGCCCATTCCTCCCTCACAAACCTATAACATACCCAAGCACCTGACATGACTTACACCCACACCTACATCGTCTTTACCACCCATACCTCTAATACCCTTAGTAACTTCTTCACTACCCACTAGACTTCAATCTTTGTCCCTCACACCCCCTACACGATCTGCATCATCTACCTTCATAGCACCTCCATTATTCCCCTTGGTAACTCGTCCTCTTCCCCCATCCGCTTTTCCCTCTAGATCTCATACACCCATATCACCTTTACGCAAGAAGGTGTAACCTAAAGACAAAAATTTGCTACCTCCAACAAGGTAGTCAAAACAACCATACACTGTCCTGCTCGTTCATCTACCACACCCCTACCCAAGTAAACATGAATGACACCCAAGAATACTAAAGCTCCCAAAACCATAGCTCAACCCACTCCCCCTCCTGCAAAGATATTTCCTCAACAATCAGCCACACCTATGCCCAAACCCACTTTCACTTCCCATTGCGACCCACTAGCAGGGTCCCATGCCAAAATCTTAACCAACCTCCTTGAGATTTCTGTCATCACATTACTACCGCTCAGACCTTATGACCCCATCAAACCCAATCCAAAAGGGTTTGATGACACTAAAATTTGTGCCTACCATCGTGTGCCAAGACATGATGTGGAGAATTGTAAGGCTTTAAAAACTGTCCTTATCCAGTTACGTCCTCTTGAAGTAAACTTTGATAATGATGACCTTCTTGATGAGGACCCCATTTCAACAACACCTATTCCCACAATCTGTCCCTCACTGCCAACTCAACAACCATGACCTCCAACCCCTCAACTCTTAGAGCCACCCCCAAGATTCAAAATTAACATGGTTCACATCAGAGAACTTAGCACACCATCACCTAAATGTCGTTGTGCCTAGCTCACTTCACAAGGATTTTCTCCCTCGGTAGGTTTTTTCCCATCATGTCATTATACCACTCATCCTACACCTTCTCCATTTACCAACTTCCCTCAGATCAACATGATCCACGTTGCTACCCGTGCTCAAAAGGACAAGGCAAGGAAAAGCAAAACTGACTCACCAACCAGTCCTATACCCAACATACCATCTGCACCCACACCTAAAATCACTATCCGTAGCCCCACGTATCCTATTTCTAATGGGGTCACAAACCGCACAATTCTCAAACAACTACATCAATCCCCCCTCAAAATGTCCTTATATGACCTCATCCAAGCCTCAGAATCCCATCGTCAAGATCTCATAGAGGTCCTGCAATCTATTGAGGTTTTAACCAATGACCGTAAACCCGTATCCTCCATTATCACACCCCATCATGTAGCCTCTCTCAACAAATTTCCACCTTTATCCACACCTCACCCTACTTACCAAGTAGCATCCCTTAGCTTCTTAGAGGAAGTGATCACATTGCACTAAACTGATGACCCAAACCCAACTCTCTTCATCTCTGTCCACATCGATGATATAAGTGTATAAAGTGTAATGATCGATGGCGGCACTAACATTAACATAATTTCATCCCATACATTCCCTGAAATGCACATACCTGACAATTGCATGCATAAAAATCCTGTCATGTTGCGTTCATTCAATGACACTATCACCTCTACACTAGGCACCATCATCCTCCATGTTCGCCTGGGACCCCGTACTATTCCAAAGTTATTTTACATCTTGGAGGGGGGATTTCAATATAACCTATTGCTTGGAAGACCCTAGATTCATGTCATGGGTTGTGTTCCTTCCACTTTACATCACTGTGTAAAGTTTGAACATAAAGGACACACCAATACTATTCTAGCTGATACTTCACCTTTTAAAATTTATAACATGCTTTATCGATTAAATGATGTGCTTATACCCATTAAGGCATCTACCTCCATGACCACTACAACTTCATCTACATCTTTGCTTACTAGTACATTCGCTACCTCAACCGCATATGCCTCCTCCATTCCTACCACTGCCACGACCTCCACGACTGACCCATCAGCCTCCCAATCCGTTAGCTCCACCTCTGTGTAAACCTCTGACACATCATCTATTCCAGCTACCCACATACCGACCACCAATCCCTTGGAAGGAATTTTTCAATGCCTCACTCTGGGGAATTATCACCTATATAGTATCAACACATTCCTTACTCCACAAGAGTATGAAAGTATTCACCAACATCCTCGCTATGATCACCACATAGGAGAATGCCTCCTTTATGGTCCTCCTCACCTTTGTACTAGTCTCACCTATGGGGGACTTGATACTTCCACTTACACACCCAAACCACCGTCACAAACCCACACATTTTCTACTGACTTCCAGTCTCTCACCAATCATTGTTTCACCCACACCTTCCTGCACCAATGTGCATGGAAGGGTTTTGGTTTTGAATTTTATGAGAAAATCCTCCATACTGTTATTCCATGTACTACCTGAAAATATAATGAATGTAGTGGTATCATATTTGTTGAACCACCTACCAAGTAGGCCTGTATTGGACTCATCAAGGACATCAGCCCTCCTCCACCCTCTTCGCCCACTCCACCTTCATCACTGCCTTCACTGACGGAATCAATAGATCTAAAATCCATCCCTCCTAAATATTTTTGTCATAAACACCATTTCCTTGCGGCCTCTAACTTATCAACATGAGGGCGAGGCTCCTTCCTCTTATCCCTTCTTGTATCCTGAAATGATTGATGATGATACACCTTCAATTAACATCATTCAATGTTAGGATGATGAACATATACTCACCTAGCTTGGTGCAGAAGAATCATATATTAATCGGTCATTACCCTCTGATATGCAAACCATGTTGAATGAATTGACTATCGAGATCAACATTCATACTCCAGACAACCCGCACATCCTACAGATCAGTCAATCTTTAGATGTTGCTGAACAGGAAGCCATTACTTCTTTTCTCAAAGATTATAATCACACTTTCACTTGGTCTTACGCAGAAATGCCTGGTATTGACCCCACCATAGTGGTCCACAATATCGTAACCATTCCTGATGACAAACCCGTCAAACACAAACTGAAGAAAATGCACCCTCACATGGCCCTTGTCGTCAAAGAAGAACTTCAGTGCATTCTTTCCATTTCATTCATATTATCCATTGATTATCCTCATTAGATTTCTAACATTGTCCCTGTCACTTAGGTGACAGGGGAACTTTACATTTTCATAGATTTCCATGACCTTAACCTAGCCTGCCCAAAAGACGACTTCTCTCTACTCGGTATTAACCAACTGGTTGAACTTACCGCTGGTCATGAAATGCTATCACTCATGGATGGCTTCTCAGGTTATAAAAAAATCTTGCTTGCCCCAGAGGATCAACACAAAACCACGTTCATCACCCCTTGAGGGACCTTTTGCTATTGAGTCATGCCGTTTGGCCTTAAAAATGCTAGTGCCACATATCAGCGGGCTATGACTTATATCTTCCTTGACATCATGCATCGTATATTGGAAGATTACGTGAATGATCTCTGGGCCGAATCTAAATGCCACTCGAAGCACCTCACCATCCTAAAAACCATCTTTGATTGTCTCATTAAATATAGCGTTTTCCTTCAACCCAAGAAATGTGTCTTCACGGTTCTCTTAGGAAAGCTCCTAGGATTTATCATTTCCCTCAATGGTATAAAAGTTGACCCTGCTAAAGTCAAGGCCATTATGGAAATGCCTCCACTTACTATCCTTAGACAAATCCATAGTCTGCAAGGTAAGTTACAGTCTATTCGCAATTTCATTTCACAATTGTCTGATTGATGTCAACCATTTCATCATTTTCTTAAGAAATATGTCTCCTTTAAATGGGATGATGACTACCATAAAGCTTTTGAGGCCTTAAATCAATACCTTTTCCAACCACCCGTAATCATTCCACCTAAAGATGATTAAACCTTATACCTATACATCTCTACTACTGATCACTCCTTGGGGGCCATGCTCGCTCATCATGATGAACAAAAAAGGGAGCATGCAGTTTATTACATAAGCCGTACTCTTTTAGACTATGAAACCCGATACACCCATCCTAAAAAAAATTTCTTAGCCTTATTTTTTGTTCCCAAAAAACTCCACCATTACCTGCTCAACCACAAAAGCTATGTTGTGAACAACACCGACCCCTTACACTTCATGTACGCAAAACCTTATCAAAATCAACGTGCTACACACTGGCTTATGCTTTTAGCTGAACTTGACCTTGAATTCATTTATCAAAATTCCATCAAGGGCCAAGCTATCACCGACCAATTGGCCGATGCACCTATTGCTAAGGATCAACCCTCTAATTTTGACTTCCCAGATGAGTCAATTGCTACCCATTCCTTAGACAAACCCACTTACCAAGTGACACTCTTCTTCGATGGTTCCAAGTGTCAGCATGGGAGCAGGGCTAGTATTATCCTCATTCCACTTGACAGTGAACCCATGCCTTTGTCTTTCAAACTCAATTTTGATTGTACAAAAAATATTGCTAAATATGAAGCACTCGTATTAGGTCTCCAAGACACCTACGTCGTAGATGTTAAATCAATCAACATCTTTGGTGATCCTCAATTGGTCATAAACCAGGTCAATGGCATATACCAATGTCATAATGAGATACTTCAAAATTATAAACATCATGTAGACATACTTTTGACCATCTTCAACTGTTACGCCCTTCAAACCGTGCCCCATTCAACCAACAAATTTGTAGATACCATGGCCTGCTTGGCTTTTCAAATATCCGCTTCACCTACTAATTCTAACATCTTTGTCACCATACAACAACTCAAATCACCCTCATATTTACCTCGCAACATTTACTCCATCGGAATGGACCCAAGCGATCTTTGGTATAAATAATACTCTGACTATCTTTCTCTCTCTATCTTACCTCCTGATCTCACCCGTAATGGAAAACACGCATTCCTTAAAAAGTTATCTTGTTATGTCATCATGGGAGGCCTCCTCTATAAGTGTGGCTTTGATGGTATTCTCTTACGATGCCTCACGAGTTCTGAAATTCCTTATACCATTAAGGATGTTCATGATGGCATATGTGGAGGTCACTTAAGTGGCTTTGTTGTTGCTAAGCATATTCTTCACCTAGGCTATTACTAGCTGACCCTTAACCATGATTGTTACGACTATGTTAATCGTTGTGTAAAATGCCAACCTTCATCATACACCCAGTCATGCCTTACAGGTTGCCCATGACCTTTGGCCCTTCTCTCAATGGGGTTTAGATCTTGTCAGACAGATCAACCCTCATTCTTCCCAAATCCATCAATGGATCATCACCGCTACCAAATGCTACACAAAATGGGTTGAAGCCATACCACTCATCTCCACCAAGGCCGAGAAAATATGTGATTTCATCAATCATCACATCATTTATCGCTTTGGTATTCCTTATCGCTTCATCACTGATAATGGAAAACAATTCAAAAATAAAACATTACATAAACTTTGTGATGCCTTTGGCATTCAGTTAAGTTTCTCCTCACCTTATTACCCACAAACCAATGGCCAAGCTGAATCCACTAACAAAACCTTAAAAAAAATTCTCATGAAAGTGGTTAATGATGCTGGGAAGGAGTGGCATATGCACATTATTTTTGCTCTGTGGGCATACCACACTAGTATTCACACTTCCACACTGCCACACCATTTTCTCTGGTCTATGGTACAGAGGTTGTTCTACCTCTCAAAGTCTAGATTCCCTCACTCTACATTTCTCTCCATGACATGCTCAATGATGACGAATTTTGTCAGGACCATTTAGCACAACTTGAGTTATTAGACAAACGTCATCTTAACGCTCTTGACCACCTTCAAGTTTACCAAAAAAGTATCAAACTTGCCTATGAAAAATGTGTCCATGAATGAACCTTCCAACTTGGTGACCTTGTTCTAAAAGAAAATCAACATGTAACCAAAGCATAAAAAAGTAAATGGGGAAAATTTACTCCTAATTAGCTTGGACCATACATCGCGACCCATACTTATAGATCAGGTGCTTATCATGTATCCTCACTTGATGGTAAACCTGAACCTGAGCCCCTTAATGCCTTGTATCTTTGACCATTCTACTATTGCATTTTAGTCCTACACCACATTTTTCCTCTTTCCATGCTCGTCCTTTGAGCGCTATCCACTTCTTATACCTCACCAACGATTAAATAAGAATCATGTGCATACTTGTCACTTGTTATCTTCTCTTGAATATGTGTACCATGGCACATCACATAGCATGATTCTCATAGATAATTTTTGTCTACCTTGAGATGAGATCCCATCGTCATTTCACCCTGCTTGCTAAACAAAATTCCTGTTCTTCACCTTGTTCTTGTCCATGACTTCAAAATCCCTCACATAGGATCCAACTTCTTAAGTCAAACTTCTAATAAAAATATGACTCCCTTAAAAGGACATCTTTGTCTCAGAAATCACTACTATAAATAGACTACTCCCTCGAGGGACATCTATGTAAATCTCTTTTTAAAAAAAAGTTAGAGAATTTGAAGCTTCCTACATCGATCAACTTCACGAAGACCTTAAGAAGTTAATTTCTTAATCCCATATAGACTTCCCGCATCGATCAATCTATTTTAAATATAAGTAAACACATAAAGCCTTTTAGTCATGGACTTACCCATTATGACCTTGAATCTCTTTCCCAAAGAGCATGCTACCTCATACCATATCAAAATTAACCACCTTTCACCCCTCTCACCATTCACACACCCATTTCCTGCTGCCTCGAGGGACTTCTTGGTAACAGTGTCATTTGGAAATCATGTGACTAATTTCCACCCTTAGATAAATCAATCATGTAATGTCTTTAGGGTGTCACGTTCATCACCTCCTCCAAGGTATGACCTACTCGGTATGATCCTAAACAATCAGGAGGATTTCTTTCCCCCTCTTATCTTTTAGCCTTCTTTATTATGTATTGATTTCCTTATACAGGACTTGGTCCTCGATGCTTACCTCTGGGGTAATATTCTTCTTCTACCACACTAAAATTTCCTATACCAACTTGCCTACAACTCACCCACACCTAACAGACCTAAACCAAAATCTTGCCTAAAACCTACCAACTCATTTTCATACCTCATATACTTCCCTAGCTTATGGGAGAACTGCATCGGCCTGAGGTCCCTTTTCACTGGGACTATGTAGGTAGCACTTCAAGGGCATGGGGCCCTTGGAGGTTAGCTCAACCACTCTCTACCCTGACCAATTCATCTTTCATCTTCCTAAATTACATTCTATCCTACTTAGTTTCCTTTTTATGTCAAAACTTGGAAATTAAACCAAACAAACAACAAGTTGCTTAACATTTTTATCATCATCACAACATACATTTATTATGACTACCATTCCTCTATAATCATCATGCATGTATTATAAAGCATCTTAAACATGACCCATCTCATCATTCATTACACAAATTAATGAATCACAACTTCAACCAATTTCACTTCAACCCTACGTATAACCTAATTTAATCATGCCTATTACCTAATTCAACCACACCTAGACCACAAACCTAACTCAACCATGCCTAGACCACAGACCTGACTCGATCCATGCCTATGACCTAACTCAACCATGCCTAGACCATAGACTTGACTCGATATATGCCTATGAACTGAATCCATCCATGCCTAAACCAACCTGACTCTATCCATGCCTATGACCTAACTCCATCCATGCCTAAAACAACCTGACTCGATCCATGCGTAAACCAACCTAACTCCATCATGCCTCACTCACCTAGTTTCTGTCCATATCATGACTAAAAATTAAAATTCTCATAAAACACCAATAAATCATCAGAATCTCATCCATCTCATCATATAAAAAAATATTTGTGTCTCTATACAATATACACAGTGATCCAATCATGTACATCTCTCAAAATCGTCAGCGCATAGGCTGATACTCAATACAAAATGTCATCCACACACAGGTCGATATCATACATAATAAAACAATAAAACAATACAAAATCTCTTCAGCACGTAGGCTAGTATGTGATAAAAAATATAGCAACTCTCAGCACGTAGGCTAGTATATATCAAAAGTCAAAACTATTTCAAAATTGGGAGCCGTATATCAGGCATCATATCAGTAGACATTCTCCATATCTGTATCACCTGTACCCTCTACCTCCTCGGCCCCTATCTGATGACCTGATAACATCTCCCCACCCATCATAGGTGGTGGCTGGGTCCCTGCTGATGCATTAACTAGAACTGGCCTCTAGGAACTGGTGGCCTCACCCTGACCATGTCTTGAGGCTCGATGGCCCTCTGTGCTCTTCACGTTATGGGTGCGTGATCTGTTCCTCTCGCTAGAGGCCTGCTATGCCCTGTACTCATCATATAATAAATAATTTTTCGCTGCCACCATCAGCCAGCCCTGATAGTACCTGGCCTCCTCTCTTGCCCCCCACAACCTAGATATGGGCACTATCTATGGTGGCCCCATTGGCCTCTGACCCTATACCTATCCTGTGGGACCCTATCTCACACCTACCTGTGAATTAGGACCCTTTCCCGGTGCCTATGGAGGTTTCATCGGCCCCTAACCCTGTGCCTATATCTGGGCCTATAAAGCCCCAATTTTTGCTGGTGTCATGGCTAACTGGCCCTGCAACCCTGTCACCTGTGCCTATAGGGAAGTTACTTGACTATCATCCCCATCTCCATCTCCATCCCCACCCTGGGTCATCTGAGCCTTAAAACTGACCACCTGTACATGTAGCTCGAACACCTTCACCTCTGAGCTGTCAAGCTATCCCTGGACCATACCAAATTAGGTAATCAGGGTCACCACCTACCCCTGTACAGTGTTCCTCTGTACTGTGATGGTGGCTAAATCTGACTGCAACGGCCTGGGTGGTACTACTCGTAAATGAGCCACCCACCACTATCTGTATCTATCTGTAACCCTGACATCATCAATCCGTTGGTCTACCACCTAATCCTCCTGCACTATGGGCACTTTTGGCTGTGGTAGAGGAAATGGCCTCTCCACATCATCTCACCAGTACTACGGGAAGGGTGGAGGTATGTCCTGTGATAGTCGAAACTACCGTCTAACACTACTCACTAGGATCATCTCGTGCTTCCTGAAACTACACCCCTATATCCATATCAATAGTTAAAGCCCATCTAACTCATCATCCATCTGCCGGTATGAGGGATAACCCACATACGGTCTCCATATGATGTCCACTCTGGATAGCCCCTCCAATAAATGCCTGTAATAGGCTACATCATGTGTATCCCTATTCGATAACCACTCTCAAATCAAAGGTACCCATTACCTATACCCCACCCACACCAATCTCATTGGAAATGCATCTACTCTGGGCATACCTATTAGCCGCACACAAACTATGTTCTCATAGGCCCAGCAGTGTAGTGAAAATGTGCAACATAGGATTAACCTGTGCAGATACACCCACAACTCTATATATAGCTGCATAAGGAATGTTGGCGCCTAGGCAAAGCAAGTATGATCTATCACCATGTCAAGTAGTACCCACATTAATGAGCGAGGAAATATCCCTCCCTTTGCATCCAGAAGTTCAAAACAATACATTGGCTCCATCAATAAAACAACGAGCCTCATCTCCTTTGGATGGAACTAATACATCCATCTGTAACTCAGACTGGCACTATGGAATGCCATATCTACCAGTTATTCTCCAAACATTGTCAGCATCAACTCCTCTGAGGCCTTGAAGGAGATTGAATACACCTACGTCCCCAATATTGATAGCCAAAGGATCCTTAACACGTCCTGTAGGGTGATTGTCATCTCACCCGTCAGTAGGTGGAACGTGTTGGTCACTAAATCCCATCTATTGATGAGTGTAACCATCAGAATCAGCTTCTGGACTACATGCTGATAGATCCGGACCCCACTCAGGCCCACCTCCTCCACATGATGCCACTCCTCAGCTATCATCGTGCCTCACACTCTCAAGAGCAGGGGTGGAACCTTGTCTTTCATCCACAGTTGATCTCTCCCCTAGATCCAATACAAACATAAAATTAATCCACCTTCATCATACCCATACTCACCCACTATCATTTCCCCCCCCGCCTGCACTAAGTTTTTCACCAAAGCACCCTATTCTACCCTTCCCTATCTCACCCACTCGACCTAGGTCTCTTTCAACCTCTTTGTTCTCCAAATCCTGACCAGTAAAATTTATCCCTATCTGACCCCGATCACCCATAAACCGGCATCAGTCACATGTTTTGTGACCGATTCTCGTTTGACCCTACCAACGTCGGTCACTGTCGCGGTGAATACCACGATGCCTAAACCCTCCCTTCTCTAAAAAAATCCTCCTTTCTCTCTCTTCTACCCACCTATCCTCACCTAAACCTCCCCTCAGCTCCCTCCACCCCTCCTTCACCCACTAACCTCTCTCCATGTTTCTATTCTACACAATTTACCCTACCACATTTCAAATCTTATATTCCCCCCCTCCCAAAACAAAAAACTCAATTTATCAAACCCCGACTTATCACCCAATTTATCTAACAACACATAACATGGGTTTTCTTCTTACGTCATCATGTTTCCATTTCCGTCATGGCACGTTTGCTCTCGGCACCGGTGGCCCACCTAATCCCTCTTTGGCTTCTGCCATCACCAATTGCTAACCATGCCTCTAACCAATAAAATCACACAATCTGATCCTATGGACCCTCCTCTCAACTACCAATCACCCACCTTTCAGCTCGCCAAATCAAATCTCCATTATGTCTGGACACTTTCCCCTTTTCTCTCTCTCTTGTGTTATTTTTCCAATTCACAAGAAGATAAATGATTTGCAAAAAACATGATTTTTTTATTTTTATAACATCCCCAGCCTAACTGACACCAGTTTAATCTTCACCGGCATCGGTCATGTTCCCTACCTTACCGTGATTGGTTACCCTATACTGGCATTAGTTACCACTGACTGGCATCAAAACACTCTTTTCCACATTGCTCCCAATTTCACCCTATTACCCTGCCCATCATCATTTCCCACCTACCCTCGTCCTCATCTGGGGACTCGTCAATTTACCCATACCTCAGCCCTACCTGTGTCGTGACCTAGATTTTTGGACTTGGAACATCGCTAGTGACCTTTGACCTCATGAATTCACTATACCTTGTGGCACTATTACCTGTGTTGATTTCCCTAACGATCTTACCTTGCCTCTTACCGTGACCGTTTATCTCGACCTTACCTTTGGTGTACCGGAACACACCTAAACGTTCCTGCACCTGACCTACGTCATGTTTCCTAACCATATCCTATACCTTGGATACTAGAATCACTTCAACCTTGTTTGGATTAACCTATCAACCTTAGACAACGTAGAGTTTGCCTGCTCTGCACCCTGATACCGTGCTACATTTTATATGTGTGCGTGTGTTTGACTGTTACTACCTTTAACCTTGACCCATTACCTAGATTACCCGAGTGAATATTTTTTCCTTATTTTCCCTTGTTACCCACCTTCCTCTTCATCACATGCACCTTTTATCAAACCACTCACCGATTCTTCCTTCTACCTCATCAGTTCCTAGTTTGAGGGGGATTACCTTCACCCACACATGGGGCAACCACATCTTATTTTTGTCAGCGTCGCTTGCCAATACAAGCTATGCAACAAAAAGGGGCAAAATGTAGACACTAAAATGGTCATACTCCCTTTGGTCCCCCATCAAATAAACACCTTGAACAAATTCACCTAACCATGGCCCCTTTCATCCCACTCTAATATTAAATTAATTAATTTAGTTAAATTAATTCATTATCCTCACAATATTTATTATTTAAATATCCTAATTGGGATAATGTCCACATATCCACCTCACCTAGCCACCTCATCAAGCCACATCACCCTAAGACCTAATCTTAGTAAGTTGTCATAATTAACTGACACATACACAAACCCATAAAAGGTGATTTTATTCTCAATTACATGGGTTGCCTCTAACCACATTCCCACCCGTATTCAAGGAAGCTACTTATTTTGAATCCCTTAAGTAAGTGATATGTCTCCACATAATTTAAGGGGATTTGTCTAGAAAAATAAATTTAGCATATTAAAAAAGTCATGATCTGCTAAAGCCGGTATATTTTTAATTTTTTTTACCGATTGTTAGGTGGCACTAACAACTTCCGGTAACCATTCATGATTCACCATAATTGACATCATTTCGCGGTCTAACACAATTTTGAGTGAGAGACAGCTTCTGACAAAAAGTGATGCCACCATAGATGCATGCAAGTAGAAAGTGAACATTTGTACCAGGATCAAGGGGACCTATAGCCAGCAATCGAAGCAATCACACAGCCACCTAGAGATTCACGGGAGCCATCCAAGGAAGTGCCATACTTAATCCTAGTAAAATTGGTCATCAACCACTACCAGTACCCGAAATCAAACTAGAGAGAAATATTAGGTTTGAAGAAGGAAAATAGGTTCATTGTCATTTGAGAAAAAGCGACAAAAATGGAGACATTTGATGATTAGGAGGAGAGTGAGATTTCCATTCACGAAGGAATGTTGACAAAGGGATGATACAACTTGAAAAACAAGATGTCTACAGGGTGTGCACTACACACAGGTAGACATGTAGCACTTGGCCAATGCATAGAGGAGAGATCCATTAGGTGGAATCTCACTATTGAAAATAAGCCTTCATCTAGAGAACAAAAATGTCAAAGACGGCAACCAAATTTTATTGAGTTTGATTGGTGGACCCTAAAGCGATACTGATGACAAGTCACCCAGGAACCAGTTGATATAGGGGTCAACGACACAAGAAAAACAAGACAAAGTAATCTTTTAAGGGAACACACGACATTAAGAGCCTAAAACTTACCACCGAATGATCAATAAATTAACAAATAAACTCAGCCTGACCAATAATAATTATCCTGATAGTGACCTTGTAGCAAAATTCAGTTGTCGATCATAACCTACCACACTTTTGAACAAATGTGGGTGCATGTATGCGTGGGTGAATGAGTGTGCATGAATGCATATCAAATAAAGATAGGACACACTTGCCTACAAACAATTAAGTTGTTTTGTCACCGCGCAATATTTCAGTTGTGAGAAGGATGTAGTTGGTGCACACATGACCGTACATAGAAGATCACTAGGAAGTCCATTGCATGTATTGCTTGTCCGCTTTATTTGGTGGTCTTGTGTTCCATTTTAGGTAGTTCCTCTAGAGCCATGGAACAGTAAGATCAACAATGGAAAAGCACTGTGAAGTATGCATGAAGTTTATGGGCAAGACTACCAAGGTAATTAGTGTACCTCGTGAATAGTTATTCATACTTTTGCCCATAGACCCTAATGCTGTGTTCGAATAATACAAAAATAAAATGTCTAAGATTAAATTGTAATCATTAAGTTTTTTCTATTTAACCCTAATGACATATTGTTAATTATAGTTGATAAGGGTTTCTTATAGTGAAGTTGAGTTTTTGGCAGTATAAATTATCACATATATATAATGGACACATAATACATATTAAAGTACAACCACTCCCAAATTTACTGACCGTTTCTTGATAAATAGAAACAATGCTTAATGATACAAAAAATGTTAAATTGAATTATAATCATTACATATTTAAATTAGTATAAAACATGTTAATTATTGTGATAGGGGTTTTTTTTATAGTGAGGTCGAGTTCTGGAAAAATGAATTATATCAAAATAGATATTGGACACCTAATACTCGTAAAGGTTACTGTGAGGTTGAGTTTGGTAGTATAAATTATCACGAGTGTATATATATATATATATATATATATATTGGACACATAATGTTCTAGATCTACTATGCCATTGCACATAGAGCTAGAGTGGATTATTACCACAACATCATATCTTACACAAATGATTTAGGAGTGGAGGCAGTGATAGTGTGGGTCAAGAGACCCGTTTCTATTTGCATCATCTCTGCTATGCAGCTTAAGCAGTGTGTGCAATGGGATTGTCCAATGTTTGCTATCACAGTTAGTGATAGATCAGAGGATGGGTCTAGTATACCATCACTAGATGATCCCATTTTGAGAGTTTTTACAGATGTCTTTCCAAGGGAGCTACCGAGGTTACCACCCCCACATGAGATTGATTTTCATATAGATTTGGTTCTAGGACCGGAGCCTATCTCACGAGCACCTTATTCAATGAATACTCCTGAGCTTTGTGAGCTCAAGTTACAATTGGAGGGCCTTCTAGATATAGGGCTAATTCATCCTAGTATTTCCCCTTGGGGTGCACTAGTGATCTTTGTAAAGAAGAAGGATGGATACTATCGGTTGTGTATTGATTACCGCCAGCTAAATAAGGTAACGATCAAGAATCGTTATCCCCTTCCGTGCATTGATGATTTGTTTGATCAGATGAAGGGAGCCACAATTTTCTCTAAGATAGACCTTAAGTTAGGCTACCATCAGCTGAGGATTTCAGAGGCATAAATTCATAAGACTGACTTCCGTAAGAGATATGACCACTATGAGTTCACAGTAGTACCTTTTGGTTTAACTAATGCCCCCATAGTATTTATGGGTTTGATGAATGGGGTATTCAGGACTTTCTTAGATCACTTCATGCTCATCTTCCTTGATAACATTTTGATTTACTCACGTATGCATGAGGATCACAAGGGGCACCTTCGTCAGGTTCTTCATTGTCTTTGGGAGCAGCAACTTTACGGGAACTATAGAAAGTGTGCATTCTTTTAGAAAGAGGTGCAGTATTTGGGACATATCATTTCTGGGGAAGGTATTTCCATCGATCCTTCCAAGGTTAGAGCTATTATGGATTGGCCAGCACCCACTACTGTGACATAGGTATGTAGCTTCATGGGACTAGCAGCTTACTACATGAGATTTGTTCAGGACTTTTCTCAAATTGTGCATCCCATTACTTCCCTTCAACGGAAAGGGAAGAATTTTGTTTGGTCAGATAGGTGCAAGAAGGCCTTTGGGACACTAAAAGAATGTCTCACTAAAACACCTATTCTTGCAATGCTGGATCCACAGGGTGAGTTTTTCATTTGTAAAAATGCTTCTTTAGTAGGACTTGAAGGTGTCTTGATATATGAGGGCAGAGTAGTCTCACAAACTCAAATATTATGAGCTTAATTATTTGACTCATGATCTTGAGCTTACAGAAGTTGTGCGTGCTTTGGTTCAATGGAGGAAATTTCTACTTGGTCAGAGATTTAGACGCATGACTGATCAATTGAGTCTTTGCATTGGATGGAGTTGCTTTGTGAGTATGATATGGAGATAGAGCATGTGAAAGGGAAGGATAATGTGGTGGTAGATGCTGTCAATAGATGAAGACATCTAATTATGGACACTTCAGTGGGCATAGATTTGTGGAGCAAGATTCTTCATCAGCTTCCTCTTGAGAGCTTCTACATTACAATTCGAGTAGAGATTGAGTCCTAGAGACCCCTTGAGGGGAAGTTTGATGGTTTCTCACTAGAGGAAGATGGAATTCTTAGGCACACATGTCATTTTATGTTCCTAGAGATGGAGGCTTAAGGCAGGAAATATTGATAGAGGCACATCGTGCACCCTATTCATCCCATCCTGAGGTGAGGAAGATGAACGCTACTTTGAGACAGTTATATCACTGGAGAGGAATTTGTAGAGACATGGCTTAGTTTGTGTCACACTGTTTAGAGTGCAAAAAAGTGAAGGCTGAGCATCAACATTCAGCTGGCCTTCTCTTTCCTCATGTTATATTAAAGTGGAAATGGGAAACCATTTCCGTGGACTTTATTGTTGGGATACCGATGTCAAGATATCACCATGACGCCATCATGGTCACGGTTGACAAATTGACAAAAGTGGCTCACTTTTCTCTGGTGAAGACCACTTATACAACTAGTATAGTGGCACGGGTATATCTTAATGAGATTGTCAGGTTGCACAAGATTCCGTGGAATATCATTAGTGATCGCGATCCTTTGTACACTTCCCATTTTTGGACTACCATGCATTATTCCCTCAGAACAAAGATCAATTTCAATACACCATATCACCCTGAGATAGATGGACAAACTGAGTGGGTGAATCAGATTTTAGAGGATATGCTCAGGATGTATGTGATGGATTAGTAGTCTTAATGGGAGTACTTGTACTTTGTGGATTTCACCTACAATAATAGTTTTCAGAGTTCTATAGGCATGGATCCTTTTTAGGATTTGTATGGCAGAGAGTGCATGACACCTCTTAGTTAGTATAGGTTAGAGGACAGGGTTTCTCTTCGACCAGATTTGTTACAGGACAAGGAGCAGTAGGTGGTTTTGATCAGACAGAGATTGTAGGAGGCACAGGATAGGCCAAAGAAGTACACAAATTAGCGTAATACCAACCATAGTTTTGATGTGGGCATGAAAGTGTTCCTTTTTATCATGCCACATAAGAGCCCTATCCATTATGGAAAAGGTTCTAAGTTTGCTCCTAGATTCTTTGGTCCTTTTGAGGTCATGGAGCTTATCTGCCCCTTAGCCTACCACCTAGCATTGCCACCCAGCTTGTCTCGCATACATGATGTGTTTCATGTTTCACTTCTTAGGAGATTTATTGTAGATCCTTCTCATGTGTTGGATTGGACCTCATTGCAGGTCTAGGATTAGGAACAAGTGATGGTGGAGCCCGTTCACATCATATATCGTAAGACCCTGGGCCTTCAAGGCAGATAGATTGATTAGGTGTGAGTATAGTGAGACATATTTTGAGACTGCAACTACATGGGAGGATGCTACTTTTCTATGAGTTCAGTTTCCACATTTGTTCAAGTGACTTCCAAATGGAAGTCGAGTCTAAGGGGACGGGGATGTAGTGTCCCCTTCCCTTTGACACCTTTTTGATACTGATCATGATACTACTGATTATATTATGGACATGATTATGGATATTATTATAGTATGTTGTTAGATGTTAGATCATGGATTATTGTTGACTTGATTCAGTTATGATGCATGATGATTATTAGAGACATTTTGGATATTGATGTTGATATACTGTTTGACATGGTTATACTATGGATGTTTTTCAGACATGAGATATTTGTATATTGTGAGTAGACCTAGAAATGGAAATTATTTGATGATGATATAGTTGTTGAGTAAAATTGCAAATGATCTTATTGGTTACTTGGATGTTGTTGTGATCCATATATCTAGATGATTTTGGAATTTTATCTATATTATTTTGGATGTTCTGATATGACCATGAGGCCAAAGGAGGTATTCATGTTTTGAGGATAAAATATCACAACAAACATCAGGGGATTAGAGACCAACCATATTGGAATTCTAGATGAATTCAAAAGGGTCACCATGGCAACTTGTAATTATTTGTGTGTATTTTTTGTGTTTTAGGGATTCCCATGGGGGGATCACCTTTTAATGTGACCATGGGGTTATGTGTATTTATTTATTGGTTCCTTTTTTTATGTTTGCATGTGTTTATTTTGTGGTGCTTTGACCCTTTCATTATTCATTAAATGCTGTTTAATATTGTGAGTAGTCATGTTGTTAAGTTAATTAATTAAAATATATCATAAAAAAGTAATTAATGAAGTTGTGGCCTTGAATTAAACTGTTTTAAGAGATGTGTAAGATATGTGTACGTGATGTGTAAGTTAACATTTGAGTGTGAAACAATCCACCTTCTTGGAAATTCGAATTTATCCTTAGAGGCTGATTTTGGAGGCTTGTGGGACAAGTTAAACTTGTCCCATACCTCTTAAATTTATTTACCAACCATACCTATGGTTGGAGAGTTGAAATTAAAATTCTATAACACTTTTTGAGAAGACAAATTGTAAGTTTTTATTGCACTTTTCTTACATGGTTTAATTTCAATCCCTTGGGGTGTGGGTTGAAATGGAGTATGTAACTAAATTGTCATATTATTCACCTACATATTTATTATGAGTTAGAGAATGAATTTGAATTTTGGGTTGGGGTTGAGAATGTGTGATGTGGCATCCTACATGGATCCACCTCATCCTCTTCTTTTCCCTCTTCTATAAAATTTGAATTTCTTGCCTTGTTTTGGGTTGCTTCACTTTTGGAAACTCCTTTTGGGGGTGAATTATTTGTTGTTTTGGAGCTCTTGCTTGGAGAAGTTTTTTGAAAGATTTTTGCATGCTTCTGCTTGGCTGATTGGGATTTCTTGCATTAGGATAAAGACTGTTGTTTTGGAACTTGGAATAAATACATCATGGAGAGGTAGGAGCTTGGCTCTTGTAAAGCTTCTATTTATGTTTATGAAAGTGTTATTATTGTTAATGTTTTGGTATATTTGTGGGATTTTAGGTAGATGGCCTAGGTATGGTGTAGGAGAAGAATATGGAGTTCATTTTGTTGGAGGCACAAGTGTTTTGGGGAGGTATAAGTGTGGAGGAAGTTGGGATTTGGGTTCCACCTTACAAAGAAATAGCTTGCATTTCTTTACTCGTTATGGGGTTCCATAAGAGGTTAGGGAGGTATAATGAAATGTGAGGAATAAGGGGTACTTAGGGGAGGCATAAGGGCATGTCAGGGCTTTGATATACTATATTTTGGGCATTTGAAATCAAGTGGTGATACCCATTCCTCCTTTAGGAGGCATAAGTAGCATCCCTCATAGTTTCTTTCTCCTTTGGCTTGCTTGATGAAACCTTAGTGTTGTCTGTCATGATTTAATGTAGTTGCAAACTACATTATGTTTGGACTGTGTTTTAAATGTGAAATTTGCATGTGTTTTTTGGAAGCCTATTGTTGTCATGAGTAGAATTGAATATTGTATTGATTTGTGGTTGGGGCTCAGGGGCCAATGAACAAGGATGTCTTCTCCTTGTCATTGGATGTCTTGGTTGGGTGGAGAGCATTGCCTTTCCCCTACTCTTGTTGTGATCAGAATTGGAAAAATGATAGATCTACATGTTGTTGTTTTGGAGCAAATGAAAATGAAGTAAAACAGTTGACATACCCTTGTTGAGATAAAAATTATTGTAACCTTCCCACTTGAATTGGATGAACTCGTATATGTTTTGTAACGGAAATATGTTGTATTGAATATGAAAGTTTTAAATTGAAATGTGAAAGAGATATACTCTGTTTCTGTTTTTGAAAGAAAGAATTATATTCTGTATGATGAATTTAAGGAATGAAAGAAAGAAGTTATAAGTTGTCTTTTGAAATCAATAAATTAATGTATTACCTTTCTCAAATTGCATTATTGTATTGAATTTGATCATTTCAATGTATTTGAAATATTTGTTTGAAAGAAAGAAATGCGTGTGAGGATAACATAGAGCTCTGTCTTTTGAAAGGTGTAAAATTTGAAATCAGAATTGCATTTTGGTTTTGAATGGTTTGATTGGAGTCAACTAAATGTATTAGTTTGGAATTTTAACGTATTCTAATACTTGGAAGTAGAAAATGGTAAATAGACCCGTTAAAATTTGACCTCTGTTTTGTATTTTCAAACTGGAAATTATTTAATCCAAAATGCACAGACCAAACTTCATCAAATAAATAACAAATGAAACATTAAATTTGACATAATAAAATCTAAACAAACTCATCTAGGCATTAACACTTAAGGAATGTCTTAGAAAACTTAGCAAACTCAGGCTCCAACTCTTTCACTACCGTTATATTGTCAAAGTTGTAAATTTTTCAAACAAACAAAATTACCTTCTATATCCATCCTAAATCCATCTAAGAACAATTATCCATGTTTAATGGATAAGTTGAGGGAGGAAGAAGATTAATTGATTTAAATTTCATAAGTTAAAATTTACCAGTTTTCCTTTTAAAATCTTGCAGATCATTTTCATAAAATTCACCCCTTAAACTTTATCAAAATTAAAATGTTATGAATTTTGTACAAAGAGGGCATCAAGATATTTCCAAAAAGTCCTCGTTTTCTCAAAATCAAGTTCTTAATCAAAAGTTATGGCATTATGAAGTTTCCCTTCATTTGGCTTCAAAAATAATTATAACTGTAAAAAAAAATTGAGAAAATTTTCTAAGTTTTCTCGGTGGCCCCGCTAGCCTGCAACCAATCAGGTGTTGCCACAAGGTATCATAGGGAATTTGTAGAGGAGTGGATCCTCTAAAAAAAACTTAGCGCTTCGGATATTTTTTGGGAAAATTTTCTAATTTTTCTCCATGGCCTCACCAGCCCGCAACCAATCAAGTCCTGCCACATGGCGTCACGAGGCATCGGGGGAGGAGTGGAATCCTTTAAAAAAATTTCCTTGGGAAAATTTTTCTAAGTTCTCCCACCAGCCTGCTGACACGTGACACCTTGGGCGTCGGCAGAGGCGCTGATTCTTTTGATCCCTTACCGCTTTTTGAAAAAAAAGAGATAAGTCTAAAAGTTCTCCAGTGGCCTGAATTTCTACCAAAGTTGGGAAATGCCAACACGTGTCCTGTCGGGCTCGCGGGTGCATAGAGGAAAATCATGCTTTTGTCCCAAAAAGGGAAAAAATGCTAAAGTTCTTCCCCTTTCCACCAGCCCGTGCATGGGAAAAAATTTCTTCCCCACCCTGCTGGTCTGCATTCCTCCTCTTGGTGAAAATTCTCTCTGAAGTCCGCAGGCCCGTGCATGGGAAAATTTTCTCCCCTAGGCCCGCAGACCTTGCTCTTGGGAAAATTTTCCTCCCACGGTCGACCGGCCCATATCTTGAGAAATATGAGGAGTTAGGAAGACTTCTTTATATCACCAAAAAGGTGAGAAAATTTCCTATCTAATGGGAATTTTGTTGGGAAGTTTTGAGTGCATTAATTTTAAGAAAATTTAGGTTGAATTGTTTATGCATGTTAAAGAGTAGTAATGTGAGAAATTACCCTCTTAACCTAATTGATTAATCTAACCCTAAGTATGGACCTTGTGATCTTTTATAATTGGTGTATTAATATAACTATAAGATATTAATAATATTTGGCTTGAAAATGTGCTTGCGACAACTGTTGTTTTGTAACCTGGTTGTTGACTCTTTTAAACAAAAAAAAATTATTCCATAATTTTCCTAACTAATCCTAGGTTTTTCTTGGATCTCAAGTGGGTTGTTTTAGTAGACGTTACAAGAGTTGTATAATGGATCGCGGTCAAAAATAATCTTCTCCAGAATCCCGTGCACTATGAAAATATCATAGAAGTATAGTTGTGCCACTGCACTAGCTATGTAGGTGGTCTTCACTGGAGAAAAATGAGCCACTTTCATCAATTTAACCACCGTGAGCATGATGGCATCGTGGTGTATCTCGATGTCAGTAGCCCTACTATGAAATCCATGGAAATGGTGTTACATTTCCATTTTGGTATATCATGCAGGTAGAGAAGGCCAGCTGGATGTTGATGCTGGACGTTAACCCTCTGCCACTCTAAACAACGTGACACAAACTGAGCTACATATCTCTATACATGATGAGTGTTATCGATCCTTCTCGTTAATAATTTCAATCTAGGGCTAGTGTCTGATGGCTATATGTAATAAGAGAAAAAGATCTTTGAAAAATATCACCTTTAAACACAATCCAAAATATATAAAATAAATGACACATGCAGAAATAGAAACACACAATTGCGGAAATAAAACTTGTAGGAAAGAAATCACAATTGCTGAATGAAATTTTTGAATTAAAAATTAGGAAAAATAAATAATACACTTGTAGGTTCACAAAATAAATTATATAGAAAGAAGGATTACATGACACAAAGTTAGAAATCACAACAAAAGGAATAACAATAGAAATAAAGAAATGAACACAACACACTAATCCATGTTCCTTGGAATGAGTGGCCAACTCATTCCTTAGAAGATGAATTAATTCAAAATCTGCAGAATAATTTCACTTAGAAGATTGACGAGGAAGAATGAATATCTATTTCTTGGTAGTCTAAAAATTACAAATAAGAGTGTGAGAGGTTGCATTTATAATTCATGCATCCAAAAAACTCCTTATCTTGGGAAATAAAATCTTATCTATCTTTATCCCAATCCTAACAACTAATATTTCCATCTCCACAAAATATGGAGAAAGATATATTATTAGAATCAAAGTCTTATCTCACTTATTTTAGGAATATTTGCTCCCAAATATTCTCCTTTCTTTTAGGTAACAAGAATAACATCGATTTTATTCTACTACTTTATTAGAAGGATATTTTTCCTCAAAACATTACTTTGAACAAATATCTCTCTCACATTTTCCATTTGACTTTTCTATTTCTGGCTGTGGAAGTTTTGGTGCTCGTCTGATACACTTTTCCTTGGACTGCAACTCACTAAAAGTTAGCTTCATTTTTATTGGTAAAACCTATAGAGAATGATCCTTTATTCCTTTTCAACCCACCTTGCATACTAAAAACCTTATGAAGGGTTTTCGTCCTTTAAAAGTTTCCCAACCAAGGGTTTTTGTCCTTGGAATATATCCTCAACCTAAGGGGTTTCATCCTTGAGAGAGAGTAAAATGGCTACACTAGCCAAATTTCACAAAAATAAGAATAATCTCCAAAAAACCTATCATTAATGCCCAAAACAACCTCTTTAAATAGCCATAAGGATTTCTTAAACAAACATAAACATCATGGCTAACCCCTTAATTAGGTGTTTTTAAATATTAAAAAAGATATTTGGAGCCTACATCCTCCTAATACCTTTATTACTAAACTACTTAAGTTTCTCTGTTGGAGCACAAGGCTTCCAATAGGATCCAATGATAATAACATGAAAATAAATATCTGATGTAGGTAATAAAGAGATATATTCCATATGGTTCTTGAGCTAACTTTACTTTATCTGATGTAAGACCCACGGGGCTAAAGTACTCTATTGATGTAGGTTCCAGAGCTAACTTCAATGGTTTTGGAGCTAACGTCTACTCTATTGATGCAGATTCTGGACATAACTCAAAGGGTGAGGTCATATTAACATTAATTTTGTCTGATGTATACTATAGAAATAAATCCAGTTATATTTGGAATTAAATATATGCAAGTTTCGGACCAATAAATTTGTAACTTATTGGAGTCAAATGTATTTAAAGACGTATTGAGTTGTGAGAACTAAAACTACAATATATCTCAAGATAACTTTCATAGCCATGACTTCTAGAACTAATTATAAATTTGATATAACTTTTGCATATGATCTCAAATCATCGAGACGATGCTTTGTCCGAGTAACTTGCATATATTTTTGAGAGGAGCTATGAATATGGAATCCGATATTTGACATTTAAAGGGATATTCCCATCCACTGATTTATATCCAATTTTGTATGCAAAACTGAGCATTATGATTTTTTTTACCTTGGAATGAATACATTGGACTTGAGGATCAATTCCTAACAGTAAATACACTTGGATAACATGTAGAATCCCTTATAACAAAAGAATTCTTCCTGTTGGAATTAACCATTTGTTTACACCATAATGTCTAGTTTTTATCTGTAGTCTAGATATTATAAGTTCCCTAAAAATATTTTGTAAATCAGGTTATGTGTAGGTCGCCTTCTTGAAATTTCCAAATAATGGAGAATCTTATGTTCAATATATGGTTGTCATTTATATACCCGAAAACGTAATACTATGCATGTCCTGATGCATTATATTATCAATTTGCCTCATGCTTATATTATTCTCTAAATTAAAAATGTAATGCATGTTGAGGGAACTCTCTTAGATACTTCAAGGGAAAAAAAACAAAATGGATATTCATTCTGCGAAGTGAAATTTTAAGTGTATCCTTGTGGCCTCTACATCATTTTCTAGTGTGGCAGCTTCATACTACTAAATTTTACTTATTTATTGCAATAGCAGATGTCTAGTGTAGGAGTTATTCCAATATGTATGAATATTTATACAAACTCAATACGCCTATTTAATATACACCACTTGTTGGTTGTGAAAGGATCGCCAAATTCTACTATTTATAGATTTGTGAGACGAGGGCTACATAAGGTACTTGTGTGGATCATCAACATGATTTTTTTGACCTAAAGAGTTTATGTTTGCAAAAGGTTATTGTAGAGCATCATAAGAATACTATTATGGGGTTATGCTTATTTTATAACAAGTTCTTCTTGAGTTAGATCCTTCAAAATATTGAAACTTATGTTATTTCTATCAAACATTTAACCAAAAGTGTGCAAGTCGAGTGATGTCCTTCAACTATTTTAATGAGATCTGATCTTTTACAGGATAGAAGAATACTTGTGTGGATTTCCTTTTGATGTGCCTCATATTTAAAGGCCATCAAAATTCATGCTTGTTGCTTCTTGTGTAGGAGATAGATCACACACAAAAACACATAAGCATGTCCTCATGCAATATCGGAGATAATGTCGTGGGAGATGAAGGATAACATGATATTGTTTTTCAAATTTTGATTGCAAAGTTATGTGCATATATCTTCAGTATTTGTCAATTGAGGGGATTTTTGAATTTTATCTTGTCTTCCCTAGAGATTCATTAATCTTCAGCCATCTAGTCACCGCAACATACAAAAACCATAACATTGCCATATATATTACACATAAAACTAGTAGACATCAAACACATTTATCAAAGTAACTTTACATTTACATCCCTTCCGATCATATTTTTCACATAAGTGCAAATTGCTAATCAATTGATTACACATGAATTTGTGACCATTCATGCACGATTGGTTCACGTTAGTAAATCTATGGTATAACACGTGTGTTCGAAGGACATTAAATAATCGCCTACTTACTGATAGTTTTATTACCTCTAATTATTCAATTGATAATACACCCCTGGCCATTATAGTATTGTATTAGAATGAAACCTTTTTGATTTTTGATTTTTAATTTTTTCCATTGATTGGCCTTACAAGTTGGTTTTGGATTCACAAGTTTTATTTACCCTCTGATTAGCCAGTAAGTTAGTCTTTCCAATCAAAGTTTTTTTTTTTTTGCTGAAATAATAGCAAATAAAAAAGATTATATAATGTTTCATTCTCAATCATTATTATCTATGATTCTTCTTAATATGAGGCCTTTTCTGTAGAAATAAGAAGCAATGTCTGAGATCTCATTCAATAACGTGTTACAAATTACCTTGATGGTAGGCTTTAATCAGATTATCAATAAAAATTGTGTAGATAATTTATGGGTCTTCAAATCCTAACTTGAATTGTGCATCATCAAAAACACCATACAAATCTTAAAATCGAAAAGCTAGTGATCTCAAGAAATGAATTTTTGTACCATCTTATCTGTGGATCTTGGTCCAAGAATTGCTCCTAATTGAGATTGATACTACTGGTGCTCCATAAGAGATCTGCAATTTTGGTATTATGACCACACTCATTTTGTAATTTAAGTGGAAAATAGTACGAAACACTAGGGTTCAAATGTTTTAGTTTTATATTGATAACAACGATACATCATAACGTTATAGCAAGCCTCTCTAACCTACCCCCCAATGACCTTATTCTAAATAGAAATGAAATCAAACCCTTGTCACCCCTAATGGTCTACCAGTATATTGAATTTTATCATGGGATGAAAAACTGATTTGGATTGGTGGATTTATTATGAATGTGTTTTTATTTTAGCTCTAATGAAATCCCTGGATATAGATGGAGTTAATTATAAATTCTACCACTTCATTATTACAAACTTGATAAGCCAGTTTTTTACTAAGGTTACGTGTAATGAGATCACAGAGTTGTTAGTCAATACAAGGAGAACTGGTGGTTGTTATCAAGAATGACATATGATGTTTCATCAAACGGATCTACTTCAAAATTCAATATCATATTCTACCATTTTTTCATAAATAGAATCTAGATTTGAATTCTTTGTCCCTATCATTATACCTTCTTGATCAAACATCACAGTCATTATTATTATACATAGAGTTAGTTTGTCGGGAGGTAAGTATTTACAATCTAACATTCATAATTGAAGAAATAAAATTTAAATCTATATTGCATGAAATAAATATTAATCTATTTGTATAAAATAAAAGTTTAAAGAACTACCTCAAAATACTTCTTATCACAAAAATTTTCAAGATGTATTCTACTGTCACTAGAATATTCTCTTAGAAAACTGTGAATATCTTAATAACACCATGTCCCCAGTAATGGAGCTAAAATTATGAGTTTCGTCAATCCTCCTCATTAATAATGTCAATCCAGGGCTGGTGTCTAATGATTTTATGAAATAAGAGAAAAAACATCTTTGGAAAATAGCTCCTTTAAACACAATCCAAACTATATAAAATAAATCACACATAATGAAATGGAAAGAAACGCTTGCATGAAATAAATCACACTCGTGTGGATAAAATTACTGAATTTAAAATAAGGAAAGATAAATAAGACACCTACAGGTTCACAAAAACAATTGTACGGAAAGAAAGATTACATAACACAAAGTCAGAAATCACAACAAAAGGAAAAACAACATAAATAAAGAAATGAACATAACACACCAAACCATATTGCTTGGAATGAGGAGCCATCTCATTCCTTGAAAGAGGACTTAATTCATATTTTTAATTCAAAATTTGCAGAACAATTTCACTCAGAATATTGATGAGGAAGAATGCATATCTTTTTCTTGGTACTCCAAAAATTACATATAAGAGTGTGGGAGGTTGTATTTATAATTCATGCATCCAACCAACTCCTTATCTTGGGAAATACAAAATATTCTCATCTTTATTCCAATCCTAAGAACTAATATCTCCATCTCCACAAAATATGGAGAAAGATATATATGATTGGAGTCGAAGTCTTATCTCACTTATTTTAGGAAGATTTGCTCCCAAATCTTCTCCTTGCTTTTTGGTAACAAGAATCACATTGATTTTATTTTCCTAATTTATTGGAATAATTTTTTTCCTCAAAATATTATATTGAAAAAATAACTCTCCTGGATTTTCCATTTGAATTTTCTTTTTCTGACTATGGAACTTTTGGTGCTCGTCTAATACACTTTTTCCTTGGACTGCAGCTCACTAAAAGTTAGATTTATTTTAATTGGAAAAATATGTAAAAAATATGAATGAGGTTTTTGCTAAGTAAATTTATATGAACAAAAACCTCTCTCATATTTTCTGTTTGAATTTTCTGTTTCTGGCTGTGGAATTTTTGGTGCTCATGTGATAAACTTTTTCCTCAGACTACAACTCACTAAAAGTTAAATTCATTTTTATTGGTAAACCTTGTAAAAAATATGAATGAGGTTTTTTTAAACACATTTATATGAACAAAATAATCTCTCATATTTTTTATTTAATTTTTTTGTTTCTAGCTGTGGAACGTTTAGTGCTCGTCTGATACATTTTTTCATTGGACTGCATCTCACTAAAAGGTAGATTTATCCTTATTGGTAAAACTTGTAGCAAATATAAATGCAGTTTTTGTTAAAAAAATTAATTTGAACAAAAACCTCTCTCAGATTTCCTATTATATTCTCTATTTATCCATAATTCCTCATTTTATGCAGGTTCTGAAATGAAAACTACAAGTTCCAGAACTAAATCTGTAAGTTTTAGAATTAAAAATGTAAGTTCCAGAGCTAACTCCAATTGTTTTGGAGATAACTCTCATTGTTTTGGAGCTAACTCCAATTGTTTCAGAACTAAATCTGTAAGTTCTAAAGGTAAATTTGTAGGTTCTGGAACTAAAACTACAAGTTCTAGAGCTAACTCCAACTGTTCTGGAGTTAACTAAAAACAAATATAACTTTTGCACACGATCTTGGATCGAGATGATTATTTTTTTGAACTTGCATAATTTTTGAAGAGAAATATATATATGAGATGAGATTTGATTTTAGATATAGAATTCATTATCAATTCTAATTTTTATAGAACTAGCATTTTCTTTTCTTTATGGCCTGCATACACTAGACTTTGCATCTTTCCTAAATACTCAATAGGTTTAGTAAAAAAATAGATAACAAAATACTTCTAAAGAATGAACACGATATATA
Source organism: Taxus chinensis (assembly GCA_019776745.2). NCBI lineage: Eukaryota > Viridiplantae > Streptophyta > Pinopsida > Cupressales > Taxaceae > Taxus > Taxus chinensis. The sequence continues at coordinate 771,112,161 of CM034148.1, read as the reverse complement.
TCCTATATTCTATCTTAAGAAAACTATAAATTAAAATATTATGTTTAAATCCACTTTCAAAAGTCACTTGGAAGGACAAAATAATGGTAATTTATTACCTATTTATGGCCTCATTACTAGACATCTCCAATGGTATAGTTGTTTCAAGATAGTGTGCATATTCTTCACCCCTTGGTAGGATAAATAAGGTGGATGATGAGCCTCTTCCAAGATATACTATCTCTAGCCTCCATTGCTAGGTACATAGATCCAGCCTCTATGTCTAAGAAGACCATCTGCCTCTAATGAAAATCCATCAAATTTCCCCTCAAGGGGTATTTAAGACTCAATCTGTGATCTGGCTATAAGGTAGAAGCTGTAATGTGGAAGATGATGTAAAATACTGCTCTGCATATCTAATTCCACTAAAGTATCCATAATCAAATGTCTCTATCTACTCAGAGTGTCATAAACCACATTCTCCTTCCCCTTCACATGATATATCTCAATTCCATACTCACATAATAACTTCATCCAACACTGCTAATGAGCATTGAGATTGGGTTACATGAAGAGGTGATGAAGACTCAAATATTCAATCCTGAGAATGAATCTCCTGCCTAACAGGGTATGTTTTCATCAAACCAAATCATGCATAACTGCTGTAAGATCAAGATCACGAGTCATATAATTGAGCTCATAATCCTTGATTTTGCAAGAGTCAAAGGCTACTACACGGCCCTCCTGCATCAATACACCTCATAATCATGCTAAAGAAGCATATGTGGATAGGAAAAACTCTCCATGTGAATTTCACACTGTAAGAATGGGTGTTGTCGTAAGGCATTCCTTTAGTGTCCTGAAGGCCTACTCACATCTATCTGACCAGATGAAATTCTTCCCTTTCTACTGAAGGGAAGTGATGGGGTGCACAATCCGAGAAAAGTCTTGAAAAAATATCTTGTAGTACCCTACAAACCCCATGAAATTGCACACCTCAATCACACTAGTAGGTGCTGGCCATTCCATGATGGTTCTAATATTGGAAGGATCGACTGCAATATCTTCCCCATAAGTAATGTGTCCCAAATACTACACCTTTGAATGAAAGAATGCACACTTCTCTAGTTTCTCGTAAAGCTGCTACTCACGATGAAACTATAGAAAATGACGAAGGCACTCATCGTGCTCCTCACGCGTATGAGAGAATATAAAAATGTCATCAAGGAACATGAGTAGAAATTGGTCTAGAAAGGTCCTAACACCCCATTCATTAAACTCATGAACACTGCAGGGAAATTTGTTAGATCGAATGGCACAACTGTGAACTCATAGTGGCTATATCTCATATGACAAGTTATCCAGTGAATATATGCCTCTGCAATTCTTAGCTGATGGTATCTTGACTTAAGATAAATATTATAAAAAATAGTGGTCTACTTCATCCGATCAAACAAATCATTTTTGTTAGGAAGGGGGTAACGATTCTTGATCGTTATTTTATTCAGTTGATGATATTCCACACACAACCACAAGGATCCATCCTTCTTCTTCACAAAAATAAATAGTGCACCCCAAGGGGATACATTAGGATGGATTAGTCCTTTCTTGAGAAGGACCTCTAGCTACAACTTGAGCTCACGTAGCTTAGGTGTGGTCATCCTATAAGGAGCATGTGACATAGGTTCCAATCCTATAACCAAACCAATGTGAAAGTCAATCTCACATGAGGGAGGCATTCCTGATAGCTCACTTGGAAAAACATAAGAGAAATCCTAAAAAATGGGGTTATCATAAAGAAAAGGTCTACGAACCCCATCTTCTGACCTAAAACTAATTGTAATAGCATATAACTGACAACCCCATTGTGCACACCACTTTAGCTGCATAGCATAAATAGTATGAATAGAGATGGGTCTCCAAACTCAAGTAATCACTTACTCCACTACCAAATCATATGCATAAGATATAACCTTGTTATGGTAATCAACTCTAGCTCTATTCATAGACAAAAAATCCATGTCCAAGATAACTCCATACGAACCCATAAGAAGCATATGAAGATCTAAAGTAGTGATAAAGGGTCCTAGGTCCAATATGCACTCCTTGACTAAGGATTCTACTAAGATATTAGATCTAAAAGCAATCTTGAAATCCCAACTAAGGCCATGCCTAACTTCCACTAGCCTGTAACGCTCTACTAAAGATGGGGAAATGGAAGAATCTGATGAGATTGAGTAAAATAAAATAGGGGTGAAAATACTACCAATACTACATGTCATATCTATCACCGTGCCCTGGTGCTCTGTCTGGCGGTTCTCGACTGCTACATAAATCCTATGGATCTTAGCCATGTAAACAACCATAGGCTCAAAAAAATGTGCCTTACCCTGATTCACAAGGTTCTGAGGGAACTCTCTCCAATGATGTCTGTGCACACCGCATCCAAAGAAAGTACCTGGTGCTCTCCACTGATTAAATAGTCCTCCATGTGGCCCAGTAGTACATGTTGAAGAACCTGATGATCCTGGCATATATCTCTTTGGGTTTTACGGTAGACATACGTCTATCAACTGTGCTTGAGTTAGAGTCTGTGTCATGTTTTCCTCCCTAGATGGAGGTCCCGTACTACGCCATCTCTAAGCATCATGGAGCTGTGGAGGTAAAAAGGGAGGTCAAGTCTGTTTCTTCTACTGAGGAGGTGGAGGAGGATGGAAGGAAAACTATGTTGATGTGTGTCCACCATGAGGAAAGGGAGATGATCTCTTAGATCTACTATCCTATAACTATTGTATATGACTCCTTACCCACTCTGGATCCTATTGATGCTTCCCCCTAGTTTTTTCTGCTATGTAGAAATTTTCCACAACCTCTGTTAATTTCTATGGGAAATGAATGCGCACTGCCCCACCTAAGTCTAATTTTAGGCCCTTGATGAACCTTTGATCTCTAGCTTGCTCATCCTACACGTAGTCCACATACTGGAACAAATCTAAAAACATTCTCTCATATTCTGTCACTGTCATGGAATCCTTTCGTAGATCATGAAACTCATCGATCCGTTGTAGGAAGAATCTCCTAGATATGTATCTACTACTGAAACAATCCTTATAGAGATCCCAATTAACTGTCTCTGAATCCACATGGAGATTCTACTCCTCAATCCTCCACCAAACTCAAAGTCCATCTCTCAAAAGCTGAATGGAAACATGAGCTTTCATATTCTAGAACAATGGAAAAGCTTGAAGCATCCACTCAAGCTAACCAACCATGCCTCTACCTAAACTCCCCCTATGTCTCCAATAAAATGAGGTGGGTGTAACTTCAATATCTCTCTAATGTGATCCACTGATATCACTTTTCAGCCCCTAGGTCTCTCTACATGGTCATCTCCCATCCTAGGGATTTTAGACTGGTCTTTGTACCTTGTAGCTCTATCTTTTTGCTCCCTAGGAGGTGACCCATGCCTAATTGACTCCACACTATGACACGAACTTGCACAAGCCTCCACAGATGGCTCTCTTTCATGCCTAATAGGTCGTCCTCCTAAAGATCCTCTGCATATAGCAGCATTAACATCTTGCAGTGTCTATAATATCTAAGGTAAAATAATTGCTACATCCTGATCTGGAGATGGTAGGTCTAGGTCAACATGTAGGAACTGTTGATGCGAAATCACAGCACCCCTGGGACTCTGTAACTCGACGGGTTACAGATTCTCAGTATGATTGCATAACATGGAGCTTTTCCCAAGTGTGGGACCTTGCGAAATCGGAAAAGCTCTCCGGATAAAGGCCGGTTCCTATTCCTCTGTTCAGATGCACACGTAAAAAATGCAGAGGGTCTACTCAAAACCTAATCTAATTTTCCAAGGAGACAGGGGTAAGAAAATGCATAAAATAAAACCTAAGCTAACAGAGGTGATGCACCGAGGAATGAAGAACACCTGTCTTGCCAATAAACACAGACCATAAAAATGTAATGCAAGATCATGCACAGATAACCAGATTTACAGTGAAAGATCAAGAAGATGCAAATAAACACTGAGAGGGTTGATAATCATCCACAGACATGCATTAATTTGCTCCAAATGTTGATACAACACACTGCAAAATGCCAAGAGGCAAAGCTGCATTACAGTTTTAAATGGGAGGTTTTAACTCCACAGATTCACCTGCCAAAGAGAAGAAGGGAGGGGGCAAAACAGAAATGTCCAACCCTTTAGAAAGAATCCCCCCCTTACAATTTATAGGAAGAATGAGAGAGAGAAGAGAGAGAAAGTCCAAATCTACCCCAACCACCTCAGGTTGTATTTTATTCATCTCATTATGGTGGTAGGTGAGGACCATATCAAACCCCAAAAGTGGAAAACTGTATTTTTCATTTTTAAGAACTTGTTCCCACCCAATTAAAGATATCCAGTCATAGTTAGGTAGAGGACGCCGTAGGCTTTCCGAAAAGTCCAACCTTGTGTGAATCGGAGCTCCCAGTCAAAAGTTATGGCCATCTGAATATCTGGGTCAGGGTCTGCTTCCTGTCAGCACTCAGAATGTTGCGCCTCCTGAAGGTGCGCCATAGGCGCATCCGTGTGTGTGTCGACATCATCTTCCATGCGCCAAGCATCCTTTGCCTTGTCGACACTTTGTGTCGTGCGCCCATTCTGTGCGCCTTGGGCGCACCATTTTCCTTGTCGACACTCTGTGTCGTGCGCCCATTCTGTGCGCCTTGGGCGCACCATTTTCCTTGTCGACACTCTGTGTCGTGCGCCCATTCTGTGCGCCTTGGGCGCACCATTTTCCTTGTCGACACTCTGTGTCGTGCGCCCATTCTGTGCGCCTTGGGCGCACCATTTTCCTTGTCGACACTCTGTGTCGTGCGCCCATTCTGTGTGCCTTGGGCGCACCATTTTCCTTGTCGACACTCTGTGTCGTGCGCCCATTCTGTGCGCCTTGGGCGCATGTCAGGGATTTGAGCTTATTTGATTTCTCCATTCTCTTGCTCCTTGCCTATATCTACCCAGGGGAAAGATATATACAATAGGAACTAATCCTCTCATCCACGCCTCCTACATAGACCAAGGTGAGAGTTAGTTTATAATCATCTAAGTTTTTGTTTCAGTTTTTTAAGTTTTCTACCTTAAAAAAATTGTTTCAATGTTGTGTGTTCTAGGTTTAGAGTTGCGCTAGATTTATTTTTTTATGTTTCATGTTTTCAATTGTGCCCGAGGTCCAAGCATTGAAACCATACTTTGATACGAAGTGTAACGCCCACAATTTTACCTGCACGAAACCCTAGACAACTCAAAAATAAAACTAGAAAAATTACTGAATAATATTTAGTTTTAAAACAAAGGTAACATTTAGCAAATACTCGGTTAACAATACATTGCTTTAAAGAAACTATACTAGTTGATTTCAAATTTGGTTACAAGGTCTCTATTTCTATAATACACCTTTAATTTAATAATGTAATTTAAAATTTATTTAATAATTTATTCTAGTGCTAAATCTAATTTTCCCTTCCATTTAAATAGTACTATTGAATTTAATCCACAATTATAAGTATTTTCTACGATATTGAGGGAATGAATTTACTTTAGTTATCACAAGAACATAGGCCTTTTATGTTTAAAAGTTACGAAATAAACAATATGAAAAATAAATAAAGCTAACTTCTACACCACTTAAATGGCCCCATTCAAACTTGACCCATACATTTAAATGATGATTTCACCTAACTCCTACCTAATATTTTTAGGGAAAAATCTTGTCCATTAGATGAAATCAATCTAGGCCATTAGATCTAAGGGATTCCAAACAACCCTAATCATCTCTAGAGAAATTTTTTATTCTTTAATTTGACTTAGTTTCTTCATTTCTATTTTGGAGGTTTTAGGGAAGGAGAGGAAGCCATGGAAGGGGAAAGAGAATCTTGGGATGGATACACACAACCCCAAGTTTATTTTTCTTTATTTTTTTTTACTATTTTAATTCTACCCTCTCCTAGGGTTTGATTGGAAATTTTCTATTTTGTTGTAAATTTATTTGATGTATTTGTGCTTCTTGGGCATTAGGGTATTTTACCCCTTTTGCAGATCTATTTAAAAAGAATACACATTTATCATTGAGTATATATACATAGGTATGTATACCCCCAAAGTTATTTAAGTAGAAAATAAATATATATAGATATATATACACTCTTTTGTGTGTGTGTGTGTGTGTGTGTATAAATATAGATGTACAAAATTAGTTATCTTATAAATAACTTAGAAAAAATTATTGGTGTGTGTGTGTATTAAACATATTTATATTTCAAAAATCCCATGGGTACGGTTTTAAATTATGCAAAGTGTGTTAAAATTGTGTAAAAAAATTGGGCCGATTGCTATAAGGAAACAGCAATGGTTTTTAATAAAAAGGAAATTTGTATTTGGTGGGGACTCAGCCCCCAGCTACTGTCCACAATTAAAACCACAAAGAGGGTTCGGGGGGGTGGAAGGGATGCCGACCCCACCCCTTATCCAATTAAATGATTGGATGGGGGTGGGGTTAGTGACCATCCATCAATTCCCCAAAACATTTAAACGTATCAATAGCCACAGCTTTTAACAAACCAAAACAATTTTTTTATATCTATATTTATTCTTTTATATAAAGAAAAATTATATATATAATGTAATACATACATACATACATACATACATACATACATACACACATACATACATACATACATACATACATACATACATACATACATACATACATATATATATATATATATATATATATATATATATATATATATATATATATATATATATATATAAACACCAATATTAAAATTGCACTTAATATTATGGAGAAAATGCATTTTTATTAATCCTTAATAATTTTATAAAACTAATAAATTTAGTATATATATAATTATGAGTCTATTAAATATAATTAATTCACATATATACTTCTTTATTTTTTGTGTTTGGGGTTATAAAAATGATTAGCACAACTGATATAGTTAGGAAATAAAAACAAATTAAATACAATCTTCCCATTTATTCAACTAAAGGAGAAGTCATACAAACTAACACACAATTTTTCATTCAAATTATTATAGTTAACAAAGGAAAGAGGTCCCTCTATTCTAGGAATTTTAAATAATATATATTTTTTATGAAAAGAATGTAGGTACAAGTTAAATATTTATCTATAAATTTTCCTTCCCTCAACTTAACAAAGAATGTAATAAAACTTCTATATTCTCCAAAACACTTTCTTTTCAATAAAGAGAAATAATCTATAATATTTTTTCTTCTTACAATGACAATTAAAATGGCATCCATTTCATATAACAAGGAAACTTTAAGTAAGATTACATAAACCTTTAAAATGAAACATATCACATTTTGAGGGTAATGAAACAAATTAATTCAAGGAGATGTATTTCTATATCAAATCATTTCAAGTTTTCTTTCTACAAAACTAACACTTTTAAAATGCATATTTCTAAATCAAATACTCTTAAAATAGATTACAATTTATAAATATTCCCAAATGAAGATATAACTTTCTCTCAAGGACACAAATTTACAATCTCCCACTCAAAGTGGGAAATAAAAAAATGAAAAATTTACAACATAAAGACTTTCAACAATGCCAAAATTGAATTATTCATGTGCATATCTTCTCCCAAAGGTAGCTCCAATATTACATACTTCCATCTTTCAAAACAAGGATCATAATACAAAGGAATGGGGAATAGACAATGCTCTCTGCCTAACCTCTAATCCATTAGGAGGAGAAGCCCCTTTAATGGCCCTCGAGGCCCAACCAAAGAGCCATGAGGGATCTTGAGCAACATTTAACAAATTTACTACAACATGGCTTCCACAACAACATACATTTCAAAATTCTACCCACCACGAAATAATAAACTCAAAAAGTTTACAACTTCCTCAAACAACAAAAAGGTTTGAAATAAAACCAAATGGATCAAGGAATATATGAAACCACCTCCTTTTTCCTCCAAGGTGAAATCGGAGTTTCACCCTTAACCTCTAACTGCACAAAACTAACAACACAATATCCTTATCACTCCCTTGTTAGTATGCAACAATATGACCATGTTTTCCTTTTCACTCTCCATAGGTGAAAATCCCAATCACACTACCAAAAAGTGCATGCCTCAAAAACTCCCTTTTCCCTCCCTAATGATCACATGCATTCTTCTCCCACACCCAAACTAAAGGCATACTACCCAACGACACAAAAGCACATTAAAAAAACTAAACCAAACTTAAAAAACACAACATTTACACATTAACAAAAATAATAAAAAAGAAGGTAAATATCCTATCTCTAAATTAATCTACAAGAAAAATTCACTTCACAAGTCTTTTACACTTTCAAGCCAAGAAAATTCCCAAAAGCACTCCAACAAGCTCCCAATTTAATAAATGACAAAGGAAGAAAATGAATAAGTAACCCCCATTCCATCAAAATCAATAAATAAATAAAAATGGAATGTGAGGATGATGAGGTGGCTCCATGTAGGATGCCACTTCATAATTCCTCCATTATCATACTCAAGTAAAAACACCATGCCCAAGATAATAAATGAGAATGTAAAAAGTATGACAAACCACATGACATACAAACTTGCACACCATTCCTTCTAAGGAAAAAAATTATTGTGACAAGAAGAAGGTGCAATTATTTTCACCCTTTTACACTCCAAAAATGATAAATAAGTCAAAAGTAAACTCCCCATCCCATAGGTAGGGTTTCTAGGTAAATTTAAGAAGCATGGGACAAGCTTAGTTTGTCCCACAAGCCTCCAAAAAGGCCTCTCAAGTCAAAATACGAGTTTTAAGCTTGGTGTGGATTAAAACACACACAAGCTAACATAAATCTCACATAAAACAAGGACCACCTAACCTCATAATTATCTATTTGTCACATCCCAATTTTAGTTAATAAGTTAAGTAGTATTAGCTAATTAAGACACAATTATAAATTTTAATAAAGTGACAACCATTACCAATATTAAAATACATAAAACACAAATAAAGAAAATACAAAAACTCAAATAAAAGGGAAAACATTTCACCCCATGTCCGTACATGTAAGGTCACCCCCATGGAAAACCTCATAACTAGGCATGCAAAAAAACCACACATAACATTACACAAGCTTTCAAATTTGCTTCTCATTGCTTAACACACGACATCCTTCCGTGGTTGGTCTCATATCCCCTTTCAATGTATGTGATAAAATATCCTGGAACAAAAAAAAAAAATCTTTATGTCCTTTCAAACGTATTAACAACATCGAGAAAATATATATATAAAATCAATAATCATCATTCAACATTAACAATTCTATCATCTAGCATCATACAATTAATTCGATTTTGGCATACATAAAATCATAATTCTACTCAAAACATCCAACATAGGTTATGCATCCAAATTCCAACATGTTAGTACAAAAATAAAAATATCACAACTTAACATATATAACTATATATCATAACTATCTAGTACATCATGCTAAATTTGTAAACCACATGATGTCAATAATTTAAATATATACATAGTTCATCATCTACTAATCAAAATATAATACTCAAATGTCTAAGTATCAGTCCAATGATATCAACATCAGAATAATATTGTGTCGAAGAGGAGTGGGCACTACACTTCAGAGTTGTAATATGTATACCTTCTAATTGAACATAATGTTCTAAGTATTGATACATTTTTCTTACAATGGTTCTCTCAAAGTTGATTTTATGTAGAATAAATGTAGATCTTATCCACGATGCCTCAATTAGTATATTTTTTCAACATGCAGGGATATTTAAAGGAAACATTATTAAGAATTGGCAATTGATATTAATACTAACTCCCTATATTATTCACATCCTAAGACCTTATTCTGGCCCATTAATTCCATGGAAGTTATTCTACCCTGTTTCCTGATGTTTTTTGATGATTTCAACAAGGAAGAATGCATAGTTGTCCAAAGAAATAAAAGAAATAAATTTAAGTTAATCACAACCCCTTCTAAAATGAATCTAATATGCTACACCTTGGGCTGATTGCATTTCTAAGACTCTCTTTCTATTGTTTTGTTATTCTATTGTTGATTTGTCACCGCTGGATGGTAGTAGTAACTCTAGTATTTTTTTTCTACTGCTACGAAATTGTGTCTCATTTTGACTGTTTCATTTTTTATTATTTTATGTGGGTGTTAACCATTGCTTTTTGTTACTAGATAGGATCTTAGTCAAAAAAAAATTTACCATCAATAAAAAATACTAATTCCCTATATGGGATTCATGAGAATTGAGATCAAACCAAGTGTTTCTTCATCCATTTTTCACATAGCTTCAAAGATGATTGAAGATCATTCAATGGATATCAAAAAATTTCAATTGTTATATCTATCATACATAATCTATGATGAAACATCACTACATAAAAAATGATTGAGATATGATGAGGATGGAGTCAATAAAACTTTCCTTTGCAGCGAAGTCATTTTTTTTTCAAATTTTCAGATAATATAAGTAATAAAAAATCTATCGATTAGATAAAATTTGTACAATGAATTCAATTTTTCCAATCCACACAGTCATACTATGTTGTTGGTGGCATTAAAATTTGGAATCTATACAAAACTAACTTGGCTATTATGAAACTAAGGTTGGAAACATTATTTCTCAAATACATACTAAGAGCACCACAATCCTTGCATAATTTATCTTCTTATACATAGAACATATTCACATAAGGTCCTTTGAAATTAAGACCAAGGTAAGTATAAGAGAAAATTTCTTCACCAACGTTTTTGGTGTAAGTTTCATGTTCTTTCTTGTCCCTTTTTTCTGAGTTCTATTGTAAACCATAACCTTTATGTTACTCAAGATTACTTGTAAACCACGAGTATTAGAAAATGGGATTAGAGTGTCAAAATATCTATCTAAGAATGTGATAATATGTTACATTAGAATAAAAATAAAAATTTAAAAACTAAAAGAAATTGTAATATTATATTGGAAAGAAGGAAACTTAAGGTGTATATTTGTTGGAAATGATGAGAATGGAGTAGTGTAGTGAGGCATAGAATGTGAAGTATGTGGTAGTTATATAGGGAGAGGAAAAAAACAATAGTGGAAAAGTGTAGGTGAGTTCTGGTCTGCAAGGATCTTTAGAGTAGGCCACAAGGAGCCTCTCAAACAATTTCTCTCATAGAAAGATGAAGCTCCACAACTACAAATTCTTGTAGAGGTTTTTGAAAGGGCCAAGTATCAGTTTCAACAAAATGTTATGGGTTCTTTCACTAGGCTGAGACCCAATATTGATTTCATCAGGGATTGGTGTAGGAGGAAGTGGGATTACAAGATGGAGGTTAGAGCCTTAGAAGAAGATGAGTTTCTTTTCTGATTCCAGGATAATAGGGACTTGGAAATGGTGTTGAAGAGGGAACCATGGTTATTTGGGAGAGTGTCCCTCACAATAATGGGGTGGAGACATGAAGTCTTTCAAGGAAGAAAATATGAGGCTATCCTAGTTTGGATTTGGCTTCCTGCTTTCGTGTTGGTATTTTGGGAACTTGAAGTTGTCCTCGGAATAGCCAAAGAAATGTGTGTTTTGATAGCTATTGACCCATCCACTAAAGTGTTAGCGAATTAATACATTTTGTTTGTATTTGTTTAATAAACAGTTATGTAACTGTTTCTTCCGCGGCTTCCCTCTCGTAGCCTATATGGAGAGGAGACTCAGCCTGTATTCTGTGCCCCATTTGCTGTTCTTTGCTGGTGCAAAACGTGGGGAGCAAAATATTTGTTTGCTATCCTCTGCCTGCTTTGGAGAAACGTGGGGAAAAAAAATCTTTGTTTGCTGTGCGCTGGAACGACCAAGGGAGACTCGTTCACTTACTGGCGTGGAGGTGAACCTATGCATGGAGATTCAGAGTGCAACCGTGTGAATTTGCTGTGCTGAGCGTGGAGAATTTTCTATGCTGAGCAGTGTAGATGTTGGAATTTTAAGGCAGCGACCTGTGTGGAAGAAGAATTTGTTGTGCGTGGACAACGACCACGAAAGGAGACATTACTGAGCAAGAGTCGTTCTCAGTGACTACCATACTGCCTGTAGAACCACGTGAAATCCCATCCAAAGCCCTGTATGTGTAAGCAAAGATGGGAAATTACAAAACTGTGTGTGTGCGTATGTGTCAAATTTCTGATGCATAAATCACCGCGAATATTGATTTCGTCAGGGATTGGTGTAGGAGGAAGTGGGATTAAGCACGGCAGATTCGTGTAGAACTTGAACGTGGTTATGATGTAGATGACGAACGATGGAGGTTAGAGTAGAAGAAGATGAGTTTCTTTTCTGATTCCAGAATAATAGGGACTTGGAAATGGTGTTGAAGAGGGAACCATGGTTATTTGGGAGAGTGTCCCTCACAATAATGGGGTGGAGATACGATGAGTATGCATGATGGCTGAAGTCTTTCAAGTTAAGAAAATATGAGGCTATCCTAGTTTGGATTTGGCTTCTTGCTTTCGTGTTGGTATTTTGGGAACTTGAAGTTGTCCTCGGAATAGCCAAAGAAATGTGTGTTTTCGAGGATATTCCAAGAAATCCCGATAGCTATTGACCCATCCACTAAAGCTACTTTTCACTTATCTATGACCAAATCTCTATCAATTATCTTGTTGGCATAACTATGCCCAAAAATATCTTGTTGAATTCTTTCCTTAGAAAATGGGAACAAAGAATCGATATCGAATCCTCCCATCCAGCGTTGTCAATTATGAAAGGTGTAAAGTAGTGGGTTTCAAAGAAAATAGTTGTGGTTGCAAAGCTATGAAGGATTCATTGGGGGTAAAAAAGAATGTGAGGAAGCCCATATCAAGGTTAGTAGATGGCATTTAGCAACATTTGACTGCACCCTACACGCCCCAACAGAGTCTAATGTAGATTCAGTGGTGGATCAGGATGATTTTGTTGTGGATAGTGAATCAACGGGTGGTTTTGCGTATGGCTCTATACATGTGGATGAGGGAAGATGTCACTTCTGGTTTTGCATCCAGATGATGAGCAAGATGATTCTTCTTAGAGAGAAGAAGAGCTAAGTGGAGACTTGTTCGTTGATCTTGGCACACTGGAAAACACATTTCTCTAACAAGGTCCACTTCTCCCCCAAGCGGTGTTATTCCTGGAGGTGATTTGGTGGGGGGATCAAGTCTTCCTAACTATTGAATGGAAGGTTTTAATGAGTGGGGAATTGACTATGACGAGACCTTTGCACCCACTGCGAAGATCAAAACCATCAGAGTTGTATGTGCACTGACAACACAAAATTGGAAACTTCATCAAATGGATGTCAAGAGTGCTTTTCTAAATGGTGATCTACAAGAAGAAGTGTACATGGCTCAACCTAGTTTGTAGACGAGCATCAACCACAGAAGGTATGTCGTCTGAATCTTTATGTCAAACAAGCACCTAGGGCATCGTATATAAAAATTGTGATCACCTATTACAGCATGGATTCACTCATAGCCCCTCAGATACAAATTTGTATATCAATAAGGTACGAGTAGGAGTAGATGATCTTGGGGAAGTTCTGACAATCTTGTAGATGATGTAGAATGATCTGGAAATCCTTCGGTTTTGGGGCTACTTCACTATTGTCTTGGCTTAGAGATATGGCAGAAGAAGAATCATATCTTCATCTCCTAGATGAAATATGCCAAGACACTCCTGGAAGCGTATGGGATGTCAGATTGTAAACCAATGTCCAATTGGATCCTTTCTTTAGACCACATAGATGTGGTTGACTCTACTCAATTTGATGTTGTTTTTGGTTTTAAGGCTTGCATATCGAGGTCAGTTTCAATGGAAATTTTAAATGGAAATATTTTGGTGTGGCTTGGGGTGGATATAGGGATTCCTGGAGAGAAACCTCCCATCATTCACTGCGACAATCAAGGTGTGTTGAAGCTTGTGAAGAATATTGTTTTCCATGAACGAACAAAGCATATTGAGGTCGAATGTCACTACATTCGAGAACAGGTTTTGAACCACCAAATTCAGCTCCAGTACTGCCCTACTAATTTTCAGGTTGCAGATATTCTCACCAAGCCTCTCGGCAAGGTGAAGTTTGATTTGTTTAGGGGGTACATTTGTAAGAGCAATGTATTAAGGGGGGGAATGTTAGCGAATTAATACATTTTTTTTATATTTGTTTGATAAATAGTTATGTAACTGTTTCTTCCGTGGCTCCCCTCTCGCAGCCTATATAAAGGTGTCTCTTTGTATTCTGATATACAACAATATAAAAATCATTCCTTGGTGCACCTTCATAAAGCTCACTTTTGACTTATCTATGAACGAATCTCTATCAATTATCTTGTTGGCATAACTATGCCCAAAAATATATTATTGAATTCTTTCCTTAGAAAATGGGAACAAAGAATCAATATTGAATCTTCCTAGGTCAATTATGAAAGGTGTAAAGTAGTGGGTTTCAAAGAAAATAGTTGTGGTTGCAAAGCTATGAATGATTCATTGGGGGTAAAAAATAATGTGAGGAAGCCCATATCAAGGTTAGTAGATGAGTCTAATGTGGATTCAGTGGTGGATCAGGATGATTTTGTTGTGGATAGTGAATCAACGGGTGGTTTTGCGTATGGATCTATACATGTGGATCAGGGTGTCACTTCTGATTTGGCATTTCCAGATGTTTCTCTAACAAGGTCCACTTCTCCCCCGAGCAGTGTTATTCATAGAGGTGGTTTGGTGGTGGGATCAGGTCTTCCTAACTATTGAATGGAAGGTTTCAATGAGTGGGCTTTTTAAATTTTGAGTCAACCCATTAATGTCGTCAGTCCTATGTTAGTAGGAGTGGGGAATAGTTTAGTGGTTGGTTTTTTTGTCTCAGTAGGAGTTTGGGTCCACAGGAAGTGGTTTGGTTTCAAATTGGATCCTTTCATTAGACCACATAGATGTGGTTGACTCTACTCAATTTGATGTTGTTTTTGGTTTTAAGGCTTGCATATCGAGGTCAGTTTCAATGGAAATTTTAAATGGAAATATTTTGGTGTGGCTTGGGGTGGATACAGGGTGGACGTAATACTAACCATATGAATTCCCCATCCATACACGATGTTGATGCAGAAGGATGGACTAACGTCCTTCCAAAGAGATATTTTAGTGTCAAATCTAATTTTGCTTTATAGAGTCACTCTCGGTCTGACTTTGGTTGTACCTCATAAGGTTTAAGTTTCTTTTCTAGTTTCTTTAGTCACTGGGTATTCTCTCTTGGGCTTAAGTGCATTATCTTTTCGACATTTGTACTCAGGTTTTTTTGGTCCCATTTAAAACCAAACACCCTTTTACAATATATATATATTAAGAAAAAACTAGTACAATAATTATGTTATAAAGGATACAATTTTCACATATTTCACTCAAATGTTTAATGGTTTCCTCTAATTTATTAATGTAGTGAACTAAGAGAAAGCAGACAAACCTATTTTTTTTATAATGGGTAAAAGAGGGTTGAGGGTACCCTTCCCTGAACAATAAATGGAGACAAAGATATAGAGATGAGGACCAAATGAAACCACCTCTACCAACAACACACAAAAAAAAATAGCACATCCAAAACCTGTACTATACAAACAAACAACATCAAAACGAAATGCGAAAAAATCATCAATGGGACCCATTCCTTGGGACAACCCTATTTAACTTGAATAGTGATATTGATATCTTTTGTAAAATTAGTAGGATTTCAGACCTCAAGAATCATTTTCTCATAAATTTAATCCAAAACAAATAGGTGTGGTCTTTGTAGATCTAGGATTCACTGTATCAGAAGTGATATGAGAATAGTAGAAAATTCCTTCCAAAAATCAACAAAATAATAATAAATATCATGTTGTGCTATTTCTTTCAATTGTAGCTCTAGAAATTAATATATCTAATCTATTTTTCAATGATTTTTTATTAAAAATACTTAAACTTTTTTCCAAAATTTCTTATAATGGAAAAAGGCTTCAATAAATAAAACTAGTTTAATTAAAATAATAAAAAGTGTAATAGATTAATAGTAATAATTTAAAATATTATAAAACACGTAAACACTGGAAATAATAAATAATTCAAGTAATACTTATAATTTTTAAAAAATATTATCAGACTTAATGGCCCTTAAAATAAACTACTTTAGGCATTATGTCATGCAAGTTATGTGCATCTTCATTTAAGATAATATTATATATTCTTTTTTTTTTTCTTTTTTTATAAGTATTTTACTCAACTAGGCACTAGATTACATATATTGATTACAATTACAAGTTATGGGCATCCTTGTAGTCAAAACCACCCAGAGCATGATCATGGCCTTAACTGTCTCGAATCTCCATGTTAGGTATATCTAGGAATTGCACTCAGCAAGACTTGATCCTTGGTGGGATCATTTAAAGCCTAACAACATTACCAATAGACCAAGGAACTTTCGATTGATTTTTTACATTTTGAAGAAGGAAAATTATACGAGTGCAATTACAGAAGGAAATGTCCATACTCCTGATTAAGACAATATATTGAGATTCTCTAAGGCCATATGTTGGTATGTTGTTTTCTTGTAAACAAGTGAATGAGATTTCATGAAAAATTATAGCCCTAAAAAAACAAATCCAAAGATGAAAAAAAAAAAAATATGGAAGAGTGATAATCCTATGGATAATGTATTTTATCAAAAATATTTGTCAAGATTTAATTTGGCATACTATTGTGTATGAGAAAAATAAATATAGTGTGTAATGCTTCCTAGTGATGAAAGGAATATTCGTCCATTATGGTTTATTGTAATATTTTCCTTAGCATGTATACTATGCCTAGTGCAATCTATGGATTCAAATTTTATAGTGTCAATCATGTGCATTTTCTATAATGAAAGTATAAATATCTACTATGTATTATGGTTTATTTTAATGACAAACTAATTTCCTAAAATGATTTATTTTAGCTAATTTCTTTATTTCAATTATATTTTATGATACCATTGTTTTTTATGTATATATTTTTGTGATAATTACGTCGACTATTTAGATTATAACATGTTATGATATGGAACTAAAGAATATTGTCGGAAAAAAACTATAATAACTTGTATTTTCCTTTTAAACTGTTTAGTTTCTAATATTATTATGAGTATAAAATTAAATAATTAATTGTATCTTATTTGGATCAAATTCTATACCTCGTTTGTTAGAATGAAACCTAATGATCCTTTTATAACACCAAATACACATATAATAGGATATATTGTTACCATCTATTGTATTAATGGTTCAAGTATTCTTCTCTAGTCATGTAAATGATTTTTCCATTTCTTATATTTTCCAAAAATTTCATCCTAAAATACTTCATGTGTGATCATGGAAAATATGTATCATACCTCTTTTATAAGTACAAATCTAGCTACTCTATTATAATTCTTAATGGCATGATCAAATGAAAAAATACATTGGAGAGTTATGATTGCAATTTTATGCTGATCACATGATTTTATCATTATTTGGTTGTAATTTAAAAAACCTATCAATGAAAGAAAATATATACTGCCTTACACTAGAATCAATAACCATAGCAAAAGTTGAAATCAGAATTCATATTTAGGCATGTTTTTCTTATGTCATAAATGTATGTACATATAGCAATACCCCTAGTCAGCTTACTGGCTAGGAATTATTTTAAAAACAAATCAAAGTAATTAGCAGGTTGAGTAAAATTGCAACCTTTAATAAACTTTAGGATTTCCTACTTGAGAAATATAGACACTTTTGACACATCTTTCTACTATTTTAATTTGTCCCTTTAGCATTAGGATTCAAAAAAAGAAAATGCATAATGGAAGATGTAAGAATACCCTATATGTTTTAATCAAAACATAAAAAATTATATTTAAAATAGCTCAATATACCCATTTTCTCTTTGGGACTCCACCAGATACTTATCATGACCATATAGGGTATGGCACTAACAATTTTACTATAAATTGTATCTTCATTCAGTACTTCATATCTTCAATCCATGGAAAGTGCATCCAAAAATTCCAAAAAAATTATCGTCAACACTATGCAAGTGCCTATTTTTCCCAAAATAAACATGATCCTTCAATGTAAGTGATAATATATTATTATTTTAGTCCATAGGTAATCCCACACTTATTTACAATATTCTAGAATTATAGATTCATCATTGAAAAGCTAACATGAAACTTTATTTTGTACAGTCCACCACATTTTATAAACTCAGAAAATATACCTTGATGTTAATCTAGTGTTTGTTACTTTCATGGGTTAGGATAAACTGATGATTTGAAATCCATTCTGTTTGACCCCATATATAGACAGGGAGGCTCATGTTGATATGGGGAGATTCCCCCTTAGAGTATATATAATTGGTTGATCCCAATTTTCGTATATATAGATACATAGTACCCTAATTTTTATAGGTCCTTGTCAACTATCTCTTTCTTCTATCCATCTGTGGGAGTCATTTCATCAAGAGGTTTCATTTTTGTATTGTTTACATGTTAGTCATATGTATCTTTAAACCCTATCTACATATTACGATATGTTTACATAAATATTCCATCTCTCTCATTGTATTTCACTCCAATTTAATGTGTTGTATATTAAATATAATAATTCTAATACACATATAATATTATCTTTATTTTAGTACAAAAAATATTGTGTCCTATATTTATTACATATAAAATATCATAAAGTGGTTACCCTCCTCTATTGATGGTTACATGCGACACCCACCTCCTGTTTAGGGAATCGAATCATCATTGTTATGAATTTTTTTCCATAATATCCATCTCCTTGAGTTTTTTTCTTAAAATTATTAGGTTGAATATAAAAGTGTTATTGGTTCCATGAGAATTTTATCAAAAAAAAATTCTGTAAAACAACCATGGTTTATATTAAAAATTGCTTTATTAACCTTGGAATCTTCTTACAATAATTATTTTCATTTTTGTATCAAAATATTTGTATATATTTATGATTGATAGGAATAACAGGATCTATTATACCTATGTCATGCTCTTTCTTAGGCCTTTACCCTTATAGCTCTCTTTTTTCCCCATTTAAGGATGAAGACATATTTCTCTACAGAAAGTTTACTAAGTAGAGGGATTTTAGTTTTTTAATTGGTATTACGAAAAACACATCTATCATAGAATATTTACTATAATTTTTCCCATTATTCTTCAATTTTTTTTTAGTTTTTAAGACATTGTTCTATAATCTCAAGGGTACATGAAAATGGATCCAGTTTCAAATAAATATATATAATCTCTATATTTTCCTAGGTAAGTTGATGCAAAGATTATCTTAGATAATTTCTAATCCATGTTTCTAGAGCTTCACTACACTAACCAATCATGGATTTTCTCATTTGATTCATAGTATAAGTTATTTGAAGTAACAATACATTTGATTGAATTTCATTAAAGTGATAATAAAATCTCATTTCCTTTCATTATATGGGTGATCTATATAGACAACTAATTCATGTATAAACTTAAAAAATCTATGTAAGATGAGTATCGTAACTACCATAATAAATTTCCAAGGTGTTCCAAAGTAAAATATTGTAGCTCTCTTTCTTAGGTATAAATTTACAATGACCTAAATTGAGTTCATGGAACTTTACAAACATCAATTTAGGCATAAATGAACATACTTTGACACACTTGGATAGATTAAATATATTTAACCCTTGAGTCCACTTTCCCTCTATAATTATTTTCATTTATTGTCTTAGAAATCTCTATCTAGAATCACATATTTTCAAGATAAAGAAAGTTCGATACATGAACACCTCAAACTCCCAAACATACATTTACCACACCAGTTATCCACTTTCTGCACTACTAGGATATTACTTGTAATTTAAATAAATAGTTATAGGCTACCAAAGTGGTCATATTCTGCAAGTAATATCTAAGATAATTCAACATATAATTCCAAATTGGGAAGTGTTTATTTGGTTAGCGTAGACATGTTGCGTGATTTTTATATGGTGGAAAATTAATGAAGAGATACATATATACACAAAATATTCATGACATCATTACTTACCTTTATAATCCTTATATACACATTATACACCTCACGCTCTCTTGGATAATGCTCACTATACTGATCATATTTATAAAATTTAGATAAAATATAATACCTTTTTAAGAAACAACCCTATAGTAATCCACAAAGCCAAATCTAAATTCAAATCTCGGTAAAATTTGCATGATTCCAAATTCCATGTTAAAGTGAAGCTTAATTGTTTACAAAACATATTTTATAGAAACTCACATATGAGGGTGAGTTACATGCAACTTGATCAATTTTTTAAGTATTGGTACGTAGTAAATTCTCACCACATCATTAGGGATGTAGCTAAGGGCATTGAACAAAAAATTCTTACCCATTTTTCATGGTATCTTATAGCGTTGAAAATATAATTTGAAGGGAGGTAAAAAAATACGATTCTATAACATTGAATTTCTCATACCTGTAAAGTGTCCACTATTATCCTCAGCTCAAGAACTTGAAAAAAATATTTCCATCACTTATTTCACCTTCTATGAATGAAAAACAACTCAAGCAAACTATGTGACCCATATTTTGATTCATTTACTAAATATAAATCAATTAATTGTAAGATCTATCTAATTTAACAACTTCATATTATTTAACGTGAATTGACTAATTGTACAATCTAAATACATTATTATTTTCAATCAAATATGAAAACACTAACGTTTCAAATATTTCTTTGATATCTGATATATCCCCTAGGTCGGGGTGTTAATATTAAGTTGGGACACCACTTTACACCTCCTTAATGATTTTATAAACATTATTTAACCTATTGAAAATAGGTTGTCGGGATTCCACTCTTCGCTTAAAGTGGACGGAATAATTAATTTTATTTAAATTAATTGAGACGTGAAACAATGACCTTGGGTGGAATAAATTTCACTCACGCTATAAAAAGGGTAATATTTTACGAGATGGAAGGTGGTGAAAAATATTTTTTTCTAAAGTGTAATGCTATAAAAAAAATCTTCATAAGCTGAGAAGACAAGTGAAATTGCTACGTGATATAGTGAATTCTTAACAAAGGGAGTGCATTGATTTTGTGGGGTGCTTTTTATCTTTATGGTTTTCCCCAAATAAATCTTGTGTAAAGTTTATTTTACTTTAACTTATTTACTTATTGAATTTAGTTGAACTTGCAAACCTAAACAATAATCCAAGGAAATTTATTTTAGTGGATAATTACTTATTTTATTCAATTTTTATTTATCCCTATGTTTTATAACATGGTATGAAAGCACGGTTAAGATTTTAGTGTTTGCATGAAAGTTAAGATTATTTGATTATCTTTCTTAGAAGGAAATTAATCCAGTACTCGAGCACTAATTTATGCATGGATTAAAATAAAAGTTTACTTAAAACATCTTCTACATATATATATATATATATATATATATATATATATAAGTAATAAAATTTTAAAAAAGGTTGTATGTTTTTTTACTTTTAAAATAAAAAATCCTTTTTATATAGATGTTAAATTGAAAGGGTTGAAACCTAATAACTACAAAGGTTGTACAAGAAGCCATGGTGATAGAGGATGTGATTTTTCTGCCTCTCCTCAGGGCCTCCCTTCATCTCTATCCTCGTCTTGACCTGGTTGGATCTTTCCTAGAGGGGGATGGTCATTGCTAGTTCTCCATGGTGGGGCTCTCCACCACTGAGCATGCAGACTATCGCTGGTTCTCCTTCCCCTAGATGGGGAATCATGGTTCATTTACAGATTCAAATTTCAAACCATGATCGCTGGCTGGTGTATCCTTCCATGATCAAGCCAAATAGTGGGGTGTTTATCCCTCCCCTGGATGACCCTTCTCCTCATCATGGTATTATGGCATGTACTCGATTTCTTTTGGTGTCCTTTCCCTCTGTAAATTTTGATGTAGCCAATGTGGTATTTTCTGTTTCCTTTTTGGCATTTTGTTGGTGCCTTGATGACATTTTGTGGGACTGTGAGTTTTTCGGTTGCTCTGCTAATGTAACTCTATTTATATTATATTAATATATAGAGAATTTCTACTAGTAATAACTACCAACGTTAGAAGTTTGAGCCTCTCGCAACAATATTTAAGAACTATGGGTAAATAGTTGTAGGGTATCAAAACCCATCCACTTCCATTAGTTTTAGGTTTATATTTTTCTATTCTATTTAATAGATTAAAAAAATAAAAAATTTAATTATTATTATTTTTTGAAAATAAATAAAATTATTATATATAGAGATATATATCAATTTAGTTTTTTTTAAAAGTAAAAGAATAATTTTTTGATGGTTTAAAAAAAAATTAAAATTGATGTCATTTTTAAAACCTTTGAATTAAAAAGTTTACTTTTTTGTTGTATTTATTATTGGAAAATGAAAAGAACAAGCAATTTTTCAACGGATAAATTAAAATTACATAATGGTTAAAATTATAGCATCAAGCGAGTTAGACTTAAGGTCATTTTTTTGGCAAGAAAATTGTTATCCAAAATTCATCCCAGTGTAATTTTGATAATTTGCATAGTTTCTTTAGGATTTGGTAAGAAAAAATGGTTTGAGGCCAAAAATCAAGTTTTTGGGACCCCTTTGGCTTTTCTCTAAATTCCCTATCCAAGGAAAAATCCGAGTTAGGAAAATTTGCAAAAAATGGAAATAATGAGGTCAAGGGCCTATTTTGGTGTAAATCAAGTCTGAGGGCTATGGATGGAACTAATGTGAATCATACAAGGGTTCGTTGTACCAAGTTTAGGACCAAAATGCTTAAGAGGAAGTGGAATGCAGAAAAAGAAGATAAAATTGTCTCACGTGGTCCGCGGAACAACTGGGACTAAAGTACCTGAAATGCCGGAAATTTTTGATTTGGCCACAAGCTAGTTCATTGTGGAAAATGCAGAAAAATATGTTCGGGACAGTCGGGCCCAAAAAAAAACTGAAATGGCTACAAGCCACTTAATTGTGAAAAAGGTAGAAAAAATTGTTCCTCTCGGTCCACAGGACAACTGGGACAAAAGTATGTGTGCGACCCAAAAAGATTAAATCGCCGTGCTCAAAGTGTTACAGATATGATGAGAGTCAATGAACCACCAGGCCCGGTCAACGACGCATGCGCGGGGATAAAAGATCCTGAATCAGGTGATGTGGAGAAAAGAAGCCAGCACGATACAAGTGTTGTAGGGACATGAACTCCCTAAAAACTCGCGATACCCACAATCCAAAGGGAAATTCAACACCTGACCCCCCTAACTTAAAATGGTCATAACTTTTGACCAAGAGCTCTGATTTTCACAAAATTTGACTTTTCGGAAAGGGAAAACACAAAAAAGTTAAATGCTTAGTCCCGTCAAATTGAAGAAATCCATGGAAAACCCAAAATAGCTACTCACACATAGAAGAATATAAATTTTGTAAATCTCAATGGATGTTCACAAAATTGGTCTCGTTGGAATCATGATTGCAATTCCGATGTACAAAAAAGCCAGAAATGTAAAAATTGAAGAATTTTTTATGCAGATTTCACTAAAAATGTGTCTAGATTTACAAAAATGATTTTATTGGTGGTTGTGAGAACATTTAATGAAGCATGGGGATACGTTTTTCACTGCTACAAGTCATAGAACAGTATGGGGAGCCTTTTATAAGAAACATACCATCATTTCACTTCATTGATTACCTCTTTCAAGTTGTGGGAAGTAAAATTTCAGGATTTTCATTTCTCCCTCTCTCTCTTCCTCCAACACTTAATATAAATTAGAGTGTTAGGATCATTTTAAGAGATGGTTTTTAAGTAGCAAAAACTATGTCATTTTGGTTGTGTGTAGCCAATGTGCTGCAAGCCCTTGTAGTGGACTCCTTGCATGGTGATATAGTCCTTTACATTGTAATAGATTGAATAGTGTATAATGAAGAAATAAATTCAAGTTTGTGGATGTATCTTCCCTTGTTGTGTTTTTTTCATTATTATTGCCTCTTCAATCTTATTACAAATATATTGTGTCTATTTTATGCTCTTGCAGGGATTATTTATCATTGTGTGTGTATGAAATATAGTTGTCAATGTCGTTGCTAGATTATGGAAAACTATTATCACCCTCTCTAGTATCCACTTCACTTCCATTTTTCACACATTAGAAAGCTATTATCATTCCCTCCTTTTCTGGTGTATCACCGCTTTAGTGTATGATTTTTTTTTCATGCACTCTTTTGTCCCTGGTCCCTTGTGTTGGTACCAAAATTAATTCTCCCTCGGAAGATGAGAAACATCACATATTTTAAAGTAAGATTAGAGACAAGCAGATCATGTTGTGTGTCATTTTGTTGCCAGGGAAGAAATGCAGCTTGCTCTTTGTCACTCAAATGTGGAGAAATGGAGAGCACCCTTAGGAGGATTTTATCTATCCTCATTACTTTATGGTTGTGCTTTTCAACCAAGGAGAGAGGACCCTTTTGTAGCCTAGTGTTTGTGGAGGATAAGGAGATGTCCTTCTTTATAAAGTTATTAAGAAGACCTTGAAGAAAATATGATCAATACAACAAAACCTAACTCTCACGAGTTGTCACCCTAGATAATGGAGATATTTTCTAAGTAAGGTTCAAGCTACTAGAGACAATGAAAATATGATTTCTTCTGTATGTTTTGGTAATATAAATTATGCCTATGTACACACAGAGGACAAATAGGGGTAGTATGGGTAATATTGGTTGTTTTTTAAATGAATTTTTGTTGGGAGGTGAGGCAGGATGAACATGATTCACCGGATCTTTGAGAGCTTTTACAAAAAATGGAAGGCTTGATCACCAGAATGCTTTAGAATAGCTAAAATTTTCCTTTAGCCAGAAGGTGTGCTTCAATGGAGGCCCATATCAACACATTTTCACACAAACTTTAAGAATCCAAAATGAAGGCTCATATTGAAAAACTTAATTGAACATTATCAACCTCTGGTTTATACAGCCTAAGATACCCGCAGAGGCTAATAAACAATATTATCGAATGCTAGGAGTAAAGTGATTTTAAAATTGTTTATTTCACTATCAAATGAAAGCTCTTCTGATAAATGAAATTGTAAATGCCACCAAAATATCACTAGGATAAGATATTATGTGATTCAAAAAGATTTTAATGTAAGATTGTAATAGGAATAAGAAAAATTATTTGTAGACATTCAGAAATGAAGCAGACACAATTTTGCCCAAAATCAACATAGATTAACTCAAATTGGATTAAATTCATCAGCAGGGGGAAAGTTTCTAGAACAATCTCAGAGCTTGTAAATGGTTATGCACTTGCAATCACCTTGACATGATCAAATTTAACACAAAATAAATAAATAGGTTCATCAGATGGCTTCTCAGAAAGATAGGCTATGTCAAAAATTTCTCTAAGGAAAATATTTCCTGACCTTTAACACCCCCAACCATTTCCATGACAAGTTCATGAAATTTATAACATTTTTCTACAATAGAGTTTACCCCACCCCCCCCCGCCCCCAAAAAAAAATAAAATTCAAAGCACCATTGATTGTTGCAATTTTAATCAT
This sequence comes from Taxus chinensis, assembly GCA_019776745.2. Lineage (NCBI taxonomy): Eukaryota > Viridiplantae > Streptophyta > Pinopsida > Cupressales > Taxaceae > Taxus > Taxus chinensis. The sequence continues at coordinate 771,086,460 of CM034148.1, read as the reverse complement.
AACTCCTAAAACCAGATTTGCAAAAATGTTTTCACATGCTCAGAGGGAAAATCTCTTAAAATATTTCCAGCATTCAATTCTTTCATCTGGTATATCAATCATCACCTCACGTGCCAACTACTTCCTCCTCTAATCCATCAAATCTAGTTTTTTGCATGCCAAGGAAGGAAAGACTAGAAAATCATATCAAACCCAAGTGTCAGAAGATGTTTTAATGGTAAAAGATGTTTTCAGATCTTCCCTACCAAATCAAGATATCAAATTAATTCTCCTCTTCATTTGGCATGTAGGAGACATCAAGAAATGATAAAAAACTATAAAAATTCACATCCCCAGAAGCTTTGGAGAAAAATGTCAGAAAAATCATATACAGATGCACAACTACCGTCGATTTCCCTTTTGAATTTTGTACCATCCACGTGGGAGATCCGAGTTTAAAATGGGCATAGGAATTCCTATTTACTTTTTACAACTTTTGGAAGACATACAAAATTTCTCATTTTACTCTACCCCTCTGCCTTGAAAAATGGGTTTGACACATGTCCCAATGTGGGTCCCAGTAGAAACACGCTTCCTTTTTACACTTTAACCCCTTTCTTCACAAAAACAATTTTTTTCAAATTTCCCCTTGAAGCATGCCTCCTCACCTTTTGAATTTTCAAACTGCCACATGTCTCAATGGTGCATCTTGAGATGGTCCCCAAAAGTAGAGACCCCAAACAAGCACTGGCTCAACATGTGTCTCAGTCAAGTAGATTCTTTAAAAATTTGAAACTTTAGCAGATGAAACCATGTGTCTAGGGTCTGAGGCATCTCCTTTGGCTATTGAAAAGTCTAAGCAAAGGGCTGACTGAGCGGAAGCCTCTAATTGTCCTCCTTGCACTTCTTCAAAATAAAATACAAGGGCTAGTCCTTAAATATGCCCAGTCCCTCCACATGTCCCAGGCCCTTTAGAAAGTTTCTTGAAAAGTATAAGTAAGGAAAAGACCGACAGAAACCTCCACGTGTCCTCATGGCACAATTTCAAGATAGTCCCCAAAAGCGGAGACCCTGAACAAGCACGGGTTCACCACGTGTCCATGGCTCACCATAACTATATCACCTACATAAAAATTTGTGTAAGTACAGGAAAAGTAGCGGAATCCTCCATGTGTCCTCCTGGCGCAACTCGAAGGCTAAAAAAAAGGTGAATTTTCAAATGAGGGTCATGCTGCCACATGGACAAGTTTTGGGTCGATGCAAGCCATAGAATTTTTAGAGTGCCCCACCGAGCCACATCTAACCAAAAAGAGTGACATTTTCAGTGATGAAAAGATGTAAATTTGATGGGAAAAACAAACCTATCCAACCATAAAAATGCATGGAAACCACCGTTTGAGCCCAGAGATGAAATTTTCTCCAAGGAAATAGAATTTTTGAAATGTTACAAGGTTCAAACATGATTTTCCAAGCTACATACACTCACGTTTCCTCAGGTATTTGGGACACATAAGATAGGGATAATAAAAAATGACTGTGGAAAATGGAGGGAAAGGAAAAAGCTGAGTTTTACGACCAAGTAACAGACTCTTTCATATGATCAGATGAACTAAAACAAATTTTTGGTGTTTAAGTGATCCTCGGCCAAGGAAGGAACTGACTATGGAAACCAAATGGAGGACAGAGCCTTCAAGAACCAAAATGGGGATCCAAACTAAGGGATTTCAATGAAGAATGGGGCAAGACTAATTTGAGCACTATCATCAGCTCTGACTCGAGGATGGGAATTCCCTGTGAGTACCACAAGAACAAAATAATAGACCAAGTACTAGAAATATCCATTAGGAAAAGGATTCTTCTTGTAGAGCAGAAAACCAAAACCACCTCCTAATAAACATACCGAGAAACCAACAAAACAAGGTCACCAAGGACCAGAATGAGAAAAAACACAAAAGACAGAAAGCAACCAACGAACTATACACTATACAAATGATGCTCACGTTGATTCTAGGGAATCAATCAAGGAAATGTTTCAAATGCTTGCCATTAACAGGACATTCGAGTAATTCCCCATCCAAGTCTTTCAAGAAGAAGTTATGTTCACCAATTCGAATGTTAATGGAGTAAGGGCCCATCCGTAATGCATCAACTTTACCATGATTTCCCTTATCTTTATGTCTGATATCCCATAATAACACAAAGTCTCCACCAATGAAAGATCTTGGAGTGACCTTCTTGTTAAATAACCTCTTCAAATTTTCTTTGAACTTTACATGCCTTTTGTGAGATGCCCTCCTTTCTTCATTAAGTTCAACAATTTGGTTAATGCAAGCATCATATGGACTAACTTCTTGATCTTCTAGTTGTTGAATGAACTGATATGAGGATAACAACATATGAAGGGGTAGTAGATCCTAAGTTCGATACACCAATTCAAATGGACTTTTTCCAGTAGCTCTTTTAACATTAATTCTATTAGGCCAAACAAAAAAACTTCAACTACTTACCCCATTTCCTTTTGTTTAGCTCCAAGGTCCTCTTAATGATCTTTAATAGATTTATATTGTTGGACTCTACTTTTCCATTGCCTTGGGGGTTATATTTTAATGCATATGTCAAATTGATCCCATGTTCTTTACACATTTCCATCAAAGGTTTAGCTCTGAAGCTCATGGCATTGTCAGCAACAATTTTAACTGGCACTCCAAACCTACAGATTATATGGTTCAGCATGAAATCCATGACAATTTGGTGTGTTTCTCTCTTGGTGGGGATTTCCTCTACCCACTTAGTAAATTAATCAACGGCTACAAGAATCCACTTATGGCCAACACTTGAAGGGTCTGAAATCTCACCAATGAAATCCATTCCCCATTGCTTGAATGGGGATTCAATTGATATAGGCTACAAAGTAAGGGATCTTGAAGATTTCATTCTTCCAGAAAAATTCTTGCAACTGTCACATTTCCTAACCAATAGATTTGTATCTTTGAACAAATTTGGCCACTAATAACTAGCCCCCAAGATCTAGTGTGTTGTAACTCTTCCAGCAAAATTTCCCCCACAAATGCCTCCATGGAGATTATCAATTACCTTTGGGGATTCATCCTCAACAATACATCTTAAGAGCACTCCCTCCAGGTTCTTCCAAGCTAACCCAAAATCAGTAATAACATATTTATGGGAAGCCAACTTAAGATCTCTTTTATGATTTTTACATAAATAAGTTCAGGGAAATATAGATGTCTGAGATAAAAAATTATATGTTTTTCGTATTCAAAACTTAGCAAATTTTCAAGGACATCCACCCTTCCTTCTTCTTCTTCATTCACCTATATAGTTTGCAAGTTTCTCTCAGCCATAAGCTTACCTAAGCCCAAACCTCTTAACAATTTCCTGGTTTGGATATCCATGTCATATTCTGGCAACTTGTTCACCCATCTACATCTTTTTCTTGAAACCTCCATCTCTGATAAGAAATATTTCACCATGGTGTGGGGAACATAGGAAACAAATTTAGAGCAAAAAATTTAAGGTCTAAAAACCTTTGTTTCTTTTACTAAGGTAAATGATTTTTTCTCCATAATGGTGTATTTGAACTCAGCCCCCTACAATGCCTTACTAAAAAAGGAAATTGGCATCTCATCCCCTTTATCATCCTTTTGCAATAAGACAAATGCAACAGTGTTCTCTGAAGCAAAATAAAACATTTGGAAAGGCTTCTTATAATTTGGTGTTGCTAAAACAGGGGCGTGCTTTAATGATTCTTTGATCCCATTGAAATATTTAATGGCAGTCTCCTCCCACTTGATAACTTGGTCCTTCTTTCGCATGCAAGTAATTGGAATGGTCAACTTAGTAAAGTTTGATATGAATCTTTTGATAAAGTTTATTTTCCCAAAGAAGGACTAAATTCCCTTCTTGGTTTTTAGAAATTGGGACCTTGCTAATGGCCTCTACCCTCTCAAGATCAATAATGACACTATCCTTTGATAAAATGTGACCAAACATCTTGTCCTTTTGCACTCCGAAATGGAACTTCTTTGGATTGAGTGAAATGACATACTCTGTGCATCTTATTAGCATTTTTTCCAAGTGCTACAAGTGGTCACTTCTCCTTTTGGAAAACACAGTCACATCATCTTGGTAAACAACAATAAAATCATTAATGTAACCAATAAAAGCAACATCCATTGCTCTTTGAAAAGTTGCTCCAACATTCATCAAGCCAAAGGGCATTCTAACAGAGACATGAGTTCTGCAAAGAGTGGGAAAGGATGTGTTGATTCTCTCTAATTCCTTTACAACAAATTTATTATAGCCAGAGAAACCATTCAAGGTAGAAAGTAGCTTAGAACAAGTCACTAATTGCAGCGTGTTTTCCATGTTTGGTAAAGGATAATTATCCTTCATTAACGCTCTGTTCAGATTTCTAAAATCCACGCATAGCCTGATATCGCCATTATTTTTTCTAACTGGCATTAAGTTTGCAACCCAAGAAGAATACCTCGTGGGATGAATAATCCATCCATCCCTCAATTTATTCAGTTATTATACATTTTAAGAGATAGGAGTGGATTGATCAGGCTATGTTTCTTCCTGAATGGCTTTCCAGTAGATTCTAAAGGAATTTCATTTAGAAACAGATCCTCTCTTTATGCCTTTAGTTCAGAATAAGATGAAGCTAGAAAATCTTGATATTTTTTCAACAATTGGACATAGGAACTCTTTTCCTCCTTGTTCAAATTACTTCCCAACCAGATCTTCCTTGGTTTCTCCTTTGTACCAAGGTCATGCTCCTCAACATCTTTTGAGGCTATTATATGCCTGTTAATAATGCAATCAACATTATCAAAATTTGATTCAAGAGAAACCAGTCCCCAGTTGGATGATGTCTTTGCCAAACAAAGTTTCTTTACCCTCTGTTGCACACACCATTGGCTCCCCATCAATAAATTGATCAGAAAACTCCCCTTTGTTCTACAGAAATATTTTGACCTGAGCATCATCATTAAAAAAATGCCAATGTTTAATGTTATCAAGGACAGATGGCCTTATTAACACTACAACATCATATTCACAATATGTGGAAATTACACAATTATCAAACCGAGACCCCAATACTACAAGCTATACTACCATAACATTAAAATTCCTATCATGATGAACAATATTAAATGAATCAAAAATCTCAATCAAGTCCCAGACTGCATGCTTTTACTGTTTCATTCTGTGATTTTTAGTAGCATATAATTTTCTAATTTTTTTGGCAATTAGTTATGATTCTCCCTTAATAATGATGTCTTTAACATAGTATTTCCAAGCAATCCTCAAACCTAACAATAATGATTCTAGTACACTCAAAGTTAAGTTTTAAACAAAAACCAAACTCTTCCAATCTTGGAGAAATCAGAACTACACCAGCACCATTTCCAAATTTGGAGTAAGCTTCGTTAAACAACAAGGTCCATGGAGAACCTACTTTTTTAAGACTCTTACATTGATCCATTTTGTTCTCTTTCTCATCAGCAAATCCAACAAAGTTATTAGCATCAACACTTGTGTACAGCCCTTCATAAGATGCATTGTTGGGATCTTAAATGAGGTGCAACATTTTCTTTTCTCCATACACCTTAACAAGGTTTCCCCCAATAGGGATGGTGGCATTACACATATCCATTTGAACAATCCTACTAACACTTGCAACCCATTTTATAGACAATAACATACCCCACTTGGCTGGGTAATAAACAATAAGAACATCAGGTTTTAAGTTTCTACCCAGATAAGCTACAACTTGTACCACCAAACCTTTCACACATCCCATGACTCACACCTCTCTAGAATCCATGGCAGTGCACTTCCCATATGCCATTGTTACATTGATATCCAGTTCATTCATGACCTGAAGAAGCATGACACTACATGATGCTCCTGAATCAAACATACAGTTGTGTAGCAATCTGTCCTTAATGATTAGAGTAGTGAAGAATGGATTTACATTAGTTGAGACTATACCAAAGATGTTCCCAAATAAACCTCAGGTGGTTCACCTATTTCTTTCAATGCTAGTGTTGTTTCTAGCTCTTCAATGATTGGAGGAGTCTCTATAATGTTTACATTTATGCGCGGGGTACTCTTCTCTTCTTTCAACCCCAAATACTCGAAGGCCCTTTTCTTGTGCTTAGGAATCCTAAGCAACTCAACAATTGGAACATAAATCTTTATCTGACTCAAGACTTGGGCAATATCACAAGGAACGTACTTTGGAAATGTAGCATTAGAAGGAAGATTGACAAACTCATCAGATGGCACAGGATTTTTGACAGTTTGGGCATGAGAAGAAGTATGAATCTTGTTTGGGACAGCAAGGCCTTTGGGAGGTGTATCTTTCTTAGGAACCTCTTTAGGAATACTAGTAACCAATGGAGTTTTAGGTTTGGCTTGAGGTCCTTCCCATTTGACAACTTTACTTCTTATGTTATACTCCTTTTCTTGGGAAACAACAACGTTCATCAACAACTACATATCCTCCTTAGATGGGATTCCTCCATCATAATTCTTTATCATTAAAGGTATTAAATATTCAAAGGCATTATTGGGAAATTCAAAATATTGTACAATATCTATTTCTAAAGTATGAGAGGGAGGAATAAGTGGTACCCTGTGGATGAAATCCCAAAAACCAGTAGTAGTTATAGTATTTATCACCTCAGTTGAAGTTGCTCCTTGCTATGAGTTTGTAAAGCACTCCATCACGCATGCATCATCATCAGTGTTATCATCATCAACTTCTTCTTCTACTTTTTGATGTACTTCAAATGGAGCATGGGGCATGAAACAAATGTCACACCAATCAATTACATTTGTTTCTTCAACAACAACAAGTATGGCAGCCAGAGGATTAGGCACCAGTCTATTTTCTTTGGCCTGGGGCTGTTTATTTCCAAATCCAAAAAGTCCCTTACCTCTGTCATCAGATCTCTACTCATTTCTATGATGATTTGGAAATCTGTCTGGGGCCTTGTTGCTTGTGCTGACCATCTGAACTCTACCCAATTCCTTTCTCTGCCCGAGCTAATTTGCATGAGATTTCTTTGATAGACCATGCCAAAGTTTTCACAACTTCCTCTAAATCAACAACCTTACTTACTTGAGGTTTTTCAGGGTTAACCAGTTTGACACCCTCCCTCTTAGGAGGTTTTCCAATTACTTTAATGTTATTTTCAATTTGTAGAGCCATGGTGAAGGCTTGTCTCAAATTGGTAGGGTTTTTGTACCTCAAATAGTAAGCATCTTTCTTATCAAATGCATTAGAATACTTTATCAAACATAATTTATCACATGGCCTCAGATTAACAGAAAATCTCCTCAAGGTCTTGTTAAATCTTGTGTTGAAATCATGCACTAATTCATTATGATTCTTCTTGATATTTTTAAACTCTAATAAAAGAAACCTAGGGTCTGTCTTATCACCATACTACAATCTAAATGCATTATTCATTTCCGTCCAAGAATTAATGGAATTATCTAGAAAATATTTATAGTAGTCACTTGCATCTTCTTCCAATGTATGGATAAATATTTTGATATATACATATTCAAATTCAATCCCAGAGTCTTCCATCATGTTGATAAAAATGCTTTGAGTGTTGATCACCCGTTATAGAATTATTTCCCTGGATATTTGGTAATCTATTTCTTACATCTTAGGGAATTGCAATTGGATAACCAACCATCCCTCTAAAATTTATAGGACCAAAGGTATTTACAACAAATGGAGATCTGGGTGAGGGATGGGCCATGTTATTTTGAGGAGGTGACCTTGGAGGAGAATCAAAAAGATAAGATACAAGGGGTCTTTGAAACACAAGAGTATAGCTATCAAAATGGGTATCTCCTAAAGGCTCTACTTCTTGGAAAACCCTATCAACTTTGGAAAACATAGGGGCAGAATGAGAAGAAAACTTTTCAAATTCAAATGAAGGCCCCTCTCAAGATGTACATTTCAATTCCATAAAAAGACTACCTAATTCAGAAGCACTTGAATGGAAATCTTCAATGAAAGGTTGATCACTTTCCTTAATGGAGATGTCTTTTCTTGACTGTTGATGTCCAACAACTCTCCAGGATTTTCTTCCTTCTAACTTTGTTTCTCCTAGCTCTGTAAATAATGCCCTAGCAGGATCCTTAGCGAAGAAATATATTTTTCCTTCCAACTTTGCAAGATTAGTAAAAAATCTCACTTGACAGAGGTTAAGACATTGGTATTTATCAAAAATTAGATCAACATGGAGTAACCACTAAGGATTTCCACCTTAGTTTTGTAAATGCACTAAAAAATATGATCTGTCAAATGTATGTCAACACTAGAAATAGGAAATGGAATGATCTAACCTTCCTTTACCTAGATTTATCAATGAAACTTAGTGCAATAACTATAGAAACTAGAAATATTGCACACAACACTTGTAACTCTGAACACTTCTTACAGGCCTGAACACAGGATGATGATGAAATAATTTACTAGTACTTAGAGCATATAAGAAATGCTTACTAGGGTCTTAGTATGAATTACAATAACAATGTCCCCAGAAAAGACGCCAGAAATAGTGTTTGTACCCAAATTAATTCTCCGTCAGAAGTTAAGAAGCATCACATATTTGAAAGGAAGCTTAGAGACAAGAAGATCATGTTGTGTTTCATTTTATAGCCGGGGGAAAAATGCATCTTGCTCTTTGTCACTCAGATGTGGAGAAATGGATAGCGCCCTTAAGAGGATTTGATCTATCCTCACTACTTTATGGTTGTGCCCTTTTGTAGCCTAATATTTTTGGAGAAGATAGAGATGTCCTTCCTTGTAAATTTATTAAGAAGACATTGAAGAAAATATGATCAATACAACAAAACCTAACTCTCACGATTTTTCACCCTAGATAATGGAGATATTTTCTAAGAAAGGTTCAAGCTACTAAAGACAATGAAAACCTGAATTCTTTTGCATGTTTTGGGAATAGAAATTATGCCTCTGTACACATAGAGGACAAACTGGGGTAGTATGGGTAAGATTGGTTGTTTTTAAATGAATTTTTGGTGGGAGGTGAGGCAGGATGAACTTAATTTGCCAGATCTTTGACAAATTTCATAAAAAATGGAAGGCTTGATTAACATAATGTTTTAGAACAACTAAAATGTTCCTTTAACCAGAAGGCGTGCATCAATGGAGGCCCAGATCAATAGTTTTTCACATAAAATTTAAGAATCCAAAATGAAGGCTCAGATTGAAAAACTTAATTGAGCCTTATCAACCTCTGTTTTATCATGCCTAAGATACCCTTAGAGGCTAACAAAAAATCTTATCATCATGCTAGGAGTAAAGTGATTTTAAATTTTTTTATTTCACTATCCAATGAAAGATCTTCTGATAAATGAAATTTTAAATGTCACCAAACTATCACAAGGATAATATCTTGTTTGATTCACAAATATTTCAATGTAAGATTGCAATGGGAACAAGAAAAACTATTTACAGATATTCAGAAATGAAGCAAACATAATTTTGCCCAAAATCAACACAAATTAACTTAAATTGGATCAAATTCATCAACATGTGAAATTTTTTAGAACAATCTTAGAGCTTATCAATGGCTGTACACTTGCAACCACCTTAACATGATCAAATTTAACACAAAAGAAATAAACATGTTCCTGAGATGGCTTCTTAGAAATTTAGGATATGTCAAAATTTTCTTTTAGGAAAATAACTCCCGACCTCGAACACCCCCAACCATTTGCATGACAAGTTCATGCAATTTATAACACTTTTCTACAATAAAGTTTTCCCCCAAATAACAAAAACATTCAAAGCACCATTGCTTGTTGTGATTTTGATTGTGACTCCCATAATAAAATTTACAAAAAAGTTTTCAGGCACTCAAAGGGAAAATCTCTTCAAATATTTATAGCATTCAATTCTTTCATCCGGTAAATCACTCTTCATCTCACGCGCCAACTACTTCCTCCTCTAATATGTCAAATCTGGTTTTTTGTGTGCCAAGGAAGGAAAGAATGGAAAATCAGATTGAACCCGAGAGTTAGAAGACATTTTAATGGCAAAATACGTTTTCAAATCTTCCCTACCAAATCAAGATATCAAATTAATCCTCTTCATTTGGCGTGTAGGAGACGTCAAGGAATGATACAAAACCATAAAAATTTGTATCCCTAAGAGCTTTTGAGAAAATGGTGGAAAAATCTAATATAGATGCTTAGTTGCCATCGATTTCTCTTTTGAATTTGGATCGTCCATGTGGGAGATCCAAGTTTAAAATGGGCCTTGGGGTTCCTTTTTACTTTTTACAACTTTTAGGAAAAGTGTAAAATTTCTCATTTTACTCTACCTCTCCACCTTGAAAAACATGCTTGACACATGTCCCAATGTGGTTCCTTACAGAAACGCACTTCCTTTTTACACTTTAACCCATATCTTCATGAAAAGAATTTTTTTCAAATTTCCCTTGGAAGCCCGCCTTCTCACATTTTGAATTTTCAAACTACCACGTGTCTCAATGGTGAATCTTGAGATGGTCCCCAAAACTAGAGACCCTAAACAAGCACTAGCTCAACATGTGTCTTGGTCTGGAAGAGTCTTGAAAAAGTTGAAAGTTCAGTGGAAGGCGCCATGTGTCTAGGGTCTGAGGTAGTCTCCTTTTCCTGTTGAAAACTTTGAGCAAAGGGAAGAGTGATCGGAAGCCCCCAAGTGTCCTCCTAGTGCTTCTTGAAAATAGAATCCACGGGCTAGTCCCCAAACATGCGCAATCCCTCCACATGTCCCAACCCCTTTAGAAAGTTGCTTGAAATGTCTTAGTAAGGGAAAACCCAGTGGAAACCTCCACATGTCCTCATGGCGTAATTTCAAGGAGCGGAGACCGTGAACGAGCGTGGGTTCACCACATGTCCATGGCCCATTAAAAATGTACTAGCTGCATAAAAAAGTGTCTAAGTTTGGGAAAAGTAGCAGAATCCTCCATGTGTCCTCCCAGTGCAACTCCAAGGCCAAACCAAAAGGTGAATTTTCAAACAATCTCCATTCCTCCACGTGGACAAGTTTTGGGTCAAAGCAAGCCATAGAGTTTTTAGAGTGCCCTACCAAGCAGCATCCAACCAAAAAGAGCCACATTTCCACTGATACAGAGATGTAAATTTGACGGGAAAAATACACTTGTCTAACCGTAAAAATGCAGGGAAACCACCGTTTGATTCCGGAGATGAAATTTTCTCCAAGGACAGAGAATTTTGAAATGTTACAATGTTCAAACATGATTTTTCGAGCTACATCCACTCATGTTTCCTCAGGGATTTACGATACAGAAGACAGGGACAATAAAATGTGACTGTGGAAAATGGAGGGAAAGGAAAAATCCCAAGTTTTACGACCAAGTAACAAACTCTTTCATATGGTCAGAGGAATAAAAACAATTTTTGGGCGTTTAAGTGATCCTCGGCCAAGGAAGGAACTGACCATGGCAACTGAATGGAGGATAGAGCCTTCAAGCACAAAAATGGGGAGACAAAAATTTGAAAAAGGCCGCAAACTGAGGGATTTCAATGACAAATGGAGCGAGACTAATTTGAGACCCAACACCTTATAAAGTTAGACTAGCTTAAGATAATTTTTTCTACATTAGAGTAGATTGTGGTAGGTAGTTTAGGAGTAAGAACCAACTTTCTCTAAAGGTCTATCTCAAATAGAAAGTCCCACAAATTAGAGATAGCACCCATGTTACCCACTCACAGCATGTGAGCTCAAGCTTACACACTTGTTAAAATATAAGGGTGTTGTGATTTGGAGATAACAAAAACTATGGGAAATTGTCACTAGTGTGGAGAAAATACCCACCGATAGATAAGAAAATATTTTAAAAACGAGTTATTTCTCCTAGCCATCACATGTGGCCATGTCGATCTTGTTACAAACTATAGGTCATGATTTCTTACTTTACACATAGAACATAAAGACTCCTATACTGACATGTGGAAAAAAATTGAGACAATTCATGAGGGCAGTCACGTCTATAAAATCATAAAAGTCATCATGAAGCTATTCATAAGTCCCATTAGGGAGATGAAAATGTTGTGAACTATTTGGAAAAAATTACGAACATCAAATCCCAGTTAGATGGTTTTGATTCCCAACAATTGTAATAAAAATACTGTACTTCATAATTCAAATCAAAATTCATGACAATTTTAAGAACTATATCTCAATTGTTTGCAAAATAGTTAAATAATACATTGTTTTGGAAACTTCTCTAGATAGTCTTCTCTAGAATGTTCTCTTCTAGGTTATTCTTCTCCTAGGATTCTCTTCTCTAGATCCTTCCTCTCTAGATCTTTCTATGTCGTGTATAAATACAACTGTATGCAACTCTCTTGATTATTAATAAAGTCATTCACTTCTTAATTCTATGTGATCCTTCATTTGTATCAGAGCAAGTAGTCTCAGATCGTGAGTAGCAAGATTACTTTAATATCTTGCGTGACGAGGCTAGCAATGAGGTTAATCGTTGGCAAGAAGATAGTTTTGAGAGAAACGAGTTTAATTTCTCCCCAGTGAAGCAAATCAGAAGCCATTCTTAGGCTGGATGTGCAGATTCGAAAAAGAAACCTGCTAAGGCATTTTTTTCAGAGTTTCAGTGCATTTATTTCTGTATGGTTTGGCCACATATCCATCGCTTGTTTTCAGAGTTTTTTGGCTATTCCTTTGAAACCAAACCTGCATGCTTAGTGACCACTATTATTTGTAGCCACTGTCTCCTTTTATTAGCCTAGGTAATACATTCGTTTCACATACATGGAGATCCATTAAAAAACAACCTACTGTCTTTCCTTGGAGCTGTTATTTTTAACCAAACTATGGTAATTGTTTTTGGCTAGTTAAAATTGGCTTAGATTTGGATGCGGCCACTCTTGTATTCACTTTTTTTCTAGGCATATTGTTTTTTCTTTGTAGCCACTAATTTTTCATGTAGTTCCTAACTTTCTGATCAAATTTATTTGGAGAAAGCAAGTGATTTCCTTTTTTAGCAGCTAGTTTTGGCGACCAATTTTTTCGATTTTGGTTTTAAAACAAAGAGAAGTAATTTTCCAAAACTGTTGAAGAAAATTACAGGGGCCAAAGTTGAAGGAAATTGGGGTATTTTTTACACTAAAGGAGAGCTTGAATTAGTGGAATATTTGCAAAGAATTTGTGCAGACCCCTAAGCAACGACATCATGTACACTCTGAAGATCTTGCTTTCCGATGCCCAACTCTTGAAAGGGACAAACTTCACTGCATGGAAGAAACAAATGTGAATGATTCTTATTTTAAAAGATCTCTGGGAGATTTGTGATGGCGAACTCGCTCGTCCCATCGACGATGATGAACGCATGAAATATGACAAGGCCGATGTGAAAGCACTGATGTTGATCACTTTGAGCATATCCTATATACCGTGAGTATACAATAAGGTTAAAAAGTGGAAGAACTCTTGCGTTGTGTAGTAGAGTTACGAGAAGAGCTAGTTGCACTCGGAGAAGAAGTCGAACATAAGCTACTTGTCTCACTCATACTATGAGCTCTTCGATCCCTGTTTAGGACTTTTATCACCACATTGAAAATCATTCAAAAAGAAGCAAGTTTTTCCTAACTGGTGGATTTTCTGCAACAGGTAAAAGTCATTCAGTCAGTGTAAGAGGTGTTCGAGGAAAAAACATTTATCTCCAAGAAGAAGAAGAGTAAGATGCCTCACAAGGGTCAACAAGAGAAGAAAACAAAAAAGAAGATGCATAAAAATAAAAATAATTAGAAGTCTCAAAAGGTGGATTGATGGTGTCACATATGCACCATAAATACGCATGACACTATGAAATGTTGGTACAATGGCCACATACACTACAAATATCGAGAAGAAAGAACATCTAGATGAGGTGATTGAAATAAATCCAAGTGGATTCCTTGCGGAAAGAAGTAAAAAGTACATGTCACAACCTAACCAGATGACAACTCAGATGAATATGCTCTAGAATATATGAATTATGGAACACACAAAGATTATTTGGTACTTGTATCCCAAACATAAAACCCATCAAGGAATATTCATATGATAGATTAAGTTGGTAGAAAACACATGACTTATGATAGAAAGTTGTTTTATTCATTAAATAATTGACCCACTGGTGATCGATTTCATATTGCAGAAAATCAGAAGTATACGATAGAAGGAATCATAAATGTGACCATTCCTCTCTTGACAAGAAAAATTAATCTCAAGAAGGAGATCTATGTCCCTGGCTTGACCAAAAATCTCCTGTTTATCTCTTAGCTGTTGAATCACAAGCTCAAGGTGGAGTTCCCAGTTCAGAATGGCATCAAGTCTTGTCTGATATCTCAAAAAGGTAAGATACTTGCTAGACCATTTTTAAAGGATCGTTTATTTGAACTAGATGCAGTTTCATCATTTTCTTTGTGTTATCCGCCTACACAGTGGAATCCACTACACTCTGACACTATTGGTTTCGACATATTTTTGCTAGATCTATTTATCAACTCAGTTCGAAGTAGATGGTACAAGGACTTCCTCCTCTATCTCAGACATTACCTCTTTGTCTTGGATGTATGGAGGGAAAAAAACATTTTGATCTATTTGAGATAATTACATTCCATGCTAAGAACCATCTAGCATTCATGCATACCAATATGTGTGGACCCTTTCTTGTCACTTTTGAGGGATTTCTATATTTCTAGTTATTCATTGATGATTATTCCCACAAGACTTGAGTGTCTTTTATCCAAAATAAGAGTGAAACATTTGAAGAGTTCCAAGTATTGTATAGGAGTGTTGTTCACTAGACCGAGTAGCCCCTTCAATTCCTCTGCTAAGATCAAGGGGGGGAAATGACGTTAAAGATATTCTTGGCATTCATGAAACAACACGACATCACACAACACCTGACTACTCCCTATACTCCATAGCAGAATGGAATTGTTGAATGTCACAATAGGACTTTCATGAAGATGGCTCATTTCATGCTTTCCACTATGAAGATGGATAAATTTTTTTGGGTGGATGTAGTCTAGATAGTTTTATATTTTTGAATCGAGCACCTAAAAATATCTTGAAGGACAAGAAACTGGAAAAAAGTATGGAGAAATCACAAACCTTATATTTCACATTTTAGACTCTTTAGTTGTACTACTTATGTGCATGTTCTATATAAAAAGAGGAAGAAACTTGATACAAATACAAACCACTACATATTTATAGCATATAATAACACCTCCAAAGCTTATCATCTCATGGATTCATAGATAAAAAAGATATATGAGAGTAGATATGTTGTTTGCGATGAGTCACTAGTTGAATCATTTCCACAAAAGGAAGATTCAACACTGAAATCCTCTCATAGACTACTCATACATCCATATGATGAGCATGAGGATCATGTTATCTCAATTTTTCCCTCAACAAAATTGATCAAACACGATCTTGCGCAGAAATAAATCCAAGGGACATTTTTCGTCGAACAACTCTACATTTCAAATCCAATAGTTAGGTTACAAGAAGGCTCTAGAATGGAGTAGTAGGGTAAGGGAAGGGATAAACAGTGTCATAGAAAACTAGAGGCTCAAAGTAGAGAAACAGAGAAAGGCTCAAAGTCTTTGAGCTTTATAAATGATTCAGAATGAGCCCAAATTGACTAAGTATGGAAGAATCAGTATAAGCTTCCACGTGCCTCATCAATGCTTCTCCAAAGGTTAAACCCAAAATCAAAGCCTCAAATAAGCACAAAGCTTCCACGTTCCCAGACCCAGAAAGGCACAGACCAAGCCATTGAAAATGGAAAATGGGCAGAAAGAACCACGTGTCAGCTCGATGTAATTTCAAAACAGAAATCTCAAGGCAGAGACTCAAAATAGCACCACCTCTCCATGTGGTTAGGATCCAATAGAATTCAAAGAGCAACGGGCCAAAATTAGTTAAGTATAAGAGTGTCGGCAAAGGGCACCAAGTGTCTCAATGACGCACATTCAAAGGCGCAACTAAAAGTGGAGACTCAGACAAATGTAAGGGCTCCACATGTCTAGGGTTCGAGAAAGTCATCTTCCTGAATCGACTAAGTATCGAATACTCACAGAAGGATCCATGTGTCAGCTCGGCACACCTTCAAAGGTAAATCTAAAAATGGGTCTCTTAAAGAAGCGCTAGCCTTCCACATGTCCCATGTCTGAAAGAGGGAAAAATTTAATAGTTAAAAATTCAAGATGGGGTAGAATAAGCGGAGGGTGCCACGTGCCTCAACCATGAAAATTCAAGAGGGGTGGCGCAAGGGCTAGACTCTGACAAGTGCCAAGTCTCGACATGTCATGGGTCAAATTAATGGCCTTGCCAAACAAAAGGAATTAGCCGAAACATAAAGGAACAAAGAAAATCTACGGAAGGTGCCACATGTCTCTTCCATGCAATTTCAAAAATGAAATCCAGGAACGGTCCCCAAACGTGCACCATCTCTACACGTGGCCATGCTTTAAGTCAAGGCAGGTCATCAAGGGAAATTCAAAATTTTTGGCTTGAAAAGGTGTAAAGTATAAAAATGAGTTGCACGTTCGCTAACGCCCAAGGAACCATGTGTCAGGCCTAAATTACATGTGGGTCGGTGGGCATGGAGAGCACTTTTTCCCCAAATGGAAAATGTGTACCAATGGGCCGGAGGATGGTTTTTTGGCAAGAATGAATTGTGGGGCTGTAGGGAATTTTAACTTTTTTGTATTTTTGTGCCAAAGGGCTCAAAGTGAATTTCGGGCCTACGGACCCGTTCTGCTAACTAGTTTTTGCCATTTTTGTATGGACCCGACTTAAACATTCAAATGGACATATATTTTGATCCAATACTCAAAATTCAACAAATTTGTCACCATTAGAAATGTCTCAACCTTGTCCATGCCATGGAAACCTGAGACTTTAATTTTGATAAGGTTAGGTGGGTGAAAAAAGGGAAAACATCTTCATGCCATTAATATGCAATCCGATTGCTTCTGACAACCAAATCAAATTCGATTTGATCCATCATTCTTCCTTCTTCAACACGCCAAATAGATATAGAGTGATGGACTCAACAGATTCTGGGTGGATTTGTAGTAGGATTGTTGGCCGGTAGCTGAGCTTAAAATCCTTTTTCCCACCTCTCTCCTTCTTCTCTATGTGATTCATCTACAAAAGAAGGAGATAGGCTCATTGTAAAGGGTTGGACAGTGTTGTTTTGTACCCTCCCTTCTTCCCTTGTCTGCAAGAGAATTTGTGCAGCTTTCAAACCTCCCCTTCAAGTTGTAATACATATTTTTTCCTCTTGGCCACTGTAGTGTACTGTATCAACTCTGGAGAAATAATACATGTCATTGGATGATTCCAAACCCTTTCATGTGTTCATTGTTGTCTCCTGACCTCTCATTACAATTTGGTTATCTATGCATGGTAGTTGTATTGCATTTCTATGGTATGTGTTAAATTACAAAACATGTGTCTAACATTCATTTGGTGCATCACCTCCTTAGCTTAGGTTTATTTTCTCATATCTTCTCAACCATGTCTCCTTGGTAAGATAGAGTAGGTTTTAGAATAGATCCTTTGCAATTTATTTGTATGCACCTGAACATAGGAATAGGAACTAGCCTTCATCTGGAGAGCTCTCTCGATTTCAAAGTCCCACACTTTGAGAGATGCTCCATGTTGTGCAAGTACATTGAGAATCTCAACTCATCTAATTACAGGAACTCAGAGGTGTTGTGATTCTGCACTAACATTTTTGGCATGCCTAGTGGGATAAAGAGGTCTCCATTTTTACTGCAGCAGGATTGATGTGCACTTGTTGCAAGTTTTCAGATTTTAAGAAGATATTAAGTTGCACATCTAGCGATTCCAAAAGTGATAGAATCCATTGATTTCAATAGTCCAAGATTTTCAAGTTCATGAGAAGAATACAAACAAGGTCAAGAACTAGAGAAAACGGACTATTTGTCTATCTTCACTTGTCTCCAAATAGAGGGAGAAGGGGGAGAAGAGCCCAAAGGTCTCCATCTCCAAAAAACATAACCTTTTCAATACCTCCTCTTGGTAGGTCGTTCATTCAATCAACAAGGGTTCTCAGCCCAATCATAATGCAACAACTACCAAATTCCTATGTTGACTTCACTGGTAGTAGTCCACTTGCTCTCAATGCACAAAATCCACTCCCATTTGCAGCATTAAAGAGCATCCCATATTTCATTGGAGAAAACCAAACTTCTCCTAGTGACCACATTCAAGACATTGTAAATGTTTGCGTAATTCATGAGATCACTAAGATGGACATTACAGTCAAATTATTATCCTCTTAACTCAAGGGTAAAGCTTCATAATGGTTTAGGAGTCTAACAATAGGGCTCTATTTAGAATTGGGACCATCTGTGTAGAGCTCTTCACAACCAATTTGGAGAAAAAAGAGATAATTTATCCTTCTTAGAGCATTTAAAAACAATCAAGAGCGCTCCTAATGAGTAGCTGACATATTTCAACTTCATATTCCAAAGGACATAGGACAATATTCCATTATCCGTGAAGCCCACAGATGAAGGTTCTTTCTTAAACCTTGTTAGATATTTAAATTATGATATTTCCTTAATGATTCAATCAATGGGAGGTATAACCTTACCTGTAGCCTATAAAATTTCCATTAGAGCTGAAAATTATTGAATTCAGGATGGTAAACTTTCCCCTAGGCCACCTATATATCTATATCTAGAACTAGGAGCTCCAAGCACTAGTCAGACACCCACATTAGCTCCCATACCCACTCCAAGGAGTCAAAGTTCAGTTGAAGCCTCTACCTCATCCTCTAACACTTCAAAAGAGCTACAAGAGATTATGAAGAAATTGTAGAACCTAGAGAATGAGCTATTGACTATCAAAAGGCAACAAGCTCAGAGTCCTAGACCTTATCAGCCTCAAACTCAGTATCAAGCTAGACCCCCATATTAGCAAAAGAGACAACCAACTTAGGATGCAAATCAAATCCAAAACCAAGGACAACCTCAAGCTGCTGGGCCTTTCTGTCCATATGACCCAAACACAGCCTCAACATCAAATTTATTGATTCCAACACAAAACAATGTGGCACAATAATGTGACTGGTGTTTCCCATGTAATTATCCCCATAACCAGTTAATGTGTTTCAATGGTGCACTAAACCAGGATTTGATGGTACAGACCATTGGTGTGTCCCAAGAGCCCAGTTAATAGAAAAATCAGAAGAAATAAACTCAACAAGAGGCACCTCCAAGTGAGACTATGCTTGTCAATTGGTAGGCTGAAGACTTCTGTGTAGTTAACCAAGCCCCTTCTCAAAGTGTGGCTGCCAATACTCGATCCAAGAAAAGGAATATTTGAGAGGGAATGTTATCAAATTTAGGTAATCCTAAACCTTCTATTATTCCACAAGGTATTAGCACTCAAAGTGCAACTCCCAATGTGCAGAGTTAGCCTAAGCCATCCCCAGGCCCACTCAGACATCAGTTGTAATGACCCATGTGCAAGAGAAAAATGTACAAGGAAAAGGGAAGAAAAAATATAGCTCTACCCCATTTAAGATCATCAAACAAATGAAGAAAATAAATGTGAATATTTCAATGTGGGAGTCATTGGCTATCCCAGGGTAGAGAGACCTATTGCATGCTACTATAGCCAATTGGTCAACCTCATACCAGCCTCACAACCAACAAGAGAAAGTGTTTACCAATGCGTCTCGGCCCGAAGGAAACCATAGAGGACAACAAGGTAAGAATCTGAAGCCCCCTCCATTCTATGTTTCATTTATCTTTGGAGACAAATTCATACATAATTGCATTATTTATTTGTGGGCAAGTAGCTATGTAATGCCCTGATGGGGTGGGAGTGGTGCAGTCAAGTCACATGGTTGTATACTTGCCCACCCGGTTTCAAATCCCCTAGAGGCACAATTCTCCTTAGAGGTGGTATTGCCACTAGAGGCAACATCTCTGCTCATGCTAACATTAGTGATTACTCCTCACTGCTGACATTGGTGGCTGCTCCTCTCGTTGTTGACACTGGTGGCTCCTTCTCCTCTCGCTTCTGACGTTGGTGGGTGATCTACTCACTGTTGTTTCTCCTCTCATTGCGGTCGTGGCTACTCCTCTCACTGTTGACACTTGTGGCTACTTTGCTTGCTGCTGATCTTAGTGGCTACTCCTCTCGCTGTCGATGCTAGTGGTTGTTATAATAGTTGTCCCACTCAAGTTATGGTCATTATCAACGGTCATTGCTTCTTCACTTCAGTTTCATGGTTACTTCAATTGGGCTCCTAATAGTGGTCCCCTTCATTATAACCAGGTTATGGATCCTCTCAAAAAATCCTCAAGTGTACAAGGATGTGGGTCCTTTCAAACACCCTCAATTTACCCTCAATCCAAAAAAAAGTAGCTATGTAATGCCAAAACAAATAGCTGATCAGCTGGGTCTTCTATATAAAGTTGTCTCCAAGGGCGTAGTGCAATTAGATGGGACAATGGTAACAATGGTTGGAGCCATCAAGGATTTGACCCTCACATTGCATGCATGCCCCAATGTGACTATATTGTAGAATGTATCAATCATAGACTTGCCACCACATTTTGCATTGTGTTTGTCAAGAGACTCCACCACTAAAATTGGAGGCTATTTGTCTGTTAATTAGTCGTACATGATTTTTAGAACAAGGTATGGAGCTAAGGCTACAATTAGATTTGAGCCCATTTTGGATTACCATATTGAGCCTTATGTACCTGACCCAATAAATCCGAATTATTTAGCCTTTGAATAGAAGGACCTCACAAACACTTGTGAGGCAGATACCGAGGTTGGGTGTATTCTAGACTTGACCCTCGACGAATGGGTGAACAACATGCATGATTTTGACCCCTATAAGGAGATGGAGGAATCTAAGCTAGCAGTATACTATTTGCATGAGGAGAATCATCCTCTTCCTGACATCATTAAGCTAGACCACAAAGATGACAATGAGGTATGGAAATTATTCTTTGATGGCTCAAAAAGTAGACAAGGATCTGGAAGAGGAGCTATGCTTGTTTTGGCTCAATTTTCTTGCCCAAACAACACAACATAGTATGACGCCATGATCCATGGACTGCATTGGAAAGGGCAAGAGGAATTAAGAACTTGTAAGTGTTTGGAAATAGTGAGCTAGTTGTGAATCAAGTATGAGGACAAAATTCTGCTAAGAAGAGATCTGTTAAAGAAGTAAAAAAATTGGGTATGGGACCTCATCAAGGATTTTGAAGCATTCGGCATCAGTTCCATCCCAAGGAAGAAGAATTAAGTGCAGACAAACTGATAGCTATTGGGGCAGCATTTGATGTTTTAGAGAGTATCAAGGGTGATAAGTCTCAGCCCCATATGAAAGTGGTTGTGAGACTAGTTGTCCCTGATAATAACACAAGTTGACAGGTCTTTGAGAATGATCATAAAATTTCCAATTTTCTACAAGAAGAAGCTGAGTTATCCTCTAGAAACAAAGATAAATTGGAACAACAATATGATGACCAAGTGGTGTAGCTGAGAACCAAGAAACTACCAAAGGGTCTTGTAACTTTAGAGTTAGTCTTCAGACCAAATGATCAATTTTGAAGGGAGAAAGAAATTCTTCAGGTAAAGGGTGAAGATTTAGAGTGCATTTCCATAGAAGAAGGAAAATTTTTGTGAATTGGCAAGGTAAGTACTCAACAAGAAAAATATTAATTCATTCAAGTTTGTCAAGAATTCCTAGATGTGTTTTCCTGGACTTAATAAAGATTTAAGAGGTTTCAACCCAAATTTGGCACAACACATTATCGAGCTAGATCTAGGAGACAAGCCTTTCAGATAGAAGAAAATGCTAATAAATACTCACATAGAGCCTCTCATGAGGAAATATTTGAACAAGATAATTGAGTCGAACATCATCTTCTATACAAGAAATCAAGTTGGGTTGCAAACTTGGGGCCAGTAAGGAAAGAAATGGATAAATCAGACTGTGTGTGGACTTTCGTGATCTGAACAAAGCATCACTCAAGGATCATTATCCACTTCCATCAATGGAATAGATCCTACATGTTGTAGCTAGTTCTGAGAGGTTTTCATTGCTAGATAGATACTCAAGATATAATTAGATAATGGTGAAAGAGGAAGATCAATTTAAGATAGCCTTCACCACCAAATGGGGCACATATGCTTATAAGAAGATTCCATTTGGACTATCAAATGCCATAGCAACATTTCAATGAGCTATGGACATGGCATTCAAAGGCTTAATCAACAATATTGTTCTAGTGTATCTAGATGATATCACCGTCTTCTCAAATAATGTTACAAACTATCTCTTCCACCTCAGACAGGTATTCTAGAGCTGTAGAAGATTCAAAGTGTCATTAAACCCAAATAAGTGTGTTCTCTTAGCACATGAGGGAAAATTGTTTGGCCACATTGTCTCAAGAGAATGGTTAACAATTGATCCTGAAACATTCGAAGCCATCCAAACACTTCCATTACCACAATACAAGAAATCTCTCCAAAGATGCTTGGGGAGAATAAACTTTGTTCACAGGTTTGTACCTGATTTTTCCACTCTTGTGAAGCCTTTAACAGTGATGTTTAAGAAGAGTATTGCATTTGAATGGACAACAGAAGGAAAAGAGTGTTTTGAGGCCATCAAGCTCGCAATATCACAAGCCCCAACTCTTATTAACCCAAAATTTCTCAAAGGACTTCATGTTATATGGTTTTGGAGGGTCAGACACAATCTCAACTATCTTGGTTCAGCCCAATAAGGAAGGTTCAAAACAGCCCATAGCCTTCTTCCATCAGAGCTGGGAGGATTATGAGGTAAATTACTCTTTCATTAAGAAGCATGTCCTTGTTGTCATTACGAGTTTGAAGAAGTTAAGAAACTTAGTCTCGAACTATAAGATTCAACTACTAGTATCTCATGCTGGTGTCAAATATTTTCTCCTGAACAAGGACTTGAATGAGAAGAGAGCCAGTTGGATCACTCAGGTAATGGAGTATGACATTGAAATCAAGGTGATGAAACTGGTTCATGATAACGGTTTACAGGAGCAACTCACTTCCAAGAAACAAGTTGAGTCAGTGGATGAAAAGGAGGCCATCCTATTACTTCATAATGATTAAAAAAACCATCTAATGATACACCTATTCCATGTTGGACTCAAGCCTTGGTGCATTATCTCCAAACAGGTTTGTGCCCTCCACAATGGAATAAATAAAAAAGGAGATACTTAAGACTACAATCCATCCCATATGTACTTGTTGGCAGAGTCTTGTGTAAGAAGGATATCAATAGTTTCCTATTGAGGTGCATTGGTACATGCCAAATTGAGAGTGTGTTGCATGAGTTCCATGATGGAGAAGAAGGAGGCCACTTTGCCCCTTAAGTAAAATATCTCAAAATTATGAAAGCTGGTTATTACTGGGATATGGTGTTTAGGGACTGCTACTCATGGATTAAGAAGTGCAAAAAGTGTGCATTCTTCACAAGGAAGAAAAAGTTAGCAGCCCTCCCCCTTTGTCCAATTTCAGTGGATAATCCATTCATTCAATGGGGATTAAAATTCATTAGAGTTATTAACCCAAACTCAATCCAAGGCCACAAGTGGATACTTACAGCAATAGACTATTTGACCAAGTGGACTGAGGCAGTGGCCCTAAAGGAAGTAAATGAATCCAACATCCTATGGATTTCTATCAAGGAATAGCCACCAAGTTTGGATTCCCTACCACTATTATATCAGATAATGCATTGGCATTCCTAGAGTATAAGGATCACTGAATGGGCTGTCAAAAATGGTGTATACCTCAGCACTTCATCAAACTATTACCCTCAAGGTAATGGCCAAGTTGAGTACACAAACAAGAACCTATTAAGGATTATCAGAATGAATCTTGATGAAAATCAAAGAACTTGGCATACAAAGCTCAAATCAGCTCTATGGGATGATAGGATCACATCCAAAAGGACCACATGCATCTCCCCATACAACTTTAATATGGAAAAGAGGTAGTATTTCCCATATCATTGGAGTTTGCCCTCTTTGGAGGTCATGAAACAGTTGGAACTGGCCGAGTTTGAACCTATGGCAATCAAGTATGTAGAGCTAATGGAAGTAGGAGAGGCAAGAGAGCATGTAATATAGATCTTGGAGAAGGATCAAGCATTGATCAAGAAGATATTTGATAAGAAAGAAAGAACAAGTACCTTTCAAGAGGGGGACCTAGTTCTAAAATGGGATGTAGATCGGGAAAAAACTAGGAATGCATTCCAAGTTTGATGCCATTTGGAGTGGACCCTACATGATCACAAGGTGTAAAATTAGCAATGCTTTCCAGCTAGCTAAATTGGATGGTGAAGAATTGTAGATTCCAATCAACAGGATCCATATCAAACATTTCTAATGAAAAGGAAGGTTCCACCCTTGTAAATATTATCATATGTTTTATCTCCCTATGTGCTACGACACATGTTTTTTTTTTGTGTTGCTCCAGGTTTACATCGTTATACAGTTCGATGTGCATCTAGGAGAATGTTCCATGCCCTTCAGCATTTGTAACAAGGAGACCCATGGTCACCATGATAGTTGCTAGTTTTAAAATAGAACAAATACATAGCAACTAAAATCAGGTCTTAAAAGGTCCATTTCAAGAAGAATAGGACCAACATTAGGCCACCACCCATGACACCATGCCCAATGGATACAACAAGGAAAATGATCTCTTCATCTAGCAAGAAGATGCGCCCGTGAGTCACCAAATTGTTATCTCAATTTTCCCCCCAAAAAAATTGATCAAACACGTTCTTGCATAAAAATAAATCCAAGGGACATTTCCGTCGAACGAGCCTACATTTCAAATCTGATAGTCAGGTTATATGTAATCTCTACAATGGAGTAACAGGGTCAGGGAAGGACCATACAGTGTCACAGAAAACCTAAGGATTAAAGGAGAGAAATGGAGAAAGTCTCAAAGTCTTCAACCTATACAATTGATTTAGAACGTTCCCAAATTGACTAAGTATGGAAGAACTAGTAGAAGTTTCCACATGTCTCATCGTTGCTTCTCCAAAGGTTAAATCTAAAAGTGGAGGATCGAATAAGTGTGGAGCTTCCATGTACCCCATACTTGAAAAGGGATAGATCTATCCTTTTAAAAGTCCAAATGAAAAGAAAGAACCACGTGTCAGCTCAGCGTAATTTAAAAACAGAAAGCTCAAGATGGAGACTCAAACTAGCACCAACTCTCCAAGTGGTCAAGGTCTAATATAAGTCAAAGAGTAGCGGGCCCAAACAAGTTAAGTATGAGAGTGTTAGTGGAGGGTGCCATGTGTCTCAATGGTGCACATTCAAAGGTGAAACCGAAAGAGGAGACTAATACAAGTGCCAAGATTCCACATGTCTAGGGTTCAAGAAAGGCATCGACCCGAATCAGATAAGTATTGAAGACTCGCGGAAGGAGCCACATGTTATCTCAGTGTACCTTCAAAGGTAAATCTAAAAGAGGGTCTCCTAAACAAGTGTTGGTCTTCCACATGTCCCAGGTCCAAAAGAGGGACAGACTTGACAGTTAAAAATTCAAGATGGCGCAGAATCAGCGGAGTGTGCCATGTGCCTCAACTACGTAAATTCAAGAGGGGTGGTGTAAGGGCAAGAATAAGAAAATTTCCAAGTCTCCATGTGTCTCGGGTCAAATATATGGACCTACCAAGAAAAAGGACTTAGTCAAAACATAAAGGAACATAGAAAAGCCACGGAAGGTGCCACGTGTGTCTTCGTCACAATTTCAAAAATGAAATCTAGGAGCGGTCCCCAAACATACACCATCTCTACACGTGGCCATGCTTCAAGTCAAGGAGGATCGTCAGGGGAAATTTGAAAATTTTGGATCGAAATGGTGTAAACTATAAAAATGAGCCCACATCCACTGACACCCAAGGAGCCACGTGTCAGGCCTAAATTACATGCAGGCTGGTGGAGCCTAGGGAGGACTTTTCGTCCAAATGAAAAATGCGTACCATTGGGACCGAGGATGGTTTTTTTGACAAGAATGAATTACGAGGCTGTGGGGTGTTTTTCCATTTTTTTATTTTTGTGCCAAAGGGTGTAAAGTGAGTTTCAGGCCCGCAGACCTGTTCTGCTAACTGATTTTCACCATTTTTGTACAGACCCGACTCAAACATTCAAATAGACATATCTTTCGATCCAGTACTTGAAATTCAACAAATTTCACACCATTCGAAAGGTCTTGACCTTGTCCATGCTAGAAAACCTGAGAATTTAATTTTGATGAGGTTAGGTGGGTGAAAAATGGGAAAATGTCTTCACACTATTAATATGCAATGCGATTGCTCCTGACAACTAGATCAAATTTGATTTGATCTGTTGTTCTTCCTTCTTCAACATGCCAAATAGACATAGAATGAAAAAATCGATAGATTCTGGGTGGATTTGTAGTAGGATTGTTGGCTGGTAGTTGAGCTTCAAATTAGTTTTCTCGCCTGTCTCCTTCTTCTCTATGTGATGCATCTATAAAAAAATGAGCTAGGCTCATTGTAAAGGGTTGGACAGTGTTGTTTTGCACCCTCCCTTCTTCCCTTGTCTGCAAGAGAATTTGTGGAGCTTCTAAACCTCCCATTTGAGTTGTAATACAAAGTTTTGACTCTTGGATACTGTAGTGTACTGTATCAACTCTAGAGAAATAATATATGTTAGTGGATGATTCCTAACCCTTTCATGTGTTAATTGTTGTCTTTTGATGTCTCATTGCAGTTTGGTTATCTTTTAATGGTAGTTGTATTACATTTATATGGTCTGTGTTGAATTACAAAATAGGTGTCTAACATTCCTTTGGTGTATCACCTCGTTAGCTTATGTTTACTTTTTCATATCTTCTCAAGCATGTCTCCTTGGTAAGATAGAGTAGAATAGATCCTCTGTAATTTACTTATATGCACCTTAATAGAGGAATAGGAATTGACCTCATCCGGAGAACTCTCTTGATTTCAAAGTCCCACACTTTGAGAGATGCTCCATGTTGTGCAAACACACTGATATTCTCAACTCATATAATTACACGAACTCAGGGGTGTTGTGATTCTACACTAATAACTCATATAGAAAAGATGGGTGATTTACAAGGAGAATTGTTTTTTGATCTTGGAAATATTGAAATAAGTTCTCATAGCAAAAACATCAGCATTTGAAATGGGTCCACAACACCATAAGAAATTCTGACCTAAATTATCTTTTAGACACTTCATTAGGAGTTTGTATGAAAATCCAAAGGAGAAATGAAGTAAATTGTGCACTCATAAGTATAGTTGTAGAAGGAACCAAACCTTGTTCAGTTCATGAGGCACCCAGTCATCCTGAGTGTAATAAATCCATGAATGCAGAATATGACTTTTTAAAATAGAATCAGATGTGGGAACTTGTTTATCTATATGTAGGTAATAAATCCATAGGTTGCAAGTAGATTTTCAAAACAAAATCCAGGGCATATGGATCCACCATCAAACATAAATCACTCTTAGTTGTAAATAGTTATGATTAGCATGATGGAATAGACTATGATGAGACCTTTGCACCCATTGTGAAGCTATAAACCACCAGGTATTTCTTTGGACTAACCACACAATATGGATGGAAAATTCAATAGATGGATTTTAAAATTGATTTCTTGTATGGTGATCTTATAGAATAAGTACACACAAACAAGCAAGGAGGATTTTTTGATGAACAACATCCTCAGAAGGTATGTCATTTAATTAAGTCTCTTTACAGAATCAAAAAAGCACCTAAAGCATAGTACAAAAAAATAGATGATCACCTATTATAGCCTAGTTTGACACATAGCCCCTCAAATTCAAATATGTATATCAAAAATATGAACGAAAATATTGTCATCTTGGTTTTTTATATAGATGATCTTGTGATTATAAGAAGTTATGACAATATTGTCGAAGATGTTAAGAACGATTTGAATAAATCCTTTGACATGATTGATTTTGGGCTACTTCACTATTATCTTGGCTTGGAGATATGACAGAAAAATATTTATTATTTTGTCTCCTAGATGAAATATGCCAAGACACTCAAAGAAATGTATGGAATGATAGATCGTAAACCCATACCCACTCCAATGGAAAAAGGTTTACAACTTTCGGGATTCTAAGATTGACCTCAAGTAGATGGTACTCTCTACAAATAACTTGTTGGAAGTCTCATTTACTTGACATATACCAAACCATATCTTTACTTTTTTGTGAACTACATTTTCAGATTCATGTAGGTGATGAAGAAATTTCATCAGATAAAAGCGAAGCATGTCTTAAGATATGTCTAAGGTACATTTTACTGTGGTTTTAAGTATCAGAAAAAATTTCAATTCTTTCTACAGGGATATACAGACTTAGACTATGTTGGATCTATTGATGACAAAAAACCAATCTCAGGTTGTATTTTTCATCTTAGATCTGGTCCTATCTTACGGATTAGTAAGAAGCAAACTATTATTTCTCTCTCATCCACTAAGGAAGAATATTGTGCCGCATGAGGAACTGTGTGTGAAGAGATTTGGTTACATCACATTATAGCAGATATGGGCATTCCTTATGAAAATCCTCCCATAATTATCAACAACAATAAAGGTGTGTTAAAACTTGTGAAAAATCTAGTTTTCCATGAGAGAAAAAAACACATAGAATTTGAATGTCAATACATTCGAGATCAAGTTTTTAACTACCACATTCAGCTCCAGTACTACCCAACAAATGCTCAGATCACAAATATTCTCACCAATTCACTTGGAAAAGAGAAATTCAAACTATTTCAGGGTTACATTTTTAAAAACAATGTTTTAAGGGGGGAATGTTAGGAAAATAATTAAATAATACATTGTTTTAGAAACTTCTCCGCAATGTTCTCTTCTAGGTTATTAGTCTCCTAGGATGCTATTATCTAGATCCTTCCTCTCTAGATATTTCTCCTCCGTGTATAAATATAGATGTATTTAGCTCTCATTATTATCAATAAAATCATCTACTTCTTTCTTCTATCTGAGTCTTCATCGATTTTGAACTAAAAATACAAAAATGAGACTGACTTACCTAACCTTGATACCTTTTCCTCTCTCCTAATTTAATAAGAATGGGTGATGGATAAGTTTGAGTTACAAGAAAATTCCTCCCTATCATTGTTCTCATATAGTTAAAAAACATTTCATTATAAAACTATAGCAGTTTAAATAAAAAACTAAACTGCAAATCAAAATTTAAGGCTAATCATAATAGTAACACTAATAAGAATAGTCAAAAACTTTAAGTGAATTTTAATGGAACATGTAATAACTGTGGGAAATTCAGTCATAAGGGAACAAATTGTCATGTGAAAACAAAAACATTTTTCAAAAATATTTAAAAAAAAAGAATTTTAACTATCAAAAGAAGACTCAAAACTAGAATCCAAAGTGAAACCAAGAAAATAACACTGCAAAAATAAATATTCTTTACACTACCCTTTCAATATAAAAATATAACAAATGGATCCTAGATTGTGGTGCCTCTAGGAAAATGAATTACATATGTAACGTCCTTACAGATGATGTAGAATGTTATCTGAAAGTTGTGGGGATGTAAAACTTGATAATGGAATAATAAATAATGTTTTGTTTGTCCTGAAAATAAAAAAAGAAAATTTTATCTTTCTCATAGTTAACTGAAGATATTTGTAAAAATAATTTATTATAAAATAAATGATATGTGAAAAATGAATTAATTAATGTTATTTCTTATGTTACTCGAAAAAATTATTCATATATCTTTGATGGACTTATTTTTTAAAAATATTTTTATTTTTCTTATAAAAATGATCTCCAATTATGGAATGAAAATGAGGACATCTAAAATTTAGGAGAATGTATGAAATATCATGTTGAAAATTTGTAATAGGTCTTCCTCAGATGATATTAGATCATGAAAATTGTGAAAATTGGTTATGTGGTAAGCAACATGTTGAATCTTTTCACAAAGATCATGATCTAATTTATTCCAACTTTTTAGAATTAATTCATAGTGATGTCAGAGGCCTAGTTAAAGAACCCTTGATGTTGGACCATAAATTATGAACACCATAAAATTTGATGTGACCATTGGATGATCTTTAAATGAATGGTGGCTGCTATTTGGGCATATATTTGGGGCCAAATTCCTTCATCTAGTGGCCTAAAATTGGATCACAACCTTTTTTAGGGATTGTCTATAACTTAGAGCTATAATTATTTTTACTCCAAAGCGAGGAATAAGCCAAGATTTAGCATGAGCCTTCATTTATGAAGGAATATTTGGCATGGAAAATTTAGGCCCCATTTGAGGTGTTTTCCTTTTACAATTTTTTTGTGTTTTAGGATTTTTTCTTAGAGATAGTGGGAAATAATAGGTAGATTGTAATTTTGTAATAGATAACTGTGGATTTAGGAATGATAAGGAAGTTGTTTTCAAGTTTCTTGAGTTTTTGAAAAAAAATTGTTTTGGAGGCATTTCAATGTCTTGTAGGTGGATCCACATCATTTGGTGGTTAAGTGCAATAAGTTATGAGGACAAAAAGGAGTAATCACTGGACATCATATTACAAAAAACATTGAAATCTCAATTTTTAGGGAATATTAGCAATCCGTGTACTAAAAAATTGAAAAATTTATATAAATATGAATCATAGCATCCATAATCTAGTTTCAAAACTACTAATTGTTTTTTAAAAAGGACAAGTTTAACTATATTAAACACTCAAAATTCAATGACTTGGTATTTTGTTTTGCAAAATCCTATAAGATTGTAGTCCATTTTCCCATGATTTGGATGACCAAAAATTGATTTTTTTTTCCTTTGGTGAAAGGTTAGATGTCGCTGTCTATCTTGGGATAGATTTTATTTTGTATTTTTTTTAGCAATATTTTTTATGATTTTTTCCTTGAAAGTGGTCTGAAAACATACAGAAAATGAATAACTTTCCATTTGTTTACCATAAATTCATAAAAATATCGAATTCAAATATATATTTTTTGAACCTGTATAAAATATTGCCATAGTTATGATGGTATAGATTTGATCACATTCTGAAAAGTGAAAAAAAACTTGTAGTCTTTAATGTGGACATGAACATTCTTGGGAAAAAGTATCTTAAATAACTACTATTAGAAAAAAATATAAAATTATATTTATCATATACTATTACCTTTAAAATCAATATTTCTACGAAGCTAACAGTCCCCCCTGCGTGATGGTACCATTTTTATGACATGTTTTCAATGTTTCGGCATGGTTCATGTCTGTAGAAGAGAAAATATGATGTTTTTCACCTTTCCCATCCCATAATGACCTTCCCAAGTAGAGGTTTGGGAAAAACAGAGATTTCCTAAGCCTTGAGGGTAAGATTTGATGTTACAGTCAGGACTACGATTGTGGTTTATAAACCTCAATCGTGGTTATAAATAGACCTATCGGTGAAGAACTGCAATCACGGTTTCTAAAATGTGAATGTGGTTCTTAGAATCATATTTACATGAATCCCAACATCCAATTCACCATGTGATTTTATTCTTTGACCTTAATGTAGGAATTTTTGCCACCTTCTGCACTTTTTTCTTGTCATCAGAAGCTATTTTTTACTATTTTTAAGGTTCCCTACATCATTTGGAGTTTTCCTATATCGATATAAACATCATGGAACACAAGAAACTAAGTTCAAAAAGGAAATAAATAAGTAAAAAAACACCAGAGGTATTAGAGAAAAAAGATTGAAAGATTTGGAGTGAATGCAGAAAATTCGTGAATAAAAAGGAGGTTCATCTTCAACCCCTACTATTATAAGCAACGAGGAACCAGGTAATTTATTTTTTATTAATATTGAAGGTGAATCAAATACTTATGATGTAGTTGATGTTGAAATTGAAGGATAAAATGAAAATGTGAATCATGAAATTCATTTTGAAACCATAGACAACCAAAATTTGGTAAAAACACCTGCTAGGATTTTATAAAAGAGACCTAATTATTTTATTGAAATTGTTGAAACATTTTGAAACCAATGTTTGAAAAACTTTTTGAATGAAAAATCAGTAGAAAAGCCACTAAAATTTTGGATAATCATTTTGAAATTTTAAATGATTCCTAAAGATGTTAGTTGTTGGTTAGTTTGATTAAATTGAATAAAAAATGACCTACATTAAACACCTTAGGACTGAAAACATCTAATATACCTTGTCATACCTCTTCAATTGTTGAAAACCAATATGATGCATATCACACTGTTTGTGTCAAGATATGCATAAGTGATAGTAATGTCATGCATCATGTGCTTACTACTAGTGTTGTAAGTGAATATGTTGGTGCTCAAATTAGTCTCACTCCATTTGTTATTGAAATCGCTTAGTTTGCGGCCTCTGTCACATTTTTGTCTCCCCATTTTGGTGCTTGAAGGCTCTGTCCTCCATTCTATTTCCATGGTCTATTCCTTCCTTGGCCGAGGATCACTTAAATACCCAAAAAAAAAATTTATTCCTCTGACCATATGAAGGAGTTTGTTACTAGGTCGTAAAACTCAAGCTTTTTCTTTCCCTCCATTTTTCACAGTCACATTTTTTTGTCCTTGTATTTTGTGTCCCAAATACCTGAGGAAACATGACTGGATGTAGCTTATAGGATCATGTTTAAACCTTGTAACTCTTCCAAATTCTCTTTCCTTGGAGAAAATTTCATCTCCGGGCTCAAACAGTGGTTTCCCTGCACTTTTATGGTTTGACGGGTGTGTTTTTCCCAGTCAAATTTACGTCCCTGTATCAATGGAAACATGTCTCTTTTTGGTTGGATGCAGCTTGGCAGGGAACTCTAAAAATTATATGGCTTGCTTCGACCCAAAACTTGTCCATGTGGAGGAACGATACTCATTTGAAAATTCACCTTTTGATTTGGCCTTGGAGTTACGCCGGGAGGACACGTGGATGATTCCACTTCTTTTCCTGGACTTAGAGAAATTTTTATATAGCCAGTATGGTTTTTACAGGCCATGGACATGTGGTGAACATGCGCTCGTTCAGGGTCTCCGCTCTTGAGGACTATCTTGAAGTTGCACCATGAGGCCACGTGGAGGTGTCCACCGGGCCTTCCCTTTGAATTTTCAAGAAAATTTCTAAAGGGTCTGGGAAACATGGAGGGACTACGAATATTTTGGAACCAGCCCCTAGATTTTATTTTGAAGAAGCACCAAGAGGAAACTTGGAGGCTTTCGTTGAATCTGCCCTTTGCTTGGACTTTTTGAATAGCCAAAGGAGACTACCTCAGACCCTAGACACATGGTGTCTTCTGCTGAACTTTCAAATTTTTAAAGACTCATCCAGACCAAGACACGTGTTGAGAAAATACTTATTTGGGTTCTCTACTTTTGGGGACCATCTCAAAGATACACCTTTGAGACATGTGGCAGTTTGAAAATTCAAAAGGTGAGGAGGTTGGCTTCCAAGGGAAATTTGAAAAATTTTACTTTTTGAAGAAAGGGGTTAATGTGTAAAAAGGAAATTCCATTTTGTAGGGACCCACATTGGGACACGTGTCAAGCTAGTTTTTCAAGGTGGAGGGGTAGAGTAAAATGAGAAATTTTGAATTTTTTTCCAAAAGTTGTAAAAAGTAAACAAGATCCCCCATGCCCATTTTTGACTCGGATCTCCCATGTGAACTATCCAAATTCAAAAGGGAAATCGATGGCAATAGTGCATCTGTATCTGATTTTTCTGCCATTTTCTCCAAAGCTCTTAGGGATGCAATTTTTTATGATTTTTTAATCATTTCTTGACGTCTCTTGTATGCCAAATGAAGAGGAGACTTATATTGATATCTTGATTTGGTAGGGAAGATCTGAGAATTTCTTTTACCATTAAGATGTAATTTGACTATCGGGTTCAATCTAATTTTCCGATCTTTCCTTCCTTGGAACGCAAAAACTAGATTTGACAGATTGGAGGAGGAATTAGTTAGCGCGTGAGATGAAGAGTGATTTACCATATGAAAAGATTAAATGCTGGAAATATTTGAAGAGATTTTTTAATGCACCTGATAACTTTTTTGTAGATCTTATTATGGGGTCATGATCATAATTGCAACAAGAAATGATGCTTTAAATATTTTTCTGTTTTCGGAGAAAAAGAATCTGTTGTAGAAAAAATGTTATAAATTGCATGAACTTGTCGTACAAATTATTGGAGTGTTAGAGGTCAGGAGTATTTTCCTAAGAGAAAAGTTTGATATAGCTCGTATTTCTGAGAAGCCATCTGAGGAACCTTTCTATTTCTTGTGTTAAATTTGATCATGTCAAGGTGGTTGCAAGTTTACAACCATTGACAAGATCTGAGATTGTTCTAGAAACTTTCCCTTGCTGATGAGTTTAATCCAATTTGAGTTAATCTATGTTGATTTTGGGTAAAATTGTGTCTGCTTCATTTCTGAATGTCTACAAATAGTTTTTCTTGTTTGCATTACAATCTTACATTGAAATATTTTTGAATCACACAAGATCTTATCCTCGTGATAGTTTGGTGGCATTTGAAATTTCATTTATCAGAAGATATTTCATTTGATAGTGAAATAAATGAATTTAAAATCACTATTACTCCTACCATGACGATAAGATTATTTGTTAGGCTTTGAGGGTATCTTAGGTGTGATGAAACAGAGGTTGATAATGTTTAATTAAGTTTTTCAATTTGAGCCTTCGCTTTCGATTCTTAAAGTTTGTGTGAAAACGTGATGATCTGGGCCTCCATTAAAAGCAAACCTTCTAGTTAAAGGAGAATGTTAGTTTTTATGAAGCATTCTATTGATTAAGCCTTCCATTTTTGTAAAATATTTCAAATATCTAGTGAATCAAGTTCATTCTACCTCAACTCCCACAAAAAAATCATTTAAAATTAACCAATCTTACCCATACTACCCTTGTTTGTCCTGTATGTGTGCAAATGCATAATTTCTATTACCAAAACATATAAAAGCAATTAGTTTTTCATTGTCTTTAGTGTCCTGATCGTTTCTTATAAAGTATCTCCATTATCTTAGAAAATATATCCATTATCTAGGGTGACAACTCATGAGAGTTAGGTTTTGTTGTATTGATCATCTTTTCTTTAAGGTCTTCTTAATAACTTTACATGGAAGAACATCTCCATATCCCCCAAAAACAATAGGCTACAAAAGGGTCCTCTCACCCTTATTAAAGCACAACCATAAAGTAGTGAGGATAGATCAAATCCTCTTGAGGGTGTTATCCATTTCCCCACTTCTGAGTGACAAAGAGCAAGCTGTAGTTTTCCCTGGCTACAAAATGACACACAACATGATTTGTTTGTCTCTAAGCTTACTTTCAAATCTATGATGTTGTTCAACTTTTGAGGAAGAATCAATTTAGGTAGCAACACCATTTTTTGTTCCATTGCCAGGGACATTTTTTATTACAGTTCATATTTCAGACCCTGGTAAGCATTTCTTATATGCTCTAAGTGCTAGTACATTGTTTCAACATCATCCTGTGTTCAGGCCTGTAAGAAGTGTTCAGTGTTATAGGTGTTGTGTGCAATATTTCTAGTTTTTATAGTTATTACACTAATTTTCATTGATAAACTGGTGTAAAGGAAGGTTAGATCATTTCCATTTCTAGTTTCTAGTGCTGACAGACATTTAACAAATCATATTTTTTAGTGCATTTGCACAACAAAGGTGGAAATTTTTAGTGGCGACTCCATGTTGATATGATTTTTGGAAAATACCAATTTCTTAGCCTTTATCCAGTGAGATTTTTTACTAATCTTTGCAAAGCTGGAAGGAAGAAGGTATTTCTTTGGTAAGGATCCTACTAGGGCATTATTTTGAGAGCTAGGAAAAATAAAGTCAGATGGAAGAAAATCCTGGAGAGTTGTTGGAGATTAGGAGTCAATAAAAGAGATCCATTGATGAAGGTGATTAGCATATCATTGAAGATTGCCATTCAAGTTCTTCTGAATCAGGTAGTCTTTTTGTGGAGTTGAATTCTCCATCTAAATAAAGCCTTCATTTGAATTTGAAAAGTTTGCTTCTCATTCTACACCTGTATTTTCCAAAGTTGATAGGGTTCTCTAAGAAACAGAGCCCTTAAAGGATACCCATTTTGAAAGTTATAATCCTATGTTTCAAAGACCTCTTGTCCCTTATCAATTTGATTCTCCTCCAAGGTCACCTCTCCCCAAAACAATATAGCCCATCCCCCACCTAGACCTCATTTTTTTGTAAATACCTTTGGTCCTATAAGTTTTGGAGGGATGGTTGGTTATCCAAATGCAGTTCCCCAAGATGTAAGAAATATACTACCAAAGTTCTAAGGAAATAATGCTATAATTGTTGATCAACATTTTAAAGCTTTTCATCAACATGATGGAAGACTTTGCGATTCAATTTGAAGATGTATATATCAAAGTTTTTATCCATATTTTGGCAGAAGATGTAATGGATTGGTATAAGTCTTTGCGAGACAATTCCATTGATTCTTGGATAGAAATGAACAATGCATTTAGATTACAATATGGTGATAAAATAGACCCTAGGTTTTTTTTTAGAGTTTGAAAATATCAAGAAGAATCCTAATGAATCAGTGCATGATTTCAACACAAGATTTAAAAATACCTTGAGGATATTTCCTGTTAATGTGAGGCCATGACATGAATCATGTTTGATAAAGTATTCAGATGCATTCGATAAGAAATATGCTTAATATTTGAGGGACAAAACCCCTACCAATTTGAGACAAGCCTTCACCATGGCTCTACAAATTGAGAACAACATTAAAGCAATTAGAAAACCTCCTAAGAGGGAGGGTGTCAAACTGGTTAACCCTGAAAAAAATCAAGAAAGTAAGGTTGTTTATTTGGAGGAAGTTGTGAAAAATTTGGCAGGGGATGTTAAAGAAATCTCATACAAATTAGCTCAGATAGAGAAAGGAATTAGGCAGAGTTCATAAGGTCGGCACAAGCACCAAGGCCCTAGATATATTTACAAATCATCATAGAAATGAGTAGAGATCTGATGACAGAGGAAAGGGACCTGTTGAATTTGGAAATAAATAGCCCCAGGCTAGGGAAAATAGAATGGTGCCTAATCCTTTGGCTACCAAAGTTGTTATGGTTGAAGAAACATATGTAACTGATTGGTGTGATAGATATTTCATGTCCCATGCTCCATGTGAAGTAGATCAGTAAGTAGAAGAAGAAGTTGATGATGAAATACTGATGATGATGTCTACATGATGGGTTGCCCCATGAGCTCACGACAAGGAGCAACTTCAACTAAGGTAATAAGTATTAGAAATTTTGCTGATTTTTAGGATTGCATCCACTGGGTACCTCTTATTCGTTCCTCTCATACTTTAGAAATAGATGTTGTACAAGTTTTTGAAATACCTAATAATGAATTTGAATATTTAAGAGATTTAATGATAAAGAATTATGATGGAGGAATCCCATCTGAGGAGGATAGGTAGTTATTGATGAACATTGTTGTTGCTCAAGAAAAGGATTATAATACTAGGAGTAGTGTTGTCAAAAGAGTAGGGCCTCAAGTCAAACCTAAAACTCCATTGCTTACTAGTATTCCTAGAGAGGCTCCTAAGAAGGATACACCTTCCAAAGGCCTTGTTGTCCCAAATAAGATTCATACTTCTCCTCATGCACAAACTGTCAAAAATATCATGTCTTCTGATGAGTTTGTCAATCTCTCTTCCAATTATTCCTTGCCAAAGTATGTTCCTTAAGATATTTCCCAAGTATTGAGTCATATCAAGTTTTGATTTCCAATTGTTGAGTTGCTAAGGATCCCTGAGCATAAGAAAAGTTCCTTTGAATACTTAGGGTTGAAAGAAGAGAAGACTAGAAATGTAAACATTGTGGAGACTCCTCCAATCATTGAAGAGCTAGAAACACCACCAACATTGGAAGAATTAGGTGAACCACCTAAGGTTTATTTGGGAACATCCTTGGTAGTGTCTTAGCTAAATGTAGATCCATTCTTCACTACTATGATCATTAAGGAAAGATTTCTACACAATTGTATGTTTGATTTAGGAGCATCATGTAATGTCATGCCTCTTGAGGTCATGAATGAACTAGATATCAAAGTAACAAAAACATATGGGAAGCGTACTGTCATGGATTCCAGAGAGGTTCCAGTGTCAGGATGTGTGAAAGGTTTGGTGGTACAACTTGCAGCTTACCCGGGTAGAAACTTGAAGCTTGATGTTGTTATAGCTGATTACACAACCAAGTAGGGTATGTTGTTGTCTAGAAAATGGGCTGTAAGTGTTGGTGGGAGTGTTCAAATGGATATGTCCTATGCCACCATCCCAATTGAGGGCAGCCTTTTCAAGTTATATGGAGAAAAGAAAATGTTTCACCTCATTGAAGATCCCAACAATGCGTCTTATGAAGTGTTGTACACAAGTGTTTATGCTGAAAAATTTGTTGGATTTGCTGATGGGAAAGGGAAAAAAGTGGATGAATGTAAGAGTCTTAAACAAGTAGGATCTCCATGGACTTTTTTAGTTGATGGAGCTTGCTCCAAATTTGGAAATGGTGCTAGTGTAGTTCCGATTTCTCCAAGCTCGGAAGAGTTTGTTTTTTATTTCAAACTTAAATTTGAGTTTACTAACAACATTTCTGAATATGAAGCATTGTTTTTAGGTTTGAGAATTACTTGGAAATACTATGTTAAAGAAATTATTGTTAAGGGAGATTCAAAACTAATTGTCAAACAAATCAGAAAATTGTATGCCAATAAAAATCAGAGGATGAAATAGTACAAGCATGCAGTCTTGGACTTGATTGAGATGTTTGTTTCATTTAATATTGTGAATCATGACAAGAAATTCAATGTTATGGAAGACAATCTTGCAGTATTGGGGTCTCAGTTTGATAATTGTGCAATTTCCCCATATTGTGAATATGATGTTGAAGTGTTAACAAGGCCATTTGTCCCTTACAACATTAAACATTGGAAATTTTTTGATGATGATGTTCAGGTCAAAATATTTCTACATAACAAAGGGGATTTTGTTGATCAATGTATTTATTGGGAGCCAATGGTGTGTGCAGTAGAGGGTAAAGAAACTTTGTTTGGAAAAGACATCATCCAACTAAAAACTAATACCATTCATAGAGGATTGGTTACTCTTGAATCAAAATTTGATAATGCTAATTGCATTATTAACAGGAATATAACAGCCTCAAGGTTTTTTAGAACATGACCTTGGTATAGAGGAGAAACGAAGGAAGATCTGGTTGGGAAGCAATCTGAACAAGGAGGAAAAGTAGTCTGATGTCCAATTGTTGAGAAAATATCAAGATTGTGTAGATTGGTCTTATTATGAACTAAAGGCATATTGAGAGGATATGTTTCAACATGAAATTCCTTAGGAATCTAATGCAAAGCCATTCAAGAAAAAATTGAGGCTGATAAATCCACTCATATATCTTAAAATTGAAGAAGAACTGAAGAAATTGAGGGATGGAGGGATTATTCATCCCACAAGGTATTCTTCTTGGGTTGCAAACTTAGTTCTAGTTAGAAAAATGAATGGTGATATTAGGTTATGTGTGAATTTTAGAAATCTAAACAGAGCATCAATGAAGGATAATTATCCTTTACCAAACATGGAAAACATGCTACAATTAGTTACTGGTTCTGAGTTGCTTTCTACCTTGGATGGTTTCTCTGGCTATAATCAAGTTGTTGTAAAGGA
This sequence comes from Taxus chinensis, assembly GCA_019776745.2. Lineage (NCBI taxonomy): Eukaryota > Viridiplantae > Streptophyta > Pinopsida > Cupressales > Taxaceae > Taxus > Taxus chinensis. The sequence goes on along the minus strand of CM034148.1, from coordinate 771,046,548 downwards.
TTCAAAAAGAATCAAGACAACCTTTACCAATCCTAGGGGAATTTATGTCTATTTTAGAATGCCCTTTGGTTTGATGAATGCTGCAGAAAATGTTCAAAGAGAAATGGATGTTACTTTTGCTGGTTACATTAATGATTTTATTTCTATTTACCAACATGATGTGACTGTGTTTTCCAGAAGGAGAGTATGGAATTTCACTCAATCCTAATAAGTTTCATTTCATAGTGCAAAAGGCCAAATCACTTGATCACATTGTATCAAAGGATGGTGTACTGATAGATCTGGAGAGGGTAGAGGCCATCAACAAGGTCCCAATTCCAAGAACCAAAAAAGGAATTCATTCCTTCTTTGGGAAAATAAACTTTATCAAAAGATTCATATAAACCTTTGTTGAGTTAACCATTCCAATTACCTGCATGCTAAAGAAGGACCAAGTTATCAAGTGGGAAGAGACTGCAATTAGAGATTTCAATGGGATTAAAGAAGCATTAAAGCATGCCCATATTTTATCATCTCAATATTATAAGAAGCCTTTCCAAATGTTTTATTTTACTTTAAAGAACACTGTTGCATATGTCTTGTTACAAAAGGATGATTAGGGGGCTGAGAGGCCGATTTCCTTTTTCAATAAGGCATTGCAGGGGGGTGAGTTGAAATACACCATTATGGAGAAACAAGCATTTTTCTTGGTAAAAGTAACAAAGGTTTTCAGACCTTACATTTTGAGATCTAAAGTTGTTGCTTATGTTCCCCACACCATGGTGAAAGATGTCTTATTAGAGATGGTGATCACTTACGCCACCCCAAAGATGCCACTGGGCAAATGTAGACACCTATAATTACGCCCAGGCAGTTTAAATGACTTAAATTGCGCTAATTATCCCCTTTCTCGCAAATCAATGACATTTCATTAGAAGCACTCATTTGCCCTCATATCATCATTGATGGAATTACACTAAGATAATTTATTAAGTTGCCTATCCAAAATATACCCTAATAAATGACCTTCCGTTAATAAGGGTGGGCCTCTTCTACCTAGATTAATGAATTATTATTAGTTAAGTATTCTTTCAGTTCATGGTAACTAGTAAATCGATATTAAGTTGATTTAATCCCTTTCTAATAGCCTAAATCGCACTAATATTGTTCTGAAATGGCTTCTATAAGGTTACACCTACCTATTAATTAAGAACCTTTAATTAATTAAAGCACCCCAACTCCCATGACTTGTTAAACATGTATTAAATCCTTCTCAAGTAAGGTTGCCTGTATTAAAGCAACATTATCCACTCCTAATCATGTTTTACCTTTAGCCCACATTCATGAGAATGTGTTGAATCCTTTATCCTTTGGGCTATATAAAGAGCCCTCCACCTATCTTTTTACTTACACCTAAACTTTCTAAGAGAGTGAATGCAAAGCATATAGCAAATAGACTAACAACTTGCACTTTTACCCTTTTGAAATTTCATCATCTTGAAGAGTTAAGCCTCTTTCTTAAAGTTCTTAGGTCATATGGGAGGTGTCAAAGGGGTCTTGTAGCCCAACTTTGATTAGGCCCTCATTCTTAGGTTACTTGGAGCATACTAAGGATAACTATTTTGATATCCATGGAGCTTACTTAGGTCCATTCATTTATTTGTTGTTAGAGAATAGATGATTTTAGATATTTAGCATTGTTAGTTTCAAATTTTGTACTTGATGAATGCTAGCATCTAACCCTTGTTTAATTCTTATCTTGATGGTGTTTATGCTTTGTTGTTCAGCTAAATTGCTAAGTTAAGGTATATTTAGGTGTTAGTTCTTTACTTCATTTGATTTAGCATTATTTTGACAAACAACACATGAACACATTTGACACGCCTGGTGGGACGTACTCCATTGTCTTTTGCACTTAATTTCAAGTTTTTGTAGTTAAGTTTCATTTTTGGTTACTAACCCTCTTTTATACATGTTGATCTAACTTGCTTTTCTTTAACTTGTTTTGTTGAGTTTTCAATGTGTAGAGTCTTTCTTGTAGGTATGAAGGAAGTGAAGTCCTATCAAAATTGGAATTGATGGGGAAATTTTCAAGATTTCTCCCATGTTTTCATTTTTTAGAGCTTAATTTTTTAACATTCTACATGCTAGTTTTGTCAATTTCTTGAAAATTTTAAATTATTGAGCATGTAGGTTAGTATTTGATAGTGTTGAGTCTTTTATTTACATATTAATGTGGTGGGTTTCTGTCAAAATTTACTCTTGGTGAGAAAAATTCAATATTTCATCATGTTTTCATTTTTAGAGCTGTACTTTTTCATCATTCTACATGCTAGTTTTATCATTTTTTTGAAAATTTTAAATTCTTGAGCATGTAGTGTTAATTTTTGATAGTGCTTGAGTCTTCTATTTACATATACTGATGTGATGGGTTGTTATCAAAATTGAATCTTGGTTGAGAAAAATTTGCCCATTTTACAGATTAAGAGACATTTTTTTTGACAATTTTTGAGCTGTACTGTTTCAAGTGCATAACCGTGAGCATAAGAACTAGTATGCGTAACCCATCTTCTTGAAGGCCATAACTTAAATTCTCCTCCAGACCTCGCAATGACTCCATTTTTTTGTGTTGGAAAGGTATTGAAGATAACTATGCAATAAAAACATAAATGTGATGGGATTTATACTGTACAAAAATTGTAGGTTTTTCTATTAGTTGGAAAACTGGTCCCATTTTCCAACATGTCTAGGGATGTTTTGATTGACATGTTGTGAGTGCATGTCCAGTGCTTACCTCGATTTAGTAAAAGAGCATATGTGTATGCCATCTTCCGATTGCCATACCTTTTGGTCCCGATACTTGAGAATCAAAAACAACTTTTATCTATATGTTTTTAAGGTATTGATGATTAAATTTGCAATGAAATTTGATTAATTCGAGATTTACACTTACAGGGAAGTTGTAGGTTTTTCTGTTATTTTACAAACTGGTCATTTTCTCATATGGTCTAATGTTTTGATTTGAATGTTGTATTTCCATTTCTATACTAGATTGGGATCAAAGTTTGTGTACGCTCTTCTCTTGAAGCTTAGGGTGATCTTGAGAATCAAAAGACAACTTTGATCTATATCATTTTATAACATTTGGATTAAACTTGGAAATTTCATCTATTCACTTTTGGTTTAAGGGAATGAACATTTTTACAAAGCATTTTTCAACAGTCCTTTGATTTGAAGTTTTCCATTTCTCTATAGTTGGGATAAAGTTTTTGTATGCTCTTCTCTTGCACCTTAGGGTGATCTTGACAATCATAAATAACTTTGGTCTTCATTTGATAACATTTTGGTAAATTGGAAACTTCATCTTTCATTTTTGGTTTAAGCGAATGAGCCTTTATACAAAGCAATTTGTCAACGGTCCTTTGATTTGAAAAGATTTTCCATTACTTTCTATAGTTGGGATAATTTGTTGTGTATGCTCTTCTCTTGCATCCTTGGATGATCTTGAGAATCAAAAGACAACTTTTAATCCTCTTTTAAATAATGTGATTTTCTTGGAGAACTAATAACGCTTGAGTGCAGGACTTAAAAAACGCTTGTCAAAGAAAGGAGGAATTAAAACAAAATCAAAAACTACTAATACAGTTGTTATACAAGTTACCAAAAGGTGTTCAAGAAAACCACACCTAATTAAAAAAGATAAAAAGAACAACATATTCAAAACATTGTATTCCAGGTTTCGAAAAAGGGCATGTCCATCTCCGCTCAACTGGAACATAACCCCTTTGGCATAACGCCTTAAGCTACAACAATGGGGGTGGTTCCAAGAACCCCAAAGTAGTCCATGCAAAAGGGAACCTTGTGGATGAAATGGGAAGTGCTCCGTACTACCTACTTGACTAGTGATTCCTTTGTGAGATAGTGTTATAGGTTGTTCATTTGTGGCGACCCCAGTGATAGTACACGTAGATGCACTAGTTGCCTACTGTTCTTGAAGGGGGGTAAAGTAAAGCTGAGATACTCCCAAACTAGTCAGTGTAACTTTTTGTGTAAATCGTGCTCGCTCATGGCAACTTTGTAACACCTAGGGCGAGAGAACCACCTAGGAGAATATACTTTTGCTAGGAGCCCACTTTGACCATTTTAAAATAGTGTTGAGTTGTGAACCTTATTTTTGAGAAATGTGTGATGTATTACTTTCACCTAGTTTTTTACTTTCCTTACGGCGAGGTGAAACTCTGTCGACGTGAGGCTAGCATTTTTTGTCATTTTTTCTTGATTTATTTCCTTCATATTCTTTTGACACTTTGTTGATCAAAAGAGGTGTGATTACCTTTGTGTGGCCATTTGAATGTTTCTCTCACTTTTATGTCCGTTTACGCCCATCCATGTTTGCGGCTGAGTTAGTTAAACATCTAAAGTGATTGGAGGTGTTTTCGTGTCATTTGGTATCCCTTGTGATCTTGATACCCACGTCAAGATCGTCATTATAGTTAGGCATGGTTCATCACCGCGGACTTCCATATAGGAGTTATTTTGTTTTTCTCGTATCATTACAATTTTGATATTTACATCTTGTTTCTTGTAAACTCAACATAAATACCTATATTGTATGGTTATGCTGCACACATTCTTAACTATTCCTAGCTATACATTGCAGCTTTTTTTTTGTTCGGTTTTATTATTACCCTAGATTTCAAAAGTTGCTAGGCACTACCATTTTTGCATGTTATATCAATAACACCTTGATATCAATACATCCAGTTTCTTGCAAAGTGGGTTAACATATCTTGGTGATATTGTTGTGTCATTTGCAAATTGTAATTGGCACTTTTTGAGATATAGGTCTTAATCATACTTGAGCTTTCTCTTCATATATCTTGATTGGGAGATCACATTTAACTTCATGTATTTACTTATGTCTTGTTAATTCATTTTAATTTGGAATAATTGGAGACATCTTTTTAATCATCTAGCGTATCACAAATTACTTTGAAACGTAGTCTAGGAAGTACTTCATTTGATTAAGTTTTGGTACCAAACAATTGTTTCATTGGTGACTTTATCACTCTATCACATTGGAATTCTCACACTATTAATTTACTCTTAACACATACATCTTGTGTTTCAATTAGGGGTATTCATTGAATTTTCAAAAAATCTACAACTTACCTTAGTGAAACTTATCACGAAAACATGGCTCCCAAGATGCATCTAGGTTTAAAGAAACAAACATATGAGGAAAAACATGTGCAAGCTTGGGAAACCTCTAACAAACAAGGGTCAAACCCATTTATCAGACATGATCAAGGACCACTATTTTCTACAGAAAAGGAAATAGAAGAAATATTCGACCATAGTGGAAACAAATTAGAGTCACCACACACATGAACTTTGATTTTGACCCTGCTCTACTAGATGAGTTTCTCCTCAGAAAAAAAGATAGAGTTTTGGCACGGGCCATGGAATTAGGGACAAAAATACCCATTGAGAAGGAACAAATACTTACAAATAAATGACACTACTAAGGAAGAACACCCTCTTATCAATATGGAAGATATTTTAACAAGCGGGCATGCTTTCACTTCTTATGCAGAAAATGATAAAGTGGTAGGGCATAGAATACCCCTCATCAAAGTGCCACAAAGAAACAAGATAGAACATGAGATAGGGGAAGAACCTCCACAATACGAAGAGGAAGAGCCTTTAGAAGAAGAAGACACAAACCAAGTCACAATCCAACAACAACTCAGTAACCTAAGCCAGTAACTAGCTTTGCTTACTTTCCAGGTAAAGAAAGACACAAACAAGAATGTTCAAAATTCAAGGCCTAAGTTTAGGATCCACGAACTCCATCAAGAAAACCAAGGAGAAGAAGACACGGGGTATCATCATGTACATGTCCCCGCTTCTCCCACTAGAGAACAATTTCTTACATAAGAAGTGCAATATATGAAAGCAACGCTTGCGAGCATACAGGAAAGCAATATAGGGAGCATTAGGAAATAAAAATACAAAGAACTATACCCCTATCCTTTTGACAATACAATGACCCTTCAACCCTTTCCAAAGAAATTTGATACGCCAAAGTTTGAAAAATACAAAGGAAAGGGAGACCCAAGGGATCATGTTAAATATTTCTACATGGCATGTCAAGAGGTGTCTTATAGTGATAATTACCTCATCAGACTTTTTCCTAAGAGTCTCGGAGGTCAAGCATTAGAATGGTTTACGCGCTTGCCACGAGGATCAATTTTCACCTGGCCAGAATTGGAGGAAAGATGCGTGCGTCATTTCTCATATAACATAGAGAGTGACGTCACCATGGCAGACTTGTGTGGCACAAAACAACGCCCAGTTAAGACCTTCGCCAGCTTCCTCCAACGATGGAGAGGGATAGCTAGTCGCTTCCCTTGCGCTTTCCTTGAGAAGCAACTAGTCAGTATTTTCGTCCCTAATCTCAACCCAGATATAGCTTTCCACCTCCAAATGCATTTTGTCCGCACCTTTGAGGAGGTTATCGAGAAAGGGATTCAAATAGAAAAGGCTTTCATTGCCAAAGGCACCCTCAAAACCCAATCTAAAGATAACCAAAGTGTCAAACCCGCTGAAAAGCCAAAGATATTTAACAAAAATAAAAACGTGGTGGGAGACGGAATCACTGATTCCAAACATGTTCAAACGGTCCAAACCAGTCAACCTTTTAAACTGACCAAGGGCCCAATTCAACCACCACCAAAGTGACGAACATTCACCTCCCTCAATGAACCATTGTCTGTCATACTAAAACAGTTGGATGCGGCCCACATGATGACCTATCCTACAACGCAACCATTTGATGACAACACTCCTAAACCTTCATGGTATAAGGAGCATGAATACTGTGAAATGCATCACGTTAAAGGTCATAAAACAGACAAATGTTTGCGACTTCGCCACTATATTCAAGACCTCATTGACAACGGGGAGATAGAGGTGGATAACCCTAGCCACATGCAAACACCTAACGAGAAAATGGGGATTTATAAGGAACCATTCCCCAAGCATGATAAGTCGGAAAAGGCAAAACCGGATCGGGGGGAGTCATCCCAAACCTATAAAGCCATGAAGTACTTGTATACCAAGAGAGATAACAATCATTACGATTCACTTATCGGATGTATTCACTCCCCTACTGACCGTGTCAATACCATCCAGATCAAGGGAAAGGACTGCGCTGCGGTAACAAGGCATGCCCGCCTCGTGATTCCAGAACCTTCTCTGTTGACCCCGCAAACTGGTAAATATAACCTTTTAGAACAACTTAAGAAAACACCTGCTAAGATCTCGATCTTAGATCTTCTCAAGATATCCAATGTGCATAAGGACATTTTGTATCAAACTCTTCAGGGGTCGGGAGTGCCTTTAGAAGTCGATCCTGCATACCTTCAAGTTGCGGTGGAAAATATTACACCCAGTGAGCATCTCACTTTCAACCATAGGGAGGTCCCTACCGAGAATCCTACACATAATCTTCCCTTATACATTGAGGTAGTTGTTACCCGCAGGAAAATCAAACGGGTGCTTGTGGATAACAGATTTGGATTGAACATCTACACGCTTAAATTAGTCAAACAATTGGGACATACGGAAGAAGACCTTGAGTCCCATATCATCACTATCACCGCATACGACAACGCGGAAAGAGAATCAACAGGAACCATTACATTGCCAATGGAGGTGGGCCCCACTTGCCATCAGACAAAGTTTCACGTCTTAGACTTGGAACTTCCTTATAATATGCTTCTAGGCTGACCATGGATCCATGCCATGCAAGTAGTGCCATCAACATTTCAGCAATGCATCAAGCTGAAGCATGAGGGACATACAGTAACAATACCAGGAGACTCAGAGCCCTTTGCTCATTGTAGAGCTCTTAATAGCTTTGCATGAAAGGGTACATACGCATGTCCCTCCACAGATATAGCTGTCCCTCTTAATTCTGAGGCCATGAAATCTCGAGTAGATTCAAATTCTCTTAGTTCTTGCACTCATGGGGCATCTACTTCAACATCTCCATTTACTTCATGGGAGATGAAAACTCTGGAATATGGCTGTGGGGAGTATAATGTACAACAAGTGCTCTTGGTTTCTGACCTCTCCTTGTCACCCAAGACTAAAGGTCGACCCAACTACTGCTTCAGGAGACCTAGAGAGGAACATACTATTGGGTCGTTGCTACCTGGAGGCTTGTTAGCTGAGGAAAAATTACTTGATCCACCTACTACTTGGGTCCCTTAGGACACTCAGCCATCTTGTTATCAAACCCCAGAATATGAAAAATCTAGCAGAATGATGTACTCCATGGGCTACAAAGGCCTAGGATGTGGGAGGAATGAACAAGGACAAAGAAAACCAGTCCCTCTTCCACATTTCAAAATAGAAAGATATGGCATTGGGATTTGCCCTTATGGAGCACACCCCAACGATCAAGATGCGACTTGTTCTGAGCATGAAGATAGCTCTAATTATCTAGACAATGATACGGATTCTTGTTGTAGCCAATATGAGGATCTGGCCTCCATGAACCTTTTCATGAATAATGTTGTCCTAACCATCACCCCCAATGAACCAACCCTTGACCTTGTATACCCCTCCCTTGTTGAATGGGACCAACAACGTCATGTGCCACTAGATTTATTCGAGAATGACAAGGCTATTGCAGAATTCATGGGCATAAGGGATACAATTCCCATTGGAGATCACAAGAAGGGTTTCTTTATCGACTTAGACACCTACGCCTACTTCGACGAGGAGGCTGAACTTCGTGGTCAGCAAAATTTAAAGAAAAGCGAGGGCAAGAGTTCTAAAGAAAAGCCTCGAAAAAAATCAAAGTCCAAGTCACACAGTGAAAACCTCTTTGAGGCATTGGCTGAAAAACAAATAAGAAAATCAAAGGACAAACAAAGTGACCACGCCAAGGATGAAAATATCTTAGAGACATCCTTGAATGAAGATCTCAACCTACCTCCTGATCCCACGCGTATGGATGATTTATAAAAATTGTTAGTTGAAGAAACCATTGATGTCAATATTGGTACTGAAGAAGATCCCAAGATAGTAAAATTGGGAGCATCACTCTCAACCAGAGAACAAAAGACGTTCACTATGCTACTGCGAGAGTTTATTGATGTGTTTGCATGGTCTTACAAAGACATGCCCGACTTAGATCCAACTTTGGTCATGCATAACTTGGTTGTGCACGCAGACGCTAAGCCTATCAAACAGAAGCTTCGAAAGATGCACCCAAGAGTGGCCTTGTTAGTTAAAGAAGAGTTGGAAAGGTTGCTTGCAGTAGGATTCATCAGGCCAATTGATTATTCTGAATGGATATCGAAAATTGTTCCTATCCAGAAGAAACCTATTGGTATCCGAATTTACACAGATTTTAGGGACATCAATAAAGCTTTCCCTAAAGATGACTTTCCGTTGCCCAACATTGACATGATTCTTGACTCAACTGGAGGGTATGAAATGCTATCACTTATGGATGGCTTTTCAGGTTATAATCAAATTAAGATCGCTGAGGAAGACCAACACAAAGCAACTTTCACAACTCCTTGGGGCACCTTCTGTTATCAGGTGATGCCATTCAGCCTTAAGAATGCGGGAGCAACTTATCAGCGGGCCATGACAGTAATATTTCATGATATGATTCATGACATCATGGAAGACTATGTAGACGACATCCTGGGAAAGTCCAAAACAAGAGAGGAACATCCTATCATTTTGCGGCGTATCTTTGAATGCCTACGTGAATACAAAGTCAGGATAAATCCAAAGAAGTGTGTCTTTGGTGTGCTATCTGGGAAACTATTAGGCTTCATCATGTCAAGACGAGGTATTGAGGTAGACCCTACTAAAGTATCTGCCATCACAAAAATGCCTCCACCTGAGAATATCAAGCAACTGCGTAGCTTGCAAGGGAAAATTCAAGCCATTCACCGCTTTATCTCCCAGCTTGCAGATAAATGTCACTCATTCACTCATTTGCTTAAGAAGGACATCACTTTGATCTGGGGACCTAAGAAACAACAAGCCTTTGCTTTGCTTAAACAGTACCTGGCTAATCCACCTGTCCTCATGCCTCCCACTCTGGGAGAACCACTTTTACTCTATATTTCTGCTACGCAATATGCTATTGGTGCACTACTCACCCAATATGACCTTAGCCATAAAGAGAAAGCAGTGTACTATCTGAGTCGCACCCTCATCACCTATGAATGTAATTATCCTTAGATTGAGAAGGATTGCTTGGCTGTTGTTTTTACCTTTCAGAAACTTCGCCATTACCTACTAAATACTAAGACCAAGCTCATATCCAAGGTCGACCCACTCAAGTATTTGTTGTTCAAACCCGCCCTCATAGGTAGAATGGCTAATTGGATCATTCTACTCAGTGAGTTTGATATAGAATTTGTCCATCAAAAATCAATTAAAAGACAAGTACTTGCTGACCAGCTAGCGGAAGCACCTTTGCAAAGCACAGAACCTTTGAGTTTGGATCTGCCAGATGCATCTTTGCTCTACATTAAAGAATCTGTCGTATGGAAGATACATTTTGATGGATCTTTTACGTTTCATGGTTCAGGTGCAGGAGTGGTCCTTATTACTCCTTCAGGTGATCCTATACCACAGGCTTTCCGCCTGGCCTTCCCTTGCACGAAAAACATTGCAGAATATGAAGCACTCATTGCAGGGATGAAGCTAGCCATCAAGTGGAATATTCAACATGTGAAGGTTGTAGATGATTCACATCTAATCATCAAACAGGTTAATGATGAGTATAAAGTCAAGGATGACAAGCTCATACCTTATAAGAAGTTGGTGGAAACTCTGAAGGATTATTTTGTGTGCATTACCTTTGAGCAAATCCCAAGAGTGTAGAATAGATCGACATATGCTATGGCAACTGTGGGATCTATGCTTCGTATTCTGCCAGGGAACAATGATATGCCATTCTTCATAGAAAATCTACGCCAGCCCGCGTATGACATGCCAGAATCTTGCTTGGCTTGTGAGGTTGTTGGTCCCCATTCACCATGGTATGAACCCATTTTCACCTATCTTAAGGACAGTACATTCCCTCCCAAAATATCCCGCTCTGAAAAGCAGATCCTAATTCGCCAGATAGCCCATTACACCCTGTTAGGAGGTACACTTTATCATCGTGGCTACGATGGGAATCTGTTACGTTGTCTGGATGTGGCGGAGTCAATCCAGGAAATTAAAGAAGTACACGAAGGATTATGCGGAGCACATACAAATGGAATGGTCTTGGCTAAGAAACTGTTAAAAGTAGGTTACTATTGGCCCACCATGGAAACTGATTGTTGTAATTATGTTAGAAAATGTGTGCTATGCCAAAAGTATGGAAATTTCATCCATGCTCCATCGCAACCATTGCAACCAATCACTACCCCGTGGCCATTCTCCAAGTGGGGATTTGATCTAATAGGGAAGCTTACTCCTACCTCATCTGATGGTCATACACATATCATCACAGCTATAGAATACTTTACAAAATGGGTGGAGGTTGTCCCTTTAACCTATGTCACAGGAGCACAAATTTCTAAATTCATCATGAATCACATTATTTGCCGATATGGTATCCCTGCAGCCATTGTCACAGATAATGGGAAGTCATTTAAGAACAAAACTATGAAAGGTCTTTGCCAACGGTTCCAAATCAGATTGAAATGGTCCACGCCATATTACCCTCAGGGTAATGGACAAGCTGAGGCAACAAACAAGACTTTGGTAAGGATAATGGAGAAGATGGTTAGCAAAACTGGTCGAAACTGGCACCTACAAATGCACCCAGCCCTCTGGGCCTACCGAACATCAATTCGCACTCCTATGGGTGTGACGCCATATTCCCTCGTATTCGGGACAAAATCTTTCATCCCTTTAGAGATTGAACTCCCATCCCTGCGAATTTCTCTTCGGGACTATTTGGATAAGGATGAAGATTACCGAGTGGCAAGATTGACTGAGTTAGAGCTCCTGGATGAGAGGCGCATTCGCGCTCTTAATCACTTGAAAGTATATCAACACAGAATCTCCCGCAACTACAACAAGAGAATCATCCCTCGCCAGTTTGAGGTGGGTGATTTAGTTATGAAGGAGAACCAGTTCAACACCAGAGCAGAGCGAGAAAAGAAAGGGAAGTTTTAACCACACTGGTTAGGACCCTATGTCATAGTTGCCAAGTATGGCACAGGGGCATACAAGTTGGCTCACCCCAATGGTGATGAGCTCCGAGAGCCCATGAATTCCATACATCTTAAGAGGTTTTATGCCTAAACATGGCACAAGAAAGTCATAAAAATCACAAAAAATATAAAAACATAAAAAAACTAAAATAAAAATATATAAAAACATCAAAAAAATATAAAAACATCAAAAAAAAAAAAAAAAATTCAAAAAAAAGAAAAAAAGAAAAAGTGAAAATAGGTCGTCCACTAGTGAAAACCACGCAATTGTGGCACTTTGGACAAGTCCTTGGGTGAAAACCGGTTTTTGGCACCTCGGGAGGATTCATTGTTCACAAGCATTCTGTATTAGAAGGGTAGTTGTCTTTTTCCAGGACCTGGTTCCACCTTCGAGTTTTCTTGTGCACACCATCTAGTCCAGCCTTGATCCGGCTTTGCCTTCTTCTATTCGTCTGTACGGGACGTGGTCTTTTTTTTATTTCCCATGTTACGCTGGGGGCAACTCAACGACTTCACCTTCTTGTTCATAAGCGTGTGGCTTCTGCCCTTGTGTATTCCCCACCTAACGCTGGGGGAATCCATGCTTTCTTGGTTACCTGTACATAGCTTTGGAAAATTGTTAAAAAACACAAAAACAATAGAAAATTGTTTCACAAAACACAAAAAACAATAGAAAATTGTTTCACAAATCACAAAAACAATAGAACATTGTTTCACAAAACACAAAAACAATAGAAAATTGTTTCACAAAACACAAAAACAATAGAACATTGTTTTGAGAAAACATAAAAAAAATAGAAAATTGTTTTACCAAACACAAAAACAATAGAAATTTGTTTCAGACAACACAAAAACAATAGAACATTGTTTTCGAGAAAAACACAAAAACAATAGAAAATTGTTTCAAAAAACACAAAAACAATAGAAAATTATTTCACAAAGCACAAAAACAATAGAACATTGTTTTGAGAAAACATAAAAACAATAGAAAATTGTTTCACCAAACACAAAAACAATAGAAAATTGTTTCAGACAACACAAAAACAATAGAACATTATTTCGAGAAAAACACAAAAACAATAGAACATTGTTTCGAGAAAACAACAAAAACAATATATATATATATATATATATATATATCAAAAAAATCTAAAAACAAGGCAAAAATTTTCAAAAAATTCCTAAAAAGTAAAACACCCTACAAAATGGTAACTTGCTTCTTACGGCTGAAACTTGTGTCTTGCGCATGGTATTTTCTCCATATCATGTTGGGTTTGTCTCACATCTTCCCTGATTAATACGACTCGCGGATCACTGGATTCAAAACAATTCACAAAATCTAGCTGCTTGCTTCATCTGTACTCTGGGGCACTTTTGGTTGCCTGGTGCTGTTTCATTGCGCACAAATGCTTTTCATGGACCCCGTGGTCCATTTTCATTTCCCCTTGCATGTATCCTTTCTTGGGGCATCATTTTAAACCCTTTTCGTCAATCAAGAACTTGTGGATCTCTTTAGCACTGATAACAAAACATTTGTACAACTGTCTTGACCATTGTTGGGTTAGATATGTGCGTTCGTACTTGTTTTCCCTGTTATATGAGCTTTTTTCCTTCTCGTATTGCATTGCATTATTGTATGTTGCGTTGAGTTGGTACTTTCAGCAATGGAAAATTGTTCGTAGTATGGCTTTTCATGTCATTCTACCTTTGTCGTATGCTTATATTTTTCATAAGGACCGATGATGTAGTTCCTATGGCAATATGATGACATCAAATTTGTTCCATACAAATAAGCGGCTAGAGGTTAAGCTCTTCTCTCCCCTCATCCATATTTCTTCTGCACCACTTCCCTTTCACCCCTAATTCTCCCTCTCCTCAGGGCATCCTACCTTGTCCCCATTCTTCTGCCTACTTCTCACCTTTTTCGATCGTCGATCGAGTTCTTCTATCACCCCATCGAAACTCGAGGGGGCATCTCTCCCTCCTACTAATTTTTCTTCCATCTCTTCAAAATCTCTTTTGTCTACTATCTTTGAAGTGGCATCACTTATGCCACCCCAAAGAGGGGAAAATGTAGACACCTATAATTACGCCCAAGCAATTTAAATACTTAAATTGTGCTAATTATCCCCTTTCTCACAAATCAACGACATATCATCATTAATTAATTACACTAAGCTAATTAATTAAGTTTCCTATCAAACAAATACCCTAATTAACGACCTTCCATTAATTAAATCACCCCTTCCACCTAGACTAATTAATTATTATTTAATTAGTTAGCTTTCCCTTCCATTTAACCAATAAATCAATATTTAATTGATTTAATCCCCTTCTAATAGCCTAAATCGTACTAATATTCCTCTAATTAGCTTCTATAAGCTTACATCTACCTATTAATTAATCACCTTTGATTAATTAAAATACCCCCCAACTCCCATGACTTGTTAAACATGTATTAAACCCTTCTAAAGTAAGGTTACCTTTAATAAAGCAACCTTATCCATTCCTAATCATGTTTTACCTTTATCCCACATTCATGAGAAAGTGTTGAATCCTTTATCCTTTGGGCTATATAAAGAACCCTCCACCTACCTTTTTACTTACACCTAAACTTTCTAAGAGAGAAAATGCAAAGCATATAGCAAAGAGACTAAGAGCTTTCACCTTGCCCTTTTGAGAGTTCATCATCTTGAAGAGTTAAGCCTCTTTCTTAAAGTGCTTGGGTCATATGGGAGGTGTCAAAAGGGTCTTGTAGCCCAAATTTGATTAGCCCCCATTCCTAGGTTCTTGGAGCATTAAGGACAACTATTTTGATAGCCATGGAGCTTACTTAGGTCCATTCATTTATTTTTTGTTAGAGAATAGAGGAGTTTAGATATTTAGCATTGTTAGTTTCAAAGTTTGTATTGATGAATGCTAGCATCTAACCCTTGTTTAATTCTTATCATGATGGTGTTTATGCTTTGTTTTAGCTAAATTGTAGAACTATTTTAGGTGGTAGTTCTTGCTTCATTTGATTTAGCATTAAGCAAAGTATACATGCACACAGTGAACAAGTTGGAGGAATATGACATGGATATCCAAACCACAAAGTTGGTAAGAGGTTTTGGCTTAGCTTATAGCTGAGAGAAACTTGCAAACTGTTGAGGTGAATGAGGTAGAATAAGGAAGGGTGGATATCCTTGAGAAGTTGGTGAGTTCTGAATGGTACAAAGATATAATTTTTTATCTCAGACATCTATACTACCCTGATTATTTAAGTAAAAATCAGAAAAGAGCTCTTAAGTTGGCTTCCCAGAAATATGTCATTACTGATTTTGGGTTAGCTTGGAAGAACCCTAAGGGAGTTCTCTTAAGGTGCATTAGAGAATATGAAGCCCCCAAGATAACTACCTATCTCCATGGAGGATTTTGTGGGGGGAATTTTGATGGAAGAGTCATAGCACACAAGATCTTGAGGGCTGGTTATTGAGTGGCCAACTCTATTCAAGGATAGAACTCGGTTGGTTAGGAGATGTGAGAGTTGCCAGCATTTTTTCTGGAATACTGAAAGCTTCGGGCTCCCTACCTTTATAGCATGTATCAATTCAATACCCGTTCAAGTAATGGGGAATGGATTTCATTGGTGTCATTTCATACCCTTCAAGTGTTGTCCATAAGTTTATTCTTGTAGCCACTGATTACTTCACTAAGTGGGTAGAGGCGATCCCCACCAAGAGAGCAACACATAAAATTGTCATGGACTTCATGCTGAACCATATCATCTGTAGGTTTGGAGTGCCAGTTAAAAATGTTGCTGACAATGCCATGAGCTTGAAAGCTAAACCTTTGATGGTAATGTGTAAAGAATATGGGATCAATTTGACATATGCCTCCAACTATAACCCTGAAGGAAATGGACAAGTAGAGTACAACAATAAAAATCTATTAAAGATCATTAGGAGAATCTTGGATCTGAACAAAATGAAATGGGGTGACAAGTTGAAGTTTGTTGTTTGGGATGATAGAATTACTATTAAAAGAGATACTACAAAACATCCATTTGAATTGGTGTATGGAACTCAGGCTCTGCTACCCCCACATATGTAATAATCCTAATATCGATTTCTTCAACAACTAGAAGATCAATAAGTTGTCCATATGATGCTCGCATTAACTAGATTGTTGAACTTGATGAATAAATGAGGGCATCCCACCAAAGGCATGTAAAGTTCAGAGAAAAATTGAAGAGGCTATTTGATAATAAGGTCCCTCCAAGAGCTTTCAGCATTGGAGATCTTGTGTTGTTATGGGATAGAAGGCATGAAGATAAGGGAAAGCATGGAAAATTTGATGCATTATGGATGGGCCCTTAATCCATTCACATTTAAATTGGTGAACATACCTTCTTCTTGAAAGACTTGGATGGGGAATCACTTGAATTTCCTATTAATGGAAGGCATTTAAAACATTTCCTTGATTGATTCATCAGAATCAGGGTGAGCATCATTTGTATAGTGTATAGTTCGTTGGTTGCTTTCTATTTTTTGTGTTTTCACTTGTTCTTGTCCTTGGTGACCTGGTTTTGATGGTTTCTTGGTTTGTTTTTAGGAGATGGTTCTAGTTTTCTACTTTGCAAGCTAAATCCTTTGTCCAATGAATATTTTTGGCACTTGGTCTATTATTTGGTTCTTGTGGCACTCACAGGGAATGCCCATCCCCGAGTCAGAGATGGTGTTTGTGATCAAATTAGTCTCGCCCTGTTTGTCATTGAAATACCTCAGTTTGCGGCCTTTGTCACATTTTTGTCTCCCTATTTTGGTGCTTGAAGGCTCTATCCTCCATTTGGTTTCCATGGTATGTTCCTTCCTTGGCCAAGGATCACTTAAATGCCCAAATTTTTTTTTTATTCCTCTGACGATATGAAGGAGTCTGTTACTTGGTCGTAAAACTCAAGCTTTTTCTTTCCCTCCATTTTTCACAATCACGTTTTTTTGTCCCTGTCTTTTGTGTCCTAAATACATAAGGAAATATGAGTGGATGTAGCTTGGAGGATCATGTTTAAACCTTGTAACTTTTCCAAACTCTTTGTCCATGGAGAAAATTTCATCTCTAGGCTCAAATAATGGTTTCCCTAGAATTTTACAGATTGACAAGTGTGTTTTTCCCAGTCAAATTTATGTCCCTGCATCAATGGAAATGTGGCCCTTTTTGGTTAGATGTGGATCAGTGGGGAGCTCTAAAAATTCTATGGCTTGCTTCAACCCAAAACTTGTCCATTTGGAGGAACGACACTCATTTGAAAATTCACCTTTTGGTTTGGCCTTTGAGTTGCGCCGGGAGGACACGTGGAGGATTCCACCTCTTTTTCCGAACTTAGACAATTTTTTGTGCAACCGATACAATTTTGGTGGGGCATGGACACATGGTGAACCCACGTTCATTCAGGGTCTCCATTCTTGGGGACTATCTTGAAGTTGCGCCATGAGGCCACATGGAGGTTTCGGCCCGACCTTCCCTTAGAATTTTCAAGAAACTTTCTAAAGGGCCTAGGACATGTGGAGGGACTGCACATGTTTGGGGACTAGCCCCTAGAATTTATTTTAAGAAGTGTAAGGATGAAACTTGGAGGCTTCCACTCACTCTTCCCTTTGCTTGGACTTTTCAAACAACAAAAGGAGACTTCCTCGAACCCTAAACACATGGTTCCTTCCCCTAAACTTTCAAATTTTTAAAGACTCTTCCGAACCGAGACAAGTGTTGAGCCAATGCTTGTTTGGGGTCTTTACTTTTGGGGACCATCTGAAAGATGCGCCATTGAGACACATGGCAGTTTGAAAATTCCAAAGGTGAGGAGGTAGGCTTCTGGGGGAAATTTGAAAAATTATATTTTTTGAAGAAAGGGGTTAATGTGTAAAAAGGAAATGTAGTTCTTTTGGGACCCACATTTAGACATGTGTCAAGCCCATTTTCAAGGTGGAGGGGCAAAGTAAAATGAGAATTTTTGCATTTTTTTCCATAAGTTGTACAAATTAAAAAATACCCCCAGGCTCATTTTCACTCATATTTCCCACATGGACGGTCCAAATTCAAAAGCGAAATCAATGGCAACTGTGCATCTATATTTGATTTTTACGTCATTTTTCTCCAAAGCTCCCGGGGATGTGAATTTTTATGGTTTTTTATCATTTCTTGATGTCTTCTGCATGCCAAATGAAGAGGAGACTTAATTTGATATCTTGATTTGGTAGGGAAGATCTGAGAACGTCTTTTACCATTAAGATGTAATTTGACTATCGGGTTTGATCTAATTTTCCAATCTTTCCTTCCTTGGCACGTAAAAAAACTAATTTGATGGATTGGAGGAGGAATTAGTTGGTGTGTGAGATGAAGAGTGATTTACGAGATAAAAGGATTGAATGCTAGAAATATTCGAAGATATTTTCCCTTTGTTTCACCTGACAAATTTTTTATAGATTTGATTTTGGGGGTTATGATCAGAATCACAACAAGCAATGGTGCTTTAAAAGTTTTTCTATTTTGGGGGAAAATACTCTGTTGTAGAAAAAATATTATAAATTGCATGAAATTTTCATGAAGATGGTTGGAGTCTTAGAGGTCGAGAGTATTTTCCTAAAAGAAAAGTTTTACAAAGTCCATCTTTCTGAGAAGCCATCTCAAGAACCTGTCTATTTCTTTTGTGTTAAATTTGATCATGTCAAGATGGTTGCAAGTGTACAACCATTGACAAGCTCTGAGATTGTTCTAGAAACTTTCCCCTGCTAATGAGTTTAATCCATTTTGAGTTAATCTATGTTTATTTTAGGAAAAATTGTGTCTGCTTCATTTCTGAATGTTTGCAAATAGTTTTTCTTGTTCGCATTGCAATCTTAAATTGAAATCTTTTTGAATCACACAAGATATTATCCTCGTGATAGTTTGCTGGCATTTGAAATTTCATTTATCAAAAGATATTTCATTTGATAGTGAAATAAATGAATTTAAAATCACTATTACTTGTACCATGATGATAATATTATTTTTTAGGCTTTGAGGGTATCTTAGGCATGATGAAACAGAGGTTGATAATGTTCAATTAAGTTTTTCAATCTAAGCCTTCACTTTGGATTCTTAAAGTTTGTGTGAAAACATGTTGATCTGGGCCTCCATTGAAATCACACCTTCTAGTTAAAGGATAATTTTTTTTTTTTGAAGCATCCTGTTGATTAATCCTTCCATTTTTGTAAAATATTTCAAAGATCTGGTGAATCAAGTTCATTCTACCTCACCTCCCATAAAAAATTCATTTAAAAACAACCAATCTTACCCATACTACACCTGTTTGTCCTATGTGTGTACAAATGCATAATTTATATTACCAAAACATATAGAAGTAATTAGGTTTTCATTGTCTTTAGTGGCTTGATCGTTGCTTAGAAAATATCTCCATTATCTAGGGTGACAACTCGTGAGAGTTAGGTTTTTTTGTATTGATCATATTTTCTTCAAGGTATTCTTAATAACTTTAAATAAAAGAACATCTCCATCACCTCCAAAATCAATAGGCTACAAAAGGGTCCTCTCACCCTCATTGGAAGGTAAAACCATAAATTACTGAGGATAGATCAAATCCTCTTGAGGGTGCTATCCATTTCTCCACTTTTGAGTGACAAAGAGCAAGCTGTAGTTTTCCCTAACTACAAAATGACACACAACATGATCTACTTATCTCTAAGCTTCCTTTCAAA
Organism: Taxus chinensis; assembly: GCA_019776745.2. Classification (NCBI taxonomy): domain Eukaryota; kingdom Viridiplantae; phylum Streptophyta; class Pinopsida; order Cupressales; family Taxaceae; genus Taxus; species Taxus chinensis. Next base: position 771,026,585 of record CM034148.1, on the reverse strand, counting down.
TCTATGATGCTTCTCAACTTCTTAGGGAGAATCAATTTGGGTACCAATAGAATCAACAAAAAAATAGTGTTTGATTAGGTAAACAAACCTAATGGTTAAAGTTAATCGAAAAATGTGATGACAACAAATGAAAGGAAAAATATCCTTCAATCACCCAATAAGTTCTCATTTTTTGGCATTTTCTATAAGAGAACCTAGTAAAGACAATAATCTATCTGATGCTATAAGAGAAGTTTTTGTTCAATTTTAGCATGGTAACACTAGAATTTAACCTAATAAAAGAGTTATAAAATGCAGAATTTGTTCTACTAATCGTGAACCACATCCAAAGTATTTCTTAGATATGAATAAAACTCAATTTTTTTCGTAAGTTTTAATAGAATCATCCAAAAATTAAAATTATTAAACATTTGTTTGAAAATTTGAAACCATTTTATGTGAAAATCAACCACGCCCGCACCACCTGTCATAGGAAATATGTTGAATTTGTGATACATTATGATAATTTTCTACATATTTGTTCTTATTTGGATTATGAAACTATTTTATTGGAATGTGGTGTTCAAGTTCCACTAATGTCTTCTAGGGATTTCATTCCTACAATATTTTGTGAAAACGAAGTTGGACAATTTTTTTATAGTCAGGATTATTTAGATGGAAGTTGTAGCACGTGTGGCGGATTACCTAAATTAGAAATTTGTATCCATGAGAAAATTGAAGGTGAAATAAGACATAATTTATTTGTGTTCACTAAATATAAATCACAACCATACTAATTGAAAATTGTAAAGGATTCTAAATGGTGTGAGCTAGTTATAGAACATATACCTAAGTTACAATTTATGTGAAAATTTAAAGATGAAATTGTTTATGAGTATGCTAAGCAGACATAAAGATCTTGATGGTTGGATGAACAATTCAAGATATGTAAGGACACATTTCCTATTGGTAATATTGTTTCAATTATCGATTTTATAGAGAATTACACTTTGTAACCACAAATAAAGGTTCAATCGCAATATTACAACTTAGTACATGTTGTCATTTTTGTGCATATAGCATTTAGACATTTTCCTGACAGTACAAAGAATGGTCAAATTTTTTAAGAGAGTACCACTTTTATATCAATGATAATCAGACTCATTCTACTGAATGTGTGCAAGGGTGTTATCAGTTATTTTGTGAAAACTTGTCTGATAGGGACATCTATTTCAATCAACATTATATATTGTTAGATAATTCGACATCTGAAATTTAAGAATGAAAAAATGTTTTATTGAATCAGAAGGATGCTTGTAGAGATGGGTGTGAAACATATTTGGAAATTCATTTAGGCTAGAAACGGAAAAGGAGAGCATGACAATGTAGGGGAATGTGTGAAAACAACTCTTGCAAGAGAAGATTTGAAGTAAAAATATGGTGCTAAATTGAAAGATGCAAAGAGCATAGTGGAATGGTGTATTGACAACATGGCCTGTGGCTCTCAAGAAAATTCCATGGTTCGTAGATTTTTTTTTAATAGGGGAACAAAAAATTGCTAACTACGAGGATTGTATGACACTCATGGGTTCCATTGATCTACACTCATTTTGTAGCTCAAATGCTTCTTCGTGGGACACATGGACAAGAAAGCTGGAATGTTTTTGTGTATCTTGTATAAAATTTGTCACTACTAAGTGTGATTCACAAGAATGGGTGGATGGATGGATTTGTAGGCTTGTAACTCCACTTCCTAGTTATCAACCTCCATAGGCATCACGACTTGTTTCTCCTGATAAAGTTGCAACATCCAAGGACTTTGAAGACATTTCAATTTTGGTGCGAAAAGGTAAATTATGGTTATTTAAATTTTTTGTATTGAGTTATGTCCATTGAAATTAATATGTAATTTAAATTTGAGTTGAAACCTCTCTTTTTTTGTAGGACATGTGTTTGCAGTCATTACGACATAAGACAATGAAGAAGGAACAAAATTTTTCTTATGTCTTTGCATCGAGGAAAGAAAGAAGTTTCCTTCTCTTGTTATAGATGGAAAATATATTGAGTACCCTAAAGGGTGAGTGGTAGTTATTGGAACTTGGATTTAATGGTATCCATTAAAAAAATCCTCCATTTAGGTGTTTGAAGACTTTGAGACACATAGGAAAATACTCTTATATTCACATCTAGTTCTAGTGACAAATATTCAGCTATATAGATATCGAGGAAGACATAATAACAAGATTCTTTGGAAGGTGTAAGAATCAGATCATGAAGCAATCATGTCAGTTATTGAGAGAAAATCCAGTCCTGATTGTTCATTGGAATGAATATACATGCTCGAGTCTGGTATATATATATATTGAAGTTTTTAAATTTGTATACTAGATTCAAGTTCATATATATTTTTTAATTTGTGTATTATATATATATATATATAGTATGTTTTTTGATTCAACTTATATTACTTTCACTAACATGTTTATACATGTGTTATCTTCGTGCCATAAAATCTTAGATACCTTCACATGGTTGGCACCATTAGTAGATCCAATCCTAATGGTTCATTAGAATGAATTTACATGCTCGAGTGTTGTATATATTTATTTGAAGTCTATTAAATTGGTGTATTTTTTATATATCTAGTATGGTTTTGATTCAACTTAAATTATTTTGACTAATACTTTTATATGGGTTATCACTGCCATATAAACTTCTACCTTCACGTGGTTCGAACTGTTAGTAGAGAATTTTATATTCTTAAAGCTAAGAGAAGTTCTCATTGGTTTTCAAACAAAGAGAAAAAATAAAAATGGTTTATATACCTATGAAGGGGGTTCTTGGCTCTGGATTGGGTGGTCTGACTCTAAACCGGTCATACTTAGAGCCTACCATAGGTCTCAAAGTTATATATCCCCCCTAAACAAATGCACTGGATATGGGAGTTTAATCCCACGACGTTGCGGGGTATTACTTCTCACTACTCAACTCCGTTCATTTCCTAGGACTACCTAGAAAATGTAGTTTTCAAACAATTATGACACGAAGGATTATGGAATTCCACAGCCCTGAATTCTTAGGTGCAATTATAGGAATCCTTTAGTCAAGTTTTTTCTCAGACAGTTATTGGTTAGGATGACCAAGTGCCAAGTGGCGAGCTCCATAAGTTTACCCTAAAAAATGAATTGGGATCAATATGGAAGGGGTTCATGGCTCCAGATCGGGTGGTCTGACTCTAAACTATGCCTACCTAGAGCCCGCCAAAGTACCTAAAGGAGTATATCCCCCCAACCTGATGCATTGGTGGTGGCAGGTTTCTCCATCTCGTTTCGGTTGTCTTAGTTTTCTATTGTTTGCACAAAGTGCAAAATAGTGTAGTTTGAGTTAGTGTAACGCTATCAAACACAATATTTTTAAACGATGGATCTTGGCACCCAAATCTATTCCAAAATGTCTAGGTGGCCTAGTAAACACTTTTTGAGTACTTTTTTTGGTGTTAAATAGTACCGTGGCTTCCAAGCTACTTCATCCAAACGTAGTCCCTTACGAGCCCGAAGACCAAAAAATGTTATAACTTCGATGAGTGATATCTCAGTCTCTTTGGAACGTAAATACCTTTCCTTTGATCCTAAACCTCTGCATTAGAGCCTTATAGAAAATCCTATATCGGTTTTATCCATCTCTTTTCGGTTCTCTCGATGGTCTATTGTCTGCAAAAGAGTAGAATAATGTAGTTTGAGTCAGTGTACCACTGTCAAACACAATATTTTGCAAATGGTATATTTTTTCACCAAATAGATTATGACAACACATCTAGGTGGATTGGTAAATCCTTGTGAAATATTTTTTCAGTTCCTTACGATTTCGTTGCTTTTAGGCTACTTCATCTTGACGTAGTCCCTTAAAAGCCTGCAGACAAAAAATAATGTTATAACTTTGATGGGTGATATCTCGGTCTCTGTTTGACCTAGAGACATCTTGCTTGATATTTAACCTCTATGTTGGGACCCTCTAGAGAATCCTCTCTCGGTGTCCTATTGTTTGCCAAATTGTAAAATAGTGGAGTTTGAGTCAGTGTAAGGTTGTCAAATGAAATATTTTGCAAACAACGAATCTTAGCACCGAATCGACTACACAATAACATCTTGGTGGCCTATTAAAAACTTGTTGAGAATTTGTTTTTGTTTCAGATGGAGCCATTGCTTCTGGGATACTTCATTCAGATGTAGTTCCTTGAGATCCCAGAGACCCAAAAATGCTATAACTTCGATGAGTGATATATCATTCTCTGTGATAGCTAGATACCTCTCGTTTGATCCTACACCTCAACATATGGACCCTATGTAGAATTATATATTGGTTTTATCCATCTCCTTTCAGTTTTGTTGGTGGACTATTTTTTTTTAAATCATAAAATAATGTAGTTTGAATCAGTCTAGTGTTATCAAACACAATATTTTTTAAAGAATTACTCTTGACACCAAACCAGCTATGCAAAAATGTCTAGGTGGCCTGGTAATCACTTTTTTAGGATTCTTTTTGGTTTCAAATGTAGCCATTTCTTCTTGACTACCTTGTCCAAACATAGTCCCTTAAGAGCTCGGAGACCCAAAAATGCTTTAACTTCAATGGGTGATATCTTAGTCTTCATGGCACCTAGAGAGCTCTCATTTGATCTGAAACCTCCATGTCAGGGCCCTCTAGATAAACCTATCTCAGTTTATCCATATACTTTTGGTTCTCTCGGTATTCTATTTTTTACAAAATCACAAAATATTGTACTTTGAGTCAGTGTAAGGCTACCAAATGCAATATTTTAGAAATGGTTGCTCTTAGGGCATTAAAATGACTGTGCTAACATTTCTAGGTGGTTTGGTAAACTCCTTTGGAGGCTTCATTTTAGTTTCAGATGGTGTCATTGCTTCCAGTTTACTTCATCTAGACGTAGTCCCTCAAGAGCCCAGAGACAAAAAAATGCTATAAATTCTATGGGTGATATCTCGGTCTCAATTCTCACCTAGAGACCTCTTGTTTGATCCTACACATCCACATCATGACCTTTTATATAATCCTCTCTCTATTTTTTCCATATGCTTTCGGTTCTCTCGGTATTCTATTCCTTGAAAAACGTAAAATAGTGTAGTTTGAGTCAGTGTAAGGCAGTCGAACACAATATTTTGTAAAAGGTTACGATTGGTACAAAAATGACTGTTCTAACATATTTGAGTGGCCTGTTAAACTCTTGTGGAGGTTGTGTTTCATTTTTGGATGGAGCCATTACTTCCGGGCTACATCGTCCGCACATAGTCCCTTAAGATCCCAGAGATCCAAACATGCTATAACTTCGACGGGTGATATTTGGGTTCCATGGAACCTAAATACCTCTCATTTGATCCTCCTCCTCTGTGTTGGGACCATATAGAGAAGCCTATATCATTTTTATTCATCTCCTTTTAGTTCTGTCGGTGTTCTATTATTTACAAAAGTGTAAAATAGTATAGTTTGAGTCAGTTTAGGAATGTCAAACGCAATATTTTACAAATGGTGGCTCTTAGCACAAAAACGACTCTGCCAACATGTCCACGTGGCCTAGTAAATAAATATGGAGGATTTTTTTTGTTTTAGATGGTGTCACTGGTTCTAGGCTACTTCATCACGATGTAGTCCCATAAGAGCATGTAGACCAAAAAATGTTATAACTTCGACGGGTGATATTTCGGTCTCTATGGATCCCAGATACCTCTCATTTGATCCTACACCTCCATTCTAATGCCCTATATATAATACTATATCAATTTTATCCATCTCCTTTTGGTTCTCTTAGTATTATTTTGTTTGCATAAGCACAAAATAGTGTTGTTTGAGTAAGTGTAAGGCTGTCAAACATAATATTTTGTAAACGATGGCTCTTGGCATCAAACTTACTACTCAAAAACATTTGGGTGGCTTGGTAAAGTATTTTAGAGGATTTTTTTTGGTTTTGAATTGTGTTTTTTCTTCCATTTTACTTCGTTCAGACGTAGTCCCTTAAGAGTCGGGAGACCAAAAAATGTTATAACTTCGACAGGTGATATCTCGGTCTCTGTGGCACTTAAAGACCTCTTGCTTGATCCTAAACCTCTATGTCAAGACCCTCTAGAGAATAATATATTTTTTTCTCCATTTATTTTCAGTTCTCTTAGTTTCCTATTGTTTTCAAAAGTAAAAAATAATGTAGTTTGAGTTAGTGTAAGGATCTCAAATGCAATATTTTTAAAATGGTGGCTCTTGGCACCAAACCGATTGCACCAAAATTTCTAGGTGGCCTAGTAAATGCTTATAGAGGATTTTTTTCAGTGCCACATGGATCCATTTGTTCTGGGATACTTCGTCTGGATGTATTCCTTAACAGCTCGGAGACCCAAAAATGTTATAACTTCGACGTGTGATATATCAGTCTCCGTGGAACCTAGAGACACATTGTTTCATCACACATCTTTGTGTCAAAACCATATAGATAATCCTATCTTGGTTTTCTCAATATATTTTTAGTTCTCTCGAATTTCTATGTTTTACAAAAGTGCAAAATAGTGTAGTTTGAGTCAGCTTAGGGCTGTAAAACATAATATTTTGTAAATGGTGAATCTTGACACCAAACAATATATGCAAACACATCTGGGTGTCATCAAAAATTATTTTGGATGCTTTGTTTTGGTGCCTAACGAAGCCATTTCTTTCAGGCTACTTCTTCTGGACGTAGTCCCTTAAGAGCCCGAACACCCAAAAATGCTATAACTTTGACAAGTGATATATTGGTCTCCATGGCTCCTACACCTTCTCGTGGGTTCCCAATATAGAAGCATATCCCATTTTTATCCTAATAATTTTAGTTGTCTCAATGTTCTATTGTTTGTAAAAGTGCAAAATAATATTATTTGAGTCAGTGTAAGGTTGTCAAACACAATACTTTGTAAACAGTTTCTCTTGGCACCAAACTGACTGCATCAACACATCCGAGTGACCTTGTAAAAGATAGTAGAGGATTATTTTTGTTTCTAAATGGAGCCATTTCTTTCGAGCTACTTCATCTCGACATAGTCCCATAATATCCCGAAATCCTGGAAATGATATAACTTCAACGGGTGATATCTCAGTCTCCGTCACACCTAGAGATATCTAATTTGATCTGAAACCTCTAATTTGATCTGAAACCTCTATATAAGCCTATATAATTTTTATCCTTATAATTTTGGTTCCCTTGATGTTCTATTATTTGCAAAAGCACAAAAGAGTGTTGTTTGAGTCAGTGTAAGGATGTGAAACACTATATTTTGCAAGTAGTGGCTCTTGGCGCCAAACCAACTATGCCAACACATCTAGGTAGCATGCTAAACGCTTGTGGATTCTTATTTTTTATGCTTAATAGAGCCATTGTTTCTAGGCTACTTCATCCGGATGTAGTCCCTTAAAAAACCATAATTTCATTAAATTTGGACATTTAACAATCTAGATTAATTACCGAAATCAACTATATTTTTTTTTCTTATACCAAATATTGGAATTTGATTTGGCTATTAGTGGAATCTAAAAATGGGCTTTTTGGAATTTTATTTGGCTATTATTGGAATCCAAAAAGGGATTGTTTAGAATTATATATCATGTATAAGGGATTTCTATTTTATAAGTTTACAATTTTATAGTAAGATTAAGAAATAATTATTGGAATAATTAATACATTTATAGCATTGCAATGCATGAAAAATACTTGTATTTTCCATTATCATACAAAAAAATATTTTTATCTTGTATTAAATGGGCATATGTCCATTCTTATAGAAACAAACATTTTAATCTTGTAGTGAGTGGGTATATGCCCATTCTCATATAAAAATCATAGAAGAAAAATATGCTCAATATAGAAAGAAAGAAAAATTTATATGTTATTTATCTTAACTATTGGGCAATGCACATTTGAATGTTATATATTTTACATATTTTGATCATATATATTTTTGTGATAAATGTTTAATTATAACGTGGATTTATTTACATAGAATGAAGGTAGGAAATGTGTTATCAATTATTTACAACATAAAATGATGGGAATAAATGAATTGTTAAGAGATTCTATAACAAAAGACCAATTTTAATATATTGTTATGAGATAGACTACAATTAAACAATCTCATTAATTTATATTTATTAATCAACATAATAGTAACAAGTAAACTTAATCCAACTCAGTAATTGTGGAAATTTTTACTTATGAGATAATACAAGTCATAATTTCTATTTATTTATTTATTTTTCATAAAATGAGGGTAATAAATTCAATATTAATGATTTTTTATGAGAAAAGAGAACAAAAAAACTAAATTTATCTATATAAACTCAATCAAATTTAGGAATTGTTTTTTTAATGTTTCTGAAGACTGACATAAACTTGGGTGTGAACCCACATGATTTAACCATGTACATATTAAGTGTGATTTTTTTTCTAGAATGCATTCAAATTTCCACCCCTAAAACCATAACTTATTTTCATGGAAAGCAAGATATTTGTATTAACTTGTCAAAGCTAGATTTGAGCATTATATACTAATCACATCATGCGGATGAAATGTGAAGAAGAACTAAAAAGTTGTAAAAAACCATTTTGAGCACTACATACTAATAACCATCAATAACATCACTTCAAATGGAAAATGGGAATAAGAACTAGAAAAATTTAATAAACACAATTTTATATATTGATTTTTTCCATTGTTGTTTAAAATAGAGAACATTCCTTTATCGTCTCTTACATCATCTGCAACCCCTAGCAAGAATATTTCTATAAAAAATTATAACATAAGCCACTTATTATTTTTGAATTCTTTGTCAGAAACCTTTAGAGACACACAAAAAAATCTTCAGGAACTTCTTTGTTGACTACATTAACTACAACCGTAGTTTCACATTTGTATGAAAATTATGGTGTTTTCAAAATTGTTTCCAAATATTTAATAAATATGTCTCCCTCTTTTTTGCAATGATCCATACCAAAACAAAACAAAGGATGCACGTGAACTTTACTGTGTGTAAAAATTTTGTCACTATTTTTTCTACATTGGCATCTTATCCAACGTAGACCATAAGAATGCAATTCGATAAAACTCTTTAGATATAAAAGTTAGAAATTTGGAAATAGACATTTTTTATTAAACATCAATATTAACTATATGTATTTAAAATATGATAATAATATTTCACAACCAAATACTTTTACCTATTTCTTTACACATATTTGTTAGTTGTCAAATTTCTAGAATTTCTCCAGTTGTATCTCCACCTAAAAATTAAAATTAGGATATATTTATCGAATTGATTCCAACTAATATTGACAAATGGAAAGGCTTAATATTTTTACCTATATATATATATATATATATGGATATTCTCTAGATGTATCTGCACATAAAAAATTAAAATTAATATATATTTATCAAATCAATTCAAACTATTATTAAAAAGTAAAAAAAATATTAATTTTTAAAAAATAATTGATAATTGTTCATGAGATAACTGTCATAATTGATGGTGAAGGGTTTGATGTAGCTTCAGTATGGGGATCTACCCATTCAATATAGTAAAAAGGTTGTGATAATTCGCTACTTCCCATTCTAAAACAAACAATCGCAAAGAAAAGCCTGCATGGTGGAAGGATTCTCTACCAGATCATTTGACAATTAGTCCCCATTCAAAATCAGTTGTGAAAAATTGAATTTCCCATTAGGGAAGAGCTTATGAACGCTACAATGAAGAAACCACAATAATCCTCTCCTCAGGGTGTTGATTTAGCGATAGATTTTCATTTGACTACTGAGGGTCACATCGCTATCAAGTCATTTGAAGTTGTTCTCCAAATATTAGTGGAAGATGGAAATGAGGAATGGAAGATAGTGGATAGGAAAAATAAATGCACGAAATCTAAACCTTTTTGTAGATACCTAAAATATGCTTACACTTAGCATTTCATCCAATCCATTCAATTAATGACACTTCGTTAAATCCTTATTCTTCACTCCATTATCAGATGTCCATTCATGAAACTCTTTCACTCATATTCTTCCCGTATTAAACTTATTTGGCTAACGTCTTTCTTATTAGCCTAAACATTCCTCCTTTCGACCATTGAAAACCTCCCTAGTTCTCTCTAGACCACTTCCACTGGCTTCGTAGGGTAACAATAAGTCACAATTGGTTATCAAGACCCCTCCCAACTCTCAACGAGTCTCTAATCACTTGTTAATCAAGTTTAACTAGCCTAAACCCTAGTTAACTAGCCTAAACCAAGCTTAATTAAGCATAAAACATGTTTATCCTAATCTAATCTAAAAGTTATTTTTGAGATTTAGTCCCACATGCACCCAAATTCCAAACTCTCGCAAGTAGAAAAATTTAAATACAAGGGTCACCCCTCCCTTTCATTTTTACACCTTGTTTACATAGCAAAATATCTCTCATATTTGGAGATCTTGGCATTAGAAATCATTTGTGATAGCTTTAAGATATATAACATTTTGATCTTAGCCATACTCCATTGTTAGGTTTTCCTCTATCTTGCATCCATCCACTCCAAGTATAGTTAGTAAGGGAAGATCTAAAGCTTGTCCATGTAGACAACTTGGAGAGATCTCTTCACTATGTTTGGGAGTAAACAACACATAAATTGATTGCTTAGAATCTAACTAGGTTCACTTTCATTAAGCTTTCATGGAGTAGAGAGTAGTATATATACTAGGGTTTAAATGTTTGTTTCAAATATATATATGTATGCATATAGTATATGCATAGATCCTTTCTTATTTATCTCTAATCTGATGGTCCATTGACTGAGTTTGCTTAAAGCTTTTATGGTTATCTTAAGTATTCTTACCCCATTTATATAGCATTCTGCAACTTTTCCATTGAACACATTTGGCATGCCCAGTGGGACACTTAGTCCATCCTCCATTAATGGAGTCAATTTTAAAGATATTTATTTTCAGTTTATAACCATTTTTGCATGTTTTTGTAGGGTTAAATGGCTTGTTATCCTTAACCTGATTTAGCTAGGTTTTATGTAGGCTAAATCTTCCGTTTTCATGCACTCTTTGTTAAGTTTATGCTAGAAATTGCATTTAATGAGTTACAATTCTAACTTGTTTGACACTTTTTGAATTTCATTATTTCTCGTGTTTTTAGTAGGTTTTTAAGGTAGAACGCGCACACACCTTTCTGTTAGCATAGGCACCTACTGACTGTTTTTTTTATCAGAGGCACACAGGCACCCAAATCCATGCACTTGTACCTAAAAGAAGGCGCACATGTCCAAACCGTAGTTCATGCACCCCTCTTCTAGTGCAAGAACACCTACACTACACACGTAGGTGTCATTTTTACTAGGTGCGCAGACACCTTTTGAAACAGCGTAGGCTCCCTTGTATCCTTGGCCCTCTATCAACACCATTTTACCATGCATGCACATCTATTTAAACAGAGGTGCGCATACACCCTTCTGTCCCATGCATATACCCTACTCACTTTCATTTTCTCATAGGGGCACGTCACATGTCATAAAAGGGTGCACATCTCTACCCAAATCAAGTGCACTCATGTGTCTCTATTTGAGGTGCGCTATATGCATAAAAGGGCACCCAGGTGCCTCTATTTACATCTGAATTTTATGGAGGCTCATAATTTCTAGTGCTCCTGAGTTTGAAAGGTCATACCATTTTGGCTGCGTTGGACATTTTTTGAAGTAATCTACACCAATAGGTAATCATAAATTTAGGTATAATTAATTATATCATAAAACTCCCAAAGTTCCCCAGACTACCTCTGAAAATAGTAAAATACTAACGTACCATTAAAAATTACTAAAAATATGATTTCTAGGCCATTTTAACAATTTCCTTGGTTTTCTAAGGTTTTTGTAGAGGGTTCTAACGATTGGTTTACAAGATTATGTGTTCCCTCATGTTTTTTATACTAGCCTATTTGAAAGTGTTTGCATCTTTATTTGTAAAGGTTTTGAAACATGTATGCTCTTCCCTCGCTGCCTTTCTAGGTGATCTTAGGAATAAAAAATGTTTCACTACCTTCTTCAGCACTTGCAAAAATATTAAATTAGATTTAAAATTTGGTTAAAAGGTACTTCTTTTTGCACGTTTTACTTAAGTATTTTCCATTTCTTACAAAATTTGAGTGAGATACCTTGTTGTTTATGCTATTTCCTTGCATCTTAGGAAGATTTGGGAAATCAAAAGCAACATCTTATCTCCTTTATATGATGTATTAGAAAATTTACTAATTTTGGTATATAGGACCAAGAAATCACATTTCAAAGAAAGGAGGAGATGAAGAGAAATCAAAAACCCATTCTTATATGTGTTGTCATACAAGTTTCCAAACGGTGTGCTGTTTAAAACCACATTAAGTTAAACAAGATAAAAAACACACCACTTCACCTTCACACTATGTATTGTAGGTTTCAAAAAAGGGTACATCCCTATCTTCTCAACTAGAACATAACCTGTTTTTCATAACACCTTAAGCTAAAAGAATTGGGGTGGTTCAAGGAACCCTAAAGTAATCCACCACTGAGTAAGCTCATGGATGAAATAGGAAGTGCTCTACTTACGCACTTGACTAGTTTTGTACATTGTGAGTTATATTCACAAGTTATCCATATCATAAATCCTTAGTCACATTACAACTAAACACACTAGTTTCTCATTGTATCAGAAGGGGGTAAATTAAAGTCCTGAGATACTCCTAAATCAATTAGTGTGAGTGTTTGGGTAAATCGCAGCTCACATCCTAGACAAATCTGTTGACACCTAGTGTGAGAGATCTTGTTAGGGAAGTCAATTTTGTCTTAGGAGCCCACTTTTCTAGTCCATTGTTGCGTCATTGAACATTATCATGAAATGAATAACTTACTTAGGAGTCTGAACCTTGTTTTTCAAATCATGGTAACAAGAGTCCACATAATTTAGAGCTAAGTGTCTTTCATCATGAAATTAAACAACATCTCACTTATCTCATGGTTTCTTTATCACCTTCATGGACGAGGTGAAACTCTTCCCATGTGGTGCTCAGTTTATTTTCATATTTTGATCTAAATACCTTTACGTTCTTGTTTCCCATTTGTGACAAGAGAAGGAATAATTTGGCAGTGTTATCATAGATAGTGTTCACCTACGTTTTTGTCCATTTAAGCTCATCCATGTTTATGGCTGAGTTGTTTAATGTCTAAAGTGTGTGGATGTGTCCTTATATATTTGATGGCAACTTGATCTTGATTTCAAGATCATCATCATAATTAAGATTGATTCGTCATTTGATCTCCCTTTGACGTGTTACCTTATTTGCATTGTCTCGACATAATTAAGATACTTATGTTGTGTTTTTTGTAAACATGATCGAAGTATCTGCATTATGGTGTTACACTACCCACATCTTAGTACATTCTTAGTATACTTTGACCTATTTTTACTTCAAACATTGTCCAAAATATTGATGAGTGTCACTTACTATGTTTGCATTGTTTCAATACCACTTTGACACTAATATCTCACTTCTCCACGAAGCTTGATTAACATGTCCAAATGGCATGCTTACATGGCTTACATTTGTAAACCTTTTGTTGGTACCGAAATTTAATATCCTTCAAAGGCTAAGCAACATCACAGATTTGATAGGACACTCAGAGGCAGATAGATGATTATATATGTCATTTTGTAGTCGAGGAAGTAGTCTATCTGACTCTTTAGCACATAGGGTTTGGAAGGAGTGGCTAACACCTTAAAAGGATGTGATCTTATCCTAACTATTTTAGGTTGCACCTTTCAACCAAGGTAAGAGAACCTATTTTGTAACCTCTTTTGTTAAAGAATGTTGGTAAATCCTTCTTTTGCAAAAATTTAATAGAGAAGGCCTTGGGAAAATATGATCAACACACCAAATGTGACTCTCACGAGTTGTCACTTCTAGATTGTGGAGATATTTTCAAAACAAGGAAAAGGTTACTAAAGACATTGGGAGTCATGATTGTTTCTGCATGTTTTGGTGGTAGAAATTATGTATTTGCACACACATAGGACAAACATGGGTAGTACAGGTAAGATTGGTTGTTTTTAAAGGAATTTTTTAGTGGGAGGTGAGGTAGAATGAACTTGATATGGCAGATCTTTGATATTTTTTACAAAATGGGGAGCTTACACAACATAATGCTTCAAGATAGGTAAAATATTCCTTTAACTAGAATGTATGCTTCAATGGAGGCCCAAATCAGCACGTTGTCACACAAACTATGAGATTCTAGCACAAATACTCGAGTTAGAAAACTCAATAAAACATAAAAATCCAAGATTAATCACACCTGAGGTACACCAAGAGGCTTATAAACAATATCTATCAACAGATGAAAGAAAAGTGATTTTTAATCATTTATTTCATTCCCAGATGAAATCTCTTGTAAAAATGAAATTGAAGATGCCACTAAACTATCACAAGGATTGAGATCTATGTGATTGAGAGGGATTTTGATACAATATTGCAATGGGAAGAAGAAAAACCATTTACAGACATTCAGAAATGAAGTAGACACAATTTTTACTAGAGTCAACATGGAATAACTCGAATTTGATTAAACTTATCAGTAGGGGAATGTTTCTAGAACAATCTCAGAGCTTGTCAATGGAAGTACACTCATAACCACCTTGAAAAAATCAAGTTTAACTGTTGTAAATATCTCCCCCCGGGTAGATATAGACAAACAAAAGAAGATGGAAATCAAAGAAACTCAGAGCCTGATATTTATTGCATCACCAACAGCCCATGGTGCAGGTAAGAGGTGCACGACAGAAGGTGTCGACATGAAAATGGATGTGCCCATGGCGCAGGTAAGAGGTGTACGAAAGAAGGTGTCTTCACGAAAAATGGATGTACCCATGGCGTAGGTAAGAGGCGCACGACAGAAGGTGTCGACATGAAAATGGATGTGCCCATGGTGTAGGTAAGAGCTGCACGACAGAAGGTGTAGACATGAAAATGGATGCGTCCATGCCGCAGGTAAGAGGCACACGACAGAAGGTGTCGGCATGAAAATGGATGTGCCCATGGCACAGGTAAGAGGCGCACGACAGAAGGTGTCGACACGAAAATGGATGCGCCCTTGGCGTAGGTAAGAGGTGCACGATAGAAGGTGTCGACATGAAAATGAATGCGCCCATGGCACAGGTAAGAGGCGCACGATAGAAGGTGTCGACATGAAAATGGATGCACCCATGCCACAGGTAAGAGTCACACGACAGAAGGTGTCGACACGGACATGGATGCGCCCATGGCGCAGGTAAAGAGGTGCATGAAATAGAATGTCTACGTGAAAAAATTCTTGCCTTGGCACAAGTAAGGGTATGTCGACATGAATATGGATGAGCCTATGGCGCACCTTCAGGAGGCGCAACATTCTGAGCACTGACAGGAAGCAGACCCTGACCCAGATATTCAGATGGCCATAACTTTTCACAGGGAGCTCGGATTCATGCAAGGTTGGAATTTTTGGAAAGCTTACAAGGTCCTCTATTTAACTACAATTGGATATCTTTAATTAAGTGGGAACAAGTTTTTAAAAATTACAAAATACAGTTCACCACTTTTCAGGTTTGCTAGAGTTCTCACCTACCACCATAATGAGATAAATTAAATGTAACCTGGAGGTGGTTGGGGTAGATTTGGATTTCCTCTCTCTTCCCTCTCTCATTCTTCCTATAAATTGTAAGGAGGGGGCTTCTTTCTAAAGGTTGGACATTCTTGTTTTTCCTGTCCCTTCTTCTCTTTGGCAGGTGAATTTGTGGAGTTCAAACCTCCCATCTAAAACTGTAATGCAAATTTACCTCTTTGCATTTTGTAGTGTATTGTATAAATATTTGGAGCAAATAATGCATGTCTGTGGATGATTCTCGACCCTCTCTATGTTCATTTGCATCCTCTTGATCTTTCACTACAAATCTGGTTATCTGTGCATGATCTTGCATTACATTTTAATGGTTTGTGTTTATTGGCAAGATAGGTGTTCTTCATTCCTCGGTGCATCACCTTTGTAGTTTAGGTTTTATTTTATGCATCTTCTTACCCTGTCTCCTTGGAAAGTTAGTTTAGGTTTTGAGTAAACCCTCTGCATTTTTTACGTGTGCATCTGAACAGAGAAATAGGAACCGGCCTTCATCCGGAGAGCTTTTCCAATTTCGCAAGGTCCCACACTTGGGAAAAGCTCCATGTTATGCAATCGCACTGAGAGTCTCAACCCATCGAGTTGCAGACATTCAGGGGTGCTGTGATTCGCCACCAACATTAACATAGAAGAGATATACAGGTTTCTCAAATAGTCCCTAAGGGAGATGTGCTCTATTAATATTTTCTCTTAGAAAAATTAGTTTGGACCCCTTACACTCAAACCATTTAAATGAAAAATTCATGTAATTTAAAACATTTTACAATAGAGTTTTCCCCCCAAGAATCCAAAAATTGTCTACACCAGTGCTCACCATGATCCTTATCCTGATTCCCAGAATCAGATTTGTAAAAATATGTCAGGTGCTCAGGGGGTTGGATCTCTTCAAACATATCCGGCATTCAAATCCTTCTTCTTTTATATCACTCTTCCCTCTACTCGCCAACCACTTCTACCCCTAATTTGTCAAATCAGGTTCTTCGCATGCCCAGGAAGAAAAAATGGAAGATCGGATTAAGCCCATAGGTCAAATCTCATCTTAATGGTAAAATTCATCCACATATTTTCCTCACTAAACAAAATATCAACATGTCTTTTACGTGATAAGGAAATAAAAATCAGGTCAAATCCAATAGTCATATTACATATTTAATGGAGAGATGTTTACAGACCTTCCCACCAAACCAGGATACCAAATTAATGTTCCTCTTCATTTGGCATGCAAGAGACTCCAAGAAATGATTAAAAACCATAAGAATATACATCCCAGGAGCTTTGAAGAAAATTTGAGGAAAAATCAGATACGGATGCATAACTACCATTGATTTCTATTTTGAATTTGGACTGTCCACGTGGGATTTTCACTTTAAAATGGGCATGTGGCTTCCCTTTTTCCCTTTTACAACTTTTGGAATAATGTAAAATTTTCATATTTTTCTCTGCAACTCTGCCCTTGAGAAATGAGCCTGACACGTGTCCTAAGGTGGGTCCCAAAGGAACCATGGCCAAATTCTACTATTTCACCTCTTTTTGGGAAAAAGGAAACTTTTCCAAAGTTTTTCTACAGCTCCACCATTCCACTTCTAGTCTCTGATGTGGCTCCTAATGAAACCATGCTTCATTTTACACTTTTAACTCCTTTCTTTACAAAAGGGAAATTTTCCAAATTTCCCCTGAAATCCCGTACCTCAGCCGTTGACCTTCAGATCAAATTTTCCCTTATCCTTTGTCAAGCCTGTGGGCCATTTTGTTGTCTTAATCCTTTTGACAAGAGGAAAATTTCCAAGTTTCCTCTGATGGTCCGCTTCCCTGCCCCTTTTGACTTTTCAAACTACCACTCGTCACAATGGCGCATCTTGAGATGGTCCCCAAAAGTTAAGGCCCTGAATGAGCGCGGGCTCACCATGTGTCCTGGTCAAGAAAAAATTGTTTGAAGGCTTAAAGCTCAGTGGAAAGTGCCATGTGTTAGGGTCCAAGGAAATCTTCTTTGGCTGGTGAAAGTCCAAGCAAAACGTAAAGTGAGCGGAGGCCTCTAAGTGTCTTGATGGTGCTTCTTTATAATAAAATTCAAGGGTCAGTCCTCAAACATGCACGGTCCCTCCACATGTCCCACACCTCCAAAATATTTTGAAAAAGGACTAGGAATGGGAAGACTTAGCGGAAGCCTCCACGTGTCTTCATAGCAGAATTTCAAGATCCTTCTAAACCCTCAAAAATTATTTTACAGGGGTGCACTTCCATTTTAGAAATTTACTCCATTTTTCCAAAAGAGAAAAATATCTAAGCTATTTTTGAATGCCTGCATCTCCGGCTTTAACATTACCACTTATCCTTCCGTGGGGTCAAAGTATGACTTTTTCCTTGCCACTTAAATTTTTGTTTAATCAAAGCTTGCCGGGGCCACAGGGTGGGTTCAAATTTTTTACCAAAGTATCCAAAAAGAAAAAGTTCAAAAAAAAAAACCTGTCATGCCCCATCCAATCAAAAGAAGCCGTGTAAACACCAAAAGAACCAATCAGATTTGAGTGGAGCTATGGGACCAAATTTTCCTTTTTGCGAACAAAGCAAAAATTGACAAGTTAAAAAAAATTCCCTCTATCCCTTGACCATCCAAAAGAGGCGATGTTTCCTGTTTATGCAAGTATGAGAATTTGACCAGGAGAAATGCCTGTCAAACCATAAAATGTAGAAAAATGACCATTTGAGCTTGGAGATGAAATTTTCTCCAAGGACAAAGAATTTAGAAATGTTACAAGGCTCAAGTACATTCCTCCGAGCTACATCCATTCATTTTTCTTCAATTATTTAGGGAAAAAATGATAAGGATAGTAAATCCCAACTATGGAAAATGGAAAGAATGGGAGAGCCCAAGTTTCTAGATGAACAGAGAACAAGAGACCCAAATTACATACCCTTTCTACATAAATAGAGAAACAAAGAAACAACTATGGATCCATACGTGATCCCTAGTCTAGGAAAGAACTAATTACAGAAACAAGAGGAAGGTGGAGACCTTTCAGGAACAATACGGGAAATTAAAATGTAAAAGAGACTGTAAATTGAAATATTTTTAATGGCAAAATGGGGCAAGACTATTTTAAGACCAACATCAGCTCTGACTCGGGGATGGGAACTCCCTGTGAGTGCCACAAGAACTAAATAACATACCACGTGCCAAAAAACATCCATTGGGCAAAGGATTTAGCTTGTAGAGTAGAAAACTAGAACCATATCCTAAAAACGAACCGAGGAACCAACAAAACTAGGTCACCAAGGGCTAGAATGAGCAAAAACAAAAAATATAGAAAGCAACCAATGAACTATACACTATACAAATTATGTTCACCTTGATTATGAGAAATCAATCTAGGAAATGTTTCAAGTGCCTACCATTAATAGGTAATTCAAGCAATTCCCCATCCAAGTCTTTCAAGAATAAGATATGTTCACCAATCCTAATGTCAATGGAATAAGGGCACATCCATAGTGCATCAAATTTACCATCCATGCCCTTGTCTTCATTCCTAATATCTCTGTAACAGCACAAGATCTCCAAAATGCTGAAAGCTCTGAGACTGGCCTTCTTGTCAAATAACTTGTTCAATTTTTCTCTAAACTTCACATGCCTTTGGTGAGATGATCTCCTTGTCTTCATCAAGCTCAAAAATCTGGTTAATGCGGGCAATCATATGGACTAAATTCTTGATCTTCCAGTTATTGAATGAAATGACATGAGGATAATTACATATGCAGGTGCAACAGAGCTTGAGTGCCATACACCAACTTCAAATGGAATTTTTCTAGTAGCTCTTTTAACAATAATTCAGATCAACCCAAACAACAAACTTCAACTGCTTACCCCATTTCCTTTTGTTCAGCTCCAAGGTTCTCCTAATGATTTTTAATAATTTTTTATTGACTGGAATCATTCTTATCTATTGCCTTATGGGATCATAATTGGAGGCATATGTCGAATTTATCCCATATTCTTTACACATTTCCACAAAAGGTTTAGCTCTCAAAGCTCATGGCATTATCAACAACAATTTTAACTGGCATTCCAAACCTGTAGATGATATGGTTCAACATGTAGTCCATGACAATTTGATGTGTTTCTCTCTTGGTGGGGATTGCCTTCACCCACTTAGTGAAGTAATCAGTGGCTACAAGAATCCACTTATGGTCAGCACTTGAAGGGTCTGAAATATCACCAATCAAAGCCATTCCCCATTTCTTGAATGGGGCTTCAATTGATACATGCTGCAAAGGCAAGGGAGCCTGAAGCTTTCAGTCTTCTAGAAAAAGTGCTAGAGAATTCTCACATATTCTAACAAAAAAAGTTGTATCCTTGAAAAGAATTGGCCACTAATAACTAGCCCTCATGATCTTGTGTGCTGTGAATTTTCCAACAAAATTCCCCCCAAAAACTTCTCCATGGAGATCAGCAATTATCCTATGGGGGATTCATCTTCAGTAATCACACCTTAAGAGGACTTCCTTATGGTTTTTCCAAAATAACCCAAAATTAGTAATAACGTATTTCATAAGAAGCTAACTTAAGAGACCTTTTTCTGATTTTTACTTAAATAATTATGGCAGTATAGATGTTTTAGATAAAAAATTACATATTTGTACCACTCAAAACTCACCAAATTTTCAAAAGACATATCCAACCTTCCTTTTTCTACCTCATTCACCTCAATAGGTTGTACAGGTTGCTCTCAAACATAAGTTTAGCTAAGCCCAAACCTCTTACCAATTTCGTGGTTTGTATATCCATGTCATATTCTTGCAAATTGTTCACCCATCTGCATCTTTTGCTTTATACCTCCATCTCTAATAAGACATATATTTGACCATGGTGTGGGGAACATAAGCAACAACTTTAGAGCTCAAAATTTAAGGCTCTGAAAACATTTGTTTCTTTTACCAAGGAAAATGTTTTCTTCTCCATAACATTGCACTTCAACTCAGCCCCTTGTAGTACCTTACTGAATAAAGGCAATTGGCCTCTTAGCCCCTTCATCATGCCTCTATAACAAGAAAAATGCAATAGTGTTCTCTGAAGCGAAAGAAAAAATTTGAAAAGGCTTCTTATAATCTAGTAGATGCTAAGATAGGGGCATGCTTTAATACTTCCTTGATCCCATTGAAAGCTTAAATGGCAGCCTCTTTCCATTTGATTACTTGGTCCTTTTTTAGCATGCAATTGTAATTGGAAATGGTCAACTCAGCAAAGTTTGATATGAATCTTCTAATAATGTTTATTTTCCCAAAGAAGGGCTGAATTACATTTCTTGGTTCTTGGAACTGGGACCTTGTTGATGGAATCTCCCCTCTCTGTGATCAATCATGACACCCTTCTTGTGATACAATGTGACTAAGCAACTTGTCATTTTGCACTCCGATACGGCAGTTCTTTGGATTGAGGGAAATGCCATACTCTCTGCAACTTATCAGCATCTTTTCTAAATATTACAAGTGATCACCACTTCTTCTTGGAGAAACAC
This sequence comes from Taxus chinensis, assembly GCA_019776745.2. Classification (NCBI taxonomy): domain Eukaryota; kingdom Viridiplantae; phylum Streptophyta; class Pinopsida; order Cupressales; family Taxaceae; genus Taxus; species Taxus chinensis. Next base: position 771,005,357 of record CM034148.1, on the reverse strand, counting down.
ATATCACATCATCTAGATACACATCAATGAAGTCATTTATATATCCTACAGAATGCTACATCTATTGCTCTTCTAAAAAGTAGCTCCAACATTCATCACAGCCAAATGGCATCCTCGACATAGACATAGGTACTCCATGGAGTAGTGAAAGGCTAGTTTTGATTCTCTTTGATTGCTTCACAACCACCTGGTTATATCTAGAAAAACCATCCAAAGTAGATAACATAGCTCAGAGACCAATGCACCAAGCTGCAACATGTTATCCATGTTTAGTAAAGGATAATTATCCTTCACTCATGCTCTATTCAGATTTCTAAAATCCACACACAACTCCTGATAACACCATTCTTATTTCTGACTGACTAGCTAGCAAGTTTGTAACCCAAGAAGAATACCTTGTTGACTAGAATGAACCCTCCATCTCTTATCTTCTTTTAACTCATCTTGCATCTTCACAGAGATAGGAGTGGATTGATATGTCTCTATTTTTTCCTGAATGGTTTTGCATTAGATTCCAAGGGAATCTCATGTTGAAATAGATCCTCTCTACATGCCTTTAGTTCAGAATAATTCCAATTCATGCAATCTTGATACTTTTTCAATAATTGAACATAAGACTGCTTTTCCTCCTTGCTGAGATTGCTTCCCAACCAAATATTCCTTGGCTTTTCCTTTGTGCCAAGATCATGTTCCTCCACATCTCTTGAGGCTTACATATATGCTTGTTAATAATGCAATCAACATTATCAAAGTTGGATTCAAGAGCAACCAGCCCTCTAGGAATGGTATTAGTCTTCAGTTGGATAATGCCTTTGCAAAACAAGGTTTCCTTACCCTCTGTTACGCACACCATTTACTCCCAATCAATACACTGGTCAAAAAACTCTCCTTTATCGTAGATTAGTTTTATCATCATTAAAAACCTACCAATTCTTAATGTTGTCAGAGACTAGATGGCATTAATAACACTTCAACATCCTATTCACAATATGGGGACATTGCATAATTATCAAACCAAGATCCCAATCAGTGCAAGTTTTTTCTGCCAAATCATTGAACTTCCTATCATGATGCACAATGTTGAATGAATCAAACATCTCAATGAAATCCCAAACTACATGCTTGTATTGTTTCATTCACTAATTTTTTGTGGCATACACTTTTATGACTTGTTTCTAAAATTAATTCTTAATCTCCCTTAACAATGATGTCTTTAACACCATATTTTCAAGAAATTCTTAGGCCTAAAAAATAGTGCCTCATACTCAAAACTATTTTTAGTGCACTCAAAGTTGAGTTTGAAGGAAAAGATAAAATTTTCCTGGCCTGGAGAGATCACAACAACACCAACACCATTTCCAAACTTGGAGAAATCTCCATCAAACAATAAATTCCAAGGAGAGCTTGTCTTGTTCAAGACACTTGAATTCTTCAATCTTGTGCTCTTTTCCATCAGCAAATCCTACAAAGTTATCAGCATCAAAACTTGTGTAAAATACTTCATAGGATGCACTGTTGGGATCTTTAATAAGGTGCAACATTTTATTTTCTCCATACAACCTGAAAACGTTGTCCTCAATTGGGATGGTAGCATAGGAAATTTCCATTTGAACACTCCCACCAATAGTTACAGCCCATTTTCTAGATAACAACATACACCACTTGGATGGGAAATCAGCAATAAAAACATCAAGCATCATGTTTTTTACGCTGGGTAAGCTGCAAGCTGACACCACCAGACCTTTCACACATCCCACCACTAGAAATTCTCTAGATTCCATAACAGTACACTTCCCATATGCTACTGTTACTTTGATATCAATCTCATTCATGACTTCTAGAGGCATAACATTGCATGATGCCCCTGAGTCAAACATACAGTTCTGTAGAAATTTGTCTTTAATAATCAGAAGTGGTGAAGAATGGCTCCACATTTAGCTGAGACTCCACTAAGGATGTCCCCAAATAAACCTCAAGTGGTTCACCTAGTTCCTTTAACACTGGTGGTGTTTCTAACTCTTCAATGACTTGTGGAGTCTCCACAATGTTTATATTTCTACCGAGGGTAGTCTTCTCCTCTTTTAGCCCCAAATATTCAAAAGATGATTTTTTGTGCTCAGGAATCCTAAGCAATTCAAAAATTGGAACTAAGATCTTGATCTGACTCAAGACTTGGGAAATATCACAAGGGACAAACTTTGGCAAGGCAACATTGGAAGGAAGGTTGACACACTCATTAGATGGCACAAGATTTGTAATAGCTTGGGCATGAACAGGGGTATGGTTTTTCTTTGGGACAACAAGGCCCTTGGTAGATGCATCTTTCTTAGGAGCCTCTTTTGCAATATTTGAAAGCAATGGAGTTTTTGGCTTGGCCTGAGGTCCTATAACTTTGAAAACCCTACTTCTTGTGTTGTATTCCTTTTCTTGGGCCACAATAACATTCATCAATAACTTCTTGTCCTCCTCAGATGGGATTCCTCCATCATACTTCTTTATCATTAAAGCTCTTAAATATTCAAATTCATTATTGGGAAATTCAAAATATTATACAGTAGCTACTTCTAAAGTATGAGAGGGATGAAGAATAGGTACCCGATGGATGCAATCCCAAAAATCAAAAGTAGTTCTAGCACTTATTACCTCAGTTAAAGTTTCCCCTTGTTGTGAGCTCATGGAGAAACCCATCTTGCAAACATCATCATCATTATCATCATAAGACTTCTTCTTCTTCTGGATGATCTTCCTCACATGAAGCATGGGGCATGAAACATCTGTCACACTAATCAATGACATCTATCTCCTCCACAATAGTAACTCTGGTAGCCAAAGGATTAGGTACCATTCTATTTTCCCTAGCCTAGGGACTATTTATTTCCAAATCCAACATGTCCCTTGCCTCTATCATCAAATCTATGATCATTCCTATGATGGTTTATAAACCTGTCTTGGCCTTTTTTCTTGTGTTGACCTTGTGAACTCTTCCCAATCCCTTTTTCTGCTCAGGGATAATTTGTATGATATTTATTTGACAGCCCCGGCCAAAGTTTTCACAACTTCCTCCAAATCTGCAGCCTTACTTGTTTGATGCTTTTTCTGGGTTAATCAGTTTCACACCCTCCCTTTTTGGAGGTTCTCCAATGACCTTGATGTTATTCTCAATCTGCAGAGTGATGGTGAAGGCCTGCCTCAAATTAGTAGGTTTTTTATCCCTCAAGTAGTAAGCAACTTTTTTTTCAAATGCATCTGAATATTTGATCAATTATGATTCATCACATGGCCTTAAGCTAATAGGAAATCTCATCAAGGTCTTGTTAAACCTTGTGTTGAAATCATGTACTGACTCATTAGGATTCTTCTTGATGTTTTCAAATTATAATAGAAGAAACCTAGGGTCAGTTCTATCACCATACTGCAGTCTAAATGCATTGTTCATCTCTATCCAAGAATTAATGAAATTATCTGGCAAAGCTTTATACAATTCCCTTACATCCTCTTCCAAAGTGTGGATAAACAATTTGATATATACATCTTCATGTTCAATCTCAAAGTCTTCCATCATATTGATAAAAAGCTTTAAATGTTGATCACCATAGTTATAGCGTTGTTTCCTTGGAACTTTGGTAATCTATTTCTTACATCCTAGGGAACTGCATTTGGATAACCATCTATCCCTATAAAATTTATAGGACCAAAGGTGTTTACAACAAAAGGAGGTCTAGGTGGGGGCTGGGCCATGTTGTTTCGAGAAGGTGAACCTAGAGGGGAGACAAATTGATAAGGGGCAGAGGTTATTTGAAACATAGGAGTATAACTTTCAAAATGGATATCCCCTAAAGGCCTTGTTTCTTTGAAATTCTTATCAAATTTTGAAAAGATAGGAGTCAGAATGAGAAGAAAACTTTTAAAAATCAAATGAAGTCCCCTCTCTAGATGGATAATTTAATTCCACAAAAGACTACCTGATTCAAAATCACTTGAATGGAAATATTCAATGAAAGGCCAGTCACTATCATTAATGGGGATCTTCTTTTCTTGACTGCTAATATCCAATAACTCTCCAGGATTTTCTTTCTTCTAACTTTGTTTTTCTAACTCTAGAAATAATGTCCTTGAAGGATCTCTAGGAAACAAATATCTTCTTCCTTCCAGCTTTACAAAGATTAGTAACAAATCTCACTTGACAGAGGTTAAGACACTGGTAGCTCATCAAGAATTAGATCAACAAGGAGTCGCCACTAAGGATTTCCACCTTATTTGTTCAAATGCACTAAAATATGATCTGTTCAAATGTTTGTCAATACTAGCAACTAGAAATGGAAAGTCTTGACTCTTCTTTATCCAGATTTATCAATGAAAGTTAGTGCAATAATTGTAGAAAATGGAAATATTGCACATAACACTTATAACTTTGAGCACTTCTTATAGGCCTGAACACAGGATGATGCCTAAACATATGTATTAGAACTTTGAGAATACATAAAGTGTTTACCAAGGTCATGAATATGAACTGCAACCACTATGTCCCTGTAAATGGTGCCAGAAGCATGTTCACCGGGCCAAATAGATATGGATGAGAAACAAATAAATAAATCTATCACAACAACTCAAATTAGTTCCCACCAATATGGAAATCAGCTCCTTGGAAATGGCGATAGATGTGTTGTTAGTACCCAAATTTAATCTCTTTCAAAGGAAAAGCAACATCACAGATTTGACATGACACTCAGAGGAAGATAGATGATTATGTAAGTTGTTTTGTAGTTAGGGAAGCAATCTATCTAATTCTTTAGTCACACAGGATTGAGAAGGAGTGGGTAGCACCTTAAAAGGTTGTGATCTTATCCTAACTATTTTAGGTTGTGCCTTTCAACCAAGGTAAGAGAACCTATTTTGTAACCTCTGTTATTGAAGAATGCTGATAAATCCTTCTTTTACACAAATTTTATTAGAGAAGACCTTGGGAAAATATGATCAACACACAAAATTTGACTCTCACAAGCTGTCACTTCTAGATTATGGAGATATTTCAAAACAAAAGCAAAGGTTACTAAAGACATTGGGAATCCTAATTTTTTGTGCATGTTTTGGTGGTAGAAATTATGCATTTGCACACACATAGGAAAAACAAGGGTAGTATAGGTAGGATTGGTTGTTTTTAAATGATTTTTTTGTGGGAGGTGAAGTAGAATGAACTTGATTTGTAAGATCTTTAAGATTTTTTACAAAATGGGGAGCTGACACAACAAAATTCTTCAAGATAGCTAAAATATTCCTTTAACGAGAATGTGTGCTTCAATGGAGGCCCAAATCAGCACATTTTCACACAAACTATGAGATTCTAACACAAAGGAGTGAGTTAGAAAACTCAATAAAATATTAAAATCCAAGATCAATCACACCTGAGGTACACCCAGAGGATTACAAACAATCTATGTCAACAGATGAAAGAAAAGTGATTTTAAATCATTTATTTCATTCCCAGATGAAAGCTCTTCTAAAAATGAAATTACAAATGCCAGTAAACTATCAAAAGGATTAAGATCTATGTGATTGAGAGATATTTTGATACAAGATTGCAATGGGAACAATAAAAACCATTTGTAAAGATTCAAAAATGAAGAAGACAAAATTTTAACCAGAGCCAAATTTTATCACCAAATCACAACACTCTTCTTTGGTTTATACAAGTGCATATACTTGAACTCACGGTGTGATTGGATAACATGGGTAGTATCTCCAAGTTGTCGGACTTGCTACTTTAGATAGACCTCCAGACAAAGTTGGTTCTTGCTCCTAAACTACCTGCCACAATCTACTCTAATGCAGGGAAAACTAACTATTCTAATCTAAATTTCTAAGGGACTAGTGAGAGGGAATTGCATAAAACAAAATCCTACACTAAAGCGGTGATGCACCAGAAAAGGAGTGTGTGAGAGTAGTCTCCCAATGCATGAAATACAGAAGCAAAGTGCACACTAGAAGGGGGTGATGACAGTTCTCCATAATATAGCAAAACACATTCACAACAATATTTCAAACATACACAATGATAATGGATCCCTACAAGAACATAATAATAGACACAATATTATTGTAAAGAAGAGGTTGAAGGGGGCAATAATAATGCAAGAAAACACAGTAGGGGAAGATACATCCACAAACTTATATTTTATTGCTTCATAATATGCACAGTTCAATCTATTACAAGATAAGGGCCTGGATAACCATGAAAGGAGTCCACGACAAGGGCCTGCAACACATTGGCTTCACAAAGCAATTTTGACAGAGCTTTCCTACAAAACTACCTCTCTTTACAATGAGCCCAACACTCCAATTTATAGAAAAATGAGAAGGGAAAGAGAACGGAAAATGGAAATCCTAAAATCTATCCTTCAAACACTTGTAAGAGGCATTAAATGGAGTAAAAATGATTATATATTACTTGCAAAAGGATCCCCTACTATCCCAGGTGCTGCAGCAGAGAAAGAATGATGACCATGCCTCTTAATTGCACTTCCAACCACCAAATAAAACATTGTTATGAACCCGTCCACGTTTTCTAAAAAATATAAATCAATATCTTATCAAATCCAGAATTTATTGATTTTTGTGCATTGGTCTCGGAGCCACGATTCCAACGGTACCAATTTTGTGTGATTTCGTTGAGAAATGCAAAAGTTATGGCCTTCTGAGTGCGGGCAGCTATTTTTGGTCTGGCAGGCGTTTTCTGTCATTTGGCGGGAATGAGCATTAACTTACTGGAGCCAAATATGTTTCTTTTGAATAAATATATCTGCCCTTATTAAAAATCATACGTTGTGCTCGTTCCAGAAATTCCAATTTTGTGAAAATCGGAGCTCGGAGTCAAAAGTTATGGCCGTTTGAAGTTTCACGGGTCAAACGTTGACTTTTCTTCTTTACCTTCGGCCGCTTCGGCTTTTCGTATCCCTCGCGTACTTTTGTCCCAACTGTCCCAGACAAAAATATCCTACCTCGGCCAATTCGGGCTTCCTTGTTCCTTTTTGTGGCCTTTTCGCCTTTTTGCGTCCCACGCGTCCCGCGCGTACCTTTGTCCCGGCTATCCCGGATGAAAATCTCCTGCTTCAGCCGATTCAGCTTTCCGCGTCCCTCTCGTACTTTTGTCCCAGATGTCCCAAACTGCCTGGGACAAATATCTCTGAACTGCCTGAAATGGACTATTTATTGGCGAATCAGCCGGTTCACATCCGCGGACTGCCTGGGACAAAAATGATTGACTTAGCTGATTTTCTTGTTTTTTCGGCCCCAAGCTTGGTACGATGAACCTCAGTATGAGCCGAACTTGTATGACGTGAACCCTTCAAAACCCGAAATGCCTTAAAACAGTCCTACAACCTTATTTTTTGCATTTTTTCCATTTTTTCAATTTGTTGGGATTTTCCTCTTGGGTGGGGGGAATTAGAAAAAGGCCGAGGGGACCCCGAAAAACATGATTTTGGGCCTCGAATCAATATTACTCGCTCGGGACTGAATAATCTGATGCGTTTTATCAAAATTACCCTAAGGGGTGTATTTTGGATAACACCAACATGGAATAACTCAAATTTTATTAAAATTATCAGGAAGGGAAAGTTTCTTGAAAAATATCAAAGCTTGTCAATGGTTGTACACTAGTAACCACCTTGACTCGATAAAGTTTAACAAAAAAGGGATATAAAAGTTTCTCAAATAGTCCCTCAGGGAGATGATATCTATCAAGATTTTCTCTTAGAAAAATTAGTTTTTGACCCCTTACACTCTAACCATTTGCATGGTAAGTTTTGTGTAATTTATAACATTTTACGATAAAATTTCCCCCCCCCGAAAAAAACAAACACTGAGTGCACCAGTGCTCGCCATGATCCCGATTGTGATTACCTGAATCAAATTTGTAAAAAGTTTTCAGGTGCTCAGGGGGTGGATCTCTTCAAACATCTCCAGCATTCAACTCCTTCTTCTAGTAGATCACTCTTCCCTCAACTCGCTAACCACTTCCGCCCCTAATCTGTCAAATCTGGTTCTTTGCGTGCCCAAAAAGAGAATGTGGAAGATCAAATCGAGCCCATAGGCCAGATCTCATCTTAATGGTAAATGACGTCCCCAAATTTTCCTCACCAAACCAAGATATCAATAGGTCTTTTGTGTGCCAAGGAAAGAAAAATCAGTTTGAATCCAATAGTCAGATTGCATATTTAATTGTGAGAGATGTTTACAGACCTTCCCCTCCAAACCAGGACACCAGATTAATGTTCCTCTTCATTTTCCATGCAGGAGACTCCAAAAAATGATAATAAACCGTAAGAATACGCATCCCCAGAAGCTTTGGAGAAAAATGGTTGAAAAATCAAATACAGATGCATAGCTACTATTGATTTCTATTTTGAATTTGGACCATCCATGTGTGATATTCACTTTAAAACGGGCTTGTAGGTTCCCTTTTTTCCTTTTAACAACTTTTGGGAAAATGTAAAATTTTCACATTTTTCTCCACACCTCCGCCCCTGAGAAATGAACCTGACACATGTCCTAAGGTGGGTCCCAAAGGAACCACAACCAAATTCTACTATTTAACCTCTTTTTTGGAAAAGGAAAATTTTTCCAAATTTTCCCTACAGCTCTGCCCTTTCAATTCTAGTCTCTGATATGGGTCCCAATGGAAACCATGCTTCATTTTACACTTTTAACTCCTTTCTTCACAAAAGGGAAATTTTCCAAATTTCCCCCTGAAATCCCGTACCTCAGCCATTGACCTTCCCATCAAATTTTAACTTATCCTTTATCAGGCCTATGAGCCATTTTGAAGTCTTAATCCTTTTGATGAAAAGAGGCAAAAATCCAAGTTGCCTTTGATGGTCTGCTTCCCGACCCCTTTTGACTTTTCAACCAATCACACGTCACAATGGCGCATATTGAGATAGTCCCCCAAAAGTTGAGACCTTGAATGAGTGTGGGCTCACCACGTGTCTTGGCCTAGAAAAAATTGTTTGTTGAATGCTTAAAGCTCAGTGGAAGGTGCCATATGTCAGAGTCTAAGGTAATATCCTTTGGCTATTGAAAATTCCAAGCAAAACGCAAAGTGAGTGGAGGTGTATAAGTTTCTTCCTGGAGCTTCCTTACAATAAAATTCAAGGGCTGATCCTCAAACATACACCGTCCCTCCATGTATCCCAAGCCTCTAAAACCTTTTGAAAAAGGAATAAGTATGGGAAGACCTGGTGGAAGCCTCCATGTGTGTTCATGGTGCAATTTCAAGAACCTTCTAAGGCCTCAAAAATTATTTGGCAGGGCACTCTTCTATTTTAGAAATTTACTCTATTTTTCCAAAAGGGAACAATATCCAACTTGCTTCTGAAGGACCACATCTTCGCCTTTAATCTAGCCACATGTCTTTTTGTGGGGTTAAAGTATCACTTTTTCCCTACCACTTCAATTTTTCTTTAATTAAGGCTTTGCAGGGCCGCGGGGCCGAGTTCAAACATTTTCCAAAATAGCCAAAAAGAAAAATTTCAAAAAAAAAAACCCACCGCACCCCATCCAATTAGACGAAGCCACGTAAGCACCAAAAGAACAAATCAGATTTGAGTGAAGCTATGGGACCAAATTTGCCTTTTTTCCAAAAAAGCAAAAAGTGACAAGTTAAAACATTTACGCACTATCCCCTGACCAACCAAAAGAGGGCATGTTTCCTGTTGATGCAAGTATGTGAATTAAATTGGGGAGAAACACCCGTCAAACTGTTAAAATGCAAAAAAAAAATGACCATTTTGAGGCTAGAGATGAAATTTTCTCCAAGGATAGAGAATTTAGAAATGTTATAGGGCTCGAATACATTCCTTTGAGCTACATCCATTCATTTTTATTCAAGTATTTAAGGAAATAACAAAAAGGACAGAAAATCCCTACTGTGGAAAATGGAAAGAATTGGAGAGCCTGAGTTTTTAGATGAACAATGAATGGGAGACCCAAATTACAGACCCCTTTCCATATAAACAGAGAAACAAGGAAAAAACCATGGATCCATATGTGATCCTTGGTCAAGGAAAGGACTGATTATGGAAACAAGAGGAATGTGGAGACCTTTCAAGCACAACACGGGAAAATAAAATGTGATAGAGACCGTAAATTGACATATTTTTAATGGAAAAATGGGGGAGAGACTATTTTGAGCACCAACACCTCGCCCTTTAAAAATTTAGGCCTTGTTGGTTTTTGAACTTGTTGTGGTATCCTTTGATTGTGAGTCACATCTTCCCTTTTTTTATATTTACGCCTTGTTCATTTTGATCTTGATGTAAATATTGACATTGTGTTGATCTTCTTTGCATCGAGCTATCATTTTACATGCACATTTTTAGGGAGTATGTACTTATTGATTAGATTTGTGGTTTAAAATTGCATGATTGTTCCTTGTGATCAATTATTAGGATAACTTTTTTTCTAGGATAATCATTTTTGATCTCATCGAGATTGCATCGTCACGAAGTCTATTTTCCTTAGACCTTATTTGAAAAATAATGCGTGCGCAAAAAAAATCTCTGCAATACTTATGAAATTTCTAGTTGGTTGCCGTTATGATTTCAAAATTGATATGGAATTTCCTTCCCTTTGAAGGAGTTCCATCACACTATCTAGAGCTAGGATATCACACCTAAATAACACTAATAATGACTGACTATCACATGGTTTCTCACACTTACAAAAATACAGAACCTAGATTTAGGAAATCAAATCAAAATATTCCCATTACAACTAAACCTCATTTGGTTATTCATGCTTGAGATCCTATTCGATGGTATGGTTTGCATGCTTTTGATCCAAATTATTATTTAGGTTCCCCCCATTCTTCTTCTAATTTAGATCCAAACTACCATTTGGATTCACACTCTTCTTTTGAAGATTTAGATCCCAACTATTGTTTAGATACACCTAGATCAAATCTTGAATCACGGTCCTCCCTTCCCTTCACATGACCTATATTTTAAATCACCTCAATGACATCTTCCTCCTTTGAAGACTTGTGCGACTCCAAGTTTCATTGATCGAACATCTAATTTGGTTCTTGAGTCACGATCCTCCCTTTCTTTGCAGAACCTCCTTTGTCAGATGTCTCGATAAGATTTTCCTCCGTCGAAGAGTTCCATGACTCAGATTACCTCTTTTCAATCATCAAATTTGACTCCTACGTCACAACTTAATGGATGGATATGTGATCCTATTTTCTCTCCTACATTGCATCGTCTTCTAGAAAAGTAATCTAGGTCCAAATCCAAATTGTCGATTCATGAGATGCCTACCACCAATCCTACTTCCTCTCTTGATTCATCTTATTTTGTCAATGAATCTTCCCCACTTATCGAACCTATTTCTCTATTCAACATTCTATGCCCAAATAAAAACAACCTCTACTAATTAATTTCTCTTAGAATCAGGAAACAATTAGAGTACATGAAGATATCCCTCTATAGGATTACAAACAATGATTCTTTTTAGAACTCGATACGTTCGCGTATTGGGGGAAAAGAATTTGATTCCTTTTATCAAAACATAGGGGAAGATCCTAAAATTAGGGAACTTGATTCATTATTTTGGAATTCCATCTTTACTTTCCTCTTTCCATGATGAGATGCCAGGTTCTAGCATTGAGCCATGACCTATCTTCTCATTACTAAATAATACATTTTCTATCATCATTCCTTTGTCAAAATCTCACCCTTTGGGGTCACCACTGATTATCCCATTTTCTTCTTATATAGTGAAGCCACCCCCGGGTAGTCCTCCATATTATACTTGTGGTTCACCTCTTGGTAGCCCATTACCTTCTATTCTTGGACCAAATCCTAGTATCCCTTTATCACCTTCTATCTATGGGACACCTCATTGTAGTTCCTCCTCATCTATACTTGGGAAATGCCCTAACAGCCCCTCGTCATCATCTTCTATTCTTGGGCCATGTCCTCATAGCCTAATTTATTCCATCTTAGGGCCATATTATAGCAACCCTTTGTCATCTTCTACTAGTGGCTCACCTCTTGCTAGCCCATCGTTTTCAATTCTTGGACCGTATCCTTTTCATCCATCACATATTTCTTCTATCAATGGTTGTGGCAAGCCCACGGTCATTTCTCACATTAGGTCTAAACTTCCATGTTCACTTTGTTCTCCTTCTCAGGATCAAAAAGGTTACTCATTAGCTTATAAGAAACTTATACAAGTTCTTAATCAAGCTCAAGTCAAAACTTTCAAGAGCTCCAGAGCCCCCAACAAATCAAACAATCTCAAAATTGTGAATCAAGAGTGATTCAAGAACACATATCATTTTAACCATCAATTATGAAAAAAAGTACAAAAACCTCTAGATAGGGACCTCAAGATATTGTATACGAAATCCTTGTTTCAGGATAGATCACAATCATTTGTTGAGTATGAGATCACCTTAATCATTGATATCAGGGAAAATATTATGCTTGATAAACAAACATGCCTAGTCTTCCTTATCAAGGAATTCATAGACATCGTTTTTGGATATTACTACACAGAGTGACTTTGTTAGTCCCAACCTCCTAAAAATATCAAAAATCTAAAAATCAAAATATTTCAAAATACTAAAAAATGAGAAAAAATAGAAAAATCCAAGGTACAAAGATCAAACATTGCAATCACATATTGTGTACACATAAATGTTCTTTCTTCCCTTTCTTATCATTCCTATGTAAGAAATCTTCCATTTTCATCCCTTACGTGATATTATGGTTATATTTTTTCCACACATTTTACAATATTTATCTCTATGGTATCTGTTTGACCTTGGTCTTTTATCACCTTGGTAGATTAAAGAATGACTAATGTCTTAGGGATCCTATAAAATTCAACATCTAATAAACTTGTTGGGAAAAAATTTTGGACATATTTTTTGACACTAGGAAATGTCGTCATAACAATGACTTGCACCTCCTTCCATCAAGCCATCAATGGTTTTTAACCCCTTTTAAAAAAAGAGATCTAAAATACGTTTTCAGAAAGCAAAATATTAAGAATCAATCAAAAATCAAAAGCTAAAAGCTAAAAGCAAAAGTAAATTGATATATTACTCTCTCTTGGGGTATTTCCAATAATCACTATCGGGCCTAATGAACTCTTGATTGAAATTAGAGAAATGTTGTGATTAGAATAAAATGCATCTCCATTGGGGCTATGGACACATGGCTGAGAGTGGAGCAATATATGGTTGTTCTTCCACCATCCATTCACAAAATCACCTTTCAAAATCAATCATTCCTACACATTAGCTAGGGTGTATTAACTTGTTTTCTATTAAATATTCCCTTTAAGATGTAATTAAATTCCATGTGCACACACTGGATCTCTATGAGTGAGCAGGATTAGTATTTTACCAAGTGTATAATTTTAGACCTTGTTCTGACTCTTTCTTTAGTCCATATATTATGGTTAGATTTTTTCCACACATTTTACAATATTTATCTCTATGGTATCTATTTGACCTTGGTCTTTTATCACCTTGGTAGATTAAAAAATGACTAATGTCTTAGGGATCCTATAAAATTCAACATCTAATAAACTTGTTGGGAAAAACTTTTGGACATATTTGTTGACACTAGGAAATTTCGTCATAACAATGACTTGCACCTCCTTCCATCAAGCCATCAATGGTTCTTAACCCCTTTTTAAAAAAGAGATCTAAAATACGTTTTCAGAAAGCAAAATATTAAGAATCAATCAAAAATCAAAAGCTAAAAGCTAAAAGCAAAAGTAAATTGATATATTACTCTCTCTTGGGGTATTTCCAATAATCTCTATCGGGCCTAATGAACTCTTGACTGAAATTGGATAAATGTTGTGATTAGAATAAAATGCATCTCCATTGGGGCTATGGACACATGGCTGAGAGCGGAGCAATATATGGTTGTTCTTCCACCATCCATTCACAAAATCACCTTTCAAAATCAATCATTCCTACACATTAGCTAGGGTGTATTAACTTGTTTTCTATTAAATATTCCCTTTAAGATGTAATTAAATTCCATGTGCACACACTGGATCTCTATGAGTGAGCAGGATTAGTATTTTACCAAGTGTATAATTTTGGACCTTGTTCTGACTCTTGCTTTAGTCCATATATTATCTCACAATTTTTTCCTTTGGATATTCACTTCTTCAACATGAGGCTTCTAAGGTACATTCATATCATTCACATCACTCTTCTACTTTTTTCAGAACATCCATGTGTATAATATTACTTTTTTTCCATGTATGTGGACACATTTGTCACATTTCACAAAAGTAATCTTCTCACTTCCTTTCTATCATGTTCTTTTAGGCCAACTTACATTGAAGGAATCCTTTCTTATTCCCAACACTTCATTTTTTTATGTTCATCATCATGTTGAACCTATCCATAATGGCCTTGGGTCTCGCTTCTATGCGTGAAGGGTTTTTCTTTTGAATACTCTCACCTATCGCTGAGGAATTTTTACATATTCACCTTTCTCATATGCATGTGGCATTATTACCTCGTACATCCCATCCATGATACCTCATCTTCCTATATAGAGCTTCAGAAACTAGAATAGTAAAAAAAATGCAAATATGTTAGAAAAATAAAAAACATTAAAATATGTTTATGAAAATTTCTAAAAGTTAAAAATCATCCTACGAAACGTTGCTCTTTAGTTCTCAGTTGTTCATGTGCGTGACTCGTGAATCATCTTGATCTACCTCCATAAACAAAACCTGGGCTTCTTACTTCGTTTTTACTCTGGGGCACAATGAGTTACCCATTATTGTTTCATAGTGCACATTGCCTTATCATCGGACCAAAGTGTCCTCCGTTATTCCCCTTGCATGTATCCTTGCTTGGGGATTCATCATCAACCCTTGTTGATAATTCAAATAGGTTGGAACTGAAGCTCAATAGAAAGAAAATTACATTATGTTTCTCTGTTAGGTTAGCTTGTTTACTTTCTTGTATTGCATTACATTTTGTATGTTTTATGGACTTAGACATATTTTAATTTCTTGTATTGCATTGTATTTTGTATGCTGCATGGATTTGGTGTTTTTAGCAATGGAAATTTGTTCATATATGAATTTTAATGTCATACTACACTTTTGTTCATTCTTTTTAATAAGGACTGATGATGAAGATCTCTAGCACTATGATGAAAAATAAAGTTTAAAAAGAACTGGATGGATGTTAGCTCATTCCCTCTTCCTCATACTCCTTTTTCTTTTATATCCCCTTTCTTCTTCACACTATTCTTTCTTTTGTTCTCTTTCAGTCATCTTTTCAATTTTTGATTGAGTTCTTCTTTCACCCCATCAAAAAATCAAAGGGGCATCCTTCATTCTAATCATTTTTATTCTATCCCTTCAAAATTTTCTACTTGTTAATGCTTGTCTACTTTCTTTTGAAGTGATATCACTTAAGCCACCGTAAAGAGGAGAAAATGTAGACACCTAAAATATGCTTACAATTAGCATTTCATCCAATCCATTTAATTAACGACACTTCTATAATTCCCTATTCTTCGCTCCATTATTGGATGCCCATTCACAACATTCTTTTGGTCATATTCTTCCCATATTAAACTTATTTGGCTAATATCTCTCTTATTAGTTAAACATTCCTCCTTTCAACCATTTTAAAATCCTCGTAGTTCTCTCTAGACCACTTCTATTAGCTTTCCTAAGCTATCTATTAGTCACAATTGGTTATCTAAACCCGTCCCAACTCTCAATGAGTCTCTAATCACTTCCTTAATCAATTTTAACTAGCCTAAACCCTAGTTAACTAGACCAAACCAAGCTTTACTAAGCCTAAAGCATGTTTATCCTAATATTATCTAAAAGTGAGCTTTAGTCCCACATGCACCCAAATTCCAAACTCTCAAAAGTGGAAAACTATGAATACAAGGGTCACCCCTCCCTTTCATTTTTACACCTTGTTTACATAACAATATCTATCTCATATTTGGAGGTCTTGGCATTAGAAATCATTATTGATAGCTTTAAGCTATAGAACATTTGGATTTTGGCCATACTCCATTTTTAAGAGCTCCTCCATTTTGCATCCATCCACTTCAAATATAGTTAGTAAGGGAAAGATCTAAAGCTCGGCCATGTAGCCAACTTGGAGAGATCTCTTCACTATGTTTGGGAGTAAACAACACCTAATTTTATTGTTTAGAATCTAACTAGGTCCACTTTCTTTAAGATTTCATGGGGTAGAGAGTAGTATATATGCTAGGGTTTGAATGTTTTTTTTCAACTATATATGCATATATAGTTTATTATTTAGCTCTAATCTCATGGTGCATAGATGAGTTAGTTAACCTTTTAGGTTATCTAATATCATTTCCATAGATTTTAAAATTTTCCATTGCATACACTTCCATTGACTCAGAATGGGCATGAGCCCTATCCTATTGGGTTCTCTCATCATGAAATTTGGGCTATAGGCCTATTGTGCTATTGTTGAACAAGTGCTGCCATAAATTTTCTCTCTAGTAGTTGTTTTCTAGCTATAGGGTTAATGGTTTTGGGTTTCTTTCTTGGTACGAATGATTTATGTTATTGGATTGATATGTTTTTATCCCTATTTTGATTTATTTTTGAAATGTTTCTTTTTTATATTCAAAATTTTTGAGTCCTTTTGTACAAGGGTATAGTGCCTTTCAAAAAACAAATCTTCTAATAATAAAAAAATATTTCTTTTTCCGAGAGTGGGAATATTCCCATTGTAAACATTCAACTACAACCAATATTAAATTCAATCATTTTAATACCTCTTAATATTTTTTTAAAAAATGAACAAAGTAAACATTGTTAAGAATTAACGTATACATACTAACTATAATAAAAATAACACAAAAAATTGTAGAGGGGATACACATAGAGGCATGGTTAGACATTTATAATATTGTTGAAGCATGATCTAATGATTTTAACTCACCACCATAAATATAAGCGAGGAATTATTTTTGCAATGAACTGTACCACCATATAATATTAATATGGGGGACACAATAGAGTTGCATCTCTAAATCATGTGATCCCAATACTGATCTTGATCATTTGAAAGAAATGTTCAAGGATGATAGTTGCAATGCTTATGATTATCCACCATAAAGATAAGTGAGGAATTATTTTTTTAATGTATTTTCCCACCATATAATATTAATACGGGGGACACATTAGAGTTACATCTCTCAATCATGTGCTCCTAAAAATGTATTGATCTTGATCATTTGAAAGAATGTTCAAGGATGATAACTGTAATTTCATTGAATTTGATAATATCCAAGATCTCTGAATGTTGCCAATCCACATCCACTGTCATATATTCCACCTCCATACCAGTGGAAATATGAACACCATATGTAGAAAAAATATTTGACATCCCTTGAAATACATTGTATGCATTCATAATTGAATCATATTTGTTGGAATATCATCAATAGAGCCAAGTGATGCACTACATACCCTCTATAGGGATCAAGCCTCATGTAGTTCTCATTTTATAATATATATATATATTCATTCACATTTAGGAAACATAGAAGAAGAATATTTTATTTTGAATGGTCATATTCTGATTCTCATATAAGAATTATAGAATATAGAATAGGAAGATGTGCAATGTGACAGTTTCAACAAGATTTGAAGAAAATGTTAATGCTAGCTTTACTCTCTCCACATTTCAACATATTGTATTTATTTTCTTTTAACATGCAAAGGAATGTTAAGATGTGAATTGTGAAAACCTTTATATAAATTGTGCACGTTTATAATGGTAGAAATCCAATTCTCAGACAAACAAACATTTTTTGTTTTAAAGTGATAAATAATTGTAATATACAAGTTGGACTATCCTTGGTAGAGCTAAGTACTACACTACATACCCCCAAGAGGGATCAAGCCTTATGTATTTTGCATCTCAATATATATATCCATTTTCATTGAGTTTATTTTGTAAAACTATTAGAAGAATAATAGAGATAAATTCAAGTTTAACATAGGAAGTTACCACTCTCATGTAGTTTTTTATATAACTAATATATGGAAAATCAGGATTTGTAAGGATTTGTTTTTGGGCTTCCATTATATGTTGCTAATCAATAATATATAAATGATATTCAATGTCATAAATTTCATTCTAAAAATCCTTGTTAAAAGTAACACAAGTAAATTTTTTGAAAGGAAGAAAAATTACATCCTGCTGAAAAGGTATAGGGTTACATAACATACAGTGGACAAGGAAACTGACACTTGCTAAATCAAATAATTTGTATTGGTATTTTTTATTAGCTAAATGGAAATGAAAAACATCAATTTTGAATGCCTTTTCATTAAATGAAAAAAGATAAATATTTTAATCTATTTTGATCTTGTTTTAATAATAATTTATTTTTTGCAGATTGCTTCACCTCTTGAAAGTGTGAATCTGAAATGTCTTTTTCTAGCATAGATAATTTTTGTCTTCTAAGCATGGTAAATAAATTTTTCTTAGCATGGTAATAAACTTTTAATGTAATTTTTGTTGGCCCAATTCCTTATCCATATTCATGCGGTGGGTAACACATGAACGAAATGATCCTTTATAATTGTTACTATCATTTTGGTTTGACTAACCTTTGTGGAGCCAAGTGTTGGCAACACCAAGTGTTGCACTGCATATCCTCGAGAGGAATCAAGCCTTATATAGTTCTATTATTTTATTTTATAATGGGAGTGAAATATTGAAGTCAATCATTTTCGCTAGACTAAACATTGTGTCTTTTTTATATAATTGTCTCATTTTGGATACTATTGTCTATTTTTAGAATCGGTAGATGCCCATTCTCATATAGGAATCATTAAAATATATTTTTTACCATGGTGACATCTGCCCATTCTCATTCTCATATATAGAAATATATTTAACACAGTTTATTTATTAATTAAAGGTAATTGATTTGAAACATATCTTCCATTGCAAAATGAGGAGCGACCCATTGTAAAATAAAGTAATATTCATCTTTATGTCAATCCCATTCAAAATAGGAAGATGCCCATTCTTGTATAAAAAAGTAGAAGAATACATAGAAGAAGAATAGATGCTTAGAATTTGGCATATGTCAATTCTCAAATAATAATCATAGAAGAATTGTGTGCATGATAAATATAGAATTACAATATATGTTTAGAAGAGACATATGGATGATAAATATTACTTTGTTTTAGAATTGGGAAAATTCCCATTTAACATATAGAAATAGTGAAAGAAGAATGACTCATAGAAGAAGAATTTACATTTTCAAAAATTGAATATAAGTTTCAAATATACTTCTAAATCTTCTCCGAATAAAGATAATGCCATATTTTAGATATTTTGTATTATTGATTTTTATTTTAAGTATATCACTTCAATATTTTGTAAGACTTGCATAGTATTATCCTCCATAGTTATAAAAGGATTCATCTAAATATGACCATTTCATGCTAGTTTCATAGTCGCAACAAGATCATTCCCTTACAAAAAATGTATATCTACATAGATGAAATGGGAAATCATTCAATACAGGTGAATCATATTCATGTGTGTGTGTGCGCGCGGGTATATATATATATATATATATATATAATTATATATATTTTTACATAATATAGGCATCCCAAAGTAGAATGACCTACGGAGGGTTACTTATTTTTCGAGTTGGGTGGCCTAGTTGTGAAGAACTAGATGGGTGAGTGAGCTGCGCAGGCTGAGATGACTAGCCGAGCTCAGAGGGAAAGTTGGCATTGTAATCTAGGAAAGTATGTTGATCTTCTTGAGGCTGAGCTGGGTGGTCGAGCTCACTTTCTGAGCTAAGAAATATTTAATGATGTATCTATTGAGAAAATTCCCATGCTCATAACTGGAATCATAAAATAAGAACAAATATAAAATGTAGCTTGTTTTATAATGGAGACTTGACCATTCTCACAGCCTTCATAAAGTACTTTTTTACCATTACTTTTAAAATAAATTGGTGTACCACCTTTTATTAATTGAAAATACTTGTTTTCCAAACACGTCTTCGAGCACCTGCTAGAGGGAAATTCATAAAATTAATGGATAGTAATTCTTCTGTGGCATAGTAGAGAGAATGATGACAGTTATTATTTTTAATGATGGTAGAGATCTTCAGAATTTTAAGGTCAAATGTGGTTGACAATGCTATCTATTTCTTGTTCATCATTTCCATTTTATTTTTCATCACATTTCTCCTTTTTTGGGTTGCAGGTATTTCATAAAAATACTTGTGTGTGTGTGTGTGTGTGTGTGTACACACACACACAAACACACACACACACAAACACACACACACACACACACACACACACACACACACACACACACACACACACACACACACACACACACACATACACACACACATGGATTGAGTGATTCCCCATTTTTTTGTGTAGTTTAACATTTAGGAGGGCGTGCAGGGAAACTAATATTTTAGGAGAGGGTGCTAATATAATACAATTATTAATTATTACAAAAAAATAATGTTTGTTTATATGAGAATAGGCTTGTGCCCATTATAAACGTGCATAAATTCTATAAAGGATTTCAAAATGCACAACTTTCCATTATAAAAAAAAACTACTTTCGCATAGAATTTTTTGTCCTACGAAGTGGAAAATTTGAGCAACAGTTCTAAGATATTGTTTTATCACTTTGCTAAATTTTTGTTGACCATTTCTTCTTTGGGCTTCCTTTATTTCGTAAGACTATTTTGGCTTGTGAAGAACTAGATTTGAAGACAATTTGAAGAATAGATTATTAAACTCTTCTCTTTTGAATTATTATGAGATGAAGAATATCATTTGGTTTTCTTTCACTTATATTTTGTTCTCAGTTTAAATATAATGCCCTATTTTCGATCTTCTATATTTTTTGATCTAGGTATTAAGAATATAATGTCAATACTTTGTGAAACATGCGTAGTTGTTAACCTAATCATAGTTTCTTATATAGGGACTTACTACTTTTTTAAATTGAATATAAGTTTCGAAGATACTTCAAACTCTTCTTTGTTGTATTCCAAGTCTCTGGGAAAAAACATAAATTATAATGCCACATTTTAAGTTTTTTGTATTTTTGATATTGGTTTTTAAAATATCACTTCAAACTTTTGTAATAATTTCATTCTTGTTATACTCCATAGTTATAAAATATTATGTCTAAATATGAATGTTTCATGCACATTTTAGAGTCTCAATATAATCACATTCCCTTCAAAAAATGGATATGATTCTCCTTCTTGGTTAGATGGGGAGTAACCTAAGAAATCTAGTACCAATCCATCATGCTAGGGCAAGGAGTTATCTATTATGTTTTTAACAAATTAGATAGTGTGCTTAGCACTTAGGAGGCATTGCATTGCGCATGATAGTTGATTACAAAATAAATGATAATTCTATAATTATTCTTTCATCCATAAAATGATATTTTTTGTTCATGATCGATGTTCATCAAGGTTAGATAATATTAATTAAACTAAATAATTTTATCCTAGAGGTAAATATTTTGCAATTGGCCTTGCATCAATGGTGTCTCAACTTAAGTAAAGAATTTTATCCCGATAGTGAATCATTTTATATTTGGTCTTACATCAACAATGAATTGTTTCATGTCTATTAGCCTTGATATTGTATGTTTCTCTTTGCATTACTGAGTGATTTACCAAAAATGCAAGGCCAAGGTACACATGGTTTATCCTTCGAGATTAAATGTTCCACTTCCATTACTATGATCTTACCTTGCTGAAAAAAAGTCTTCTATTGTATAGTATTTGGTATTATAATGTTTACAATGCACACAAGGTAAATTTTAATTCTAAATATTCTTAAATGAACTTATTCTTTTATTCATAGATGAGAAGGGCAATCTATCCATTCAATACAAGTAAATATTGGACTTAAATTTTTTTAGACCTATATAAAGGATGTGGGAATTATAAATTAGATTCTATAGGTAGCTGTGAGAATTTATACCTCTATAAAAGTTGTGAGAATGGGAAACTTCCAAAGCATTAAAGCATTGTTAGTAAAAAATTTATAAAAATATCAGTCTCATGTTATGTTTCATGTCACTCCATATTTTTAAAAAAAAATTTCGACTATGACTAGAATTAGTCATATTGCGATGCCACAAAAATTTATATCAATTTTGTTGGACTAACCCTGATAGAGAATAGTTGTGATTCCACCAAGTGCTACACTACATACCCTTGAGGGGGATCAAGGCTTATATAGTTCTATTATTTTTATTTAGAAAAGAAATCTTGGCTCTGTCAAGTGTTGCACTACATACCCTTGAGAATATTCACATTGTTAACAATTTTATGTAGAAAAGGAAGATGCCCAATCTCTAACCATTTTTGTATGGGCATTTTTCCATCCTATAACAGAAAAAACATTTATTTTTGGGTTATTCTAATAAGGTTTATAGAGTAAGAAATTGTATCAGATTGGTTAAACTATCCCTGGAAGAACGTAGTACTGCAATACATATCAATATAGGGGGATCAAGCCTCTATCTCTAATTTTTGTTTATTCTTTTACTTTTGAGCTCTCTTTCTTTTCATGAATAATATCAAGGAAATTTATAAGAAACAACAATGAATATTTCTAACTCTTCTCAATGTGAAGAATAACATCTCGTTTTCCTTCAAAAGATAAATGAGGCCCAACCAAATTCATATTCAATTCATGAATACAATTTTATCGTTTTGACTGGACTATCCACGGGGGAGCTAAGTTCTTCCTCTACCAAGTGTTGCAATACATACCCTCGAGAGGGATCAAACCTTATGTAGTTCTATATTTTTTTAGGAGTAGTTATATTTATGGGCATTCATCCATCCTCAAATTAAAAAAAATTACTATTGGATTCTTCCCCAAAATTTATATGAAAGGAGGATGATTGCAATGGAAGAAAACATTTAGACAACCATTTTAGAGTTAATAATTGTATCATTATGGCTGCACTATCCCTGATGGATAACCTCTATGCTTTTGGTATCTCTCTTTTTTCATGAAAAAAAAAAGAATATTTATAACTCTTCTCAATGTGAAGAATAACATCTGATTTTCCTTTCATGTTCATGAATTTTCCATTCGAGTTGACAAATTCCCATATTTAGTTTTCCTTATGCCTAATTTTCTTTTCCATTCCTATTATTAGAATGGGCATATGTAGTTTTCCTTATGCCTATTTTTCTTTTTGATTCTTATTATTAGAATGGACATATTCCCATTATCATGAT
Organism: Taxus chinensis; assembly: GCA_019776745.2. Classification (NCBI taxonomy): domain Eukaryota; kingdom Viridiplantae; phylum Streptophyta; class Pinopsida; order Cupressales; family Taxaceae; genus Taxus; species Taxus chinensis. Next base: position 770,982,015 of record CM034148.1, on the reverse strand, counting down.
GTTAGAAGAAAATGATACAAACATTTTTCCAATTTTATCTTTACATACCCTTGGGTAGATGCCCATTATCAGGTTTCTATTAATTTTATTGACAAATGAAAAATTATCATTTTTATATGTGAGAAATCAAGATGTATTGTTTAAAACCATTACATATCGAGACCAACATGAAATTTTATCATTTACCACCATCTATTTATTAATTAAAGGTAATTGTTTTAAAACAAGACTTAGATCACTCCTAATAAGGAGAATAGAAATCATCCCATTCTCTAGACATTCTACCATTTTTTGCTGGCCATAATTTTTGTCAATTGTATTGTACTATTTAGAAATATGGATATTTGACCATCCTTGAGAAAACAAACATTTACTGTTGGTTAGTTCTCCATGTTGCATAGAAGGAGGACCATTGCAATGGAAGGATGACCAAATTAGAAGAAGAATTATAGTGTAAACACATTCTGACAACCTTTAAAGACTTAATATTTGTATCATATTGGCTAGACTATCCCTGGAGGATCCTAGTTATGCATTTCATACCCTTAAAGGGATATCAAACCTCTATATCTAATTGTTGTTTAGTATTTAAATTTTTGGTCTTTCTCTTTTCATGAAAACCAACAATGAATATTTATAAATCTTCTCCATGTGAAGAATAACATTAGGTTTTATTTTCATTACAAAATGGGAACTATCTATTTTATCTTCGTGTCATGCCCATTCAAGTAGACAGCTGCCGCTTTTTCATTCTTTCATAGATACAAAGAAACATTTTTTTCATTTTATCTTGAATATGATATTATCATTTAGGTTGGACTATCCCTGATAGATCCATGTTATGCCTCCGGAAAGTGCTGCACTACATACCCTATAGGGGGATTAAGCCTTATGTAGTCCTATAATTTTGTTTTAGGAACAGTTATATTAATTTGATTTAGAAATGGCAGATGCCCATACTCATATTTTTCCTAATTAGCATATTTTATTAAAGACCATCTCAAGGGGGATCAAGCCTTATGTAGCTCTGTTATTATTTTCTAGAAATGTGCATCTTGGCCCCGCCAAGTGATGTAGTACATACCCTTGGGTAGATGCTCAATCTCATAGTTGTATTGATTTGATTTAGAAATGGAAGATGACCATACTCAATGTAATTCGAATAATTTGTTAAAGAACATCTCGAGGGGGATCAATCCTTACATAGCGCTATTATTTTGTTTTTAGAAATGGAAGATGCCAATTCTCATAGTTTTATTAATTTTATTTATAAATGGTAGATGCCCATTCTCATAGTTATATCAATTTGATTTAGAAATGGTAGATTCCCATTCTGATATTAGAGTAATTATCATATTTTGTTAAAGACCATCTCGAGGGGGATGCCCATTATCAATATGCTACAAGAAATTGATACAAACATTTTTTTAATTTTATCTTTGCACACCCTTGGGAACATGCCCATTCTCATAGTTCTATTAATTTGATTTAGAAATGACAGATGTCCATTTTCATATGGAATAAATTAACATATATTGTTTAATACCATGAAATATGGACACAAAATGCAAATATAGTGTTTATGACCTTGTATTTATTAATTGTAGGTAATTGTTTTAAAATAAGACTTGGACTATTCATAATAATGAGAATAGAAATCATCCCATTCTCTAGAAATTATAAAAATTTTGTTCGGCCATACTGTTTTTCAATTGTATTGTGCTATTTAGAAATATGGGCATTTTTCCATCCTCAAACAAACAAACATTTACTCTTGGGTAGTTTCCCATTTTTTCTGGAAGGAGAACCATTGCAATGGAAGGGTGAACAAATTAGAAGAATTATTATATTGTAAAAACATTATGAAAACCTTTATAGAATTAATAATTTTATCATATTGGTTGGACTATCCTTGGAGGATTTTAGCATTGGACTGGATACCCTTTAAGGGATATAAAACCTGTATCTCTAATTGTTGTTTAGTCTTTCATTTTTAGTCTCTCTCTTTTCAAGAAAAACAACAATGAATATTTCTAACTCTTCTCAATGTGAAGTATAACATATGGTTTTCATTTCATTGCAAAATGGGGAACTATCTACTTTATCTTCATGTCATGCCCGTTCCAGTAGAAAAATGCCTATTTTTCATTCTTTCATACATACAAAATATCTTTTTTTTTCATTTTATCATGAATACAATTGTATCATTTAGGCTGGACTATCCCTGGCGGAGACATGTTATGCCTTTGTCAATTACTGCACTACATACCTTAAAGGGTGATCAAGCCTTATGTAGTTCTATAATGCTGTTTTAGGAATAGTGATATTAATTTGATTTAGAAATGAAAGATTCCCATAATCATATTTTTCCTAATTAGCATATTAAAGACCATCTTGAGGAAAATCAAACCTTGTGTAGCTCTTTTTTTTAGGAATGTGCATATTGGCTCTGCCAATTGTTGTACTACATACCCTTGGGCAGATTCCCATTCTCATAGTTTTATTTATTTGATTTAGAAATGGTAGATGCCCATTCTCATATTAGAGTAATTAGCATATTTTGTTAAATCCCATCTTGAGGGGGATGCCCATTCTCATATTGGAGTAATTAGCTTTTTTTTTAAAGACCACCTCGAGGGGGATCAAGCCTTATGTAGCTCTATTATGTTTTTTAAGAATGTGCATAGCTCTATTATTTTTTTAGGAATGGGTATCATGGATCTGTCAATTATTTCTCTACATACCCTTTGGAAGATGCCTATTTTTCTTTGTGATTCCTATTATTATAATGGATATATGTAGTTTTCTTGATCCATTTTTTTATTTATGATTCCTATAATTACAATGGGCATATTCCCATTATAAGGATGCTACAAGAAATTGATACGAACCTTTTTTTAATTTTATATTTACATACCCTTGGGTAGATTCCCATTCTCATACTTCTATTAATTGGATTTAGAAAAGACAGATGTCCATTTTTAATATAGGATAAATTAACATATATTGTTTAGGACTATGACATGTCGAGACCAGCATGCAAATATATATTTTTTTACCACAGTGTCTTTATTAATTTAGGGTAATTTATATAAAACAAGACTTGGATCATTTGTAGTAATGAGAATAGACATTAGGCCCTTTCTCTAGAAATTCTAAACATTTTGGCTTCACCATATATTTTTTTCAATCATATTGGACTATTTAGAAAATATGTTCATTTGTCCATTCTCAAACAAAAAAACATTTACTATTTGGTAGTTCCCCAATTTTGCATGGAAGGAGGACCATTGTAATGCAAAGAGGACTAGTTTAGAAGAAGAATTACAGTGTAAAAACATTTTGATAGCCTTCACAAAATTAATAATTGTATCATATTGGCAAGACTATCCCTGGAGGATCTTAGTGCTGCACTGCATACCCTTAAAAGGATATCAAAACTCTATCTCTAATTGTTGTTTACTTTTTCACTTTTGGTCTCTTTCTTTTCATGAAAAACAAAAAATGAATATTTCTAACTCTTCTCAATGTGAAGAATAACATATAGTTTTCCTTTTATTTCCAAATGGGTAACTATCTACTTTATCTTCATGTCACACCCATTCGAGTAGACAAATTCCTATTTTTCATTCTTTCATACAAAAAAAACAAACATTTTTTTTTCATTTTCTCCTGAATACAATTGTATCTTTTAGGCTGGATTATTTGCATATAATTTTTACAGCAATAGCTATATTAATTTGATTTAGAAATGAAAGATGTCCATACTCATATTTATCTTAATTAAAATATTTTTTTAAAGACCATATCGAGGGGGGATCAACTCGCATGTAGCTCTATTATTTGGTTTTAGGAATGGCCATCTTGGATCTACCAAATTTTGTACTATATACCCTCGATCAGATTACCATTCACATAGTTTTATTTATTTGATTAAGAAATGAAAGATGCCCATTCTCATAGTTGTACTAATTTGATTTAGAAATGACAGATGCCCATTCTCATAGTAATTAGAATAATTTTTTAAAGCACCATCTTGAGGGCGATCAAGCCTTATGTAGTTCTTTTATTTTTATTTTAGAAATGGAATATGCCCATTCTCATAGTTGTATTAATTTTATTTATAAATGGTAGATGCCGATTATCATGTTTGTATCAATTTGATTTAGAAATTGTAGATGCCTATTCTCATAGTTATATTAATTTGATTTAGAAATGGCATATGCCCATTCTCATAGTTCTCATAGTAGGATTAATTTGATTTAGATATGGTATATTCCCATTATCAAAGTTGTATTAAATTTAATTAAATGGCATGTGCCCATACTTGAATAGTTGTATTAATTCGATTTATAAATAGCAGATGCCCATTCTCATAGTTGTATCAATTTGATTAAGAAACGATATATGCGCATTCTCATATTATAGTAATTAGCATATTTTTTTAGTGACCATTTCTATGGGGATGTCGATTCTCATAGTTCTATAAATTTGATTTAGAAATGGTAGATACCAATTCTCATATTGGATTAATTAGCATATTCTATTAAAGACCATCTTGAGGGTGATTCCCATTCTCATAGTTGTATTAATTTGATTTAGGAATGGTAGATCCCCATTCTCATAAATGCATCAATTTGATTTATAAATGGAAGATACCATTTCTCATATTGAAATAATTAGCATTTTTTTTAAAGACCATATCTAGAAGAATGCCCATTCTCATAGTTTTATCAATTTGATTTATAAATGGCAGATCCAGATTATCATATTAGAGTAATTAGAATATTTGAATTATCATATTTTAATGATCATATTTTGTTAAGGACCATATTGATGGGGATCAATACTTATCGAGCTCTATTGTTTTGTTTTAGGAATGAACATAACTCTCTTATTTGGTTTTACGAATGGGTAACTTGGCTCCACCAAGTGTTGCACTGCATACTCTTGAGTGGATGCCTATCTTTCTTTAAGATTCCTAAATTGATTTAGAAATGTAATGTGCCCATTCTCATCACTCATAGTTGTATTAAATTTATTTAGAAATGGCAGATGCCCATTCTCATATAGAAGTAATTAACATGTTTTGTTAAAGACCATCTCGAGGGGGATCAAACCTTATGTAGTTCATTATTTTGTTTTAGGAATATTTTTAGGCACTAAGAAATATGGGAAATTGTCCATTCTCAAATAGACAAACATTTACTATTGGATTGTTCCCCATTTTGCAGGGAAGGAAGACGATTGCAATTGAAAGGCACATTCTGACAACCTTTATAGTGCCTATTCTCTAGATTTTACTCTCTCTCTCTCTCTCTCTCTCTCTCTCTCTCTCTCTCTCTCTCTTCCTTAATTTTTTTTCTAACTCTTCTCAATGTGAATAATAACATCTCGTTTTCCTTTCATTTCCAAATGGGGAACAATCCACTTCATCTTCATTCCATGCCCATTCGAGTAAACATATGCCCATATGAAGTTTTGAAATTTATTTATGTTATCTATTTTATTTAATTATTAGTATTATTAATTAATGTTGTTGATTAATTAAATTTCATTAGTCCTAAAATCATATGTTAAATACATATTCTTTGATTTCTAATTTTTTGAAATAATGGAGTTTATGTCGTTAATTATTTTTATAAAGTTTTATTGAATTTTTTATAATTTTAAAATGCACTATAACTAATTAAGAAATATAAATAATGGTGATAGAGTTGGTAATTAGTTTTATAAAATTTAATTATATGTATTTTTTTAATATTATTTAATTGTCGTTTGATCATATAATTAGATGATGTAAATTAATTTCTATTTAATATAGTAATGTAAGTTTGTTGGAAATAATAATTATTGTATTTATTTATTAGTATTATTAATCAATGGTGTTAATTAATTCATTTTCTTTAATCCTAATATCATATGTTAAATACATATTCTTTAGTTTCTAATTTTTTGAAATAATATTGTCGATGTCGTTAATTAGTTTTATAAAGTTTTATTGTATTTTTTATAATTTTAAAATGTAGTATAATTAATTAAGAATTACATTTATAAAATTTAATAATATAATTAGATGTTATTAATAAGTTGCTAGTTAATATAATAATGCAAGTTTTAATAATTCTCGTATTTAATATTATTTGATAGGGTGTTTTTTTACTAATTAATTATTTAAATTTGTAGCATTACTAATTTATCATAGTATTTCTAATTACTAATATCATATCTTGATTAGAAACACTTTGATTTCTATTATTACTTGGTGGCCTTGATTAATGAATTTCTCATAATACTAGAATGATTGTTTCAAATTTCAAATTTTTAGCCTTTCTTTTTAGAAGGCTCTTAATAGTCATTTATCATGGTATCTTTGATTCAAATTTTGAAATTTTGACACTCTTTTTTTAGATTTCGTCACTTATAAAGGTAGGTTTGATTTAAATTTTGAATTTTGGGTTCTCTTTTTTATGAGATACTTTTTATGGCCAAGTACATTATAAAAATAATGACTTTGAATCAATTAGGTTTTGATTTTTTCTCTATTGCGACTGATATTTTTTCAGCTAGAGAAATATGAAGATACAAAGATTTTATAGAATAAAGAAGAAGATATAGCTGCCAATAGTAGGATATATATGAAGATACAAACATTTTACACAAGAAAGAAGAAGAAATAACTGCCAATATAGTGATTTTTCAATGGACACTATTCAAGATTTCTTGAATGGAAAACGATAATGACAGAACATACTCTTCTAGGTTTTATCTCATTTTTTCCATGTATACTTCTAAATCCTAAAAAATGTATAAGAAAATATATTTTAGTTCAAAATAGACTATTTGAACCATTTTTCCATATATCTTGTTTATTTTTATGTCTGAAAAATGTATCAATTTGTTTCCATTCATAGATGTAAAAAAAAATAGCGAAATCAGTTTCTTTACATTTGTAAATGTAATAGCTACCGAATATACAAATCAAAATTATTTCATTCAAATGTGTACATGCTTACTATGTGAAAAAAATTATTAGATAGATTAATTACCACTTGTTTCTTTCTATGTCGTTTTTAATAACTTTTGTCACAAGTTTCTTTTTCAATAATCTTCGTGTCGAATTAGTCCAAATCCTTTCGCATAAGCAAAAAAATATTTGATAAAATGAGTACCACAATTATCTTGTTGTATCTTTTTTTATTACCGCTACAGCTAGTTTCTTTTTCAATAAAGTTATAGAATAAAAAAACCCTGTCCTATATAAAGTTATAAATAAAATGAGACTATCCTACAATAATAAATAATGAAATCATAAAATTTTAAATAGTTTAGTTTATTTTCATTCCTATTTACTGTGTTTTAGAATGGGAACCCATTCTCAAGGCTTCTATAAAGTTATGAAATTGATTGATCATTTTTACATTTACTTGTATCGAATGGGCGTATGTTAATTCTCATATAGGAATCCTAAAACACCTGCTTGGATAGATAGGAATCACAAACAATATTACTTGTATTAGAATGTAGAGAAAATGCACATGCCCACTGTCATAAAATCATTATTGCTTGTATGAGAATGTTTAGAATGGGCACATCCCCATTATGAGAAAAAAATATATTACTTGTATGATAATATTTAGAATGTGCATATTCCTATTTAGAATGGGAATTTTAAATAGTATAATTTATTGTCATTCCTATTTACTGTATTTTAGAATGGGCACCCATTCTCATGGCTTGTATAAAGTTATGAAATTGATTGAGCATTTTTACATTGTCTTGTATTGAATGGGCATATGCCCTTTCTCATATAGCAATTGTAAAAGACCTAATTGGGTAGATATGAAGCACAAACAATATTGCTTATATGAGAATGTAGAGAAAATGCACATGCCCGCTATCATAAAATCAATATTGCTTGTATGATAATGTTTTGAATGGGAACATGTCCATTTTGTTACTTATATTATAATGTTTAGAAGGTGCATATGCCTACATAGAATGTGCATTTTAAATAGCAGAATTTATTATCATTCCTATTTACTGTGTTTTCGAGTGGGAATCCATTCTCATGGCTTGTATAAAGTTATAAGATTTATTGAGAATTTTTACATTATCCTGTATTGAATGGGAGGATGCCCATTCTCATATAGGAATCATAAAATACTTGCATGGGAAGATAGGAATCACAAATAATATTTCTTGTATGAGAATGTAGATAAAATGCACATGCCCACTATCATAAAAATTAGTACTGCTTGTATGAGAATGTTTAGAATGGGCACATAACCATTCTAAACAAAAAAACATATTACTTGTATTATAATTTTTGGAATGTGCATATGCATGACTATAATTAGAATATTCCCTTTATGAAAAGAATAATAAAATTTACTTTGTTCTAGTATGTGCACCCATTCTCACATTTTGTTAAAAGAGATATGAAATCAATGGATCTTTTTTGCATTGTCTTGTATTGAAATGGAAGATGCCCCTTCTTATTCAATAATCATAGAAGACTTTCTTGGGCATTAGGAATGGTCAAATAAGAGTATGGATTATACATGCTCATATATTTTAAATAGGCATGAACTTGATTCACCATTTTTACATTGTCTTTTATAGAATAGGCATATGCCCATTCTCATAAAGGAATCCTTAGTTTTGGTAGATAGGAATCAAAAACAACATTTCTTCTATGAGAATTTGCCCATTATCATAACACAAATATTATTCAATTTTGACTATGCACATGCCCATTCTAAAAAAAAAAATTACTTATATCATAATGTTTAGAATGGGAATATGCCCTTTACGATAGGAATAATAAAATTTAGTTTGTTTTAGAGGTGTACCCATTCTCACATCTTGTAAAAAGAGTTATGAAATTAATGTAGCTTTTTTGCATTGTATTCTAGTGAATGCGCAAATGCACTTTCTAATTTTGGAATCATATAAGAATTTCTTGGGTAGATAAGAATAATAGAAGAATTCTAAGAAGAGTGTGGATTAAACAGTCCCACAATTTCTAAATAGGAATAAATAGGAATAATAGGATCAATCTCATAAAATTAGTATTTCTTGTCTTACAATGTTTAGAATGGACATATGCCCATTCTATTGCAAATAAAATTGTTTCAGTTTTTATTGAATAGGCATAGAATTTTTAATCCTATATTCTCATATAGGATTCCCATGGGCATATGCTCATTTTAAAACAAACAAATAGATTTTTTCTTGTATTAAATGGGAAGATGGCCCCTCACATCCATGAAATACGTATTAAACACTGGATAGTTGAGAATTTGTATCTTGTATTCAATAGTCATATTCTCATTCTCACATCCGTTATAGTGGTATCTCAAGGATTAAGTTTGATATTGCTAAAATTAGAAGATGTTTTGTCTTGTATTAAATGGGAAGATTCCCCCTCATAGCCATTGAATACGTCTTAAATAGTGGGCAATTGAGAAATTTTTTCTTATATTGCATAGTCATATTCTCATTCTCACATTCGTTATAGTGTCATCTCAAGGATTAAGTTTCATATTGATAAAACCAGAATATGTAAAAAGGGCATATGTGTATTCTCTTGAATATTTATTTTTGAATGGGAATTTTCCTATTCTCATAAGGGAATCATTTAAAAATTGTCAATTATTGTTCATACTAGAGATAACTCAAAATATAATAAAAAGAATTACAAAGATAACATTAGAATATGAATAATGGGCATATGCCTATTCTCTTGTATAGGATTCATAAGAGAAATTCCACTATTGTTCATAAACATATGTGAATATGTAAAATAAAGAGAATAGAGACAACATTTACTTTTTTTAGCATGGGAATTTACTCAATATCGCCACCTTTGTAGGTGTATCAAATCAAACATATCACTTCAAAATGATTACTCTTATTCCTGCATACCATACGAAAAGAATAAACTATATGCATGCCATTTCAGTGAACTAGCATTAATTTTCAACTCATAATCATGTTGAATTATTAGTAAATGAAGATTACAAAAAGGTTAACTATCATTTTTATCTACATAGTACATAATATATATGAAAAAGGTAGTAATGTAATCTCTGTCGGAAAACAACTTTTACTACCTAATTTTATAATCATATAGACAACTACAAATCCAATAAACAAGAAAAAATTCTTTCATCATCACAATAATCAATATAGAAAAAGAGGGTAATTTTAGCATCTAATAATTATACAAATGTCAACATTAAATAATATCATTTCATAGTGAATATTTTACATAAAAAAAAAGTCATAAATCATCACACGAATTAATAGAGATAAATTTTAATTTGTTTCGGAATGGATAATTACCCATTATCGTAGCCTTTATATAGATCTCAAAATTATTTACTTCAATATATCTTCCTATATGTGAATGTGCATATTCCCTTTCTCATATATGAATCATAGAAGAATAGAGATAAATTTTTACTTTATTCTACAATGGCCAGTTCACTACCATGTAAGAAAAAATAACCAGATGATATTCTTCATCTCCAAATAAATCACAAGAATCAATATAGATGAAATTAATTTTTTTATTATTCTGCTATAATTCCTATGTGAGAATGGGCATATGACCATTCTCATTAAGGGATCATACAATAAATAGATATAGAATTTACTACATTCAAAAACTTTGAAATATTTATTTTTTATTTATTATTATGTTATTATTCCTATGTGAGAGTAGCCATATAGAATGGGCATATACCTATTCTCATATAGGAATTATAGAATAAGATAAGAGATAAAAAAAATCCACGATGGGAAATTCTCCACCATGTAAGGGAAAGAAAACCATATGATATTATTCATCTTAGAATAAATCAACAGAGAAGAGTTCGATAAATTCATGCCTGTGAAACGGATTGGTGTTTCTCAAAAACGAACTTCATAAATTTTTCTTTACAAGTAAAAAAAACTCCAACGAAAGAGAGAACCCAAAAGCAAAAGTATAAACAATACACAATAAAATAGCTGACATGAAATAAAGTGGTCTAACGAAATAGAGGAGCCCAATTTGGAAAAGAAGAAAAAACAAATTGGAGAGATCAAACAATAAATTAGGAATTTTCTTCAAATCTTGTGCTTCACAAAATGAAATAGTCTACCAAAATGAGAAAATTCTTGGTCTCATATAGGAATCATAAAATAATATCATCGATAAAATTTAGCTTGTTTTGTAATGGACGGGTTCCCATTCTCACAGCTTTCATAGAGTTATTGAAAAGAGTAAGTTCAATATTACTTGTATTACAATGATTAGAACTGGAATATGGTCATTCTCATACAAACAAATCTTTTTATCTTCCATTGAATGTTTAGGTATCAATTTATATAGAGGTATTAAAATGTTTAAGTTGAATATTACTTGTATTGAATGGGTAGATGCCAATTTTTTAGATAGGAATCATATACCTAAAACCTAGCTATGATATTGTTTACTATTTATATTTGGTTTTGACCATGGAATAGTGAGAGCATTAATTTGAAAATAAATTATTTACCACATTTTATTAATTCAAGGTACTTGTTAATCAAGCACGACTTTTGAGCACCCATTGGAGGGAAATTGGAAAAATTAATGACAATTAATTCATGCCACTCTAAGGAACTATAGAGATATTCATGGTACTTGGTAGGCTTACATTCAATATTGCCTTTACAAAACACACTTCCCATTCTCAACAACCCATTCTAAAAAATGTTTACAATTATATAAATGTATTTTATGAGGAGAACTAAATAAGCCTTGATCACTCTTGAGGTTATGTAGTGCATTACTTGGATCTCCCATGAATAGTCCATCTAGTATAATACGATTATTAACATTGAAAAACACAAAAAACTGTATGTTTGTATGAGAATTTATTTTTTCCCATTGTAAAGATTCTTTCACTAGTAATATTTTCTATCTATAAGGGTTTTGAGAATACACAACTTCCCATTTTAAAATATAGTAAGGCTATGAGAATGTACATATTTTAATTCTAAAATAATGTAACATTGTGTCTTTATTATCCTTCTACGATTCTTATATGAGAATGGGAATATGCCTATTCTAAACATCTATTATTATTCTATTTTTCCTATCTAAGACTTGGCCTCTGCTCATTATAAACCATTTTTATTAAATAATTTTTTTATAATTTTTCATATATTAAGCAACATCTTCTTCCTCCGTATTTTCTATATGACAAAGGAAATACTCCCGTTCTATATAAAATACAAATATAACATGCATTCAATACAAAAAATAAATGTGACATCTTTTTAATACCAAATGAAAAATGTAACATCCATTTAGTCAGATTGCTACATGATGGACACCTAAAACCATCAACAATGCTACTTCATTATTATAAATTGTTTATCTCATATTCACTCATACTATACTACTACTTAACCTAGGTATTACATTATTATAAAATTTTCAATTATATTGCAACTTAAAGGAAACCCATAAGACTCAATAACACTGCTTCAATATTATTCATTTTATAAGAGTCTAACTTTGTGGATAAGAATGTAGTTTTCTAAATTATAATTTTCATATAAAGGTCTTATTCCACAGTTTTGTATTCCTTATCAATAACTTCCCTCATATAATCCTTCACCATCTCGTCATCCTCTACATTGTTGAGGTAAAGAATAAGAATACACTTTTTTGCATCCCTTCTCCAGTTCATCTAGCCTCCTCTAAATATTCATAAACCATATTTTTATGCCTAGACAATTCCTCTCTGATGGAATTTTTGATAAGTAAACGTTTTCTTTGGAGCCTCAATATACTTCATAGAAGTACATACCATGGCTTCCCCCAGGACTCATCAAGGGAATCAATGTTCTTTCCCAGATGTAAAACCCTGAGGGAAATTTTGTCCAATGTCATACTCCAATCAGACTCCAGCTTTTCCTTTTGTAGACACCCCCAATTTCACATCTATCCTAAATCAATTAATTCCCCTTCCTCATTTCCCACAAAAATACACTTCGAATTAATCAAATATAATTTGATTAGTTATCCATTTCAAAATCCAAAAAATAACTCATTCCTCACCACATGTCATTATTCTCTATGTTTTTCTACTATTAAATTAAAAATTCAAATTCAAATCCTCATCCCACCTTTCGTGGTCCCCACTCACCTAAAATCCTCCACTTATGAACTAAAAATATAATTCAAATCCTCACCCAATTTTCGTGGCCCCCACTCACCTAATATTTCCCACATTTTGAAACCACTCACCTGATCTTGCCCACATTTTTCAAACCACCCACTTTAATCTTGCCCACATTTTCAAAACCATGATTACTTAAATTCACTCTAAGTTAATCACTCCTCTAGGCTATAAATACAACCTTACCCCTCCCCTCTAAACACACTAAGAATAAACTTGAATTCCATATCTAAGTTCTTGCATCCTTTGAGCAAAGAATATCCTTCTGCCTCATCCTAATGCCCAAATAGATTTCATAATCCTTTTTTCCATCTGGTGCAAAGTAAGAGGATCATTGTTGCAAGAAGGTCTTGCTCCGTCTTGAAGAAAATAACCTGTATATCACACAATCACGGCTCAATCCAAGTTTCCTAGCCCATTCTAAAGTTTTCTACGGAACGCGAAGGAGGAGGTACGATTATTGGTATTTTACTTCCTTGTTAGTAGTGTATATTTCCTAGCCTACATTCTGGCACACACCCCGACGGCTTTCGATCCATCACCATTAATTTCCTAATTAGTGGTTTTTATCTGTTATTTTTTATTATTGTTCCATATTATTTCCTTTTCTGTTCCTTATGGCCTTCTTTAGTTAACCTTCACGCTTTGGGTAGTGTTTTTGTTGTGTGGTTTCTTGTGGTGTATTTGTAGGTTATAACAACAATGAAACTACGACATTCATCTTGTCTTTGATCTCCTCAGTGCTTGGTGTTTAGTTCCCAGTTCTGATTTTTGTTATTCACTCATAATATATAGAAACACATGAACTAGTCATTATTTTATCATCTTACCCTACCCTCCATCGGGACAACCAATCCGGAAAATACATTTATTTATTTACTTTTGCTAAAATAACTGCTTTGTAGGAAGTTAATCATTTTTTTTTCTATTATTTTAGTCAATCATTTTGTGATCTAAACTCTTCCTTTCTGTTTATTGTTCTGTTTTAACCTTGCTGTCAAAATTTTAGCTTCTTAGGTGAAGTAAAGAAGTCAAAAAAATAAAAAAAAACCAGCTCCCGGTACATTTTTCTCACGTTCAAAATTTTCATTCAGAGTTTCTACCGTAACCCATCTTCTGGAAGCCTTAAATTTTTCTCCCAAACTTGGAATGACTTCATTTGTTTTAACGGAAAGGTATCAAAAAGATATATGCAATGAAAAAAATATTTTTTAGATTTAGACTTACAAAAAAAAATTTGGTTTCATTTCTTCTAACATTTGTCTTTTTAACAAAAAACAACAAAATTATAGTTTTTTTTTTTTAAATTATTATTTTTATTTTATTTCACATAACAACCTCAGACGTATGCTCTTTCTCTCGCACTTCAAAAGTGATCTTGGAAATAAAAAAACGTGAGGCCACTCGGGATTTGTACAACAACTTTTTTTTTTAATTTTTTTTTTTTGCCTTACATTTCAATTTTCCACGACGACACTTCTAGGTAATGTCTTTCACGCTCTTCTTTCGTCATTTTTATTTTTTGTGAAAATAATCCTTATCGCTATTTCACAATAATGATTAATTACAATAATTATTAGCATTTAAAAAAAATAAAAAAATCTATTCCAATTGTATCCACGTATGCTCTTTTCTTGTGCCTTTGAACGATCTGGAAAATTAGAAATGGTCACAATTTTTTTTTAATTTCTTGTTCTAACATTGCAGGATCCTCTAGCTTTGTTTTCCAACTTTCATTTCAATCATTATTTCCTTTTTCATATTATTAATATTTGTTTTTTTTTTTTGGTTGTGTATGCTCTTTTCCTGCACCTTCGAGCGATCTGGAAAATCAAAAACAGCCACGATCACTTTTCTAACATTTCATTTGCAGGATAACTACTAATTTATTTTCTGTAGAACTGTGTTGCTGGAATATTGTCAAAAACAAAAACAAAAAAAAACAACAAAAATCCCGCAAAAATACCACCATTCCAAGAAAATTGTTGAAAACCAAAAAAAAAAAGTACACTCAGGTATGCAATTATTTTCTACTAGTGATTTATTTCTAGTTGGAAAGAACCCTGTGTTTAATCACTTTATCATATTTTTTTTGCATCTAGACGAGGTGGATTTCATCACCACAAAAGCTACACCAGTGATGTGACTTGACTACCACGCACCAACAACATTTACATCTGCATTGCACTTTGAGACCTCGTCTCATCACAGCATTCAGTATTTACCTCACCCCTACTCTTCACTTATAGGTAATGCTATTGTGCAGTGCATGCGAGTCACGCCTAAATAGCTATAACAACGAAACCTGGGCATCGTCCCTGTAAATATTCGAGGAGTTATAAGGAAACCATACACATTCATCCCTCCATCACCTTCCACCTTTTCACAAAACGTATTCTGGACGTGGTGATTCACTCCGAAATAGGCAAAAAAGAATTGGCGAGTCTTCTCCAGTGTTCTAAGGGTTCCCCGTATCAATTCTATCCCCGTATAGAATTAGGTATATCAGGACTAGGGTATATCAGAGGACACATCTTCTTGGGGTAATAAGATCCTGCATCCACCATTTCACAACATACTTGTATGATTACATGAAACAATGATCATTCCTGAAGAATTTACCTCATAAGCCCAAAACAATTGAATCCACATGATTGCTTTCTGTCTGAAAACAAAATAGTTTAGCATTGTTTTATCATAAAACTTGGCTGATATCAATGTGTTCATTGTAAAAGTTTAGACCCTAGTTGTTTTCCACAAACAAATCAGTTCTCGACCAATTCAATACCAAGTGAAAACATCCAAACAATCCAACAACATAGACTAAAACATCGCACCAATTTCATTAGCTCACTTCAACCAACATTACATCTGCCATAGCTTGTTCTTGGCTATATCCAATGGATATTAAGTGACTAGCATTCACTCTCCATATCGTCAATTGTTAAAACATCCTTCATAGCTTGTTTCCAGCTATATCAAACTAATATTGGGTGATTTGTTTAAGTTCACTCACTATTCTATCCACCATCATGTTTATCCAAATCATACCCAACACATCCTCTCATAACTCATTTTGAGTTATATCACAACCACATCACGATTAACCTATTTTTTGTTACTCTCCCCGTCAATAATCTAGAGCTTGTTTAAGCCAAATCTAAACTATTTCCATTACAGCTTATTTAAGCTATCACATATTTATCCCGAGTAGCTTGTTTAAGCTTTCTCCTTATAGCCTTACTTGTTAAAACACGATTGAGCCAAAACAAAGATCACAATCAATAGGTTGGTTTCTTCATCTCACCTTTCTTTATTCTCCCTCTCCTTCAAACATGATTAACTCACGAAAAATGTCACGCAATGAGCTATTATAACAAATTAATAAGATGAAAACACAACTCTCTCATATGGCTACCCAAATCAGTGAACGATCACCCAAGAAGCTAATCATACAACCTAACGAAGACATCAGTTCACGTAAATTCGAACATCAGTTTATGCCCCTTGGAGAAACTCTCTATAGTGGTTTTTCATCAACTAAAAGAGGCTAAGCTGATAAGATATCCAATTATAAAACCCTTTTTCGACGGGGAAGCTAAACCATGTTGGTACAAACCTAACACATATTGTGACTTTCATCGCATTGATGGTCATCACACAAATAAATGTGTGTAATTTAAGCATTACGTCCAAGACTTAATTGACGATGATGTCATCTCTGTAGAAGTTGATGAAAATTCTCTTGCAACCAATGACACATCCAATAACACAAATTTCCATGAAGAGTTGACTATTGTCGAAACTCCTATATATACTAAAATTCCACAAGATCATAATGACAACAGTTAAGCCTCTCCAATTCTAAACCAATCCATATCTTCTTCAAATTTCCTTCCATTAGTTCAAACATACATTGAATCTATTTTATACAACAACATTCTTCCAATATCTACTGAGCACTTGAAATTATTTCAAGTCTCTCTTTCAACCCAAACATACATTGAACCTATTTTGGCCAACAACATTCTTCTAACATCTAACGAGACCTTGATCTCGTTTCAAGACTCCCTTTCAAACCTTGATTATACTGTAGACACTACAGAAGAGGTTCCATCAACAGGTACCATTAAGTTTGATTCTATTATTCCAATATTGGCTCTTATGCCTAACATCTCTAGCCTTGTTGTCAAAACACAACCACATCAAGTTTGGACACTTGCAACAATGCAACCTGTCATGTCCATCATGCTTTCAACGATCGATCTTATAGGCACCTCATCACTAATGATTCTCACCTATCAAGACTTCTATGTGCATACATTCTATGAGGTACGTATACCAAGGAATATCTTTATGCCACCTTTTCCACATTTAATCGTGAATCTATCCTCAAATCAATCAATTAATGGACAAACAAAAGCAACAAACCAAATAATACAAACCATCATTTTCAACACACATGGAAGCTATCGGCTTAACCAAATCTACCCCACTCTTTGGGCTTACCACACATCTTATCACACACCTACTAGAGCCACTCATTTCTCCATTGTTTATGGTTGGGAAGCTATTTTACATGTCAAGGTTGAATTTCCATCCTTTAGAATATCCCTCAAAGATGTAATCAATCAAGATTATTATTGACACGCACGCCTTAGTGAACTCGAGCTTCTTGATGAAAAACAACTTAATGCCCTAGATCATCTTCCATTCTATCAAAATTGGCTATGGCATAGCTACCATGAAAAATTCAAACATAGAAAATTTAAGGTCAATGATCTCATTCTCAAATAAAATCGAAAGAACACACCCAAAGAACGAGACAAACAAGAAAAATTTGAGCCCAACGAAATCATAGATAATTTTGGGTTTGGAGCTTATAAATTGGCCATTGACACAGACCAAGTCCTTGAAAAACCCATGAATGCATTCCATTCAAATAAATTCTATTCTTGAAAGCACTCTCTATTTTGGGAAACAATAACATGTACATTGTTCCTTCTGTCTTGCTTATCTCCGAATAAATTTATTCATTTCCATTAGTAGACATTTTCATTATCAAAATCATATCTTCATATTTATCATCATGAGACAAGTGCTAATATAAATGCTATTAAGTTTGTGAGCATCATAATTCTTCCATTTTAAGTCACTTTCCTCTATGGTCATACCTAGAAGCTTACTGATGGTAATATATTCCCTTCAAATACATTCTCTCTTTCATAACAAAGCTCTAAACTTCGTTACCCAGTTCGTTTGTTTTTCCATCTCAGTCTTCGATGTTGAACCCTCGCATCCTACTAGTCGCGTGGGGCTGAGATTGGGGGTAGATTTTTCTTCCCAAATATAGAGCACTATTGTAAAAAAATCCATCAATTCAATAACTTATGAATAATTCATTTTCACGTCTTTCGTCCTTCATAGTCTTTGGTGTTGAGCCGACACTTCTTACTAGTAGTGTGAGATTGGGAATGGAGGAAGGTTCCCTTACTCGTCCACGTCTTGTCTTCGGTGATAAACCCTTGCCTCTTACAAGTGGCATGGGGAAAAGCCTAGAGGGTCATTCTCGTAAAAGCATAAAAACATTGAAAAATATTAAAAAAACAAAACAAAACAAAAAAGAAAAGACAAAAAGGGAATCCACTCGCCTATATTTTGCCTTCGGTGATGAGCCCTTGCTTCTCACTAGTAGCATGGGGCAAGGCATAGGGCGTCATTTCAAAAATACAAAATCTTACAGTGCTTACAAATTATAGAATCTCCCAACACGTAATTTAGATGCCTAAGTGAAGAGAGAACTATCTTATAACCTCATATCTTATCAATCAGTAGGCCACATAACTGTTTAAGTCTAGCACGTGACTCATAAAGTGAAAGAAATTTTTGAAAATAGTTCAATACCATTATGAAGAATGGAGTCACAATTTCCCAAAGGGATTGTTGTTAGCATTTCTCTCTATATTCATTATCTACTTCCTGCATCCTTCTTGATTCTCAGTGCTGAGCCCACACATCTTACTAGATGTGTGGAGTCAAGAATGGAGCTGGAATTATTTTCATCATATCATCACCACCATATCCTGCCAATGGAAAGAGAATTTGTGTTATTCTGATCATAAGTTACAACATGAAACACAGTACATATGGATAATATCCATGTTTATTGCCTCTCAAAAATAATTCTGCACTCTAGTCCATAAATTGCCACTCACAGTGTAAAAATCTACCAACATTTGAAAATCGTCAAAAATCCAAAAATAGTGTAAAAATCTAAAAATCCAAAAACATTTGAAAATCATCGAAAAATCTAAAAACAGTGTAAAAATCCAAAAATCCAACAACATTTGAAAATCGTCAAAAATCCAAAAACAGTGTAAAAATCCAAAAATCCAACAACATTTGAAAATTGTCAAAAACCCAAAAAACATTAGAAACAACCGTCCAAAATCCAACAAAAAATTAGAACTTGTCAAACATTAGAAACACTCATCAAAAATCTAAAAACATTGCACATAATCGTCAAAAATCCAAAGCCATTAACAAGAATCGTTAAAAATCCAAAAACATTTGAAAATTGTCAAAAAATTCAAAAACATTTTAAAATCATCAAAAATTTTAAAAACATTAGAAAAATATATATATATATATATATTAAAAAAATCCACAAAATCGCAAAAAAAAAAAAAAAAACTCTAAAATAACCAACACAATTTAACCTTTCAACTATTATCCCCAACGAATGATCCAATCACCTTATGACTACCATATTCAAACCACTTCTCCTCGTGTGAACCCTCACTTGGGGAAAATCTAGCTCTCATTGTTTCCTTGTTTGAGGACAATGAGCCAATACTTTACTATGTCATCGTACCCCTTCTTGGGGGCACATCCAATCAATCCTCACTATGGAGCATGTTAGGGACATGTTTATTGGTTCTTGTGTTGCATTATTAGTTGTAAATTACTAATTTCTTTCTCGCATTTTGATATATTACAGGGGGCATCTTGATTTTATGTATCCTGGTGTTCTCTCTAATATTCTTACGTTATCTGATTGCATGTCGTACTGGGGCATCATGCTTTCTTGATGGCCTCTATCTATGCTCTCTTCCATTTGCATATCGTATTGGGGCATCAAACCTTTTTGATGGCCCCTGTCTATGCTATCGCCCATATTACAGTCTAGTCATCTTGATATTTTATATCACGATGCATCCTGTTATGTGCTATATTAAAATTAAGATTTTTTTCGTCACATGAGTATCTTCCTACATGATCAACATCTTACTTTTCACCCCATCCATTCACCCATACTAATACATTCCCCTGTTTGGGAATCCTACTTGATCACCATTTCAGTTTACGAATCCTACTTGATGATATTTCTCAAGTAGCATTCACTATCCAGCAGCTCCTCCCCCACCATGCTCACCATGTATTTGATTCATTCATCCTCCCTCCTCATTTTTAATCCTCCACCACTTATCCCCATATTACCCTTCTCACCATTCTTGTCCCCTCTCACCCATTTGTATTCTTTCTTTTCACCCTTTTGCTTCCCGTTTGATAATCTTACTTAATAACCCCTTATATATAAAATCCTCAGTGGAGGTTTACCCTCTCCCTAAGAACTTCCCATTGTAGAAGCTTCTTCACCACCTCCCCTCTCATCAAACAATAATCACCACCATACACATAGTCCCATTCAACCGCTTTTGCTTCCCATTATCGCATCATTACTCTCACCACGTGGGCATCCAAATTAAGGATTCCCCTCACACTCTCCACCCTCCACTACATATATTCCTTCATCCATTCATGTTACACTCTTTTGTTTCTTTCTTTTCTTATTATCACCTCATCTCATATCATATACCACTCAGGCATACCTCACTCATTATTTTCTCATCCTTCCCCAAATCCGTCTTATGCCTGGTCATCTTACTTACACGCTTTTGTAGTATGGAAAATTCACTTGAGGGTTTCCCATCAGTCCATTTTGTCATACCCTATTCCCACAAACTCTAACATCATCCATCTTCTTCCTCAGCTTGGTGATCTTACTTAACCATTCCGTCCGTATGGCAATCTTACTTAAGACTTACACTTAAGGTTGATCTTCCCTATGGCCTTGCCTCATCCCATCTTATTTCTCCTGCCTCTCATCGCGATCATCTTCTTCAACCTACCATTCCACCCATGTCCCCAATATCATTTTGTCTTTCTCCTTGCATATCATCCCTGTCGGTTGGGTGATCCTACGAAACCTCTGCAGTAGCATGATGATCTTACTTAATATATTCTCTTAAGCATGACATGTCATCTTACACTTGCCCATCACTCTACAATCTCACCATCCATATTTCCTCTTCATTCCCCATCATCACATATTTTTACCACCACTATCACCCTCCTCTGCTTGGTAATATTACTTAACCACTCACCTGGCATGGTGATCTCACTTAAGAGTCCTTCTTAAGGATGATCTGTGTCCTTTCTTTTTCCCATCACTACACATGCTTCACCCTTAATTTTGTCTTGGCATTCCCCATTATCACATCCTTTCACCTCCTTTTTGATTCTCATAAACACCACTTCTCGCTTGACCACTTGTCATATTCAGTTTCGCTCACATGGCAATCTTACTTAACCACTTCCGTCACATGACAATCTTATGTCAGGGTCCTCCCTACACTTAACTTGTCATCGTGAACTTATCCCCCACCTCATTCTTCATTCACTTTTTTGATCTCTTATTCCACGTAGTATCTCCTACTACCCACTTTTTCCTCATACTATTATCCTTTCTCCACATATCCTCTTACAACATACATCTAATCTCTTCCGCGTACAATTACGTTCTTTCCCCCCATTTTCCCCTTCTTGATCCATCATCCTTCATAATGTTTCTTCCCATTATTTTCATGTCTTGGTTCTTCATCCTCACTTCATTCATCCTCATCACCCACATCCACTCCTCACTTTCACCTAGTCCCAACTCATCCACTTCATCTTCTCACATTCCCCCAACATTTCTACCCACATATGCATTCACCATTATTGTTAACACTCCTATATCATTCTTTCATCATCGTCTTCTCTTCCTGCGCTAATAATTGTAAATGGGTTTTCCTTAAAAATCATCAATCCTCATTCCGCACGACCTCATTCACTCCCTTATACCTTATAGAGTTTCCCTTCATTCCTTCCCTCCTCTACACCCACCACTCATTGTAAAAGGGTTTTCCTTAACATACCTTTGTTGGCATTACCCTTTCCAATCCTCATTAGCTTTCTCCTTTTCTTCATTTTTTCTCTCACCCTTCCCCACCACTCATTGTAAAGGGGACTTCCCTAATGTCCCGTCATTGGCATTACTTCTTCTCTCCCCCCATTCTATTTTCTCTCCTATTATTTTCCCTCAATCCCACCCTTTCTTGTCACTTATTACCCATCTCTCCATCTCCTCTTTTCCCTCTTCAATATCTTTACTATCTTCATCATACATCCTTTTTCTATTTTCTCATCATCCTAGTATCCTCATTTCATACACCGGCTGCATCTTTTCCAATTGATGTCATTCCTCTCCTCTTTCTTCTCTGAACATTCCTTATACTATTCCCTTTTCACTTATTACCCCGCTTTCTATATTCCCTTCCTTCTCCATCATTTTCTTTATTATCCTCTTCTCTCTCCCACCCCTCGTCTTATTTGCCTTCCCCTGTATCGTCTCCTTCCACTTTTTCCATCTGTTCAGCGTTGTCCTGTCTTTTTTTTATCATACCACCCTCCATATGCATCTCCATATGGTTTGTTCCATATTCTTTGCCTTGGCCTTCCTCGCAATGACACGATTCCTTCAATCTTCTCCTTGTATTCTTTCTATCTTCCTTTCCTCTCCCCTAATTTTCACATTTCTTCTAACCACTTCTCCTTTTCTCTGCCACCACTACCTTTTCATTCATTCTGTATCTGTTTATCTTCTTTTCTCTCCTCTTTTTCAAACTTTCCTTGCCCCTCATAGTTTCTTTTTTTTCTCCGTTCTACTTCTTCTTTCGTCCTCTTTCCATTTTCCTCAATTTCACCCCCTACTCCCACCTCATTTTCTCCTTCTTATTTATCCTTTCTCATTTCCTACTTTTCTCAGCTCTATCATTTATTTCACTTTCACCCATCCCTCTTTACTATCTCTATTGCTTCCTTCATTTTACACATCTCCCTATTTTATCCCTTCACCCTCTACTCTGTCATTTTTTTTCCCTTGTTTGTCCTTCGTCATTCCCTTCTTCCCCTATCATCCGTCTCTCTTATGTCTACCTCTTCCATTCTTTTTTCCCCTCCCCTGTCTCCCTTACTCTTCTCGTAATCAACCCCCAATCCTATCCCATTCCCTTTTCTCTTTCCCACACACCCTCACACCTATCATTCAAGGCCGATTGAATCCTTTCTCCATTTGCATCGTGCAGTCATTCTAGTCTCTTCCAATCCATTATCGTCCTCTTCTCTGCCTAGTTAATTTCTCTTCTTTTTGAGAATTTCGTCATATATTCCATTCTCGTCAATCCTCTTCAGGGGAAATCACCCACATCTATCCATAATCACATCTTCTCGTGACATTTTTTTCTTGGAGGATACTATTACATCCGTCACTCACCACTTTCTATTCTCCCTAACAAACATTCACTCTAACCTTTTGCTTAAGAAAAGTAGATTGAATTCTTCCCCCATCCCGTCTACTTTCTTTGAAAGGAAACTACTTTCATAGTACCCTTCCAAAGAGGGGAAAATGTAGACACCCCAATTTCACATCTATCCTAAATAAATTAATTCCCCTTCCTCATTTCCCAAAAAAATACACTTTGAATTAATCAATTATAATTTGATTAATTATCCATTTCAAAATCCAAAAAATAACCCAATCCTCACCACATGTCATTATTCTCCATGTTTTTCTACTATTGAATTAAAAATTCAAATTCAAATCCTCACCCATTCTTTGTGGCCCCCACTCACCTAATCTTGCCCACATTTTCAAACCACCCACTTAATCTTGCCCACATTTTCAAACCATGATTACTTAAATTACTCTAAGTTAATCACTCCTCCAGGCTATAAATACAACCTTACCCATACCCTCTAAGCACATGGAGAATAAGCTTGAATGCCATATCTAAGTTCTTGCATCCTTTGAGCAAAGAACATCCTTCTGCCTCATCCTAATGCCCAAATTAGCTTCATAATCCTTTTTTCCCATTTGGTGCAAAGTAAGAGGATCATTGTTGCAGGAAGGTCTTGCTCCGTCTCGACGAAAAGCACCTACATATCACACAATTACAGCTCAATCCAAGTTTCCTAGCCCATTCTGAGGTTTGCTACGGAACGTGAAGGAGGAGGTATGATTATTGATATTTTACTTCCTTGTTAGTAGTGTATTTTTTCTAGCCTACACATTTCCTTTGAAAGGTTCTGTTTTTGATATCAGACATAGAAACACTGGCCACAGTGTGAAAAACCCTTCACCTTCCTCAATTTATTCATTCATTCAAATAGAGTTCAAAAGTCATCTAGTTCCTCTAAATCCTCCCTCTCCATATTACCAACAACATCTATGGTGTTTATCAATTGCATAAAATAATATTTTCTGTGACAAGAGCCCGAAAAGGAGGAATCCTCATAATCCTCTTACTCCATATACTTCTCATCCTCAACATACTTTACATCATAATTCAAACAAGCCCCTAAACTTCTCATATTTGGTGAAATATTTCAAACCCAAATGGAATAAGGCCATCATCAATCGCTAATGAAGAGGGATTTTTAATTTTCCTTTTTGGAAATTATCAATTGATTTGGGAAGGTAACAACTGAGAAATAATGGGAAATTATAATGCATACGATCATGGCAGATATTACTTAACATAGGGAAATGGTGGGCATAAACTACCTTATACCTATCCTCCAAGGTGATAAAATACATCAAGTGTAGGGCAATTTCGTTGAAAGGATCAGGGAAAAAATCTTTCTTAAAACCTGCACAATGATGTCTTAGTTTCTCTTCACATTTTTTCTTCAATTTGTAAATATCCCTCCCCTAGTTGTTCATCCCCAACCACTATAGAAATAAAATATGAAGAATGTTTTATAGAAATCGACTGATACTAGGCCTACTATTCTTCCAATGAGTAGCGAAATCCTTTCTCAATGCTTCTTCATGGCCTTTAAAAAATTTGAAATAGAGATGACATGCCTGCCATTTCCAGAATCATCCAAACTCTTCTCTTATTCCAATTCTTTAAATCAGGTTATAGATGAACCAGTTCACTACCCATTTTTTTTATTTCTCTATTAAAATGTCAATAAAACAAATCCAGTTCAAAACCTTCTTATCTGTTCTAAAACCAATGATCGTACTTTATCAAGCCCTTGTCTAGACCAAAATGTCCTTTTTAAACCCAACACAAGCACTTATATCATCCAACCTCTAACATTTCCCCCTCATTACTTCTTACTCTTCCTTCATACCCAATACTAATAGAGAATTATTTTCAATCATTACAATAACACAGAAATTTCAACATATTTAACCTCTGTTTGTAAGGTAAACAATATTCTTATTCCCATTCCTGTAGACATGATTATAGGAAATCAGTTAAAGGATGTTTCTAAGGCATTCTCCCATTCTTTTCATTTTAATACAAGCCATAGTGAACTTAATAATTTTAATAACTCTTTGAAGGTTATGAGAATGGGTAGCTGACCATTCTAAATATAGTTCAATTCTATATCTATTCTTAGTTTATGAATCCTAAATGAGAACATGCATTTTCTCGTTCAATACACGATTGAACTTATTAATTAATTTAATAACTACGAATATATAATGAAGAGCTACCCATTCTAAAATAAATTAAATTTACTATATTTTTCCTAATATATGATTTGAATATGAGAATAGGAAATTTCTCATTAATTTTGTTTAAAAAATTTAATCTCTATTATTCTTCACTGATTCCTATAAGAGACTTGGCATCTTCCAATTCAAGATAAAAAAAATTTTTATATGAGAATGGGAATATTGCCCATTCTAATCATTACAATACAAGCAATATTTAACTTGATCATTACTAATGGGAAAAGTAATAAGATATAACAGTGAAAATAAATGGTCAATCTAATACAAACATTATTTAAATTAATCAATTTAAAAACTATATGGTGGCTTTGACAATAGGCAAATTACAATTTTAAAATGATTTAGTTTTATCTATATTCTTATTTTATAATTCCTCTATGGGATTGGGCAGTTGTTAATTCGATAAAAGATTGAACATAATCATTTTAATACCTATGAAGGTTGTGAATATGGGGAAACTCTCAAAAGCAAAGTAATTTTGATCCATTTTTTCTTATATGATTCCTATATGATAATGGGTAACTCCCCATTCTAAAGAAAAATAAATTTATTATTTTTATCTATATTCTTCATTTTTTATTCGTAAATGAAAATGGGCATATTCCCATTCAAAAAAATAAATATATGATTTTTTGTATTTAATAAGGGAATGAGATCCTTCTAAACATTCTAATATAAGCAAATACTGAACCTAAAATTTTTAATATATCTATTGGTATAGATACCTGACCATTGAATGAAAGATAAAAAAGTTATTTTGTATGAGAATGGGTGTATGTCAATTCTAATCATTGTAATACAACCAATATTGAACTTCATTTTTTTCAATAACTCTATGAAGGTTGTGTAAATGGGCAACTGTCCATTGTAAAACAAGCTATATTTTTATATTTGTTGTTCTTTTATGATTCCAATTTTGAGAATGAAAATTTTCTCATTAGATATATTATTTAACTTAATCATTTTAAATTCCTATATGACAATGATTCAATTCAATATTGCTTAGCTCAGGAGTGAGCTCTCCCGGCCATCTCGGTAGGTCAACCTCACCCACACAGCTCGGTAGGTCAACCCCCCCATCCTAGCTCAAGAAATCAACTCACACACCCATCTTAGAAGGTCAACTCACCTACTCAGCTTGGCAGGGTCAACTCACCTGCCCATCCCCACCAGCCAGCTCGACATCCCAACAAAACAACCAACTTAGCAGATCAGCTCAACCCACCTAGCTAAAAATGTCAACTCTTCCTCCACGCTCAGTGAGTCAACTCAGCAGGTTGGATCACCTAATAATCTCGTCCTATGTAGTTTGACTTCCCATCATGGCCTACGTAGCTAGGCCACACCCATCTTGGAAAATAAGTAATGCTGACTAGGTAGTAACCCCACACTATACTTTGGTAATAACAAAAATGTTAACTCCCTGTCGTAGCATGAAGGATTGGAAGTGCTTTTTTTATAATTGAAAACATTTTTGGAAGTGAATGATCTTTTTCAGACTCTGAAACATGCCAAGAAATAGTCATATTTAGAGGAATCCTTTTATAACTATGGAGGATAATACATGTAACGCCCTACATTTTTTTCTTAACAAGAAAACATGATAAACACGATAACAAACATACAAAATTATGGAATGATTTTTTTTTGAAAGGTAACGACAATAAACATTCATCGGAATTAAATTAAATTCTTGATAATAACGCTTTATAAAATTTTCAAGGCAGTCAGAAAAAAATGACAACTTGAATAACATTGACCCAATTTCCAAAATTAAATGAGGAATTAAATTCACTTACTAAGCTTCAATAATTATTTTAATATTTCTCATTTTTATTTTCATGTCATAGCCCCCATTAATCCCCTCTAAATTTATTATAATAAACAAGACTAAATATCCTTTAGTCTTAAATCAAGCTCCTTAATATTTAGATTATTTCTTTAAAAAGGCAAGGGGTGCACAACTTAGTCTAACCCCTTAGGCCCCCTTCAAAACATTACACCCAACATTTAATTATTTCACTCCCACTTAAATACTCCATCACTTAAGTGATGTAGGGTTCATCCTACACCATTAGATCTATTCTATCTGATCCCTTAGATCTAGGTTGCAGTAAAGAAACCCTAGAAATCCTTATGGGTTTTCTTATACATATTTCTTAACCTATCCTCTCATTTCTCTTGTTTGTTTTGCAGGTTAAGGAAGAAGGTAGGCCATGGAAGGAAGCTCAAGCTCTTGGGTGAATGCACATAAGAAGAGGAGCTAGTTTTAACATCCCTCTCCTAGGGTTTGCTCTATTTCTAAATATCATTTTACCCATTGTTTGTATTTCATTTGAGAGATATTTCTCTTACGTGGGTTATGGATTTTTCCCATTGTTATTCTGGTTTTGAAATAGGGAAATACAACAAGAACCTTGATATCTGTATGTGTATAAACACAAAAAGAAATCAATTATTTTATCAAAACCTGGAAACTTCATTTTTTGTTTGACAATATTATTTGAGTTGTGGGTATTTAGCCATTTTATTCTGATATTACAAACATATTTATACACATTGTATATATATATTCTTTGAATTTTAATAGATATGTAAATACATATATATTTTAAAATATATATGTATTGATATTTATATTTCTTATCTTTTAAAATAATCAGGTAATTGTTATCCGACCTGAAAATAATCGATCTATAAACATATATTTATCCATCCATAGGTATGTATAAATAATATATAAAATGAAGATTGGCGTGAAAAAGTTTGAAGCAACCAGAGATTTAATGAAACCCTGACTGGATAATACATAGGCCGCATTTATTAAAATGGCCACATTTATTTTTAAAGGATGCTAACATTATTAACGGGGTAAGGTGTTAATAGTATGTGGTAAAAGGTTAAGTCAAAATGTTCAAAGCATGGGATGATTATCAAAAATGGGTATGGCTTTTCATATAATGGTGGATTTTATTAATGGATCTTTTAAATAAACTCCCACTTGCAGTCGTATGGCCAACCAAGGCATTCTCCTTATCAAGAAAATTTAAAACATTCTTTTCAAAAGTAAATGTGTTCACTTTTCTTAAAGTTATTAATGCATTTTTTTAATATAATAAAACACTCATTTACTCCCACTTGGTCGATTCAAAGACTTAGCATTATACTATTAACTTTACTTATTAATAAATGTCATTATATAATCTGTGTGTGTGTGTGTGTGTGTGTGTGTGTGTGTGTGTGTGTGTGTGTGTGTGTGTGTTTGTGTTTGTATATATATATATATATATATATATATATATATATATATATAGACACACACACACACACACATAGATATTTATGACTAAAGGTAATACTAATATTTATTAATCATTTTTCTATAAGGGTATTACAAATTCTGAAATTAACCAAGTATATTATTAATATATATAATAATTATATATTAATAATATAGGTTTATTTATTAATTAAATTTCTTATTGAACATGGAATTACAATTAGTGTGGGAAAATAAATATTGTAATTGTGGAATTTATATCGATATAAATTTACATGCACTTGGGTAACTATAGTGTAAAATATTAACATTTATCAAACTTAAAAAGTTATCACTTTCAAATTTATTTAAAGAACTATTTAAGGGGTAATATTAGTTGTGATATACTCACTAGTAATTTCTATTATAAAAAAGGAAAAATATATTGTAAAAATAATTCTAATTATTCCTTCTTGTACATCATTGGAATAGAAAAATATGAAACATACTTAGTTAAAGTATTACCTCATTCAAGAAGGGTTTCCAATAATGTAAAAATAATCAACACTCTCTTTCACTCAATAGAATTAATCCCTTTCAAAACAGATTTACCATACAACTTTCAAGGAAAACATATATATTTGAGAATCTTATCCTTTTCATAGAAACGAATACAATTTCACATTCATTTGAAGCAATGTAAGTCCAAATAACCCATTTGCAAGATATAACCATAACATACAAGATTACATCCAAGGTTTCATTTGTAAACTAATAATATCACAAGTTGCAATTCCACATGTCTTTCTCCATTCTCTTCAAAGGTACTATGAACCAATATTCATTGAACTCCACCATCTTCATCATGAATCAAGAACACAACCAAATGGGGGAGTAGGTAATGCTCTCCACCCAACCAATATTCCAATGAGGGAGGGAAGCCTTCTTCCTAATTGGCCCCCGGGTCCCAACAAGGAAGCAATGAGGGTTATTTAGACAACCATGGGCAAATCAAAATGGCTTCCACATACACATTCAATCAAGACACTCAACATAAAAACACATTTCAAAAATTACAACAAAACCAACAAGTTTCTAACACAAAGGCTTCTGATGTTAAAGCCATGGAGGAGAAAGGAACATGGGGGTTCTTCTTGTACCTCCCAATGGTTTGGGTGTCCACCAATGAGCCTAAAAAAAAAAAACCATCACAATACACGCAACACTCTTATGCCTCCCTCAAGAAAATAACAAGATAAACAAAAATCATATTTATCAACAAGGTGGACATCCCAACCCAACTCCCTCCTAAAATACCCAATAACATTTCTCTTATGCCTCCCACAAGTTTTACGCCCATTTCCATTCCTCCCACAACCTAAGGATCAAATATATTTCCCACAATCATAAGCAATACAACAACCATCATCCACACATATGAGTGCAACAAAATAGCAAAGTAAATACAAGAGTGAAGATATACTTTACAATTTAAGAGGATCAAACACAAAAATTTCTAAGCCTTCCAAAACCCCAAGAAAGCACCATCAATTCCAAGCTCAAAGCACCACTCTTCAAACAAGATCTCCAAAAATTCCAACCTCCCCCAAAAAATGAATAAGTAACCCCCAAATCCTCACACAAAAATTAAATAAATAGAAAAGATGGAGAGAGGAGTGAGGTGGCTCCATGTAGGATGCCACATAATCTCTCCTCCAACCCACATCACCAAGGTCAAACCCAAACCCCAAATCATAATAAATTGGTGGTTGGGGAAAAGACCACTCTCTTACACACTCAACCCAACCCACGCCCCTTAAGGACAAAATTAAATACCCATGTAAGAAAAGTGCACATAATTGCTCTTTTCCTCCATAAAAACACAAAATAGGACCTAAAATAAGTCCCTCACATCATAGGCCTAGTGGGTGGGTCACTTTAAGAGGTGTGGGATAAGCTTGACTTATCCCACAAGTCACCAAAATGGCCTAGAAGGTCCAAATCCGAATTTCACTTGAGAGATAGAGTATAAACTACCCCAAAACCAATTAAATTCATTCTCATCCAACACACATTAAAGCTACCAACTCACATTTATTCCCCCTTTTGTTACATCCTAATGAACATTAGTTAAACAATTGTAATTAACTTAAGAGGGGTGCTAAGCAAAATAATTAAAGTGACTCCACATACTAAAAAAAATACAATAACTTCACAATTAATTAAAATCAACAATACAAAGCTTCAAACACTCCCAAGGTCACATTTGAGGTCATCCCCCCCCAATGGGCACCTCCTAACAAACCATAACATAAAACATATGAATACATGAGTTACCATGGTGACCTATTGCCAATACCCCACATCCCTTCGTTGTTGGTCTCCTATCCCCCGTAGTTTGTTATGCTATAATTTCTTGCAAAATAACACAATACCTTTCTGGCCTCATGGTCATATTAATGACATTGAAATCATAAAACATATATATGTATACATAACAACCTACATAATTGAAAATCATAATTAAACCAATGTCAGAATCAATTAATTCACCAATCGTTCAATTTTCTGACATTTTGATTCTACCAATCCATTAATTTAGACTAAGATCATACATCAACAATCATCCAGAAATATCCATAAATCACGTCCGATATGTCAATACAATAGTAAGAGTTAGAAGATTGAATACTAATATATTAATCAAGCATATAAAATTCATCACAATATTCACATCATGTCACAAGTCTAACACGTCTGTATTGTCTATCAAATAAGTGAAATGAGTGTATCAATGCTCATCTAGCATTGTCTAATATCTAATACGATATCAAGGTATAGGTTTCCTATACATGGTGAGAAGAGACATAACAATATAAAAATAGTAACGATATCACAATCATCCTGTAACAAGGAAACTATTCTAGATTATCATCATATCCTTAAATTCCCATCAAGGTCCATAATGCAACCATCCAATCAAAATAATAATCAAAACACATTCGTAATCATGATGTCCCGCACATCTCATTTGTATGCTAATTAGATTACAACAGCAACGTTTAAGATTATAATCATTTTAGAATTGAAAACATGGTTCAACAGTGTTGAAGAGGAGTGGGCATTATAATACACATATCAATAATACAAAAGATCAAAAATATGATATTATCTTTATACCAAAATTTTAATACAAGAGAAAGAAAGAAGAATGATATTCTTCATCTCATAATAAATCAACAGATAAAGTTAGAAGTATCTTTGAAACTTATCTTCAATTTAAAAAAGAAGGAAAAATTTTCTTCATTATAAAAAATTAAATTATTCTTCTAATAATGAATCATTCTCATCTTGCGGAACTTGCCCGCACATCTCCGAATAAAAGCAATGCCACCCAAGTGGTAATACCATTCAGTAGTTTAGTAAAATCATAACAAATAACTCCATGTATTAGCAAATACAATTTGGTTAGCAACTATTCATGTATTTTAAAAGAATGAACTGATATTATTAATACCCACATAAAAAAATATAATATCAACAAAGGGCATTATATTTAACCCCAAAACATAATATAAGGAAAATAAAACTAAATGATACTCTTCATCTCATAATAATTCAATAGAGAAGTGTTAGAATAATTCATGCCTCAAATTTTCTTCAAATCTTGTGCATCACATGCTGAAATGGTCTTAAGAAACTGAGGGAGCCTATAGCGGTAAGGTTCAACAAAAATTTAGTGAAGAGGATGAACAATATCTCAGAAATATTCTTCAAATATTCTTCTTCATAAGGAAAAATAGTCTAACAAAATGGGCATCCAAAAGTTGAAAGAAAAATTTAAAAAATAGAAGTTGGACGAAAAAGAAAGCGGAAAGGATGAAGAAGAAAGACATAGCTTCGCTGACCCACGGTAAACCTTGTAATTCCCAATACCTATTTCATCCTTGAAAATAGTAACCATCGTAATTTTATCTATAGTGCCACAGAGTGGTGTGAATTAATTTCCATTAAATTCACCAATTTCCCTCCAACGGGAAGTCAAAGATGTGTTTGAAAAACAAGTACCTTCAATTAATTAAAAAAAAAAGTATTTTCAAATAATAAAAAATTAACTATGGAAAATAGTATATTTTTAATTAGTGGTCTCGCTATTCCATGGTCAAAAATAATATAAATATTAAAAAATATGGTATCCATGCTTTAGGTTAAATAATTTCCCTTAAAATAAAATTCAAATTTTCAAATAAAATCATAGCCATGTGTTTATGTTTATTGCTTATAAAATATAAATTTTAAACTTTATCATAGTCATGATTTAGGTTATTTACATTAAAAATATAATATAATTTTTAAACATATTTTTTTTTTATTATTGGTAAATAGTTTTGAAGGGACTATAACCTATTTACATAGAGGGCCTAAAAGCCAGATAAAACATGAAGAGGTTCCAAAAAAAAGGATCAACATCCAGAATAGGTGTTAAAGCCAATAGTAATCGAGAGAGAGTTACTAAAGAAAAGAAAAAAAGAGCATGCACTGCAACAAAGCAGCCAAAACACAGCCAAAAAACAACAAAAAGTAAGATGAAAATCAGCATCTGCAACGAATACATCCTTCACTTCTTGGCAGCTCTGTTAAATCTGGACTTAATAGTTTGTAGTAAGGTGAAAAGAGCCACCGTTGTCATGTGTGTGGGGTCCTTAGCATCCAAATTTGCTATGGTTTGACTGCTTTCCTTTTCCGTTCCCCAAAGAGTGTCCAGGATCTCACTAAGCACATAAACGCTACAAACATGTTGTTCAAGGAAATCACTGATTGCATTAAAAATTTCCATGTTGTGATCATGGCGATCCTTTGCTCTCCCCAGATGATTGTCCAAGGATTTTATATTTTTATAGATGTCCTCAACTTGCTTAATGCCAAGGTCAGTATCCTCATCCATCTTCCTTTTTCCTTTTTGATTGGCCGAATGCTACACTTCATCTTTCAGTTGCATCATTTCATTTTCCAAAGCTTCCAGCCTTTGGGAAGTACTTTTTCCCTCTTTTTGTAAGGTCTCTTCTTGGCCTACACTATTGATGTGCAATAAGTTTTTGACATCTTCCAAATCCTGATTGCTGCGAAGAACTCTGCTTGAATCAGGGGTGTCCAATTTGAACTTTTTATGGTTCTTTGTTTTAGGCTTGGTCATGTTGGAAGGGATGGGGGTGGGGGTAGAGGTGGTAGGAAAGAGTGGAACGGTGTTGGGGGATGATGGGAGACTTGGATATTTGGAAACACAGAGCTTGTGCAACAAAAGGATAAGGCCTCGATGCAAGGGAATAGCATGGGAATGCTTCTAGAAATCCAAGATGGAGCGTTTGAGGGAGTTCAAAAGATAATGTGGTAAGCAGAAAATGATTTTCTTGTAGAAATGGTTTAGCAACACTAGGTATTTAATAGGAACTGTAACATATCTCCCTTTCAAAGAGATATACTGGACCATAATTTGGGCGATTTCATCAAAGGGTGAGGGGATAGAAGTTACCCTCAATCCCGCAGTAACAAAAACTAGCTCCTTGTTATTAGTAGAAAAATTCTTCTCCTCAGCATTTTTGTCGATCCTCTTATTGAAGAAATGGAAGCCATCCATCTCCAAGCTTGTAGCTTCAACAATTATCTCTTCATTAACAGTTATTTTATGTCCTCCATACTCCACTTTTACATCTTTCCAATCCATAGCAAACTAGACCGAAATGGTCTAATCGTGTCCTTGAATTCGATCAATGAA
This sequence comes from Taxus chinensis, assembly GCA_019776745.2. Taxonomy (NCBI): domain Eukaryota; kingdom Viridiplantae; phylum Streptophyta; class Pinopsida; order Cupressales; family Taxaceae; genus Taxus; species Taxus chinensis. The sequence continues at coordinate 770,946,844 of CM034148.1, read as the reverse complement.
GTTTGTGATTCTGTCCTTCTTGAGGAGGTTCCATAGCTCCTTGTTTCTTAGGTTAATTTTTTTCATTTGAAATTAATTGATACTAATTTTTACTAGAGAGGGGATAACTAGGGAGACTATATATCACGTACAGTTTTCTTGAAATTCCTCAAATGTTGAATAGTGTACGTGCTTCAACCACTCCCTAAAATATTATATGGGAATGTCTACTTAAATAGAAAGTGAGGATGTGGTGGATTGATCCAAAACATATAATATTATTTCTTCAATGATTACAAAGTACAATCCTTTTATTTGGTATTAATACCAAGTTTTATGATATCTATATTTTTTGCTTATTTGGATTTTTCGTCATATTTAAACTTGAGTTGTATTTTTTAATATATTTCGATAGGTTTCTTCGATATTTATCTAAGTTTCATTATAAATATCTTGGTTTTACTTGATAATAATTACATCTCCCATATGTGTTTATGTTAAAATCACTGATACTATAATATGGTTTTTAAATTAACAAAAACTATATAACTTATAGTAATCACATCAAAGGTTAATATTAGATGTTGTAAATAATGAGATAGTACATTGGAAGAACATTTAGAGGAATTATTTTTTGTTCCTTTTTGAGAAAAAAAAATTTATTATCTTGAGGCAATACACATAGACATAATAAAAAATGTCCATTCTCATACAGAAAAACATTTTTATCTTCTATTGAATGAGCATAAGTTAATTCTCATTATAAGAATCATAGAATAAAAATAGAGGTATTATCTTGGGGAAATACACATAGAAAAAATGGGGATATGTCTATTCTCATCTAAACAATTTTTTTTATGTTGTATTGAATCTGCATATGCCCATTATCATATAAGAGTTATAGAAATAAAATAGAGGTAAAATTTTTATTTTTTTTGAATGGACAGTTTCCCATTCTCACATACTTTATTGTGATATTAAAAATTATTATATTTAATATTTCTTCAAAAATTTAGAAGGGTTAAAATAGGCATATGCTCATTCTCATACAAACAAATAATTTTATTATTGTGATGAGAATGGGGATATGCCATTTCTCATACAAAAAATATATTTATCATTGTGATGAGAATGGGCACATTCCCATTCTCATTAACTAAATATAGAAAAAGATAAATTATTGTATGCGAAACATAAAGAATGAATGACAATTAGATCCTTTGATGAGAATATTTAAAATGGACAAATTCCCATTCTCATAGTCAGTGAATATGGGAAGTATGAGGAATTATTCTAAAAGTAATATATGCTATGTTAATATGATGAAGATATTTTGATGAAGTGGTTAGCAATCACGTTTATATTTAACTTCTATTTAACCTCTATTTATTTATTTCTGATCATTTAAATTCAACCTGATTTATTTATTTCTCATCAATAAAATTCAAATGAGTCAAGTTCAATTATAGTTTGGAAATCATGTTATAAATATATTCATGTCAATTTTAATTATACATATAATTTTGAAGTATTTTGAAACCTTACTGAATTATAGAATTTTGTAACTCATGTGATATGTGTATTAAATATACTTATATTTGTACATACATGATAATTTTAAAATATTTTATGCAATGGTTTAATAAATTTTCCATCATGTCGCAATTTTTTTATTTTATGTCGTTACAGCAGTAGGGTATTTTGCATTTGTAGAGGATGATCATGTGGATTTAATTTCAAAAGGAACCAAATTTTCAAAGGGAAGAGTATATCCAAGTAGGAATACACTACATTACAAATATATGGGAAGAGGATTTGTTATTGTCATTGTTAACATAGTATTGGATGGGACAGTAAAAATGTCGTTCTCAAATGATGAATTTGAAACCTTAGAAGTTATCAGGAATAAAGGATATTACATTTCTTGAGAAGAGAGTGAATTGGAAAAGCATATAGATTTATCCATTCTCACAAATTAGGAAGTGAAAACATTTATAGTGGTTCAGACGATTGTAGTGCTGAGAGTAAAAGGACCATTAATACATCTCCTAAAGATAGAAAATATTTTTCCATAGGAAATGTCATTGTCCAAAAAAAATCTTGTAGAAGAGAGGATGACATAGCCATGGGTTATATAACTCATGTGCTATAAGATCATGAAATTTATGGAGAGAGGTTGGGTCCTTTGAATTTTGGTGTATGTATAGAGAATATGGTAAATATCTATTCAGAATGCTCATACTGGCTAGAAGTTAATAAATCAATTATTTGGCTAATAAAACATTTGATTTTCAATGAAACAAGAACTTCCCTTATGATTAAGAAAGGGAGCACTCAACTGGTTGGTCTGCACCTTATACATACTAATAAACACAATTTGAAGTTCAAAGGATCTATTACAAACGTAATCCATTAATGCTCGATTGAGTGTAAATTTTTAGCAGAGGGAACAATTACGAATGTAGTTAAAGGAGACATGGTACATTTTAATCGATTGGATGCCAATAGCTTTGGTGTGCATATTGATAGAGTATTCAACCCTCCTTGCAAAGGATGTAACATATCTGAAGGATATCTCATACAATGGTCCGCTAGGTATTTAGCGAACATAAACGGTTGTGAGATGGATATTAGATTCAAATAAGTCCTAAAGGAGGTTGAGGTCATCAAGTGGGATGTATTAGAATAGCGACAACCTCAGTTTTTTTATCTAATTCATATGATACCACTAATAATAATCAATCAAAAATAGTGATATAAAGATCTTATAATGAAACAAAACATCTAAAGCTGGATACCCCTCAAGCCAATCAATCAACTGAAAATTTTGATGAGGATAAAAAATGGTCAATATTTTTAGAAGAAGTGGAAAATTTATAGTTTACTTGTTGCAAATATAATTGTCTCCAAAAATTACCTCTTTCTTTAGTTAGAATTAAAAAAAATTCACACACCACTAGAGCCTTGATGTAGTGCTCACTTCCCTTCGACACTTTTGATCTTGATTATGACAATGCTAACTATATTACCGACATTATTATAGTTTTGATTTAGTATGGTGTTAGATGTCAGATCATGGATTATTGTTGACTCTGATTCATATATGATGCATGATGATTGTTAGAGACATTTTATATAGATGTTGACATGTTGTTGGACATGATTATATATATATATATATATATATATATATATATATATATATATATATATATACATATATATATATATATATATATACATATATATATATATATATATATATATACATATCTATATCTATATATATCTCTCTCTATCTCTCTCTCTCTGGCTGTTGTTAGCACCCTGTGCTCTTTGGCTCTCTTGCGTCGCCTGCTATCATTGAATTTAACACTAGATGATTATATAGTTGCTGATGAAATTGTAAGTGATATTGTTGATTGTCTAGATGTTGTTGTGATTCATATATATATTGATGATTTTGAAATTATATTATATTCATTTGGATGTTCTGATATGGCCACGAGGCTGAAGGGGTATTTTTATTATGCGGGTTAAAAATTTCACAACAAACATTGGGGGATTGGAGACCAATCACATTAGAATTCTAGATGAATTAAACAAGGTCACTATTGCAACTTCTATTGTTCGTGTGTGTGTGTTTGATTGTTAGGGATTAGCATGGGGGGATCACCTTTAAATGTCATCAAGGGTTATGTGTATTTATTTATTTGGTTACTTTTTATTGATGTTTGTATGTGTTTATTAACTGATGTGTTTACCCCTTTAATTATTTATTAACTGTGGTAAATTATGTGAGTAAACATGTTGTTAAAATTAATTAATCAAATTTCGACATAAGAAAGTAATTATTTAAGTTTTTGGCCTAAAATTAAAGTGTTGTACGAAATGTGTAAGTGATGTGTAAGAGATGTGTAAATTAATTTTGGAGTATGAAACACTCCACCTCCTTTTGAAATTCGAATTTTTCCTTGGAGGATGATTTTGAAAGCTTATCAGACAAGTTAAACTTGTCCCATACCTCTTAAATTTACATGCCAAGGTTACCTATGGTTGGAGGGTTTAAATCTAGCCTTCATTATGAATTTTTGTAAGTCAAGTTGTATGCTTTTATTGCACTTTCCTACATGATTTCAATTTCATTCCTTATGAGGCATGGATTTGATTTTAGTGTGTTAGTAAAACTATCATTTATTCACCTGCTTATTTATTGTGTGTTGGAGATTGAAGTTGACTTATGAGTTGGAGTTGAGGATGTGTGTTGTGGCATCCCACATGGATCCATCTCTTCCTTTTCTCTTTCCTCTTCTATATATTCGAATTCCTTGACTTATTTTGGAGATTAATTCACCTTGCATTGCTTCATTTTTGGTGACTTCTTTTGCTTTTGGGAGTTCTTGCAATTTTTGGTGAAAGTTGGATATTGTTGAATGCTTGTGGATTATTGATCTTGGAATGTTTTACATTGGAATTTTTTTTGGAAATTTAGAAAAAACTCCATCATGGAGAGGTAGGAGATTGGTTATTTAAAATTCTCTTCTCTTATTTATGCATTTGTAAATGTTTTGAATGTTTTGATATTGCTTGTTGGCTGGTTGGGTAGATGGCCTAGGTATGGTGTAAAATAAGACTATGGGGATTCTTATGGGAAGTCATAATTCTTTTGGGGAGGCATACATGTGGAAGGAGTTGGGATTTTTGTTCCACCTTACAAAGAAATAGCTTGCATTTCTTTACTCGTTATCGGGTGCCATAAGAGGTTGGGGAGGCATAAGGAAATGTGAGGAATAAGAGGTACTTGGGGGAGGCATAAGCACATGTTAGGGATTTGAAATGATATATATATATTTGTGGTTTGCTTTGAGGTTGTGATACTCATTTCCCCTTTGGGAGGCATAAGTAGCTTCCCCCATAGTTCTTGCTCCTTTGGCTTGCATGATGAAGCCTCAATTTTGTTTGTTGTTTTTATGCAATTACAAACTACATTATATTTTGGACTATGTGTTGAATGTGAAAGATTTATTTTGTGTTATGGAAGCCTGTTGTTTCCATGAGTTGAAAAATATTTCTTATTACAATGTGATTTGGGCTCGTGGGACAATGAAGAAGGATGGCTTCTTCCTTTTCATTGGATGTTTTGGTTGGGTGGAGAGCATTGTCTTTCCCCTATTTTTTTGTGACCAAATTGGAGAATGATGAAAATTCATACTACTATTTTGGAATTGAGAAAGCAGACAATTTGACTGTCCTTGCTGAGATCATTTCTTAATGTAACATTTCCCCACTTGAAGTGGATGATCTTGTATATTATTTGTGATAGAAAGATGGTCTTTATGGGCTATGAAAGTTGTAAATTGAATTGTGAAAGAGATATACTCTAATTTTTATTTTTTTAAAGAATGTGAAAGAAATCATATTCCATATATTGTAATTGAGGAATGAAAGAAGAAATTGTAAAGGTATCTCTTTGAATCAATAAAGGATTGTATTACTTTACTCAAATGGCATTATTGGGTATTGAAATATAATTGTTGAATGTATTTTAAAATTCTATTGGAAGGATGAAAAAGTGAATACGTATGGAGAAATGTCATAATACTCTGTTTTTTTTAAATAAATATTTTAGAAATAGAAATTATAATTTGGAATTTGAATTTTTTTTTTGAGTCAACTTAGTATGTTAGATTGGGTTGGAATGAATTCATAGTTTAAAGTTGGCAAATGAAAATAAATCTATTCGAATTTGAGCTCTGTTAGATAACTTTCATAATGGAAATTATTAATCAAAAATTGAATAGAATGACCTTGCAACATCAAAAAGACAAAATGAAATATCAAATTTTATTTGTAAGGTCAAAACGACCCCAGACATAGCAAAATACTTACAAAAATTTTATATAACCTTTCAAATCGGGCAAAGGAAAAATTGCAGATTTCTTACTTTATAAAATTAATAAATTTTGAATGCAAATCAATCAAGAAAACTTAACCTCGCAATCTATCCTAAAATATTCCAAGTAAAATCCTCCATGCCCATTTGGCAAGTGGAAAAATAATTAACAAAAAATTTGAACAAAATTGATAAGTTAAAAATACGAGTTCACTTTCTAAGTGACAGAAAGAAATTTCCTCAAAATTCACCCATTAAAATTTATCAAAATAAAAATCCCAAGGTTTCTATGGAATCAAGACATCGAGAGATTTCTAGAAAGTCCTTGCTTTCAAAAAACTGAGTTCCCAATTAAAAGTTATGGTCTTCTGAAGTTTTTACTTCATTTCGGGCTCAAAATAATCTAAATATCAAATTTTAAATGAATAAAATATTCTTGGGTGGACCTGCGGGCTAAAACTTTCCTTTTTTTTTTCTTTTTTTCCAAAAGGTGCAAAGCCATGAAGTTTTCTATTGCTCCGCTAATCCGCTAGCCTTGATTTTCTCTAAAAATGATCTAAGTCAAAAACGTTAATTTGGAAAATTTTCCCCCATGGCCCCGCCACCCCACAACCAATCATTGATCAAAACTTGGCTTCATTGGGTGTCGGTGGAGGCTCTAGTCGATTTTAATCGTAAGTTCTTTCAAAAATAAATTTGGAAAAAATTGTAATTTTTTCCTGCAGCCCTGTCGGCCCGCAGGTAATCAGGTGCTACCACATGGCTTGACGAGGCATCAACAGAGGAGAAAATATTTTTAAGCCTTAACACTTTAGAAAAAATTTGGGGAAAATTTCCAAATTATCACTACCGGCCTGCGAAAACGCAACAAATGGTTCACTGACACGTGGCATCTTCTCGCATCGGTGGAGGCACAGGTTCCTTTCGACCTTTTTGCCCTTCCTTTTGAATAGTCAAATTTTCCAAATGTTCTCCACTGACCCACCGACCTACAGCCAATAAGGAGTTGCCACGTGGCCTCTCTAGGAATTAGCGGAGGTGTGGTGTAAAATTTTCTTTGTCCCAAAAGGGAAAAAGTGCTAAATTCCTTCCCCGCTATGCCGACCCGCATCTTGCAAAAATTTTCTTCCCCTCTCTGCCGGTGCACTTTTCTCCTCTAGGTGAATTTTCTTTCTGAAGTCTGTAGGCCCGAGTTGGGGAAAGTTTTCCTCCCCTGGCCCGCAATCCCGCTCTTGGAAAAAATTTCACCCCATGTTCCACCGGTCCATAACTTGACAAATATGAGGACTAAGGAGGACTTCTTTATGTCACCGAAAAGGTGAAGAAATTCCCTATCTAATGGGATGTTTTTAGGAAGTTTTAATTGTGTTAATCATGGGAAAAATCAAATTGAATCTTTCATTGAGTTCTGGGAGTGGGTAAGTAAGAATTTACTCTGATGATTTTAAATATGTATTCTTTCCCCCCACTATAATTAAACCTTGCTCTTGTCTTAGATCTTGTCGAATTAAATACCTTGGGTATTTAATTATTTTGGTCCCATAACCCTAAAATTTTAATTAGGGAATATTTAGCTAAAATGTCTATGTAATTAGTGATTAAATTAATCCCTAAGGAGATTTGAGATAGGTGTGGACTTATTACACTTGTTGCTTTATAATGTGGAATTAGTAATTATTATAATGGTAAATGTTATCAGTTTAATTTAATTGTCCTTGAGACTTGGGTTGTTAACACTTTAAAAAAAACTTATTCCATAATTTTGTAGCTAAACCTAGGTTGTTCATGGGTCTCAAGTGGGAGATTTTAGCCAGCGTTACACTTGGTATCAAAGCCATGGGTTCAAATCTTTGACCCTTGGGCACACTAGAAAACTTGAGACATGAACTATAAACCTAGCACACTTTTGAATCTAAGAATACAAACTTGTTTGAAAATTGATAAAGAAATGCGTATGAAGAAATATTACATTACTCTATTCATTTGAACTACCAAAATTAAAGTAATAATAAATTAATAAGTTGTTTGAATTGTTGTACTCGCTCAGTGGAATTTTTCCTGAACTTGGGTAACTAAGAATGTCAAATTAAATTGATTTTTGTGAACTTCTAGTGTAGTGGAAAACTTGGTTCCCCTTTGAAAATGCGTTGTTTTACATGTCCTAAATCTTGATTTAATTGTATGGAGTGATTCTTGTGGTTGGACAATAGTGGTTGTGTTCTAGGGTTGGGAAGAGTTAATTAGAATTTTTTTAGAGCTTCCTTCCTTTCGTAGTTAGGAAATTTGGTCTAGTTGTTAGTTTTTCATTTTGTTACCTGTATGATAGAGTGGAAATTAAGTCTGGGTGTCGTTTATGACCCAATCCTACGCATGTGTCCTTGGAATTGACCTCAAGGTAGAGTACCCCTATTGGCTGCCATGAAGGGCTATGGAGTGAATGTGGTGTTAACATTTTATATTTTACATTCCTAAAATTGTGTCATTTTATCAAGGACCAGAATCTTATTTTATGATTGGATTGAGAAGATCTGAGGCTCTTTTAGTTATTTATATTTTTTTGAGAATTTTCAAAATTTGCAATGCGGCAACTTAGCCACTTTCCTTGTTGTCAACATTTCTTGGATTTTATTTTGATTGGTGACTCAGAGCTCATTGCGTTATTGGATACTTAGCTAAGTGTTATGTGGTTCCTTCTTGCATGATGATGAGATGGTTCTATGCTTTTTGCATTATGATATTTCATCATATGGGGGTACACCCTGGGTGTCTTGAATGTCTTCTTAGGTGCTTAAAGTTATGCCTTGGTTTTAGGTGCACAGAACCTTTAGTGTGTCTAGGATCTTAGAGTGACTTCTTCGTTGTGTTGTGTGTTCTAGATTGCAGTCTGTTAGCGGTGCTGGTGAGTTATATTACAATCTGATAAGATCTTGAACCTTATTGGGGTAGAGGTGTTTAATTGTGGGATGATGAATTATGGTGGGACCGGGTTTCCTTTGGATGGCTGTGGATGTTAGTGGAAAAGTGTTTGTCTGGGAGTGGCTTCTATTTGATGGCATGCTAAGTTTTATCAAGAGTTCCTCATTTCATTATATTAAGTAGTAACTTGAGGATTGTATCCATCTTGGTAATTATGGTTAGATTTAATCACATTCAAGTATTGTGTGTAAATTAAGTGTGTCTATTTTCACTTTTGACCTATAAATAAGTCTACCCTTTCCTTAACATTTTTTTAGTTACTGTGAATAATACTCTATGACTTATTAATTTTTGATTATGTGGAGACAATTATGGATGATTTGAGTCTATTGGACCATGACACTATAGATGATACTGTAATTTTACCTTGATAATTTAATCTTGGTGGTATTTTATAATGTGATTCTTCTTACAAAAATGTAACTCAGTCATAAAGCCATGTTGAATAAATAGCTGATTGTCTGCTTACATTTGATGCTTCTAATGAGTATGTGGTGTTATTATAGTTAAAATATTTCCTTTTCATTTTGATTGCTTGGTTGCTGGTAGCCTATGGTAATATGGGTGTAGATTTGAAAACTTTCCTTGTCTTATCAGGTGAGTAAAATGTTTTCACAAAAAACAACAAACAATGTTAAACCCTAGTAGATCAGTAAAAGTAATTATGCTTCCCTAATGTGTCTCCCTTGTAACTTATTTTGAGAACTTATAGAAACCCACAAGGAATTTTTTATGATACTTGTAATTAGTGGGAAAAAAAATTCTCGAAATATTGTTGTGATCCATGTTGGTTGATTGTTTCCTAGTTCTTACAAAAGTAATAATGTGTTTTCTATGTTGAATGTCCCTTGTTTTCCTTAGAATTAAAAATGTGATGTGTTGATTTACCTCTCTCTCCCATAGAAGTAACAGTGTGATATGTTTACCCTTTCTTATAATTAAATTTTAAATTGAAAAGTTTGCTCACCTAAACATCATAAAGCTATAATTGAAGGATTTTAACTTTGAAACTTAACAAATAAACTAGAACATAGGAAAAGATAAAATCATCCTTGCTTTAACCTTGGTAGATTAATATAAGAAATAAAAACCATGTAGAAGGATAGAAAGGGAAAAAATTGTCCATATACCTCCCCTAGGAGTAAAATAAATATTTTGTTTGTCCGCCTATACATAATGGTGAGATATTATGGCCACCTTAGTGGTGCTCCTTATAATGCAAACATGTGATATCAAAATAAAAATGAATATTTTGATTAATAAACCTCGTAAAGGAATGTGCTAGACAAATGAAACCACACATTTTGACTTAATTAGTTTAGTTATAAATAAGTAAGATTTATGTGTATTGAGTGCAATGTTTAGTTGAACCTGTAGTTATGTCACCTACCTAAGATTTTGAAACACTTGGTGGATAGAAATGTGTTCTAGTTGCTTAGTACTTTCTTAGTCATAGATGTATGTGACTTTCTTGTGTGATTTTTAGGTTATCATACTCTTATCGTCATGTAGCTCAATGAGTGTGAGTTGTGGTCCTTTTGGATTAAGACTTATCTATTGTTTAAGAAGAAACCTTCTTACGTGTTGTCTTGTCCTTGGAGACCTAAGTTATTGTAATTTTAAGGAAAAAAATGTTAAGGATATAAAATAACTTTGGTAAGTCTTATTTTCTTCATATTTTCTTGGGTCACCTTGTTATTGTTGCCCTTTTCCATTAAGATAGAAAGTGCAAGATGATGTTATACGATTTCGATACGTTGCACCTTTGGATTGTAGTTAGACCCCGTGTTATTTTTTCTTCTCCCTAGCGACATTGAGTGGTCCTTGGTGTTTGTTTTTCTCTCTTTATAGTTATTCTAAGCTTGAGAAGGAAAAAGGATAAATAAATCCCATTGTGCTATAATGTATGGTACTTCTTGTATTGATATGTTAGTTGCTAGGGGATATATATATATTCTATTGCTAAATAATTGAATTCTTAGATTTTGTTGGTAAGGTGTGTTTGATTCTTAAAAAAAAAGTGTAAAAATTATACTTTAGGAAAACTTGTGGTCTTGACTTCGCTTGTATTACCATGAAAAGTTAATTTTACCCTCTCGAGTTATAGAAGTGCTTTCCTTGACTAGTTCCTTGATTTTAAATGTTTTCCTGATTTATGTGTCCTTGTTGATTAACCTCATCCTGTGTGATCCTCAAATTGTGGGACCTTGAGTAGACTTGTTCCTCGTGTAAATTTGGTCATAGTTGATTTTTACTAGCCTTGTCTAGACAACGAACCTCGAAATCATGGCTTAAACTTAGTATAAACCTTAAATTTTATTATTGTAGTATGTTGTATTCCTTGGGAAAATATGTGGTCATTCTCAAACTCATGGAATTCTCCTTATTATTCCTCTACTTGGTGGTTACTCTTAAGACTCTTTGAGCTCTTCATGTTATATTGTTATGTGTAATATCATGGTTGATAGCGTAAATTTAATCTCTAGATTTAAGTGTTCGTAGCCTCGCATGTAGAAATATTAGAACTCATCCCTTGTAATGTTTGTTCTTCCTGTTGAATTGCATTGGACTAGACTTAGGTTCTATGGACCCACACTTGTTTGAATCAAGCAATCCCATAATGGAGTGATCCTTTTCCTAATGCGTTTGTTCCTATCTCTCTTTCCAGTGACTTCTAGGAGGAAGTTGAGTCTAAGGGGATGGGGATGTAGAGCCAAATTCCCTTCAACAATTTTGATCTTGATTATGACACTTCTGACTATATTACGGACATTATTATAGTTTTGATTTAGTATGGTGTTAGATGTAAGATCAGGAATTATTGTTGACTTTGATTCATATATGATGCATGATGATTATTAGAGACATTTTATATAGATGTTGACATGTTGTTGGACATAATTTTATATATATATATATATATGGATGTTGTTAGGACATGTGATATTTGGATATATTTAGTAGACCGAGAAAATTGAATTAAAAATTGATGATTATATAGCTGCTGATAAAATTATAAGTGATATTGTTGATTTTCTGGATGTTGTTGTGATTCATATATATATTGATGATTTTGAAATTATATTATATTCATTTATATGTTCTGATATGGCTAGGAGGCTAAAGGAGTATTTGTATTGTGCAGGTTAAAAATATCACAACAAACATCGGGGGATTGGAGACCAACGACATTGGAATTCTAGATGAATTCAATAAGGTCACCATGACAGCTTATATTGTTCATGTGTGTGTGTTTTATTGTTAGGGATTCCCATGGGGGGGATCACCTTTAAATGTGACCAAGGGTTATGTGTATTTATTTATTTGGTACCTTTTTATTGATGTTTATGTGTTTATTAAGTGATGTGTATACCCCTTTCATTATTTATTAATTGTGGTAAATTATTTGAGTAAACATGTTGTTAAAATTAATTAATCAAATTAGGACAAAAGAAAGTAATTATTGGACTTTTTGGCCTAAAATTAAAGTGTTTTAAGAAATGTGTAAGTGATGTGTAAATTAATTTTGGAGTATGAAACATTCCACCTCCTTTTGAAATTCGAATTTGTCCTTGGAGGCTGCTGTTTGGAAGCTTATGGGACAAGTAAAACTTTTCCCATACCTCTTAAATTTTCATGCCAACCTTACCTATGGTTGGAGGGTTTAAATCTAACCTTCATTATTACACTTTCTTACATGCTTTTAATTTTAGTCCTTATGAGGTGTGGGTTTGATTTGAGTGTGTAAGTAAAACTGTCATTTATTCACCTGCTTATTTTTTGTGCCTTGGAAATTGAAGTTGACTTATGAGTTGGAGTTGAGGATGTGTGATGTGGCATCCCACATGGATCCACCTCATCCTCTTCTCTTTCCTCCTCTATATATTCAAATTCCTTGGCTTGTTTTGGGGGTTACATCACCTTCCATTGGTTCATTCTGGGTGACTTATTTTGGTTTTAGGAGCTCTTTTAATTTTTGGAGAAAGTTGGAGATTGTTGAACGCTTTTGGATTATTGATCTTGGACTATTTTACATTAGAAAGTTGTTGTTTGGATATTTTTAACAAAATCCATCATGGAGAGGTAGGAGATCGGCTCTTTAAAATGATCTTATCTTATTTATGCATTTGTAAATGTTGTGAATGTTTTGGTATTTCTTGTTGGTTGGTTAGGTTGATTGCCTAGGTATGGTATAGGAGAAGACTATGGGGATTGTTGTGGGGAGGAATAAGTGTTTTGGTGAGGTATAAGTGTTAAGGGAGTTGGATTTTGGGTTCCACCTTACAAATAAATAGCTTGCATTTCTTTACTTGTTATGGGGTTCCATAAGAGGTTGGGGAGGCATAAGGAAATGTGAGAAATAAGGAGTACTTGGAGGAGGCATAAGGGCATGTCAGGGATTTGAAATGATATATATTTTGGCGGTTTGCTTTCAAGTGGAGATACCCATTTCTCCTTTGGAAGGAATAAGTAGCTTCTCCCATAGTTCTTGCTCCTTTAGCTTGCATGATAAAACCTGAGTTTTGTTTTTTGTTTTCATGCGGTTGTAAACTGCATTACGTTTTGGATTGGATGTTTAATGTGAAAGATTTATTTTTGTGTTATGGAAGTATGTTGTTGACTTGAGTTGAAAAACATTTCTTATTGGAATGTGATTGGGGCTCAGGGGCCAATGAAGAAGGATGGATTCTCCCTTTTTGTTGGATGTCTTGGTTAGGTGGAGAGCGTTGATTTTCCCCTATTTTGTTGTGACCAAAATGGAGGATGATGGAAATTCATACCATTGTTCTGGAACTGAGAAAGAATATAGTTTGGTACTCATTACTGAGATCATTTCTTAATGTAACATTTTCCCACTTGAAGTGGACGATCTTATATATTATTTTTGATGCAAAGATTTTCTGTGAAAGTTTTAATTTGAATTGTGAAAGAGATATACTCTATTTTTCATCTTTTGAAAGAATGTGAAAGAAATCATATTCCATATATTGTAATTGAGGAATGAAAGAAGAAATTGTAAGGGTATATCTTTGAATCAATAAAGGATTGTATTACTTTACTCAAATGGAATTATTGGGTATTGAAATCTGATTGTTGAATGTATTTTGAAATTCTATTGGAAGGATGAAAAAGTGAATACATATGGAGAAATTATGTCATAATAGTCTATTTTTTTAAATAAATGTATTATAAATAAGAATTTTGATTTGGTATTTGAATACTTTTCTTGATTCAACTTAGCATGTGAGACTGGGTTAGAATGAATTCATAGTTTAAAGTTGGCAAATGGAAATAAATCTTTTCGAATTTGAGGTCTGTTAGATAACTTTCATACTGGCAATTATTAATCAGAAATTGAAAAGAATGACCCTGTAACATCAAAAATACAAAATTAAATATCAAATTTTATTGGTAAGGTCAAAATGACCCCAAACATACCAAAATACTTATGAAATTTTTATAGAACCTTTCAAGTCGGGTAAAGGCAAAATTACAGACTTCTTGTTGTATAAAATTTATAAATTTTGAATGTAAATCAATCAAGCATACTTAACCTTACAATATATCCTAAAATATTCCAAGTAAAATCATCCATGACTATCTGGCAAGTGCAAAAAGAATTAACGACAAATTTTAATAAAAATGATAAGTTAAAAATACTAGTTCACTTTCTAAGTGACAAAAAGACATTTTCTCAAAATTAACCCTTTAAAATTTATCAAAATAAAATTCCTAATGTTTCTGTGAAAAGAGGACATCGAGATATTTCTAAAAAGTCCTCGTTTTCCAAAAACCAAGTTCTCAATAAAAACTTGTGGCCTTATGAAGTTGTTACTTCATTTTGGGCTCAAAATAATCTAACTGTCAAATTTTAAATGAATAAAATATTCTCGAGTGGACCCGCGGGCTAAAACTTTCCTTTTTTTAACTTTTTCCCCAAAAGGTGCAAATTCGTGAAGTTTCCCGCTGCTCCACTAATCTGCAAGCCTTCATTTTGTCTAAAAATGATCTATGTCCAAATAGTTAATTTGGCAATTTTTCCTCCGCAGCCCCAGCACCCTGTAACTAATCATTGATCAACACATGGCTTCGTTGGGTGTTGGTGGAGGCTCAAATCAATTTTAACCATAAGCGCTTTCAAAAATAAATTTGGAAAAAATTGTAAGTTTTCCTTACTGCCCCGCCAGCACGCAGGTAATCAGGTGCTGCCATGTGGCTTCAAGAGGTATCGGCGGAGGAGCAGATCTTTTTAAGCCTTAACGCTTCAGAAAACTTTTGGGCAAAATTTCCAAATTATCCCCGTTATCCTAAAAAACTATAGCTAATGGTTGGATGACACATGGAATATTATTGCGTTGGCGGAGGTGCAGGTTCCTTTCGACCCTTTTGCCCTTCCTTTTCAATAGTCAAAATTTCCAAATGTTCCCCACTGACCCGCTGACCCGCAGCCAAAAAGGAGATTCCACATGGCCTCCCTGGGTGTCGACAGAGGTGCAGATGTAAAATTTTATTTGTCCCTAAAGGGAAAAAGCACTAAATGCCTTCCCCACTCCATGGACCGCGTCTGGGAAAAGTTTTCTTCCCACTCCATCGGTCCGCTTTTCTCCTCTGGGTGAATTTTCTCTCCAAATTCTGCAGGTCCGAGTTGGGGAAAGTTTTCCTCCCTAGGCCCATAGGCCTGCTCTTCGGAAAATTTTCACCCCAAGTTCCACTATTTCATACCTTGAGAAATATGAAGAGTTAGGAGGACTTCTTTATATCACCAAAAAAGTGAAGAAATTCCCTATCTAATGGGAATGTTTTCAGGAATTTTTAATTGCATTAATTATGGGAAAAATCAAATTAAATATTTAACTGAGTTCTAGGAGTGGGTAAGTAAGAATTTAGTTTGATGATTTTATATATGTATTCTTTTCACCCACTGTAATCAAACCATGCTCTTTTCTTAGATCTTGTAGAATTAAATACCTTGGGTATTTAATTATTCTGGTCCCTTAACCCTAAAATTTTAATAAGGGAATATTTAGCTAAAATGTCAATGTAATCAGTGATTAAATTAATCCCTAAGGAGATTTGAACTAGGTGTGGACTTATTAGACTTGTTGCTTTATAATGTGGAATTATTAATTATTACAGTGTGAAAAGTTATCAGTTTAATTTAATTGTCCTTGAGACTTAGGTTGTTAACACTTAAAAAATAAATTAATTCCATAATTTTGTAACTAAACCTAGGTTGTTGATGGGTCTCAAGTGGGAGATTTTAGTGGACGTTACAAATGAAGTTAACATAAAAAAAATTGTGTTTAATGCATTAACAACAAATGTCATCTTCAATGTTGATAAGGAAACTATGGAGATTCATAAAATGAAATTTTATGAGATGGATGTTTTTCAGATTGCTTGGCACAAAGCATATGGGTGTCGAAGGACTTGCTTCTATAAACATAAATCTGAATGGATAAGAATAATTAGGATTGTAGTGAACAAAAACACTAGAATACAGAAACTAAGGTCAAACACTACTGCAAAAATTTCCTACAAATCAAGAATTGTTGACAGAAATTCAAATATCTTTCCACATATGAATCTATCTATAGGATAGTATGGAGTTAAATTTCCCCAAATGTTTCTTCCTTCATTATATACCAAAAATATACTATGACAAAAATGCAATCATAAGCATGAATTCTTAAAAGTTCCTCAGGTGTCGCAATAAGCTTCAGCAACATAGTGAACAAAATTTTTCAATATGTTTCCATTGCAAAAAATAATTCTTTACCATGTGTGATCAGTGCACAGGTTTGTTCAAATAAGGTAGAGCCAATACATTCCCAGAAGCACTCACAAATATTAAGGAGGAACAAACATGGCACAATGAATATATTCAAACTTATCATGTAAGTTACTATTCCCACTGATTACAGTCAGAAGAACAACCTCATGGATTCTTGAGCATTGTGCATGAAAAAATGGATAAAATCAGAACTTCCATACCAACCATGGGTAACAAAGAAAATTCAATAAGTAATTTTATGAACCTACAAGTTACTTTGACTAGTATGCTCCAACATGGACACAAGAATGAGGGTTTCAACTATGTTTGCCTACCGTTTGTTAAACGTAGAGAAAACTTGATAGTCACATCATTAGCTTTGTGTTTCAGAAATCTTGAAGAACCTGTAATTGATGAGTATGGATATTTTTTTTATCATTGTGGGTCATCCAAATAGCCATTGCATGATTGATTATTATAAAATGATGTGCATGAAAAATGTAAAAGGTACAAGGAAATATTTGACCATTCAAAATTAGTTAGTGTTGCTAGCATGAATACTTCTTTCATAAAGAAATTATAGATCCTCTACTTGAAATTGGATAATGATTCAAATGATAAGAAGAATCATACATTATTTTCATTTGTATGAATTTTGAAAGAAAAAATGGTATTCAACATTGTGTATGTAGGCTTCCTTCAAGTTGGACACACCCATGAGGATATAGATGGAAATTTTGGTAGACTAGTTGCATCTTTACATAAAGTAGACACATATTCTTTTCCACATATCATGGAATCTTAGAGAACATGCCAAAAAGGGTCAAGTACATTCACTCCTTATCTTATTGAGGAAGTTTACAACTTAAAGGAATTTTTAGAGCCGTTTTTTTTTCTGGAAACCATAAGATAGTGGGTATCAACAAAATAATGTTTTTCAGATTCCATGTTGTGGATGGCATATCGATGACGGAGTACAAAGAAACATTAAAGGATCAAGAATGGTGTCTTTCTATCCATATATGGTGTACAAAGGATAATGGTGAACAAATCTCACTGGAAGGGAAACATGTTTTGGTACCTTTCAAGGAACTCAAAGAAATGGAAGACATAAAATATTTATCATTGGGGGAAAAGTGCAATAGGAGAAGGTAGTGACTATTGGATTCCATATATTGTGTAATGGGAATATGTTTTACGTGCTTTAGATATACCATTTGTAAATTGTAGAAGGATGTCAGATTTTTTCTTTGGCCAAAAATAGTACAAGAGAAAGACATATATGACCAAATAATAGGAGCTACAAATATTCACAAAGAAGACTACATTAGTCAACATTTTTTAGGTAATAATGATATTTATTTTGGGCTTGTTTATTGAATATCTAACCAAGAATTTAATCCATTGAAGGATTTTTTCAAGGGACAAATGCTACTTATATGACAAGGAAATGATAATGAAAATATATGGATGGGGAGAGAAGATGTGGATATTTTCCTTCAACAGGGAGGAAATGATGTAATTAAAAAGCTAAGAGTTAAATATTGGAAACATGCAGGGAGAGGAGTAGGTACAACATTATATCGGGATTGTTTAAATCCAAATAAAAATCAGAGCATATCAAATTAATCCAAAGTATATATCGATGTGGTTAACATCATCTAGGCATCGACACAAAAGAAAAATTGGTAAAGTTGATCGATAAATATACTCGATAAAAGACATGTGGACATTGAATCATACCTTGAACTACTTGAATAGTATAAGGAATGTTGACTTGTAGAAACTATAGAATTTCATAAATTTTAATGTGAAATCATCTTGGCCCGAGATGTTAGTTTTTTTAAAAAAATTCTAAACCTTGTTCCCATAAAACTTTACAGTTGTACTATTATTTTATAATTAAATGAAAGAATTAGTATTATATTACTTTGGAATATTTTTCCATAATATAATTCTATAAAACATTGTGTTTCTTATGTAACTCTTGAATCTTACTAATTTATTACAAATAATGCGATTTCCATCATGCAATTAATTTAATTTTTAAAAAAACTCCTTAATTATGCTCTAAGTAAGTTTTCAAGGAGTTGGATCTTCTGATTTAAAGTGAGTTTGATGTGATTTACAAGGAGTCCAGTTTAAAAGATCAATACTTTGGATTTTTCTTAGAATTAGTCTTAATTTACGCATTCATAATGACCAAAACATTATATGGTCTTTTCCTAAAGCTATGTGAATAAGTCTTGATAACTTATCATTTAATTGTTATGAAGTGTACACACGGAATTATTTTCCTAGAATCCCCTAATTTGTGAATGTAAAACTATAGTATTGGGAGTGCCAATATATATTATTTAATGCTCTCAATAAGATTTTCTAGCAGTACACCATGACTTAACCTACTGTCTTCCAAGATATAAATTTTCAAAAGAGGTCAAAACCCCTCATATATGAATTATAGAAGAAGAATAGATCTAAAGTTGATAAATATAAGAAGAATGAGTATCATACTTGTACCATGACTGTGATGATAATGGACATATTTCCATTCTCATAGACTTGATAGTTGCTTATAATTCCATACAATAGTTACCCATATCACATTGTATTAATTTTCAAAAGGGATCAAAATTCCTCATATAGGAATCATAGAAAAAAATGAGATAAAGAAGAAACACATTAAAAAGAATTAGGAACATAGTTGTACTATGAGTGTGTTGAGAATGGGAATATTCCAATTCTCATAAATTCAAGATAGAATTAGGAACCTACTTGTATGACATAGTGTAAATAATGGAATTCGATATTACACTACTTAAATTCCAATAATAAACATATTGGAATCTGATATCACACTAGACAAATACCAATAATGGAAATTTAGGAATCCAATTTCAACAATTATAAAACTAGAAATGATAATACTATAAATCTATATTCTTATTAAAATGTCGATATTTAATGAAATTATGGTTCAGATCCCGTTGACCCAAAAATGCTATAACTTCTATGGGTGACATATCAGTCTCCGTGGCACCTAAAGACCTCTCATTTAATCCTAAAACTCCATGTCAAGGTCCTCTATAGAATCCTATCCTTGTTTTATCCATCCCATTTCGGTTCTCCTAGTGTTATATTGTTTGTAAAAGTATAAAATAATGTAGTGTGAGTCAGTGTAAGGCTGTTAAACAAAATATTTTATAAACAACGGATCTTCGTGTAAAACTGAGTGCTCTAACATGTCCAGGTGGCCTGGTAAAAACTTTTGGAGGCTTTTTTTTTTTGGACAGATCCATTGCTTCTAGGCTACTTCATTTTATCGTAGTTCTTTAAGTTCTCGGAGATCCAAAAATGCTATAACTTTGACGAGCGATAGTATGGTCTTTGTTGCACAAGGAGACCTCTCATTTGATCTTAAACCTCCATGTCAAGGCCCTATATAGAATCCTATCTCAGTTTTCTCCATCTTCTATTGTCTATAAAAGTGTAAAATTATGTAGTCCGATTTAGTGTAAGGCTGTCAAATGTAATATTTTGTATATGTTGTCTCTTGGTGCCAAACGATGTGTGCCAACATGTCTATGTGACCTTGTAAATGATTATGGACCCTTTTTTTTGGTGTCGGATGCTACCACTGCTTCTGGGATACTTCTTCTAGATGTAGTCCCTTAAGATCCCAGAGACCAAAAACAACATTTTGTCCTTGAAACTATTAAGAAACAACATTGACTCCTTCCTACATCATTAAGGATGATTAGAAGGAAAATTTTAACAATCTAAATTCATGAATCTAACAATGAAATGACCTATTTACTTATCACACTCTCTCATTCTTTCTAAATCATTCTCTCTATGTCTCTCTTACTAAGGGCTTGTGGGTATATACCCAGGGCCAATGGCTACATACTGATATAGTAAATATTTCCAATAGTCTCTAAAGCATCAAGAGAGACAAGAAGGACTTCATTTGGTTGAATTTTTGTTTTAGAGCTTTCTTATTTCTCTTCACGGGCCTTTTATTCTTTAGTCAACTTTTAACTACCTTCAATTGAAAAAACATCCAAGTAATTTAACTATATTGGATTTCCATGTGGGGAGAGAAATACCAAGTCTTCAAAAAATTTCTAAATTATGAATGTATTTTAAATATATCCACTTCTTAAAAAATTGTGGTAAGATTTCACATGCATTAAAATGTATAAGTTCTTAAATTATGAATGTATTTTCAATATATCCACTTCTTAAAAATTTGGGTGTAAAACACTTAATGTTTATGAATGTGCATGTTAAGTTGTAGGCGAGCTTTATGCCTAGGACCACACAGATAAAATACATAGTTCCATATCCCTCCAATGCATCGACAAGTCATGGATATACTTCTACTAGCAGGGACAAAAGACGGAGGATGTTTCATGATTATTCATAGGAAGTATAAATATATATGCCATCTAGACATGTGATACATACATTTTTTATATGGCTTGATATATATGATCTTGTGTTCAAGACATTCCATGGAGACATATATATAGTATTATTTGACCGTGTGGTCCTATATATATGGCACACTTAGTTTGATACATTATTATTATATTTTCATAGACGTGGCACTAGCTTGAACACATGTGCATGTATTCCATGTGTACTAGATATATTATATGTATGTGGAATTTTTTCCTAGACCACTATGATATAATTTTAATGATGTTCTTGCGATCTCATGTGTTGATATTTTTTCGTATGGATATTTTACATATGATCATATTTGATGATGTGTGACATTTTTGTATATATGTGTGACTTGATGAAGTATGATGATGTGTGAGAACACAATTTAATTAAATGAAATGTATTATGATGATGTACTGACATGTACTGTGATGATTTAATGACATGATCTCACATATTTGTTTCACTCTTTCCAGACCACACATATATAATCTTCATAGTCATATGTGTTTCTCTTTATGGTTTACGAAGAGAGGAAGTTTTTACATAACGACATGTTTCCATTAAAGTGATATGACATCATAATCATATTTCTTTCTTAATATGACATAATTTAAGCGTCTTGTGCTTTGGAAGATTGTATAATAATGGAAAATTTATTGGTATGGCATCATAATCATCTTTGTTTCACTTTGTCACACATATGAAATGTATTTGTAATTTCATATATATGATTCATGTACTCATGTCTTTTTTTCTCTTGATATGCTTCATGTAATGATGTCTTTGTTTCACCTTATATATGCTTCATGAACAATCATGTCCATGTTGTGACATTATTCAATATCCTTGAAGTCTTGTCATATATGAAGTTCACCATTGGTGCGGTGAATAATAAATCTTGTTCTTTGGAAGATTTCATAACAATGGACATTCTTGATATGTAATCATAATCATATTTGTTTCATTTTTTCACACACACACAAAGATATATATCTTTGTGTGTGTGTGTGTGTGTGTGTGTGTGTGTGTGTGTGTGTGTGTGTGTGTGTGTGTGTGTGTGTGTGTGTGTGTGTGTGTGTGTGTGTGTGATAAAGTGAAAAAAAGATGATTATGATTACATATTAATAATGTCCATTGTTATGCAATTTTCCAAAGTACAAGATTTATTATTCACCGCACCAATGGTGAACTTTATATATGACAAGACTTCAAGGATATTGAATAAGGTCACAACATGGACATGATTGTTCATGAAGCATATATAAGGTGAAACAAATACATCATTACATGAAGCATATGAAGAGAAATAAATACATGAGTACATGAATCATATATATGAAATTACAAAGGCATTTCATATGTGTGACAAAGTGAAACAAATAGGATTATGATGTCATATCAATAATTTTTCTATTGTTATGCAATCTTTCAAAGCACGAGATGATGAAATTATGTCATATCACTTGAATAGAAACATGTTATGTAAACACTTCCTATCTTCACCAACCACAAAGAGAAAAAAATATGATTATGAAGCTTATATATGTGTGGTCTGGAAAGAGTGAAACAAATATGTAAGATCATGTCATTACATCATCATAGTCCATGTCAGTACATCATCACAATACATTTCATTTAATTAAATCATGTTGTCACACATCATCATACTTCATCAATTCACACGTATATACAAAAATGTCACACATCATCAAATATGATGATATGTCAACTATCCGTACGGAAAAATATCTACATGTCAAATTGTAAGAACATCATTAAAATTATATCATAGAATACATTCACATGTGTTCGAGCTAGTGCCATGTCTATGAAAATATAAGAATCATGTATCAAACTAAATTTTCCATATATATAGGACCAAACACTCGCATAATACTATATACACGTCTCCATGGAATTTCTAGAACATAGGATCATATATATCAAGCCATATATAGGCATACAAAAAATAAATGTATCACATGTCCAGATGGCATATGCATTTATACTTCCCATGAAAAATCATGAAAAATCCTCTCTCTCTAGTCCTTAATAGTAGAAGAACATCTATGACCTGTGGATGTATCAGAGGGATCTGGAACTATGTATTTTTTGTATGTGGTCCTAGACATAAATATTTCCTGCAAATTAGCATGCACATTCATAAACATCAAGTTTGTAACACCCAATTTTTAAAGAAGTGGATATATTGAAAATGAATTCATAATTTAGAAACTTAGACATTTTAATGCATGTGAAATCTTACCGCAATCTCATGATCCCCATCAATTTGTCTTTAATGCTATGCAGGGTCAAGGGTAGACACTCCCTGACTCGTATCAGGTTGCATATAAATAAATAGTTCAAATTAAATATTTTATGTGGATGTAATTTGATATTGTAGATTTAGTACGAAAACAATCGTCCAAAATTTAATAAATTTGAAAAATTATACTTGTGTAAGTGGATCTACAAATTTTATCGCAACATCAACAACAACCTCCACAATCTGCATAAAGGGAGGAGTCTGTGTGACAATCATAAGCTGTGCAAACGACATGTAGATAAAAATTCTTTGAAAAATGACCAAGAGAATGGTGTAAGGAACTAATGATCATGCATATATATTAAACTATAGAACACATATAGATATGTATGTTAATAATATTTTAAATATATTAAAGTTTAACTAGTAAAATCTAAGAAACTAACCGAGGTAAAAGTAACGCAATATGTGCTAGTAGCCTCATTTACCACAGGAGATGATGTCTTTCCTGGCTCCATGGACGGCTCTTGCTATTTAAAATTTAAAAAAACATTAGTTTTTACACAAGTATGACGTAATCAAGTATATAAATTAAATATCAAATGAAATAAACTTTTATATATATTATTTATGTGACATTTACCTATGAAATAACATGGATTTTTGGCACAACACTTCTAAAAACATCTTTCATCATGAAATCTGTAAAAAAGAGATCATATGACCCAACAAAAGATGTCTCATCTGTAGTGCATATGGTACCACATTACCCATAGTGGTGTAATGTGCTAGAACTAACGCCTCAACCAAAATCACTATATGCAATCTAGCTACTATGCTAGGCTAGAGTGCTAGTGAGAGACATTAACGCATGCAGTTTCTCTATCTCCACAACCTTATTCATTGTAGGAGGGATAACTGAATGTTGTAGGGGATTTTTGGTGTGGGGCATCCTAGGTTGACCAACTACAATATGTGCATTTGGTTTAGTGTGTGCAGAGCCACCTCCTCGACTGTAAAACCCATAAAAGTCAAAATAATTGGGGACCTCATTAAGCACAAACTCATAATACAATTTATTCAAAAAATAAAGAGGAACCTCGTTGTTGTTGTTGTATGGTGGATAATCAAAAACCATCCACCATAGGTACCAAATGTTTTTATTAATCGGGTTGTCGTGACATAAATTGATAGGGAACCATTTAGAATTAGTCGTGAGGGAGAAATTGGTTTTACGGTCCATAAAAAGTGCGCAAATGTTGTTTTTTTCTAATTTTTTATCTTTCATGACCGCATGTAATAATTTATCTACATACGAATGCCTACAATCAACTCTAAAGGTATTCCATCTATATATTTGGTTTATTACAAATTCAACTTTGTCAATCAATGTTTGAAGTGTGTTGGCTAAAGTCATGCGGCTTGGATTTGTGGAATGATTATGTCTAATATTGTCAATAAGGTTCTAAATGGAAATTATATTTTCTTAGATTTTTGTAATGATATCACATTGGGTTCCTGGTGGTTCTTTTCAGACGGTAAGATTCACAAGAGGTGAAGGAACATTCAAAGGAGGGTTTTGAGGAAGTGGAGAAATGTTTGGATCAATTGGAGGATGAAGAACTTGTCAAGAAACAAACAGAGGAAAGAAATTTTATCCATAAATAATATATTAAAAAACCCATGAAAACCACAAAAAAAACATAAAGTGCAAGAAAATTTATAAAAAATGAGGGCTTACCTCTTCATTTACGTGGCATCGTGTAAATTATCACGATCCAGAAATAAAAATTGTAATTTGGAAGGGTAATGCAAAGCGTGAGTGTCAATAATGGAAAGAAAAACATGTTTTGGAGAAGATGGTGGGGAAAAATGAGGGTTGCGGCTATTTATTTTTTGTATCATAGAATCGCGATCGTGGGTTTCGGTTCGAGAATTTCCCAAACCTAACAAATTAGACCATGATCACGGTTTTTAAAACCACAATCGTGGTTTGTTAAATTAAGGATTTTATGTCCACTTTTTGGTCTCCCAACTTGTTACACTTACCCTGGTATCAATGAAATATTTTGATCTTGTTGGAATGATGAAGGTAATATCTATTACATTTGTATATGTTATTTATTACCTCTATTTTATATAATCATGGCTAGATGTGGGAGAAGAGGTTATTACCGGATGAATAGGCATATGTGGGAGATAGAAACATAAGTTGTTGAGCTTACATTAGAAATTAGTCATCTCATATGGAGACACGTAGATAGAGTTGCAAACCCAGATAGTGAAATTGAAGAATTACCTATTATCCCAATTCACCCCTCAAGTTAAATTAGCTAACTTGCATTATTTATTCATGCTTGAGCAAGCATAAATGATGGAAGAAAAAAATTTAGATTTTTAGGGGTCCCTTTGTTTGGCTCTTCTCTATCTTCCATGCCCAAGAAAAATAAACCAATAGAAAAAATGCCAAAAATCCAAAAAAATTGGCCAGTGCTAGTATATTGTGGGAAAGTCGAATATTTTTTTCCAAGATGATCTATGGGACGTCGGGACAGCTAAGACCTGAAAAGCCAAAATGGCTGATTTGCAAAGGAATTGGTTAATTCATATTTTTCTATTCCAATCCGCACAAGGATGTCGAGACCTGAAAACCCAATTTTCTAGAAATGGCTGAAAATAGTGAAAATCAATTAAGTTGGGTCGAAATGTCCTAGGAAGTCTGCGAGACAGTTAGGACACTAAGACGCACGAGATGTGAAAAATAGAAATTACCGTAGGAAGTTTGAATTAGAAAAACTATAAGTTTTTTTCCCACGCAGTCTGTGGGATAGTTGGGACATAGGTATGCACAAGACATGCAAAGGTGAAAAATCCGATAGCAAAGGAGATCGACACAGTCAACGTTGGGACAAGCGGGACACCAAAAGCTGAAGTAGACAAATGTGAAGGATGCTTGCGGGTGGAGAGGAGATTTTTTCTAGGATAGCTAGGACAAAAGAACCCGTAATAGCCAAAATGTCTACATGCAAAGTAAAATAATTCAAGTCCTAACCTGAACTTCAAACAACCATAACATTTGACCCCGAGCTTCGATTTTCATGAAATTTGACTTTCCTAAATTAGCATGATGTCCTCTATGCCAAAAAAATTGGATTTCTTATTTATAATGAGGGTAGCTATGTGAAAATAAAAGAAAAATCCCCAACTTGAATAAATTTAGAAGCTCATTCCCGTTAAATAAAAGAAATGCCTGGTAGACCCAAAACAACTCTCTACACTCAGAATGCCATAAATTTTGCATTTCTCAATGAAAACACACAAAATTGGTACCGTTAGAATTGTGGTTCTGATCCCAATGCACAAAAGTAAATAAAATTGGAATTTGATGAGGAATTAATCCTTATTTTTCAGAAAACGTCCCAAGTTCAAAACAATGGTTTTATTTGGTAGTTGGGATGCATTCAATGAATGGGCTGACATTTCTCACTGCTGCAAGTTAAGGAACAGTATGGGGGGCCTTTTGCAAGCAACAGAACATCATTTCACTCCATTTACTACCTTTTACAAGTGGTTGAAGGACAGATTTCGGGATTTTCATTTTCCCTTTCTCTCTCTCTCCTCAGATTTCTATAAATTGGAGTATTGGGCTCATTGTAAAGGGAGATAGTTTTGAGTAGCAAAAATCTGTCAAATTTGTTTTGTGAAACCAATGTGCTGCAGGTCCTTGTAGTGGACTCCTTGCATGGTGATCCAAGCCCTTGTTTTGTAATAGGTTGAACTATGCATATCAATGAAAGCAATAAATACAGGTTTGTGGATTTCTCTTCCCCTGTTGTGTTTGTTTGCATTCCTCTTGCCCCTTCAATCTCATTGCATATATATTGTGTCTATCTTATGTTGTTGCAGGGATTCATTATCATTGTGTCTGCATGAAATATTGTTGTGAATGCAGTTGCTAAATTGTGGAGAACTATTATCACCCCTTCTAGTATGCATTTTGCTTCTACTTTTCACACATTGGAAGGACTATTCTCACACTCTTTTTCTGGTGTATCACCGCTTTAGTGTAGGCTTTGTTTTCATGCACTCTCTCTCCCTAGTCCCTTGGAAGGTTAGAATAGGATAGATAATTTTGCTTGCATTAGGGTAGATTGTGGCAGGTAGTTTAGGAGCAAGAACCAGCGTTCTCTGGAGGTCTATCTCAAGTAGCAAGTCCCACAACTTGGAGATAGTACCCATGTTATCCAATCACACCACGAGCTCAAGCACACACACTTGTGCAAACCATAGGCTGCAGTGATTCGGTGATAACAATAACTAAACACAATTTGCAGGAAAAAGGTCAACAAAGCAAGTGATTAAACCCCAAGCCATAAGAGTGCAATTTGCAACATTAGGTGTACAAAGCAAATGGTTAAACCCTGAACCATAAGAGAAAGTACATGTATAACTAGAGAATATCGAAAAATGACTCTAGTCACTGCACAAATCTATGCAACCACTTGATTAGTTTAGCACGAATATCTTGTAAAACAATACAATGTCTGCCAAGGAGTCTGGGAAAATGATCAAGCAATCAATCAACTTCTACCATCACCACCAATTGCCCTATATAGAATTTGACAGCACTATGATCCTCTTGGATCGTTCCTTGACGTGCTCGTGTACAAAGAGATCCCACATATACTTGAAATCCCTCGTGAGCTCGTCTTCTATTTGCTAATTAGTTTCAACTTCTTCTTGGATTGGCTGTCCTATTTACTTTGCCATCACTTATGTGTCATCAATAGTATCATCAACTGACATTTACAAAGGCCTACAATGCCAAAAAGTTTGTTACACAAACTACACTACCAAACGAATATCAATTGCAAAGTAGTAAATATACACCATAGTATAGAAGAACATAAGAGTAACAACAGCTTTATTTCATAGGTAGTGCTCAATACAAGTATTCGGTACAAGGAGCATGTGTCACACAATGCCCTTCCTCTGGCGTACATCATTCTTACAATACTCCATAAAGTCAACAATACAATCATTAATAACATAACAATGTCGGCTGCCAAAACAGTGATGTTTCACGGGGGCACATCCCCTAGATTTTGGTGATGTCCAAAATGTTTCGAGGACTTGGAGAGTACATCCCTAACAAAATTAATTATTTATAAAAATCTAATGCTTTTACTTTAAAATAGAACCTCCCCCCCAAAAAAGCTGTTATTTTTAACAAAAACATTGAAGCCTAATCCCAAAAGTATCCTAAAAACATTTGTGAAATAAAGCTTAAACTGCTAAATTTCATTAAATCGAGTCAAAATATTTAAATAAACAGATAAA
Source organism: Taxus chinensis (assembly GCA_019776745.2). Classification (NCBI taxonomy): domain Eukaryota; kingdom Viridiplantae; phylum Streptophyta; class Pinopsida; order Cupressales; family Taxaceae; genus Taxus; species Taxus chinensis. Next base: position 770,918,161 of record CM034148.1, on the reverse strand, counting down.
TTTTGTTGAATCAAATCAAAATATTTAAATATTAATTTTTATAAATTATTTTTATAGTTGCCCCCCCCTCCCCCCCGCCATTCCCAAAATCTTGGAAAATCTACAATATCCCCCTTTAAATATGTCAAGGTCCCTTCTGACACAACCCAAACACAACAAGATAGAAAAATGAGATTGAAGAGCACAAACAAAAGATAATGCTGACGGAGTTCTTGTTGATGTAGAGATTGTTGCCACAAAAACTTCTAGAATCCCTTCTATGTTGAGGAAAAACGGAAAGAAATAAAAAAAGACTTGTGAGATCAGATTGTTATAGAAGTGACCCCCAATTAAATTTTTTTCACACATTTAAATTTTAATCCATGTGAAAATATGAAATCAGCCATCCTAAGTGCACTAAGGGGGCCATTTTAAGCCATGAGTTTCTAACACTCACCTAACTACATAAGTTATCACTTAAGTCACATAAACTAAAAAATCACATACTCTCACCTTTGGGTATCACTTTTTTACACCAATTTCACCTTTTAACCAAGTGTAATGGTGAAAATGTTCATCCAAGGTGTGAAAGTGTGACTTGGTTACTTATAATAAATTTTCCTTCACCAACATCTGCAAAGAAGAGATCCTAAGGGGTGAATATTTTTCCCCATAGATTTCATAACTATTTCATGCGAAAAACCTATAATATTTTTACTAGAGAAAACATGATGAGATCAATGGCACAAATATTTTGAGCTAACTCAATTCAAAATTTACCCGCCTTTTTATTCTAGTTAATCATGTGCGGAAGGTCTAACTACCACTGAAGAGAAACTTTCCTTTTTTTATACTTATCACATGGTACATGTAGAGGGTTAAATTAAATTAAATTTTAATTTTGAATCAGGTCAAAAATAAATTTTTAACTCTCATAATTCTCAATTTTATCTCCATCGGGATCTAAGATCTTCACTTGCACTGTCTGGTAAATATCTAAAAATCCTAATGACAAAAACTCCCAATTTTTTTTGAAATGTGAAGAAGACAATTTTTATATTTCCATTGAGTTTTTTGTCTCTTCAAAATATTACCCAAGGCTCTTGAACTATCCATAACAATCCCAATAGGTTTTTGACTTCTTTCATTTCCATGCACTGTGCTACCAGTAGCCCAACATTGCATAGTTTGCTCCTAAATATGTCTCACCTTACATAAATTTCATATAATACCTCCAATCATGTCATATCTTAGTCACACTCTTCATGGATCCATTATCTCTTCTTGTTTCATCTCCACAGAGTGTTCATTAGGTGTAAAAGTCCTTAAAATAGGCCTTTTTACACCTTCAGGTGTAGTTCCTTCAAAGTGAATCAAAATGAACCCATGAACTGATTCCCACCACCTTACTTGCTATGAAACACACTTTAAAAATAAATTTAGCACTTACATATTAGATATGATGTGGTGTAAATAGTAAACAGTCAGCTACAACATAGGTTTACATTACCCATTTTATGGTTTTTTTAGTGTGGGCTTAGTTCTCATTAAAATTTTAAATTTTTCATGTTAGATGTTTAGGATGACAACAATTGGATTTATCTTGGGGAATTGTTTTGGATTAAACAAAGTGAAGACAAATCAAGTAGGAATCCAAAAATCTCAAGACACTAAGAGGACCATTTCCTTAGCCATTGGGCTACGGAGTGATTACATAACAAGGATGGATACAACAAAACTTATTTTATTGAAAAGAACACACACAAAAAAACACATGGTAAAAGGTAGACATATTATGGAAAGGGATACACACAAACTTATACTGACTTATGATACATGCAGGGTTCATCCTGCTTTCTATGTAGTGCTTCTTCTTGGAATGTGTAACCCTAACATGGGAAACTTTAAATATTGATGTTCTGTAAAACCATCACTGGATCGATGAAATGGGAACCCCTCCTTAATTATTTTTTAATTGCTATTTTTGTGGACTCCTCGTCTTTATTCATCCATAATATAAATTTTTTGTCTTTCATCCCATGATTATCATACATATGGTTCCCAATTATATCAACCTAATCACATTTATCATTAGTCTCGTTCTTGGGTATTTGATATTCAGCTGTCTGGTTCCCTATGGTCATTACCCCTATGGGATGATTCTTGATTAAAATTTTAAATTATTCTCTATCATTGATGGTCTCTTGTTGAATTCTTGTTTGATCAATGAATTATCCTTTCTCATACATTGTCTGACCAAGGATTTCATGGGATGCGTTGAGCTCCTCTATGATAGAGACATTATTTTCATACATGAAACTATTTAGTGGCGATTTAAACATATCATTTTATTTTAATTAATTTTGAATATATTATTATTCTCCAAAAGGGAAGGAGTATATTTCATCTCCACATTCAAGTACATTATTGGCTTTTTCAAGAGGCTTATAGAGTTTATCATTTTGATCTATCTCATCATTAAAAAATTGCATATCAACTAAAAAACTAGAATTGGCTTCATACTTGTTCTACATATCCATGGGTTGAATAAAGATTTCAAGACTTAGATGACATTCCTTCATCACCTCTACAACCTCTAAGAAAATTTTCAATGACCTTTCCTTTGGCTCTTAAAAATAATTTTTGATAATTAACCTTTCTCTCTCATGATTAACATCCTTTGTGAGAGGCTCTAAAACATTATTATCTGTATATTCATCATCAAGGGAATATTATTATTCAAAATGGAAGAAGAAAAATTCTTCTTCATAACCAAATTTTCATGCCCAAATTGACCAGTAATGTCCTCCTTTTCTATAAAAAATGTTATTTGAAGACTATCTTCTTTCCATTTTGGATGCACCAACTCTTTCTGATCCTCATAATAATAAAAAATAAAGTCAAATTAGATACCCAATGGAGGGGGTATACTTGGAACAATAAATAAAGGAATTTTCAAATCTTCCTTCGAGGCTACAAATTAATTCCAAGGATTTGATTATTGGCATACACTTTCTGCTTGTGAGATACCTTCTCTCTGAATAACGTATTTCATCTTTCTCATAGGAAGAACATCTTTCATCGCACCTTTGATTGGTATTGTATCATATGAAAAAAACAACTTAATTTCTCCACACATCTCTTGACAAATGTTCTTGTTGAGTAATATGCCATATGTAGTTCGAATTTCAGCTAAAAGTATTTTAGACCTGAAATTCTTATGTAGAAAGTCTACAATGGTGCCCTGAGAATTTTCAACTTGTCCAACGAGGGGAATTTACTTGGTCTTCATAGAATAACAATGAATAATAGAAGGTGCAAGAGTGAGGCCAAGGTATTTTACAACTTTGAAGGGCATGAAATTATCTGAAGCTCCAGGATCAATGATGCAGTTGTTCAGTCTATACCCATTGATCAAGAAGGCAATATAGAATGGTTCTATATTCTAAAATGTGGAGGATATGGAAAAAATATAGTTGTGGGATATGGTGTTTCTATGATTGGTACTTACAGAATGTGGTTTAGACCTATTTTATTTCAAAAAGATAACAATCTTTTAAAAAAAATTAGGATTATTTCTTATATATTTGTATTCATAGATCTAGAATTTATATATTTTGATATGGTCAATGATATAAAAGCGAGAATCACAATAATTTGAATTTGTGGAGGAGGTAGTAGGATTAAGAGATTGAATAGTCTTAGGAAGGGCATTATTAGCACTTTTACTCAAATGATTAGAAATGGTATAAACAACAATAGCAATTTACTTCCCATGAGAAAAATATGGATACTTACTCAGAAGACGAGATTTGGATTTTGATGAGGTGACTTTTGGATTCTTCCTTCTTTTCACACAAGAGAGGGTAGAATTTATCCTCCTTTTGATTTTTTATTTTGTAGAGTCACCGGTGGAGGGTTCATTACTTTTTATTTCTCCTTAATGTTATACATATTTCACCCTGAGCCAAATATTGGATCGAATCATGACCCTGCATAGGAGGAACCCGAGAAAACTCATTCAAATCCTACAAATTGGTTGTAAAAAAGATTCAGAAATGAAATGATGGAGATGAAGAAAGAGAAATGAATACTGTACAGAAAGAAACAACTCCGTCATGCCATTTCTACATCTTAAATCCATTCTCCAAGTTACAAAAAGGTAGAACTATAAAATAGCAGGGTTAGACAAGAAGGGAAGACACTAAAAAGGAGCCAGAAGCAAGAGGAAGGAAGAACGATGAAGGCTCAAAGTCCTCGGGCTCGAAATGACTCAAGAAAAGGTCAAACAATGACTATGTATGGAGGAGGTAGCGAAAGAGACATGTGTCCTAACGATGCTTCTCCAAAGTGAATCCAAAAAAGGGGCGCACAAACTTGTGCCAGTCCTCCACATAGAAAATGGTCAAAAAGAGTCAAGGGGTGGGTAGAAAGCTTCAAAAAATGGCTAAGTATGAAAGTGTAAGTAGAGAATGCCAAGTGTCAGCCTGGGGCATTGCCAAGAGTTGGTCCAAAGACAGAGACCCAAGTGAGTGTGAGCTCGCCACGTAGCCCAAAGTCAAAAAGTAAGAGGGACTGTTGAAAATTCCACAAATCAGCGAAAGTCAAAAAGTGTCAACTCGATGCTCCTCTAAGCGAAACATTGGGTCAGGTTTGCAAACAAGTGCAGTGCCTCCATGTGTCCTCAAAGGGGATAGAGTTAGTTGAATAGTCAATGCATAAGTTAGGTAGGAAGAAGCTGTCAAGTGTCCCAAGGGCAGTGTTTCAAGGGTTAAAAGGAGAAAAGGTTCCCAAGTGAGCGCTAGACTGACGCGTGTGCTAAGGGAAGGCAGGGCGTTAGGGAAAAATTTAGTTTTCTCCTTTTGCCCCAAAAGGAGTAAAAGTTTCAAAAAGGCCTGTGACTCCACCAAGAGGTAAAAGTCAGAGTTTGAGCCTGAGTCAAAGCCGAGTGGGAAGTCGGGGAAAAAAGTGAAAGTTATCCTTTCATCCAAAAGGCACAAAAGGTAAAAATGGAAGCACATTTCCCAGCCAATGAAAAGGAGCCACGCATCTGTGCGGAGCTTCGCGGCTACGGGGATTTTTTTAAAGTTTAGCATTTTTTGCACAAAATAAAAAATGTAAATTGAGGACCCATGGACGTGATTTTTTTCCCAATCTAGTTGTCACGTGTCCCAATCCAAAAGGGGGACCCATTTTTCAAATTTTTTTCCCACCCATTTGTACGGAATCGATTTAAACTTCAAAGGGGCATATCTTTCGACCCAGAGCTTGATAGATCATAAATCTAATACCATTGTAAAGATCTCAATCTCATCTACACCATGGGGTTTTGAAACTTTAACTTTTGGGAAGTTAGGTGGAAGAAAAATGGATAAAAATCTATGAGATTTCGATGCAAGATCATTAGTCTCAACAACTAGATCAGATTCGATCTATTTTTCCATTTCCTCTTCCTCCAAGGCACTGAACCAAGGATCGATGCAAAAATATGGATTCAGGGGAAAATTTTACCAAAAGCATTAAAAATGGTGGTTGAGCTTCGACCCGAATTTTCCCGCTTCTCTCTCTCTCTTTCTTCTCTCCGATCAAATCTATAAATTTGGTGGCAAGATTCATTGTAAAGGGTTGGATATTCTTAGTTTTGCAGGATCCCTTCTCCTTTTAGCAAAAGATTTGTCAGGTTCAAGCCTTCCATTAAAATTGTAATATGTTTCTACCTTTTGGCTATTCTGTAACGATCTATATCAATCTATGGAGCAGTAAAATACATTTTTGATCTATTTTAGATGCTTCTTGTTTCTTTTTCTTCTATTTGGTCTTTCATTACAGATATGGCTATTTGTGCTTGTTTAGTGTATGCATTTCATTGGTTCATGTTGAAGGAAAACTTAATGTTCATCATTCCTTTGGTGCATCACCTTGCACTTTAGTTATTTCTTATTTTTGTACTCTTTTATCCCTATCTCCTTGGCAAGTTTCAAACTAAGTATAGATATAGATCCTCTGCAAATCCTTACGTATGCATCTAAAGAGAGGAATAAGGTACCAACCTTTAATCTGGAGAGATTTTCCAATTTGCAAGGTCCCACACCTTAGGAAAAGTTCCATTTTATGAAATCACACCAGATGATTCTGCCTTAGAAAATAAAATATTTAGAAGTCATTTGGGGTCCTGTGATTTTTTACTAACACTTACTAGACATGTCCTCTTTCATTTGATATTCAGAACAGGTGAACACTGCATTGTTGTAGCTAGTAACTGAGTCTTCTTCATTAGATGAATATTTGAAGTGCTTGATGTTTGCACATCTGACCTCTTCTTCTATATCATCCTCTTCATCATCCCAAGTTGCACAACATGCTTGGATACATGGAGCTTCCAATGTAATCCTTTGGGATTCTTTGACAATGCAATTCATATTCATACTGTGAAGAGGAATATTTATAACCATTTGTTTATTTACTACATTCAACTAATTTACTAATTATTGAATAAGAGAGTAAGTGGTATTTTCCTTCAAAAATTGACCCCTTTTCTTTCCATTTGGATTCTTAATTTTTCCAGACAAGATTAGATCATCTTCAATCTGAATTACATCTTCTTGAGAAATATCAAGAGTATGAGGTTGACCTGTTTGTAAGAAACATCCAAATTCAAGAGGTTTTATAATTAAATTGTCTTCAGATGGGTATCCCTTCCAGTATTTTTTGGAGTAACCAATTGAAACAGGCCACAAATTCTCTCATAGTTTCATTTGATTCTTTCTTAATTTGCACCGATTGAATGAGGAGGTCTTGTAAATATTCGACTAATTTAAATATTTCTATGAAATTTTCTTGAAATGTCTTCCCAACATGTTATGGAGTGGGAGGGAAAGAGATAAAACACCCAACTTCTTTTTCTTGAAGTGATTCCATAAACAACCTCATAGCAACATCTTTTTTTTATTCCAATAATTACACATGATGTGATTGAGGAACAAATGTGTTCTTTAGGAAGTTTTGTGACCTCACCTTTTAAGTTCAAAAATTTACTATAGTAACTTTTCAGTACATCATGAAGAGGAGGTGTAAGATCAAGTGGATGTGTATTCATTCCCCATGGAACAATTATTTTGGATCTTTCTCCCTCTTCTAAAATTTATTATTCTTCTTCAAATTCTTTCTCAAATTCTAACTTTAGTTCTGATTCAATTATGAATTCAATGTTCAACAATGTTTAAATGATAACAGAATCAAGAAGATTTGTAGGAGGAGAATTAGCAGGAGTTTTGATATGATTTCCAGGAGTACTAGTTAAAGAATCATATGGGGATGAAGCTTGAGAATAGTAGTATGGATTATCTTTGACTTTCCCTTACTGATTTTTTGGAGCCTCAAAATAAGGGTCAAAAATTCCTTTCAATCTATCCAATATAGTATATCTTCTCTCAACCAGCATCTAGGGAAATTTGCAATTGGGAAAAAGTGATAATATAAGAAAATTTCTCAACAGCAAGTTTTGTCAAAGGGATTGCATATTTTTGGACTATGTGGGAATTTATTTTTGGGATTTTTTAGATTCGTATTTTTTTGTAATATTTTTATTTTTTGGATTCTATGGTTTGTATATTGGGTGCATAATATTTTAAATTATTCACCATGGTGGATGCCAAAAATTATTAACAAACAAAAATTTTCATTAAGGAAATTGTGGTATTTCACCAACACTCTGGCACTAGGTCCCTCTGCTTGAATGGGGAAGATCCGTTTATTGAAAATAAGGGAAAATATATACACTACTATAATTACGGTGGTTGTCTTGTTGCCAATTTTTACACTTGTGCAAAAATGGATAGCTCGAAACTTTGTTTTCGATGGAAGGCATTAATGAAATGGACCTAACTAGGGGGATGCATTACAATTTTATTGTGTTTGAGTTGTAGCAATTGATTAACTATATGTAATTTATAGGTATGTGTGCTTTTACAAAATTTAACACCTCACATAGATTGCGATTCCATGTTCTTGTTCAACAAGGAAATACAAAATCCTTGAAGGACTAATGCATTTCCTTGATGAAGGTAGGAATCACAGTTTAGGTGAAATTTTAAATTTAGGAACAAAAAATAGAGTTGCAGTTTACATGAAAGGGAGTTCATTATGAAGTAACATGTAGCTCAAAACTCATTATTTTTATATGTTTAAATACATTTAATTGCGTGATTGAGTTGTTTATTTCATTATACAATCAGTATCCATCATAAAAAATGAATGCAGAAAGAAGTATATAACTAAGTTATAGAAATTAATGTAATTTATTCATGAAAAAATTCAATGTTCCCACACATGCCATGGGATTTAACTCAAAACTATTGAAGAAATAAGTACATGTGTATACAGTTAAAAGTAAAAAAGTATAGAAGAAACCCAACATTACCTTGGGTTTTTTATTCTAATCTTCTTGTCTCCAATTCCAGCTCCATATTTCATCCAACTCTCCTGATAGCTGCAATGTACCTGAAAAAATAAAAGAAAAGGCATCAATATTGAGCTCAAGGTTTGATCTATACTCATGTACTGTCTAACTAAATGAAAATGGATTTCAGAATATCAGAAGCATAAGGAACATCAGAGACAAATACATAATTTTTAAAGTACTATTCTACAACAACATATATGATTCCTAGAATCATTACAAGAGAATAAAGAGAAAATAAAAACTATGAAACATAAGAGAGGTTAAAAATCCTAATTATTTTCTAACTATTTTCTTAAGTGTGCAGGTACATGTAGTAGATGAAGAAAGAAAAAATATTTTCATAAATGATTATTGTACTAAAATAAATCATTCAATATTTTAATTTCTCAAAGATAAAAGTATAGGGCTCTATCAAAGCACTTATGGCTTAAGGAATAGATGGTACAAGAATGAGATATTCCAAGGAAAAGGAAAATACAAGAAGAAAATGTCATCTTTCATCAAATTACAATCAAGTATATGGTACATAATGTGTATTAGAAACTACAACTACTGCTCAAATATGGCATGGTCTATAAAATGGAAGATATTGGAACATTGAATTAAAAGTGAGGAAGTAGATTACAAGTAATAGTTCTAGATTTTTGGAACAAATATTTCATTAAAGAACAAAATATAAGCAAGTGTATCTTCCAATTTTCGTTAAAAACCCTCTACAAGAACCCATGAAGAGGATAGTTAAAGGAGATACCAAAAAATGGGGAAAAACTAAGGATTTAGATGAAGAAAAGGAATAAGTTTAAGAGAATAGAGAAAATAGATGAGCTTTAACAAGTCACTTAATAAATTAAAAATTCCCAATAGAATGTAATTACTTCATTTCAAAATATAATATTTTCATCAAATCAGATATAAAAAAGGGATCAAATATGTGCAACAAGTAACATTTCATATCTATAGTCCCTGAGAGAAAATTGCAAAGATTTCAGAAGAAGGGTATATGCATCAAGAGAATAAATTTCCAAGCATTAAAGCACACAATTTACAAGTCATTTTTCTAAACGGTTGGAATCCAATGAAACATTTTTTAGACAATTCATCAAGAACAAGCTACAAGGAAGCCTTTAAGAATGCTTTGCATTTAGAGAAACTGATTTCAGAATTGATCAGTACAAAAGTTACATAAAGTAATACAAAGTACAATTTTCATCATAATGAAAACAATGCAAGTTCTAGTTAGATGAACTAACTCAATGAATAATATACTTGTGACTTATGGTTTCCAAAAGAAAGAGTACATGAAGCCAATCCTTAAAAAAAACCTATATGCTTCAATCAGATGCAAGACTTCAACGTGGATCAGTTCAAAGAACCAGTTTATCCATATGAAAAATTTCCATCAAAGAATTTCAAAAATATATTCCAGGAAAGAAACTTTTCTAGTCAGGGAAGGTGATAAAGAATTATTTATGCAGAATCTCAAGAATTCAAAAATTAAAGATTTTAGAGGTTACACCCAAATGAACCAGCTTCAAAACATATAAGTATAAATCCAAGAGAAGCAGGTTGAGTTTTAGGTGAACACTTTTGCAATGTAGTGAAGAAAAATAAAATGTTATAACAATGCTACAGTACTAATGGGGTACAGCCGTGGCAAGCAGGATAGATAAAAATTTATGAATATGACTCATTAGTGTATCTATCAAAGGAAAATAAGATACAACTTTTAGAAATACCTTACAGAATCCATACAAGAAAAAGTATTTTCTTTTATCATGATTCCCAGAACATGAATGAAAATTTATAGTTATAACTTAAAAATAAAATGATCATTTCAGAAAGTACATGATAAAGGTATGATTCAAAAATTCATGATCATCCTTGTTCAAGGAAACATTTCCAGTTTTCAAAGTTAGTTCTAATCATGGTAAGTTACCACAGTGTTACAGATGGATCAGATGATATCAAAGCTCAGAAGAAGTGAAAACTCATTGAAATATCCATATTAAAATGCCATAGGGAAAACAAATCACATGGTGAATCATGAGTAAGATCACATAAAAAGTATAGTTTTCCTTCTTATAGTCCTAGTATTTCAAAATTCCAAGTACAGTAAAGTCATTCTTAGTGGAATTAAAATACAACTAAATCACTAAGATTGTAGTATGTTATTGGAGGAACTATCATCTTACAATATTTCAAAGTGCTTCGTCCTTCTGAAATCAAGTAATATACAAGGACATTTTTCAACTCAGAACCATCAACCAAAGAGAGTACAAATTTGCAGATGGAAAATATAATGTTAAGTTTCAGATAGTAAATACTATCAAATCATTTATGCCACTATGTATCAATTTCAAGATGAAGAGAGGCAGGACAACCAAAACCTCATAGACTGCAATTTTGAGAAGTAAATAGAATCAACAAAAAAATGTCATAATATTTTAAATCATGTTCAATGGGAAAAGGAAAAGACTAATCAGTATGCAAGCTTTCAAAATAATTCTGAATAAGAGTTTATATTTTGAGTGAATCACAAAGAAAATGGACTCTACAAAGATTTCTGATGCAATTTTTTTTTTTCAAAACACTATCAGCTGATATAGGGTTTATAATAGAATCAAGGAACTAAAAGTTAATAATAATGGAAGAGTTTTATTTTTTTTAAAACAATCACAACTACAGAAGCAAGGATTTCAAGCCAAATAATGCATATTAAAAGTTACTAGCTTCAGCGCAATCAAAGCTATGAAAAGTAAATGATTGTACAACTGCGAGAAAAAATTATGAATTCTACCTTCAAGAAGCAACTGAAAATAATGAAAATGTAGAAATTTTTATAGTAAAATAAACTAATCTCATGTTCCGTGAAAGTACAAAAAAAAAAACAAGCTCATACTCTTTTCTGCAAGGTGGTTGAACCTCAAAACAACAAAATTTGGGCTAAAAAATGTAGAAACGAATAAAGAGACCCAGTTCAACTTGAGTGTAACATTTACCAAGTTTAGGATATTTATTCAAAATTTGTGCAATTACCATATTATGCACTCAATGACTATAAAGATACTTCAATGAAGCTAGAATTTAAATGTCTTAGAAGAAATATTCAAATGCAAAAATGAAGCTCAATCTACAACTCATATCTGCTACAGAATGGAGCATATTAATAAAAATGATCAAGAACTTAGATACAGAGTTAGGAAGGTAGAAAAATATCAACAAAAATTCAAGAAATAATCATATTTCTCGTGACTATTCAATAATTTCTATAAAGTTTAACAAAGAGCTTCAAGAAGTAAACAAATACCTAGATGAATTTTTGCATTTCGAACCCAATGTATAGCTAATGCAAAGAACATGAGAACCCACAATGGTTATTTCACTTACTAGAAAATTCAGAGTTAAAGACTCGAGGAAAATTATTTATAAATGAAAGAACTAGAAAAATTACCTATTAAAAAATGGTGGCCACCTTGGGGAAAATAAGACTAGTAACCATTTCTTCAAACACTCCACAGTGAGTTCAAAGCAATGAACCTCCAAATAGATCCACCAAAAATGCAAGAAATGATATAAATAAGAGGAAGCATGATCATAGGTAGAGGGATCGATGATTCTCAACAATGGTGGCTTCATAATTTTTCAGAGTTTGAAATAGAGAAAAAACCATAAAATGTATGTATTCGCAGTTACACGATACAGAGAAATCAAAAATGCAAAAATGATCAAAGGGCGGTCCTTCAAATTTTCAAATCTCAAACCAGAATGATAATGATAAAACATAAAACTATTCTTAGGTTAGGAGAGCTTCCAAGTGATCATTAATGGCAGTGAAAATGAAAAATGTAAATGAATCGAATGATCATGGTTGATCTATAGTTACTCATCAAACTAAACCACCATGAAAACCAAACTCAACCTAAGTTAATGGTTCAATGATTGACATCAAATAATGAATGATCCAGTGATCAAGATCACTAACCCAAGCTAGCTATCGAGTAATGGATCAATGGCCCAAATCGAATATGAATGAAGATCGACGACATAAAACCTCTACCAAATCCAACATAAGGTTACATTTATTATCATAAAAAATAAACAATCCACCATTGAATGTACAATATCAATGGCTCAAGGATCACCAACCATATTTATTATGAAATTCAAACCCTAATCATGGATATGAAGATCAACAATCAGAGATGAAGCTAGTACATGCATCAATTCCTGTTGGTCGTCAAATAGGACTTCAAGAATCTAGCAACAGTCAGGGGACAAGAAGTACCTCCTCTTTAATGGGAGAGGTTCCCTTATTCAGAAACGAACCTATGTACACATATACAAAGTATGGTTTTCTTGTGGAACTTGGAAATTATGAAAGTGTTTTCTATAAGGATCATCAATTACAAAAGGACTGAGGAATGAAAATGTGAGAAAGAGCAGAAAGGCACCATTCAGAATTATAGATGACAGAGTAATTCCTTATGCATGTGAGGGTACAGTGAATTAGAACAAGATCATTTTTATCATATTAAGAAGATGAAATTTGAAAAGACACAAAGTTCTATAAATAACATCTGCGAGAATACAAAGCTTCTCAGCATAATACAGAAAAATGATCTAATAAAAGTAAGTGAATGGCTTGGGAATAAAGGAAACCGGATAGACAAAGAATGAAAAGTCCTCCTGTATTGATTTCTTTATGATTTATTTACACTTTCAGAAATAAGCCAAATTCTTCCTTTTGTAAAATGGCAAGGAGAGGCCATTATATAGTTTACAAATTAGTTACTCTCAGTAACTACTTCTTTTAACTAAAGATTAGTTAAAAGGGTTGCTAATAGCAACACCCCAACTAATTACAACAAATCCGAGAGAAAGAATGGGAACAGAAGAGAAGAATTAGGAGAAGAAGACAGGTGCTTATGACTGGGAGGGACCCACTGACTTTAAGATCCGCTGTCTAAATCTCTTCAATGCCTTGGCTATGTCTCTTCCACGTGGGACTGATGTGTTGGTGGTAGACTGAGTCCAAAATCTGAGGCACTTCTCCATTTCCTTATCTAACTCAACATGATTATGATAATCTTTATTTGCTTCTTCAATGGCAGATTCAAGAGAACAGATCTCCTTCCTTTTTTCTTTGGAAATGGAGCTTTCCTTGAATAGATCTCCTTTGACAAAAGCTCTGAATTGAGCTTTGATTTCTTGTAAGGAAAGAGGCACACCAGAAGTCTCATCCTAAAGATGGCAATGCATATCTTTGAAAGCAGATACAACTAGTGTTTTGAAGGCCTCACCCTTCCGCCAACTATTCCTTAATTCTCCCAAAGCCTCCTCCAGGACCTTGATTTTCCATTCCACGCTGTAGACCCTGGACTTTGACAAATTATCCTTTGTATCCTCGAAGACTTTGCTTGCCATCAAAATATTTTCATCTGTTTGTCCCATGAGGTGGAGGTCTACTATGCAACTACTCCAAAGTTTAAGTTCTTTATCAATGCTCCCAATAGTGGAGGAGAGCTTCTCTTACAAGTTGTGCACCTTCCCATGGAGTTTTAAAGCTTCATCAATGAAGTTCAATCCCACAACAAGAATATCATCCACCATGGCCTCCATAGCTCTTCCATAGACGAAATACTTGTGCATATCTTTGATACTCTGTACTTCATCTTGGCTCAAAATTACAGGTGGTGGAAGAGTAGTCAATGGGGTAGGGTCCAAAACTTTGTCCTTGGACAAAAGAGATTTGATGAAACCTGTAAGAATTTGGGCTTGTTCTTCCAACTAATCTATTGTTTGCTGCCCTTTCTCTACCCTCCCAATGACTCTGGTAATTGTTTCCTAAAGATTGTGGATCTCACCTTCAGTGGTAGACTCTCCCATGGGAATTCTTGAGAGCTCAAGATCAGACGCTTACAAATCTTGTTCTGGCTTGTCTACCATAGGCTTGGCTATCTCCAACAATTGCTGGCCTTGAGCATCAGACACTATCCTGGAGGTAATTATGGCTTTTTTGGTGCGAGAAGGAGGAGTAGTGCCTAATAAGGCTGCCACAGCATCAAAATTTGATCCTGAGCTCTGGGAGGAAGACTTTCTCTTTCTACTGTCGACAAGAGGCTGCACCCATGCAAAAGAGGAGGACGAAGAAGCAGGTGGGGTAAGAGGACCAAGAGACAGAGAACTCGTGGCACCCAAGGTTTGTACTATTGTTTCCTTGAGTTGAGATATGAGTGGAGCGCTTGAGGAAACTGGTGCAGAGGAATCAACAGTGCTTGGAAGTTCAGTGCTCTGGACTTCTTTGTTCCTATCCATTGGGGCTTCACGGGCGCTTATAGGAGCTAGCACTTCATTCTCTTCACTTTCACTGAGAACAATAATGTTATCTGGTCCCGAAGGAAATTCTGCATGCTTTCTTAGGGGATATTATTCCACAGGCTCCCTCTTAACTTCTTTGAACTTCTTCTGATACACCTGGGTGGATGAGGAAAGAGTAGAGACTGCAGGTCCTTGAGTTGACGAGGCAGGAGGGGTTTGCACAGGTGCTTTTGATCTAGGAGTTGATGCTTCCCTCCTTGGTGTTAAAGCATCCTTGAAGGAGGATTCCCCTGAGTGCCTCCTAAGCTCACAAAATTTCCTATCAAACCAGATCTTGGTCCTAACTAAGACTAGAGCCAGGATCTCAACCAAATCATATTTCTCCTTTTTGAACCAATCCAAGTCTTCCAAGGGAGTTTGTTTGACCACATTGTCATACTCATATGAGTACAGGTCAGAATTATCATCTTGAAGCCCTTTAGGAACTTGGTACAAATTGAGTTCATGAATCAACTGCAGGGAAAACCTGCCATAATGCCTTCTTCTGGCTTCAAAATCATCAGCACAGTCAGCCCAATAGTCCTCTGTGTCTGCCCTATGATGATAGGTTATCTTGATGTTCTACTCAATAAAATTTTTCAAGTCAAAGCAAGTTCTGGGCCTGAAGAAATGGATAGTAATGGGAGCTAGGGCCCTTTCTATATTTTGTTATTCCAGGGCTGTTTTGTAGGTGTAATTTCCGAAAGAGATGGGGAAGTGCAAACCAGTAATTTTCTTGTCTCTGTAGGTTCTATGCAATTTGTCCAATTTCCTGCACACTTCTATCAAGGCCATCTTGTCATTGCAGAACATGGGGAGCTTGAGAGGAGTGCTCTCATAGTCAGCAAGCCTGATATAGAAAAAATTTCTGAATTGGATAAAATAAGCACCGTAGTGCGATATCAGACTCATGGCTTCATTAGAAAATTTTCTCGTTGTGTCACTCTCAAGAAGCCTGACCATGTACATGGTGAAAGCATCATTCACCCTTCAGAAATTGTGATTGTTGGACTCTAGGGTGAACTGTGGGCAGTAGGCATACACGGGGTCATCCTTGTGAGCATCAATGTATGAAAAGCCAAACCATTGCCTCGATGCTGCTAGAGTATACATCAGGTATGAAGTCATAAAGAATTTCTTCATTTGCTATACATTAGACAGCTGCTCCGCTAGGTTCATACTAATGATCTCTACCCAGTTGATATTCTGAGTTCCCTCACACACCATATTGATAAGCGGGCACATCCAGAAATGGAACTCATTTGTAGAGGGTAAACCCATGACCTGAGCCAATAGGATTATGAAATCTGACAATTCTTCATTGAAATCTGCATGGAAAAGAGTCTTGGATAGACGAGATGCCCCCTTCTTAGGGTTTTTAAGCCAGGACTTCACCACCCGCGCCTTATAGTTATCATTGTCTTGATTGAAAAGGGCCTGTGATTGATTCTGGGAGATAACTATAGCATGGTCCATTTCTGGAATCCTTAGTGCAGTGCCAATGGTGGCAGCGTCAAGTTTGGCGATGAGCTCCCCATGCACGTTTGTCAATTCACTCGAATCAGGGTTGAAATGAGATCCACATGAGAGCACTGTGTCTGCGCATTGTACTGAGATAGGGAAACCACCAGCGAAAGCTAGACCGTTGTCATGAATCATCTGCGCCATTGGTGAAGGGTTCACATCTGTCATCCTTGTCCAAAAATCTCCAAAGTCAAGGTGGCGAACTTCACTGTCCCCGATATCGGGAATGGCAGACTCGAGTGGTGAAATTTTTTCCTGCCCCTGGAATTTGATCTTCATGTTGATAGTAACTCGGAGAGCAGAGCTGCAAGCTAGACTTGGGATGGAATTACAGGGGGAATGGATACTGCGCGCAGGAATTTTGGTTGCAAGGGTTTGAGCAATAGATAGCATGAAAGCAGTGTGCAAAAATGCACATAGGGGGGGCAGTTTCATTATATAACCATTTAGGAGAGAGAAAGGCAATAAATGTGCATTAAATACATATCTACCAAATTGAAAAGCAAGATATTCAGGTAGAGCGGGAAAAATTAGCACGAATGGCACTTGGTTCATTTGGGACACGAGGGATGTGAAAGCATGTGAAGTACGCGGTTCGGTTGACTCGGGCGATGCAAGGAAAAGATGCACAAATGCTTTTGGGACATGTGGGACGAAAGTACGTGGAATACGTGAACTCGGCCGAATCGAGTGAAAAGGGAACAACGGGTCTGGAAGAACTTGGGACATTTGGGACAAAAAATTCTGACGGGCCCGAAAAGAACAGACTTCGGGTAAACCGGCTGATCAGGGAACAGAAGGCCCAACTGAACTTGGGACATGCGGGACAAAAATGTCCGACAGGCCCAAAAAACACACAAAATGACCCAAAAAACGTAGATTTTCCCAATTTCTTGACTTTTCACATTATCAGTACAACAGAAAAGACACTTAACCTCAAAAATTAAATTTTCAACCACTTAAAAGCCGGGGAATTTTGAGTGGACAACAGCTGGCTCCTTCTGGGGATGACTTGGCATAAATTCAAAGAATGAGACAAAGGCAAGGATTTAGACAAACTCGGGGAAGTAGACCAGTACCTTATCCATTGCGCCACAGAGTCAAAAAGCAAACCAATACAGAGGACAACACACCAAGAATAAAGGGAAAGAAAAACAAAACGCTATACAGAATATACACAGGACTTCCTAATCACCTATGACTTGAACAATTTAAGGTACTACCCACTATAAGGAAGTGGGAGAGAAGAACTATCCATATAATCAAGGTAAAAAGAATTCTTACCAGTGAAGTGCCTGATCTTGAAAGGTCCGAGCCAAAGGGAATCAAACTTGCCATGGCTGCCACGAGGTTCATGCCTTTTATCCCATAACAAAACAGTGTCTCCAACTTGGAAATCTCTGAACCTGGCTTTCCTTATCAAACAGGACCTTTACTTTCTGTTGGTGAGTAGATATCCTATCAGCAACTTCTAATCTGTCCTCATTCAATTTGTGAAGATACATGATTCTCTTATCCAAAGAATCATTGAAACTGGTATCTTCAATGGCCTTCATTAGATGCAAGGCTGGTAGCTCCACTGTTACTGGTAATTGAGCTTCTACTCCATATACTACCTGAAAAGGAGACATCCCAATGGCTCTCTTAGGTGTGATCCTATCTGCCCAAAGAGCATCATAGAGGTTTCTTGTGCCAGTTTCATTGGGACTCATTGACTAATTTCCTTATTATGGTCACCAGATTTTTATTTGTGGATTCTGCTTGTCCATTTCCCTGAGGATAGTAATCTGAGGAGTGAGCCAGAGAGATGCCATATCCATAGCAAAAATCCATTATCTCAGTTGAAGAAAAATTTGAAGCATTATCTGTCACAATCTTGCTTGGCACACCATACCTTACCAAGATGTTTTCTTTGATGAAATTGCATACTACTTCGGAAGTAGTACTCTTTACTGGAATGGCTTCTACCCATTTGGTGAAATAATTAGTGGCAGTTAATACATGAGTATGACCAGCACTAGAGGAGGGATTAAGTGTTCCAATGAAATCCAAACCCCATTGCTGAAAAGGTTCTTCGATCACAACTGGTTTCAGGGGCAAAGAGGCCAACTTGGGTCTACCTACGAAAGTCTGACATGCTTCACATTTATCAACCCACTTTGATGCATCTTTGAACAAGGTAGGCCAGTAATATCCTCCACGAAGTATTTTATGAGCAGTGATAGTTGATGAGTAATGCCCTCCACATGCCTGATCATGAAAAGTTGAGAGTAGCTTTTTCTGCTGTTCCTTGTCCACACATTTCAAAAACCTCCCATCTAACCCACGTTTAAACAAGGCATTTTCCCACAACACATATTGCACTGACCTTAGTTTAACAACCCTCTTTTCTTTGGTAGTCAAATGAGAGGGGCATTCCCCATAGGTGAGAAAATGAGTGATATCAGCATACCATTCGTCAACTGAGCTAAGAAACAGAATGGTAGGAAGACCAAACTTTATCCTCCAGTAACTCATGTCTAGCTCCTTCAGCGATGAGTTCACACAGGCCTTTTCCACGGACGAGCTTGGTCAGTTTGATGTCAATATCATATTCTTGGACCTTGGCCACCCAGTTCCCTCTCTTGGATCCAAATTCTTGCTGTGTGAGAATTGACTTAACAGTTGTATCTGGTACCAACACCATGGAGTGAGAATTAAGAATGTGAAAAGTGAAACTGCTTGACAGCTTTAACCACTACAAAAACATGTTTTTCCATTATGGTGTATTTTAACTCATGATATTTTAGAATATAGCTCATAAATGCAATTGGGAGTTTGTGCTCATTAGAATCTTCCTGAGTAAAAACAGACAGCCAAGGTGTTATCTGTGGTGTATCAATAGCTTTAAATCTGGACATGCTAAAAGTTTTAGCAATGGCTCTTTTAATACCTTCAAAGGCTTCTTTCCCTTCAGGAGACCAACCAAACATTTGTTTGCCTTTCATCATTTGGGAGATATTCAAAGTTAGCTCTGCAAAATCAGGGATGAACCTTCTCAAAAAGTTGATCTTACCAAAGAAAGAGTGCACGCCCTTTTTGGCTGGTTGGAAGAGGAATTTGCTGAATAGCTTGAACTCACTCAGGATCAATTTTTATACCATCTTTGGAGACAACGTGCCCCAATAATTTCCTCTCTGTGACACAAAATAAATATTTCTTAGGATTCAAAGAGATCCCATGTTCTCTACATCTCAAAAGAATTGTTTCCAGATGCTGAAAATGACCAACCCTTGTTTTAGAATACACAGTCAAGTCATCAAGGTATACAACAATACACTTCCCTTTCAAAATTCCAAAGGGCTAAGTCCATAGCTCAGTGAAAATTAGCACCAGCGTTAATGATCCCAAAAGGCATCCTTTTGTAAGCAAAGGTACCCCCAAGGGGTAGTGAAAGCCAGTTTTGTGTTGATCTGCAGTATTAACTTCTACCTGGTTATATCCTGAGAATCCATCAAGCATAGACAACATTTCGGATCTCATTACTGCTTGCAAGACCTGATCCATCATAGGTAAAGGATAATTATCCTTCAAGGAAGCTTGATTCAGATTCCTGAAGTCAACATAGATACGAATCTCACCATTTTTCTTTCTAACGGGCACAATATTGGCAATCCATGTTGAATGATGGATAGGAAAAATGATTTTGGCTTTCAAAAACTTCTTTATTTCTTGAAAAATGGTGTCATCTATTTTAGGATTGTATTGCCTTTGCTTCTGTTTAAAAGGCTTAATCCCAGGTTTGAGAGGAATAAAATTGCTGCATAGCCTTTGGTTGGAAAGCTTTTAAATCATCATAGGAGTAAGCAAGAACATCCTTATACTTCTTTAAAAGATCAATTACCTTCTTCCTCTCATCTGGTGTGCAAAATTTTTCAATGTTCACGAGCTTAGGGTCCATAGAATTCCCAATATTAATTTTTTCATATTCAGCTGATTGTTGAGGTCCAGTAGAAGCTCTAGACTTCACATACCTGTTGTGTTTATCAAACAGTTCCTCTAAACTCACCAATCCTTTTGGAATCTTGTTTCCCTTGAGTTTGATACATCCATCCTGATCTGTTTCTTCTTCTTGGGTGGATTCTTTAACAAAGGGCATACTTTCACGAGGCAAATTGTCGCTTCCTTCAAAGTACAATTGTTCAAAATTATCCTTGAGTTCTAAGAAAGAAAGCAAGTGTTGATCATTATTGAAAACTTGCCAGTTACTTGTATTATCAGGTACACTAGGTCAATGGATCATCTTAATGGTGAACTTATCTTGAGAAAAGTCAGGATGAGGTATGAGCAGTGACCCTGAGAGTGCTAGTGAATCAGCCCTGGTATTCTTCTCCCTAGGTATTGCTTCGATGAAGAAAGCATCAAGAAATTCAATGGAATCCTAAACCTGATTCCTGTAATGTTTCAAACTTCCATTTTTTACCTGGAAGAGGTTTCTAACTTGCTTGAAAATCAATTCCGCATCCCCACGAGCTAGAAGATTCTTCACCCCCTGTTCTTTTGCCACCTGGAGTCCAAGAATGACAGCCTCATACTCAGCTGTATTATTGGTATTTTCAAATTGCAACTTGAATGAGAAAGGATGAATGCTTCCTTTAGGAGACACCAATATGACACCAGCTCCAGAACCAGCTGAGGAACAACTTCCATCAAACTCTAAAATCCAAACACCATTAGGATCTTTAGGTGAGACTTTGGGAGGTTGGATTTCTTCAGGAGACATAATCATGTAGTTTCCATGCCCCATATCTTCATAGAGTATTTGTGCTTTGGGATCATCAGTTTTTTGTACAATATACTCAGACTGCTTCTTAGGTAGCAGCTTCTTCATTTTCCCATTAACAGGTATGATAGCATGTGACCAATCCATTTGAATTTCTCCACCCACATCTGTACAGAAGTTTCTGCTTAGCAACATCCCGTATGAAGGAGGAATATCTGCTACTAAGATAGTAGCCAAAACTTTCTTCTCAGGTAAAGCAACAAAAGCCACTTGTGCGTCTTTAATTCTTCCGACCAAGGGCACTTCCTTGCTCTCCATAGAGTAACAAGATCCATAAGTGCATGTGAGAGTTAAGCCTAAGGCATGAGCTACTTTAGCAGGCATCACATTGTCTGATGCTCCTAAGTCTATTACGCAATTACTGAGCCTATGGCCAGCTATAAGGAGTGTCACATAGAATGGTTTGATTTTGTCACTGGGTGAGGTGACAGAGGCTACCAGATTAGGTTGTGGTGCAGAAGAAGAAGTGGGTAAAAGGTGTTTAGAGGTAGTTTTAGAATGGGAATTGACAAAGTGAATCATTTTAGCAAAATCCTTAGGATAGGTTTGATAATATTCAGCCTCTAAGATTTGAACCTTAGTCTTTTTTAGGTGATCAATAATATCAAAAGACCCAAAAGTGGACGGGTTATCATCACTTGAGATCCTAGGTTTATCAATTTTAGGGGAAAAAGAAGTAACTTTATTAGAAGAATTGACAGGACTCGCCTTTGGTGTAGATGAAATGGGGATCGGAGATCCTCTTTTTTCAATTACAGGGATAGTTGTAGGCTACTCCTTAGATTTTTTGGTGGGCTGCATCACTTTCTCCCTCTGATTTGTCTGCTCTTGAGTCATGACAACATATGATTCACTATTCATGTCTGCTCATACTTCATCATAATCATCCCCTTCATCAACGCCTTAAGTGGTGAAGAAATTAACTCGAGATCCCTCAAATTCATCTGCTTCATCATCAACATCTTCAACAAATTCCTCGCAATCTTCATTAACCTCCTCATCCTCTGGTTCTTAAACTTCATAGGTTGCATTGACAGGTACTTTAATAGGAGGTCCTTCAAGCGCTAGCCTTGTTTGAGAAGCAGGCAAATGATTTCTGGGCTGAAAATTCCTCCTTGGAACGTCTGCATAGGGAGCATGTTGAGCCAATTGTTTCTTAATGGCGATGAGATCATTTGCAAGTTTTTGTACCAATGGATCAGTATTAGGTTCAGGAGTGGAAGAGGAGGAAGAAGCAGATTTAGATTTGGAAGGGTCTCTCCTCAACTTCCCTGACATGATTAAATCATCTTCAACGCTAACAGCAAGAGTTTGATCCTCGGCCAATGTTGCGAGATTAGCACTTCTCAGTGCATAACTAACTTTAGGTGATTGGGCATTTAGGAAGAAACATTTTTGAATTTGATCTAGAGGTCGAGTATTTGGCAGAATTTTGTTAATCAACATGTTGAATCGAGCCACAAATTCTCTCATGGGCTCTTGTGAATCCTTCTTTATTTGAGAAATTTGGGCTAGCAAGGCATGCACGTCTTCCACCGGTTTGAAACGGTTTTCAACCCTAGTTCTCATTGTGTCCCAGCTAGTGATAGCACCGGCCGGAAGGTGATAGAACCAATCAACAACATTATCTTGTAAAGTCTCAACAAAAAGCGTTACGGAGACGTCTTCATGTTCAACTCCCAGAACTCCACATACGACTATGAAGGCTGCGATGTGTTCATCAAGATGTATTTTTCCATCCCCTTTGAATTTAGGGAAGTTCTTCTGGTTACCTCTGTGTAACTCATGCAAAGGCTGAGGAAGGGAAAGAGGCCCAAAATGATGACCGCAAGGCAATGGTACCACCATTCTTAGAAAAATGGCTTGAAGAGGAACTAAAACACCAGCAAGAATCAAAGCTCAAAGATTAGGACTGATTGGCTCTGAAGGAATACCACCCGTAGGGATTCTATCTTGGACAGGTGGAGTTCTTGTTGAACAAGTCTTTCTATTTCTTCTTGTTGAAGGGAAAGGAAAACCCTGCTGTTCCAAAAGCTGAAACTGAGAATCTTCGATACCAAGGGCCCTTCTCCCTTGAGTAAAGCGCGGAGTCACCAGATCAAAAGATGATCAAAAAATGATTACAGAACTGGAATATAATTCCCCAGCGGAGTCGCCAAAAACTGTTGGTCGTCAAATAGGACTTACAGAAGAGCAACAGTCAGGGGAAAAGAAGTCCCTCCTCTTTAATGGGAGAGGTTCCCTTATTCAGAAATGAACCTATTTACACATATACAAAGTATGGTTTTCTTGTGGAACTTGGATATTATGAAAGTGTTTTCTATAAGGATCATCAATTACAAAAGGACTAAGGAATGAAAATGCAAGAAAGAGCAGAAAGGCACCATTCAGAATTATAGATGACAGAGTAATTCCTTATGCATGCGAGGGTACCGTGAATTAGAACAAAATCATTTGTATCATATTAAGAAGATGAAATTTGAAAAGACACAAAGTTCTGTAAATAACATCTGTGAGAATATAAAGCTTCTCAGCATAATACAGACGAATAATCTAATAAAAGTAAATTACTAGCTTGGGGAAAAAGGAAACCGGATAGACAAAGAATGAAAAGTCCTTCTGTATTGATTTCTTTATGATTTATTTACACTTTCAGAAATAAGCCAAGTTCTTCCTCCTTCAAAATGGTGAGGAGAGGCCATTATATAGTTTACAAATCAGTTACTCTCGGTAACTACTTCTTTTAACTAAAGATTAGTTAAAGGGTTGCAAATCGCAATGCCCCAACTAATTACAACAAATCCAAGAGAAAGAATGGGAAGAGAAGAGAAGAATTAGGAGAAGAAGACAGGTGCTTATGGTTAGGAGGGACCCACCATCTTTAAAATCCACTGTCTGAATCTCTTCAATGCCTCGGCTATGTATTTGCCACGTGGGACTGATGTATTGGCGGTAGAATGAGTCCAAAATCCAAGGCACTTCTCCATTTCCTTATCAAACTCGACATGAGTGTGATAATCTTTATTTGCTTCTTCAATGGCAAATTGAAGAGAACAAATCTCCTTCATTTTTTCTTTGGAAATGGAGCTTTCCTTGAATAGATCCCCTTTGACAAAAGCTCTGAATTGAGCTTTGATTTCTTGTAAGGAGAGAGGCACACCAGAAGTATTATCCTGAAGATGGCAATGTATATCTTTGAAAGCAGATACAACTAGTGTTTTGAAGGCCTCACCCTTCTGCCAGCTATTCCTTAATTCTCCCAAAGCCTCCTCCAGGACCTTTATCTTCCATTCCACGCTCTAGACCCAGGAATTTGACAAATTATCCTTTGTATCCTCAATGACTTTTCTTGCCATCAAAATATTTTCATCTGTTTGTCCCATGAGGCGGAGGTCTACTATGCAACTGCTCCAAAGTTTCAGTTCTTTATCAATGCTCCCAATAGTGGAGGAGAGCTTTTGTTGCAATTTGTTCACCTTCCCGTGGAGTTTGAAAGCTTCATCAATGAAGCTTAATCCCGCAACAAGCATATCATCCACCATGGCCTCCATAGCTCTGCCATAGATGGAATACATGTGCATATCTTTGATACTCTGTACCTCATCTTGGCTCAAAATTACATGTGGTGGAAGAGTAGTCAATGGGGTAGGGTCCAAAACTTTGTCCTTGGAAAAAAGAGATTTGATGAAACCTGTAAGAATTTGGGCTTGTTCTTCCAACTGTTCTATGGTTTGCTGCCCTTTCTCTACCCTTTAGATGACTCTGGTAACTGTTTCCTGAAGATTGTGGATCTCACCTTTAGGGGTAGACTCTCCCATAGGAATTCTTGAGAGCTCCAGGTCGGATGCCTATAAATCCTACTCTGGTTTATCTATTATAGGCTTGGCTATATCTAGGAATTGATGGCCCTGAGCATCAAACACTATTCTGGAGGTAATTCTTGTTTTTTTGGTGCTAGAAGGAGGAGTAGTGCCTAACAAGGCTGCCACATCATCAAAATTTGGTCCTGATCTCCGAGAGGAAGACTTTCTCTTCCTACTGTTGACAAGAGGCTGTACCCATGCAAAAGAGGAGGTGGAAGAAGCAGGTGGGGCAAGAGGACCAAGAGACAGAGAACTCATGGCGCCCAATGTTTGTACTACTGTTGCCTTGAGCTGAGATATGAGTGTAGCGCTTGAGGCAACTAGAGAAAAGGAATCAACAGTGCTTGGAAGTTCAGTGCTCTGGACTTCTTTGTTTTTATCCATTGGGGCTTCAGGGGCACTCGCAGGAGCTGGCACTTCACTCTCTTCAGTTTCACTGAGAACAATAATGTTCTCTGGTCCCGAAGGCAATTCTGCATGCGCTATCTTCTTCCACAGGCCCCTTCTTAACTTCTTTGAATTTCTTCTGATACACCTGGGTGGATGAGGAAGGAGTAGAGACTGTAGGTCCTTGAGTTGATGAGGTAGGAGGGGTTTGCACAGGTGCTTCTGATCTGGGAGTTGATGCTTCCCTCCTTGGTGTTGAAGCATCCTTGGAGGAGGATTCACCTGAGTGCATCCTAAGCTCACGAACTTTCCTATCAAACCAGATCTTGGTCCTGACTAAGACTGGAGCCAAGATTTCAGTCAAATCATCTTTCTCCTTTTTGAACTAGTCCAAGTCCTCCAAGGGAGTGTGTTTGACCACATTTTCATACTCATAGGAGTACAAGTAAGAATTATCATCTTGAAGCCCTTTAGGAACTTGGTACAAATTGAGTTCCTCAATCAATTATAGGGAAAACCTACCATAATGCCTCCTGGCTTCAAAATCATCAGCACAGTCAGCCCAATAGTCCTCTGTATCTGCCCTATGATGATAGGTTATCTTGATATTCTGCTCAATAAACTTCTTTAAGTCAAAGCAAGTTTCTAGGCCTGAAGAAATGGACAGTAATGGGAGCTAGGGCCCTTTCTATATTTTGTGCATCCAGGGTTGTTTTGCAGGTGTAATTTCCCAAAGAGATGGGAAGTGTAAAACCAGTAATTTTCTTATCTCTACAGGTTCTATGCAATTTTTCCAATTTCCTGCACACTTCTATCAAGGCCATCTTGTCATTACAGAACATAAGGAGCTTGAGAGGAGTGCTCTCATAGCCAGCAAACCTGATATAGGAATTTTTTTTGAATTGGATAAAATAAGCACCGTAGTGCGATATCAGACTCATGGCTTCATCAGAAAATCTTCTCGCTGTATCACTCTCAAGAAGCCTGACCATGTACATGGTGAAAGCATTATTCACCCTTCGGAAATTGTGATTGCTTGTCTCTAGGGTAAACTGCAGGCAGTAGGCATACACGGGGTCATCCTTGTGAGCATCGACGTATGAAAAGCCAAACTATTTCCTCGATGCTGCTAGGGTATACATCAGGTATGAAGTCATATAGAATTTCTTTGTTTGCTGTACATTAGACAGCTGCTTTGCTAGGTTCATACTGATGATCTCTGCCCAGTTGATATTCTGAGTTCCCTCGCATACCATATTGATAAGCGGGCACATCCAGAAATGGAACTCATTTGTAGAGGGTAAACCCATGACCCGAGCCAATAGGATTATGAAATATGACAATTCTTCATTGAAATCCACATGGAAAAGAGTCTTGGATAGACAAGATGCCCCCTTCTTAGGGTTTTTCAGCCAGGACTTCGCCACCCACGCCTTATAGTTATCACTGTCTTGATTGAAAAGGGCCTGTGCTTGATTCTGCGAGAGATAACTATAGCATTGTCCATTTCTGGAATCCTTAGTGCAGTGCCGATGGTGGTAGCATCAAGTTTGGCGATGAGCTCCCCGTGCATGTTTGTCAATTTGCTCGAATCAGGGTTGAAATGAGCCCCACATGAGAGCACTGTGTCTGCTCATTGAACTGAGATAGGGAAACCACCAGGGAAAGCTAGACCACTTTCATGAATCATCTGCGCCATTAGTGAATGGTTCGCGTCTATCATCCTTGTCCAAAAATCTCCAAAGTCAAGGTGGCAAACTTCACTATCCCCGATATCAGGAATGGCGGACTCGAGTGGTGAAATTTGTTCTTGCCCCTGGAATTTGATCTTCATGTTGATAGTAACTCGTAGAGCAGAGCTGCAAACTAGACTTGGGATGAAATTACAGGAGGAATGGATACGCGCACAGGAAATTTGGTTGCAAGGGTTCGAGCAATAGATAACATGAAAGCAGTGTGTAAAAACACATAGGGGCAGTTTCATTATATAGCCGTTTAGGAGAGAGAAAGTTTATGAATGCGCATTGAATACATACCTACCAAATTGAAAATAAAGATATTTGGGTAGAGCGGGAAAAATTAGCACGAATGACACTTGGTTCATTTGGGACATGAGGGATGCAAAAGCGCGAAGTACGCGGTTTGACTGATTCACGTGATGCGGGGAAAAGATGCACAAATAATTTTGGGACATGCGGGAAAAAAGTACGCGGAATACCTGAATCGGCTGACTCGGGCAAAAATGGAACAACTGGTTTGGGTGAACTTGGGACATTTGGGAAAAAAAAGTTCCGACGGGCCTGAAAAGAATAGACTTCGGGTAAACCGGCCGATCGGGGAACAGAGGGCCCAATTGAACTTGGGACACATGGGACAAAAATGTCCGACAGGCCTGAAAAACACACAAAATGAGCCAAAAATGTAGATTTTCCCAATTTATTGAATTTTCACATTAACAGTACAACAGAAAAGACACTTAACCTGAAAATTTTAAATTTTCAACTTCTTAAAAGCAGGTTAATTTTGAGTGGACAACAGCTGGCTCCTTCTGGGGACGACTTTTCATAAATTCAAAGAATGAGACAAGGCAAGAATTTAGACAAACTTGGGGAAGTAGACCAGTGCCTTATCCATTGGGCCACGGAGTCAAAAAGTAAACCAATACAGTGGACAACACACCAAAACAAAGGGAAAGAAAAAAAAATGCTATACAGAATATACACAGGACTTCCTAATCACCTATGACTTGAAAATTTCAGGTACTGCCCACTACAAGGAAGTGGGAGAGAAGAACCATCCATATAATCAAGGTAAAAATAATTCTTACCAGCAAAATGCCTGATCTTGAAAGGTCTGAGCCAGAGGGAATCAAACTTGCCATGGCTGCAATGAGGTTCATGCCTTTTATCCCACAACAAAATAGTGTCTCCAACTTGGAAATATATGAACCTGGCTTTCTTATCAAATAGGACCTTTACTTTCTTCTAGTGAGCAGATATCCTATCAGTAACTTCCAATCTGTCCTCATTCAATTTGTGAAGATACATGATTCTCTTATCCAAAGCCTCATTGAAAGTGGTATCTTCAATGGCCTTCATTAGGTGCAAGGCTGGTAGCTCCACTGCTACTGGTAATTGAGCTTCTACTCCATATAATACCTGAAAAGGAGACATCCCAATGGCTCTCTTAGGTGTGATCCTATCTACCCAAAGAGCATCATAGAGTTTCTTGTGCCAGTTTCGTTGGGACTCATTGACTAATTTCCTTATAATGGTCACCAGATTTTTATTTGTGGATTCTGCTTGTCCATTTCCTTGAGGATAGTAATATGAGGAGTGAGCCAGAGAGATGCCATATCCATAGCAAAAAATCCATCATCTCAGTGGAAGAAAAGTTGGAAGCATTATCTGTCACAATCTTCTTGGGCACGCCATACCTTACCAAGATGTTTTCTTTGATGAAATTGCATACTACTTCGGAAGTAGTACTCTTTACTGGAATGGCTTCTACCCATTTGATGAAATAATCTATGGCAGTTAATACATGAGTATGACCAGCACTAGAAGAGGGATTAAGTGTTCTAATGAAGTCCAAACCCCACTGTTGAAAAGGTTCTTCAATTACAACTGGTTTCAGGGGCAAAGAGGCCAACTTGGGTCTACCTATGAAAGTCTAACATGCTTCACATTTTTCAACCCACTTTGATGCATCTCTGAACAAGGTAGGCCAGTAATATCCTCCACGAAGTATTTTATGAGTAGTGACAGTTGATGAGTAATGCCCTCCACATGCCTGATCATGAAAAGTTGAGAGTAGCTTTTTCTGCTATTCCTTGTCCACACATTTCAAAAACCTTCCATCCAACCTGCGCTTAAACAAGGCATTTTCCCACAACACATATTGAGCTGACCTTAGTTTAACAGCCCTCTTTTCTTTGGTAGAAAAATGAGAGGGGCATTCCCCATAAGTGAGAAAATGAGTGATATCAGCATACCATTCGTCAACTGAGCTAAGAAACAGAATGGTAGGAAGACCAAATTTATCCTCCAGTAACTCATGTCTAGCTCCTTCAGCAATGAGTTCACACAGGCATTTTCCATGGACGAGCTTGGTTGATTTGATGTCAATATCATATTCTTGAACCTTGGCCACCCAGTTCCCTCTCTTGGATCCAAATTCCTGCTGTGTGAGAATTGACTTGATAGTTGTATCTGGTACCAACACCGTGGATTGAGAGTTAAGAATGTAAAAGTGAAACTGCTTGACAGCTTTAACCACTACAAAAGCATGTTTTTCCATTATGGTGTATTTTAACTCATGATCTTTTAGAACATAGCTCATAAATGAAATTGGGAGTTTCATGCTCATTAGAATCTTCCTGAGTCAAAACAACAGCTAAGGTGTTATCTGTGGTGTAGCAATAGATAATGAAATATTTGCTGAAATCTGGACATGCTAAAACAAGAGTTTTAGCAATGATTCTTTTAATACCTTTAAAGGCTTCTCTCCCTTTAGGAGACCAACCAAACATTTGTTTTCCTTTCATCATTTGGGAGATATTTAGAGTTAGCTCTGCAAAATCAGGGATGAACCTTCTCAAAAAGTTGATCTTACCAAAGAAAGAGTGCACGCCTTTTTTGCTAGTTGGAAGAGGAATTTGCTGAATAGCTTGAACTCACTCAGGATCGATTTTTATACCATCTTTGGAGACAATGTGCCCCAATAATTTCCCCTCCGTGACACAAAAGATAGATTTCTTAGGATTTAAAGAGATCCCATGTTCTCTACATCTCAAAAGAATTGTTTCCAGATGCTTAAAATGATCGGCCCTTGTTTTAGAATACACAGTCAAGTCATCAAGGTATACAACAGTACACTTCCCTTTCAAACTTCCAAAGGCTAAGTCCATAGCTCTCTAAAAAGTAGCACCGACATTAATGAGCCCAAAAGGCATCCTTTTGTAAGAAAAGGTACCCCAAGGGGTAGTGAAAGATGTTTTGTGTTGATCTGCAGTATTAACTTCTACCTGGTTATATCCTGAGAATCCATCAAGCATAGACAACATTTCGGATCCCTTTACTGCTTGCAAGACCTGATCCATCATAGGTAAAGGATAATTATCCTTCAAGGAAGCTTGATTCAGATTCTTGAAGTCAACACAGATACGAATCTCACCATTTTTCTTTCTAATAGGCACAATATTGGCAATCCATGTTGAATGATGGATAGGAAAAATGATTTTGGCTTTCAAAAACTTCTGTATTTCTTGAAAAATGGTGTCAGCTATTTTAGGATTGTATTGCCTTTGCTTCTATTTAAAAGGCTTAATGCTAGGTTTGAGAGGAATAAAATGCTACATCTCCTTTAGTTGGAAAGCTTTTAAATATTCATAGGAGTAAGCAAGAACATCCTTATAATTCTTTATAAGATCAATTACCTTCTTCCTCTCATCTAGTGTGCAACATTTTTCAATGTTCACAAGCTTAGGGTCCGTAGAACTCCCAATATTAATTTTGTCATATTCAGCTGATTGTTGAGGTCCAGTAGAAGCTCTAGACTTCACATACCTGTTGTGTTTATCAAACAGTTCCTCTAAACTCACCAATCCTTTTGGAATCTTGTTTCCCTTGAGTTTGATACATCCATCCTGATCCATTTCTTCTTCTTGGGTGGCTTCTTTGTCAAAGGGCATACTTTCACGAGGAAAATTGTCGCTTCCTTCAAAGTATAATTGTTCAAAATTATCCTTGAGTTCTAAGAAAGAAAGCAAGTGTTGATCATTATTGAAAACTTGCCAGTTACTTGTATTATCAGGTACACTAGGTCGATGGATCATCTCAATGGTGAACTTATCTTGAGAAAAGTCAGGATGAGGTATGAGCAGTGACCCTGAGACTGCTAGTGAATCAGCCCTTGGTATTCTTCTCCCTAGGTATTGCTTCGATGGAGAAAGCATCAAGAAATTCAATGGAATCCCAAACCTGATTCCTGTAATGTTTCAAACCTTCCATTTTTTACCTGGAAGAGGTTTCTAACTTGCTTGACAATCAATTCCGCATCCCCACGAGCTAGAAGATTCTTCACACCCTGTTCTTTTGCCACCTGGAGTCCAAGAATGAGAGCCTCATACTCTCCTGTATTATTGGTATTTTCAAATTGCAACTTGAATGAGAAAGGATGAAGGCTTCCTTCAGGCGACACCAATATGACACTAGCTCCAGAACCAGCTGAGGAACAACTTCCATCAAACTCTAAAATCCAAACACCATTAGGATCTTTAGGTGAGACTTTGGGAGGTTGGATTTCTTTAGGAGACATAATCATGTAGTTTCCATGCCCCATATCCTCATAGAGTATTTGTGCTTTGGGATCATCAGTTTTTTGTACAATATACTCAGACTGCTTCTCAGGAAGCAGCTTCTTCATTTTCCCATTAACAGGTATGAGGGCATGTGACCAATCCATTTGAATTTCTCCACCCACATCCTTACAGAAGTTTCTACTTAGCAACATCCAGTATGAAGGAGGAATATCTGCTACTAAGATAGTAGCCAAAACTTTCTTCTCAGACAAAGCAGCAAAAGCCACTTATGCGTCTTTAATTCTTCCGACCAAGGGCACTTCCTTGCTCTCCATAGAGTAACAAGATCCATAAGTGCATGTGAGAGTCAAGCCTAAGGCATGAGCTACTTTAGCAGGCATCACATTGTCTGATGCTCCTGAGTCTATGACGCAATTACTGAGCCTATGGCCAGCTATAAGAAGTGTCACATAGAATGGTTTGATTTTGTCACTGGGTGAGGTGACAACGGCTACCAGATTAGGTTGTGGTGTAGAAGAAGGAGTGGGTAAAAGGCCTTTAGAGGTAGTTTTAGAATGGGAATTGACAAAGTGAATCATTTTAGCAAAAGCCTTAGGATGGGTTTGATAATATTCAGCCTCTGAGATTTGAACCTTAGTCTTTTTTAGGTGATCAATAATATCAAAAGACCCAGAAGTGGATGGGTTATCATCACTTGAGATCCTAGGTTTATCAATTTTAGGGGAAAAAGAAGTAACTTTAGTAGCAGAATTGACAGGACTCACCTTTGGTGTAGATGAAATGGGGATCGGAGATCCTCTTTTTGCAATTACGGGGATAGTTGTAGGCTGCTCCTTAGATTTCTTGGTGGGCTGCATCACTTTCTCCCTCTGATTTTTCTGCTCTCGAGTCATGACAGCGTATGATTCGCTATTCATGTCTGCTACTACTTCGTCATAATCATCCCCTTCATCAATGCCTTCAGTGGTGAAGAAATTAACTCGAGATCCCTCAAGTTCATCTGTTTCATCATCAACCTCTTCAAAAAATTCCTCACAATCTTCATTAACTTCCTCATCCTCTGGTTCCTCAACTTCATAGGTTGCATTGACAGGAACTTTAATAGGAGGTCCTTCAAGTGCTAGCCTTGTTTGAGAAGCAGGCAAATGATTTCTGGGCTGAAAATTCCTCCTTGGAACATCTGACATAGGGAGCATGCTGAGCCAATTGTTTCTTAATGGCAATGAGATCATTTGCAAGTTTTTGTACCAATGGATCAGTATTAGGTCCAGGAGTGGAAGAGGAGGAGAAGCAGATTTAGATTTAGAAGGGTCTCTCCTCAACTTCCCTGACATGATTAAATCATCTTCAACACTAACAGCAAGAGTTTGATCCTTCGGCCAATGTTGCGAGATTAGCCCTTCTCAGTGCATAACTAACTTCAGGTGATTGGGCATTTAGGAAGAAACATTTTTGAATTTGATCTAGAGGTTGAGTATTTGGCAGAATTTTGTTAATCAACCTGTTGAATCAAGCCACAAATTCTCTCATGGGCTCTTGTGAATCCTTCTTTATTTGAGAAATTTGGGCTAGCAAGGCATGCACGTCTTCCACCGGTTTGAAACGGTTTTCAAACCTAGTTCTCATTGTGTCCCAGCTACTGATAGCACCGGTCGGAAGGTGATAGAACCAATCAGCAACATTATCTTGTAAAGTCTCAACAAAAATCCTTACGGAGACGTCTTCATGTTCAACTCCCAGAACTCCGCATGTGACTATGAAGGCTGCGATGTGTTCATCAGGATGTACTTTGCCATCGCCTTTGAATTTAGGGAAGTTCTTCCCGGTTACCTCTGGGTAACTCATGCAAAGGCTGAGGAAGGGCAAGAGGCCCAACACGATGACCCCAAGGCAATGGTACTCGCCATTCTTGGAAAAATGGCTTGAAGAGGAACTGAAACACCAGCAAGAATCAAAGCTCGAAGATTAGGACTGATTGGCTCTAAAGGAATACCACCCGTAGGGATTCTATCTTGGATAGGTGGAGTGCTTATTGAATGAGTCTTTCTATTTATTCTTGTTGAAGGGAAAGGAAAACCCTGCTGTTCCAAATGCTGAAACTAAGAATCTTCAATACCAAGGTCCCTTCTCCCTCGAGTAAAACATGGAGTAACCAGATCAAAAGATGATCAATAAATGATTATAGAACTGGAATATGATTCCCCAGTGGAGTTGCCAAAAACTGTTGGTCGTCAAATAGGAATTCAAGAAGAGCAACAGTTAGGGGACAAGAAGTCCCTCCTCTTTAATGGGAGAGGTTACCTTATTCAGAAACGAACCTATTTACACATATACAAAGTATGGTTTTCTTGTGGAACTTGGATATTATGAAAGTGTTTTCTATAAGGATCATCAATTACAAAAGGACTGAGGAATGAAAATGTGAGAAAGAGTAGAAAGGCACCATTCAGAATTATAGATGACAGAGTAATTCCTTATGCATGCGAGGGTACAAAAAATTAGAACAAGATCATTTGTATCATATTAAGAAGATGAAATTTGAAAAGACACAAAGTTCTATAAATAACATCTGTGAGAATACAAAGCTTCTCAGCATAATACAGAAAAATGATCTAATAAAAGTAAGTGAATAGCTTGGGAATAAAGGAAACCGGATAGACAAAGAATGAAAAGTCCTCCTGTATTGATTTCTTTATGATTTATTTACACTTTCATAAATAAGCCAAGTTCTTCCTTTTGCAAAATGGCAAGGAGAGGCCATTATATAGTTTACAAATCAGTTACTCTCGGTAACTACTTCTTTTAACTAAAGATTAGTTAAAGGGTTGCTAATAGCAACACCCCAACTAATTACAACAAATCCGAGAGAAAGAATGGGAAGAGAAGAGAAGAATTAGGAGAAGAAGATAGGTGCTTATGACTGGGAGGGACCCACCGACTTTAAGATCCGCTGTCTGAATCTCTTCAATGCCTTGACTATGTCTCTTCCACGTGGGACTGATGTGTTGGTGGTAGACTGAGTCCAAAATCCGAGGCACTTCTCCATTTCCTTATCGAACTCGACATGAGTATGATAATATTTATTTGCTTCTTCAATGACAGATTGAAGAGAACAGATCTCCTTCATTTTTTGTTTGGAAATGGAGCTTTCCTTGAATAGATCCCCTTTGACAAAAGCTCTGAATTGAGCTTTGATTTCTTATAAGGAGAGAGGCACACTAGAAGTCTCATCCTGAAGATGGCAATGTATATCTTTGAAAGCAGATACAACTAGTGTTTTGAAGGCCTCACCCTTCTGCCAGCTATTCCTTAATTCTCCCAAAGCCTCCTCCAGGACCTTGATTTTCCATTCCACGTTGTAGACCCTAGGAATTTGACAAAATTATCCTTTGTATCCTCGAAGACTTTGCTTGCCATCAAAATATTTTCATCTGTTTGTCCCATGAGGCAGAGGTCTACTATGCAACTGCTCCAAAGTTTAAGTTCTTTATCAATGCTCCCAATAGTGGAGGAGAGCTTCTGTTGCAAGTTGTTCACCTTCCCGTGGAGTTTGAAAGCTTCATCAATGAAGTTCAATCCCTTAACAAGCATATCATCCACCATGGCCTCCATAGCTCTGCCATAGACGAAATACTTGTGCATATCTTTGATACTCTGTACTTCATCTTGGCTCAAAATTACAGGTGGTGGAAGAGTAGTCAATGGGGTAGGGTCCAAAACTTTGTCCTTGGATAAAAGAGATTTGATGAAACCTGTAAGAATTTGGGCTTGTTCTTCCAACTGTTCTATGGTTTGCTACCCTTTCTCTACCCTCCCAATGACTCTGGTAACTGTTTCCTGAAGATTGTGGATCTCACCTTCAGGGGTAGACTCTCCCATGGAATTCTTGAGAGCTCAAGATCAGATGCTTGCAAATCTTGTTCTGTCTTGTCTACCATAGGCTTGGCTATCTCTAGGAATTGCTAGCCTTGAGCATCAGACACTATCCTGGAGGTAATTCTGGATTTTTTGGTGCGAGAAGGAGGAGTAGTGCCTAACAAGGCTGCCACAGCATCAAAATTTGGTCCTGAGCTCCGGGAGGAAGACTTTCTCTTCCTACTGTCGACAAGAGGCTGCACCCATGCAAAAGAGGAGGAAAGAAGCAGGTGGGGCAAGAGGACCAAGAGACAGAGAACTCATGGTGCCCAAGGTTTGTACTGCTGTTGCCTCGAGTTGAGATATGAGTGGAGCGCTTGAGGCAACTGGTGCAGAGGAATCAACAGTGCTTGGAAGTTCAGTGCTCTGGACTTCTTTGTTCTTATCCATTGGGGCTTCAGGGGCACTTGCAGGAGCTGGCACTTCACTCTCTTCACTTTCACTGAGAACAATAATGTTCTCTGGTCCGAAAGGCAATTCTGCATGCTTTCTCAGGGGATCTTCTTCCACAGGCTCCTTCTTAACTTCTTTGAACTTCTTCTGATACACCTGGGTGGATGAGGAAGGAGTAGAGACTGCAGGTCCTTGAGTTGACGAGGCAGGAGGGGTTTGCACAGGTGCTTCTGATCTAGGAGTTGATGCTTCCCTCCTTGGTGTTGAAGCATCCTTGGAGGAGGATTCCCCTGAGTGCCTCCTAAGCTCACGGACTTTCCTATCAAACCAGATCTTGGTCCTAACTAAGACTGGAGCCAGGATCTCAGCCAAATCATCTTTCTCCTTTTTGAACCAATCCAAGTCTTCCAAGGGAGTGTGTTTGACCACATTGTCATACTCATATGAGTACAGGTCAGAATTATCATCTTGAAGCCCTTCAGGAACTTGGTACAAATTGAGTTCATGAATCAACTGCAGGGAAAACCTGCCATAATGCCTTCTTCTGGCTTCAAAATCATCAGTCACAGTCAGCCCAATAGTCCTCTGTGTCTGCCCTATGATGATAGGTTATCTTGATGTTCTGCTCAATAAAATTTTCAAGTCAAAGCAAGTTCTGGGCCTGAAGAAATGGACAGTAATGGGAGCTAGGGCCCTTTCTATATTTTGTGCATCCAGGGTTGTTTTACAGGTGTAATTTCCCAAAGAGATGGGGAAGTGCAAACCAGTAATTTTCTTGTCTCTGCAGGTTCTATGCAATTTGTCCAATTATCCTGCACACTTCTATCAAGGCCATCTTGTCATTGCAGAACATAGGGAGCTTGAGAGGAGTGCTCTCATAGCCAGCAAGCCTGATATAGGAAAATTTTCTGAATTGGATAAAATAAGCACCGTATTGTGATATCAGACTCATGGCTTCATCAGAAAATCTTCTCACTGTTTCACTCTCAAGAAGCCTGACCATGTACATGGTGAAAGCATCATTCACCCTTCGGAAATTGCGATTGCTGGTCTCTAGGGTGAACTGCGGGCAGTAGGCATACACGGGGTCATCCTTGTGAGCATCGATGTATGAAAAGCCAAACCATTACCTCGATGCTACTAGAGTATACATCAGGTATGAAGCCATATAGAATTTCTTTGTTTGTTGTACATTAGACAGCTACTCAGCTAGGTTCATACTGATGATCTCTGCCGAGTTGATATTCTGAGTTCCCTCGCACACCATATTGATAAGTGGGCACATCCATAAATGGAACTCATTTGTAGAGGGTAAACCCATGACCCGAGCCAATAGGATTATGAAATCTGACAATTATTCATTGAAATCCGCATGGAAAAGAGTCTTGGACAGACGAGATGCCCCCTTCTTAGGGTTTTTAAGCCAGGACTTCGCCACCCGCGCCTTATAGTTATCACTGTCTTGATTGAAAAGGGCCTGTGCTTGATTCTGGGAGATAACTATAGCATGGTCCATTTCTGGAATCCTTAGTGTAGTGCCAATGGAGGTAGCGTCAAGTTTGGCGATGAGCTCCCCGTGCACGTTTGTCAATTCACTCGAATCAGGGTTGAAATGAGATCTGCATGAGAGCACTGTGTCTGCGCATTGCACCGAGATAGGGAAACCACCAGCGAAAGCTAGACCGCTGTCATGAATCATCTGCACCATCGGTGAAGGGTTCGCGTCTGTCATCCTTGTCCAAAAATCTCCAAAGTCAAGGTGGCAAACTTCACTGTCCCCGATATTGGGAATGGCGGACTCGAGTGGTGAAATTTGTTTCTGCCCTTGGAATTTGATCTTCATGTTGATAGTAACTCAGAGAGTAGAGCTGTAAGCTAGACTTGGGATGGAATTACAGGGGGAATGGATACGCGCGCAGGAATTTTGGTTGCAAGGGTTCGAGCAATAGATAGCATGAAAGCAGTGTGCAAAAATGCATAGGGGGTAGTTTTATTATATAGCCGTTTAGGAGAGAGAAAGGTAATAAATGCACATTAAATACATATCTACCAAATTGAAAAGGAAGATATTCAGGTAGAGTGGGAAAAATTAGCACGAATGGCACTTGGTTCATTTGGGACATGAGGGATGCACGAAAGTGCGAAGTACGCGGTTCGGCCGAAATCAGGCGATGCAAGGAAAAGACACACAAATGGTTTTGGGACATGTGGGATCGAAAGTACGCGGAATACGCGACTCGGATCGAATCGAGCGAAAAGGGAACAACGGGTCTGGAAGAACTTGGGACATTTGGGACAAAAAATTCTGACGGGCCCGAAAAGAACAGACTTCGGGTAAACCGGCCGATTGGGGAACAGAAGGCCCAACTGAACTTGGGACACACAGGACAAAAATGTATGACAAGGCCCGAAGAAACACACAAAATGACCCACAAAGCGTAGATTTTCCCAATTTCTTGACTTTTCACATTATCAGTATAATAGAAAAGACACTTAACCTCAAAAATTAAATTTTCAACCACTTAAAAGCCGGGGAATTTTGAGTTGACAACAATGCCCAATGTTGAATTTAAATTATCAATGCAAATTCAAGGTTACAATATAACTTAACCCAAGTTAGTCCAATTTCAACTGAAACATATGTGAAGGGGTGAGTCATCGTAAAAAGGGGCCAACCCAAATATCAAATAAATAATTTCTTTCACCTTGACTAAGGTCTAATCCATATACTATGTGATTTAACAAATCAAAATGTAGACAATAATGATAATCAAATGATTATTCAAAAAAGACCGAAAACTATTGTATATGCAATGTATAGTAATGATTAACCAAAAGGGTCTAAAAGGATATGATGTTGACCTTTGCAAAGGGTAAAACATTGAATATACTTCAGAATTAATCAAAAGGTCCGAGACATGTCACATAGTATATGTTATGAAGGTCCAACATGGTGACCAATCAAGTGTTTGATTTAAATATGTACAATGATGATCAAAAAGGGATCCCATGGGCTTATAACCTTAGCAAGATTAAAACAATAATATATGCCATTAACCTATTGTTTTTCATCATTTAATCAAAGGTTTCCATGATGGTGTGCTACAAAAGCTAAATTATTACTTCAAATTTACAAAAATGTCTTGTATCTAAGATAAGACAAAGAAGAGTGCATATATACAGATGTCAACATCATATTCATCACAAGGATCATGAAAGGGAGTATGTTTGGCATGTCATGCACTAGAAGATACAATAACATAGAAGAAAAAAAAAATGTCAACATCATACATCAAGAATACCCTTTTTACATGCTTATTACCTTTTTATTTTTACAAATAATGGTATTATTTTCTTGTACATGCCTATAGGTGGTCCCCGAAAATTGGGTGAATGTTTTGTAAAGTATCAAAGACAAAGGAATTATTTTTTCTCACACAGGAAGATTAATTTGTGCATTTGCATCCAAGAGGGAAGAATTAAATAAAGCCCAAAAGTATCATTGTAAGTGGATCGAGTGGTAAGTTTCACATCAAAAAGAAGAAGAAAAAGATTACATGCACATTGGAGAAGAGTTGCACAACAAGCAAGATATATTATTAGCTAAATTATTCACCAAATTCTATACATTGTATTTAAAATTTGAGAAGTCAACTACAATTTGACTTAATTTATTTTTGTAACTAAGGCTATTAATGCCTCATTGTTATCATCATGTCTATTTTTATTTCTTTATTTATTCATGATAAAGGGGTAAAATTAACATGCATGGGTGAATAAAATTTTTAGCCTGATTTTAGGATGAGATGGGTGAATAATCTTGCTATATATTGGCTGCAATTTTAAGCACAAGCAGTAATTTTGGACATAGGAGTGATGAAGCATTTTTTTGCCAGTTTTTCCCCTTGAATGAGAAATGATTTTTGCCTTTCCAATTATTTGCAGTGGTGTGTATATCATTATTAACCCTTGTGAATATCAATTCCCTGATAAATCATCTTACCTTGTTACAAATCTGGTAATTTTTGCATAGTATTAGTGTGCATGTTTATCTTATTATGTTGTTGTGATTTATTTCCTCAATACATAAAGTGTTTTTTCCTTAGTATTCTACTGAAAAACCATTGATTCGTGCATCCAAAATTCATTCTCAATTTTCATGTGCATATACTCAGTTAAAGCCCTTAACAAGTTTGGTGTATCACCACTTTCAATTTCAGTTACAATCATCTTTTTACCCTCAAAACCCAAAAACTTAGTTCAGGATACATAAAAAATGGAACTAGCCTTGATACCGGAGACTCACCTTAACAATAGGTACACCCACAGACCTGAGGTGTTTCCATTGTATCTGTGAAAGTGAGAGATCAAAAGAAAGATTAGAACCCTTGATACCATCTCTCAAATAGGGTGCACTTTTGAGAGATAATAGGCCTGATGACCAAGGTTCACATAGGAATACTTCCCTATACCTGTGGAAAATTTCATGTGTGGAACACAAGGGAGACATTATGAGGGAGAAAGGTGGGGAAACAACATATTGGAATGGATTTTATATTTCAAATAACACATGAAAGGTTTTCCAACATAAAATCATTAGTAGCTCTATGCATTTAATGAGGAGGAAACTTTGTGAATGTAAAGTCTTAATTTATAACATTCAACAAGGACATTGCTCATGGATTATAGCTGAGATGGAGAGGAAACATAAGTAAAGGAAATAGAGGAAATTTGATGACTTGTTTCTTGAATTAGTATGGGATCTAGTAAAAAATA
The DNA here is from genome assembly GCA_019776745.2 of Taxus chinensis. NCBI lineage: Eukaryota > Viridiplantae > Streptophyta > Pinopsida > Cupressales > Taxaceae > Taxus > Taxus chinensis. The sequence continues at coordinate 770,877,362 of CM034148.1, read as the reverse complement.
TTTAACCATCCCTGTTAGAACGAGGAGGTCATATCCTTCTATATCTTTACAATCCATCTCTTCATCTACCCCCACATGAATTTTCATATTCTCATTAGAAGTGATTTATCAACTAACTTTTGTAAACAGAAAAAAAGTCCCATATTTATTATTGAAAAAGGTATAAGTTTACATTGCATAAATATCTCATAGTCACTTTATTGATTAAGAAAAAAATTGTCATGATCATTTATAATGAAGAATTACAAAAGGGGGGAAGAGAGAAAATGGGAAATAATGAGCAGAAGAGAGAGAAGAAATGATCGAAAGCATGGATGAAGACACTTCTACCTTTGATAAAAATCAGATCCACTAATGTTGAAGATGAAAAATTACTCCATGATGAAATTTCACAATGATGCACTAAGGATGGGCTTTAACGAAGACCTCTTCAAACTTTTCTTCTCTTTGATTTCTCTTGAAATGATGCCCTTCTACACATTTCCTCGATACATTGAGAAGATGAGTGATGAAAGATTGATAAGAAGACCACTTAGAACATTAGAAAATGAATCCCCTCATTGAGAAAATCCTTGTGATCCTTGAGACACTATAAAATATTCATGATCAACCATTTTGATGGGATAAATTGGATTTACTTTGTTCACACAACTATGATAGTGATTCTGCCACTGTGGGAGCACTGATGATGAGTGAAGCATGAAACAAAATCCTTTTGATTCTAGAGAAAAGGAAATAATAATGAGATCAAAACCAATTCCAATAAAATTTTTATGATGCACTCCCTATGAAATGAATTGAAATATCTTTTTGGACAAAGATGGCATTTTCAAAATTTTGAACTTTATTATGTTCACTATATAGGGAAAGGTGGGAATTTTCTTGAAACTTGAGTGGAATATTTTTTTGAGCATTGTAAACATTGTAATATGAGTGAAGGAATGACATGTTATCATTTTTATTTCATTTCATCCATTTAATATTTTTATAATATTCATCATTATTGTCCTATTTTAGCCAGTTTTCCCCTGTTTTTTCCATCTTGCCAATTTTAAGTGTCTCAATCATGAGCGAATGTAATGTTGTGCTCAAATGCAGATTTTTCATATAATTAATATTAATAGTATTTGATATCTATGAAGGATTAATATACATATAAAGTGGCCTTCCTGGTGTCATATTCAATTGAAACTACTTGTAGAAGTTTAAATAATTCATTTCAATTGTTTACTCCAAATTTTCAAGGGATTTCAATCGCTGAAGTTGCGTAAATTAGAGAAACAAGTATTTTTCACTAAAAATTTCAAGAGGATGTATAAAATTACATGTTTTATCAATGAGGGCATGTAAATAATCTCCTTGAATGAGTTTTTACAAGGAAGTTGTAGTTCAAATCTTATGACAATTAGAGTAGGGATTTATGAGAAATGAGCTAAAAGGTGGTTTAAGTATGAGGGTTTCTGGAAGAGTTTGAACACCATTACAATAAGGGATCATGAATGGAGGGAAGTATAACTTGAAAAATAATTCAAAAATTAACTAAGTTGTGTATTATACCCAACTTTTAAGTGTAGTTTATCTCATTCACCTTTAAATCCACCTTGGGTCACTTTTGTCTTAACCTGGGTTTAATGAGGGTGAAGACTTTCTACATGGGAAATGTGTTCCTCCATTGCACCTTAACAATTTTTTTAAGTGTTAAAATAGTGAAAAGGTTTAATCATCCTTGAAAATTTTTCCATGGGGTCTTTTTATCATGAGGATGGACAAGTTGAAAGAGTGAGCTGATAACTTCCACCTAACACCCAAAGTGGTGATTTAAGTGAGAAAAAAGATTCTCTCCCTTGGGGTCATATTTTTTTGCACCAACTACAATTTTAAGTCAGGTGAAAATGTGAAATAAGGCCTCGCAAGTGTGCAATGGGTCATACCCATCATGAAAAGGGGGACATTTTATGTTGTGATTTGTTAACAATCACCTAACCACATAAGTTGTCACTTAAGTGATGCAAACTCAGAAAACACATCCTATCACCTTGGTGTCACTATTTTTTCACTCATTTAAAATTTTTACTAATTTAAATGTTTCAAAATTACATCCAAGGTGTGAAAGTGTGACCTAGACACTTATAATAAACCTCAAAGAGTCAATCTTTGCCCCGGGAGCTTCCCTACTAGATTTATTGTAAGAAATTATATTATTTTTACTATAAAATATTCTGATGAGATCATTGGTATAAATTTCATTAGCAAATTCTACCTAGAATTTAAAATCTACCCGCATTTTAAGTCTAGTCAAACATGTGTGTCGGAAGGTCTAACTACAACAAAAGAAAAACTTACATTATTTTATTATTTATCACATGTTCCATGAATAAGGTTAATTTTCATTCACTTTTAATTTTGAATCAGGTCCCAAATCTTTTTTTAACTCCAAAAATTCTCATTTTAATCTCCACCAGGATAGGAGATCTTCATTTGCACTATCGGGCCAATATTTCAAAATATTAATGATAGAATCTCCTGAAAAATTTTAGAATATGGACTATAAATTTTTATATTTATAATGAATGTTTTTTCAGTTGTAAAAATTACTCAAGGCTCTTGAACTAGTTAGAACAAGCCCACTAGGTTTTCAAGTTCTTTCATTTCCCTACACTGTGCTACTAGTAGCTTAGTGTTGCATAGTTTTTTTTGGAAACCTCTATTGCCTTATAAAAATTCCATACATATACCTCTAATTATTTCATACCTAATTAAAACTCTACTCAGATGCATTATCTCTTCTTGGTTCTTCTCCAAACGGTGTTTATTAGATGCTAAAGTCTTGAAAATAGGCCTTTTTAGGCCTCTAGGTGCAGTTCCTTCAAATTGCATCAAAATGAAGTCATGTAATGCTTCCAACCACATTACATGAACATGAAACGTAATTTAAAAATATATTTAGCACATCCCTCTTCTCCATGATCAGTTTTACACATAAATTTTCCAAAAGGAAGGTTTACATTACCTGGTTCAAGGATTTTTGACAATGGGATTAGTTGTCATGGAATTGTTTTTCAATTTTTCATGCTAAAAAGTTATGAAACCATTTAGAAGTTCTAGAAGTTGACATGGAACATTCACACCATCTAGGAGTTGTATATGAAAGAAATTAAGTTATCAAAATTATTTTAGGGAAATGTTGTGGAATAAATTGGATTCAGGAATCAAGCAAGAAATATAGTTTCATTTCAGGTGCTTAGAATACCATACTCCAATAGTTAAAGATAAAAATTTTCGGATGGCTATGGGAATTCCAGTGGGAGTTTAAAGTTAAAAATATGCAACAAAAAGATCTTACAACCCTCTATATGATTGATACACCACTTTGGTTTCAATACCTAAAACTTTTCTATGACAATCCAAGATACTGCAACAACCCCTTCGAGTCCATAATGGAATATGTTGTGAAATTAAATTTTAAACCATAATTGGCTCATGATAATCCATGAGATGATTTAAAAAGGTGGTTTGGGGTCAACATCGTATAAGGTTTGTGTTACCTTTTCATTCACCATGGTCTCTTTCAACAAATAAAATCATGGTACTTATTAGAGGAGGATGATGTTGGAAATACTTTACACATTTTTGTCACCTAACTTGTAAAATATTGAAATCTCAGAGGTTATGGTAAAAATATCTACATCCTTTGGTCAATTTTTTTCTCTTGTTAAGCTTCTTTAAGAAAATAGTTAGTCAATTTTGTAATTTTGGATCTAAAGTGGGCAAAATCAAATAAATTGACATTTTGATGAACAAGATGAATTGTTCATGTGTTCCCTTAGTTCCCTTACTTACTGATTTGGATAAGTTTTTTTGAAAATTGAAAATTTGAGGAATAGGTGGAACTATTCCTTTGTTCCACCTATTCCTTGCATTCCTTTAGTAATTTATCCAAATACAATCATATCAGACAATTCAGAACTCGTTGGCACTCTTGGAATAGTTCCCTTATTGCCTGTGTTCATTGTACACCCAGAAATGCTGACAACGTGAAGAGGTGGTAGTTAGCTATGTTGCATGGCTCATGAACATGAGGAACTGTTCCATCATTCCTATAATTTGTTGAAACTCTACAAGTGCTAATAAGGAGGAAAAGATAAATTTAGTTAAGTCATCCTATTAAAGCACTTAAGGAATTGTTACATTATTTTATTTCTGTTGTGGTTCACCACCTAAGCTATTAAATAGGAAATTAGGTCAAATAAGAGATTCGAGGCACATAGGGATGTGAAATATAGTTTCTCGTGCTCTTATTTTTTCTACCTAGACCAACTCTCATACCAAAGTTCACATAAACTGTCAAAATTTGAAAAGGAGTGAGGATAATGAAGGTTTCATAATTGAGTTTCTATAATGAAATGATGAAATAATATATTTGATCCATATTGATGTATTATTCAACTCAGGTTATGTAAAATAGAGTTTAAAGGAACTATGGTGAAAAGAAATTAAAATAACTACTTTTGTTCCAAGGTTCCTTTAAGAGTCAAAACTGTAATTGAAAAGGGTTTATTCTTCCTCTCTCTTAGTTCTTCTTACTCTCTATCTCTCTCTCTCTCTCTCTTTCCCTCTCTCTCTCTATTTTACTTTGTTGGGGAAGAATGGATTCAACTTTGTACATCCTTATCCCTCTCCTTCATTCTCTCTCCATGTTCTAATTCTTATTTGGAGAATTTTCTTTTTCAATATTTCTTATTATTCACTTAAGTGAGAGATTTTGTTATCAACTTTTACACTTGGGAAAAATGGACAATAGGGAGAAGTTGAACCTAAGCACTAGACAGGGAATTCAGTGAAGAATCTGGAGTTTACAGGAAAAATTCATTTTTAGGGAGCATTGACTTCAGTCTTGAATGATAGAGAGAAGTTTTTGAGGTTTTGGATTTGATTCATGAAAAGCGGGGTTTAGAGCCTGAAGGAGCATGCACCATGAAAGAGGACGTGAGCTTCAAAGAAATATTCTGAGAGCAAATTGAGGAATTGTAAGTCTAAAAAAATACCTATGGAAATTATTTTTCATGCCCTACATGGTGGAAAATATGGGACATCTTTAAACATCATACACTTTAAGAGGAAAATGCTTCTACTTGTACACAACTGGCAGTCCCACGAAAGAAAGATCCATTTGGAGGTGTTTTAGTGAAAATTGTATCTTAAGAAAATCACCATTGGATTCAATGTGTTGTTTTTAGGTGGAGCCATATAAATTTTCACCCCAAAATTCATCTGGGAGTTGGAGATATTACCTTCTCAAGTTGGTCCTAGGGCATTGGATGACCTTGGGGTTCAAATTCTTGGGGTTGGAAGGAATGGGGATGAAAGGATTGTCTTTACCTTAGTTATCTATTTGTATGGCTGAGAGGTTAGATGGTCATCTAACCAATATGGTTGGGCAGCTAGTAGGTTGGAGGACAGATGATTATCATGGTCAGATGTTCATCTGGTTATACATCCCACATGATGGACAACTCACGGATTGGAAGGGTCATAGATTAGATGAATGAGCTGGGAAAAAAAAAATCAATAACTAGATTCAATGAAGCATGGTACCCATGTCTTTTTCAAAATAAAATTACACTCGGGAAGTGAATTTGTATGATATCCCATACCTCTTAAATACAGGTTGTCAGTTGGTGAAGAAAATTTGAGGTTCTTCCCCTATATATTTAAAAAACTCTCTCATTTGAGAACATAGATTATGGGATTTGGGAAAACTCTTGCAATTTTTTTCCTCAACTCCATTGAGCCACAATCCTTCTCTTAGGCCTGACAAGTGTTCATATGCCTCTGTGCATCAAATTTGAGTGTACTATGTATGTTATCAAACAATAAAAATTCTGTTTGTGGTATTTATTTAACCCTTTCTTATTTTTATTGTGTTTCCCTTGCCAATCCATTTCGGTGTTGTATTTTTTACATGCTATATTCATTTCCATGTCTATCTATTTGTGTTTCATGGAGACAATATTATGAATGAGAACATGGTTCTATCTCACATTGGTCTGACCTCTCTCAACTTCTTTTCCCTCTCTTTCTCCCTCATCACAGTATCTCACCCCCCTTTTCTTTATGCTATCACCTTTTTAGTGTAGGATTTCCCTTTTCACGCATTCTCTCTTTCCCTTTCTCCTTGGATTAGGAGAAGGTTATGATTTGGATTGCGAAGATGAATCCAACCTTCTCCGATGGAACATCTCAAGTTTGCAAGTTCCACATCTTGAGAGATGGTCCTATGTTAGCATAAAGTAGGGATATGTTTCAGGCACCTTACTAGTTCATTTGAACAAGTTTATGTGTTCTTGTTGAAATATCAGCCTTTAAAGGCACATGCAAAGCACATTTGGAAACACCATATGGTTAATAACCTGTTCTCTTAGTTGCAGACATTCCTTCCATCCATTTCCACCCACTTTTCCTTTGACAGATTTTCATTTTCTTTCATTCCATGAAGTTTTCCAATCATGACATCATTCCCATCTTATAATTCTCATTTACAGTAACAAAACCATTCATACTCACTTCCAAGATTGTAAGGTTCATTCCCATGTTATCATTAAAACCCCTAGATCTATAAGTTGATGAAATTCAGTAGTGTGTATACTTCTATGAGTAGGATTTATGTCAGTTTGACTATCCGCCAAACTATGCAACTTTTCAACAGAAGGAGTATGTAGATCATAGAGGTTACCTTACACCTTGTGATGTAAAGTTACATTTGTAGATTCAAATAATGAAGGAAATTATGTTTCATTCAAGGGATATAACTCAAATTAAATCATTCAAGATTGGCTTGAGGGTACCTTGTTCCTGGGTGGGGCCTTTTCTAAGACATTGCAGCTGTCAGCAAAATATTGAATTCATAATTGAAATGCTACCATTACTTTCAAAATGGGCTGAGTAGATAGAATATTATGAGCTTTGTGTCAGGGAACCTTGTCAATGGGTAAGTCCAACATAACCTCATAGGTTTCCCTTTTCTCCTTCCCAATCTACATCACTTCACCCTAAATCTCATGAATCTAGTTTCTTACATGTTTCCCCTAGTGTAAAATCCCCTTCTTTATCTCCTAATCTCCCATCCCATCTTAATTTATTTTCCCTTTTTCCTTCAAAACCCAAGTGCCCTCTAGAAGAGAAAAATGTAACACCTTCCCCTCCACCAAAAAAAATGAAAAAATCAGTTGAACTTCAACCCACCTCTCCTCTTGTATTCCCAAATCCATGTTGGGAAGAGACTCAGGAAAGCAGTCAAGAGGAACAAAAAGAAAAGGAGCCAAAAAAATAAGAAGTGAATTTTTTTTTTTAAAAAAAATTGGGATTCAAGGTTTGGAATAGAAAATATTGACTTGCTGGTCAAACTTTCAAAAGAGGAAAAGGTTGGAGAACAAGTGGAGAAGGCTGATTTTCTAGCAATAGTGCTAGAACAAGAATACGAACAAGATCAATAGTCAGAGTTCTCTGAGTGAAGTGTCTAGAGTGGCACTATACTTGCTGAATTTTTTGATCCACTACCAACTATATAATTAGTTAGGGAGGAAGAGAAAGAACCAACTCCAAGTCCAGTTGAAGAGGAACATACAGAGGGAAAAAAATCATATTTGGAGACACTTAATGAAGATGACATCTTTGAGAGATTTTTTTTTCATTTGGAGAATATTTTTTGGTTCATGAAACCATTATAGATGAGGGTATCTAGGAATACATATCTATCAATAACAGTCCTCATGAGTAGTAGATTGAGGAGTTTGAGTTATCAAACTTCTTGTTAGAAGAGGAAATCATTCAATAATAGTTTGGTCTACAAGTGGAGGGGAAGGAACTCTCAAGTGAGCAATAGCTTTCAGCTGATTGCAATGATCCATAGATGATACCATTAGATTCTACAAGAAATCCTAAGAATTTGCATGTCGAGGAGTTCTATGTGGTCAAGGAAGAAAAGGAAATAAGGATGACAACCATTTCATACCATTCATCCAAGCATAAAATAAGTTTTCTATAGATGAGCCACAAAGAAAAGACCATCTCATAGAAAACAACCCCTTCTCAGGAGGCCTACAAAAATAATTCATTCTTGAATTTATAACTCATAGCAGTGGGCTCATTCATCAGACCAAACCATGCCCCATCAGTTATTTGGCTTCATTAAAGCTAATGTAGAATCCACAACAACTCATGCCCACTCTAGGTTTGAGGTAGAGTTTCAAAGCACCAAAGGTTAACATCAAATCTTCTAGGATCCAAACAGTGAGCATCTTGAGGAGTTATGTTTCATTTATGTTGATACTTTGGTTGGTCAAGTGGAAAATTGTCCTCTTTTATTTTTTTCATTCGTACACATGAACATGCCTATTACAAAATTAGTTACATGGTGTAAAATTTTGAGGAAGGGGAGTTATTATTCTCTACCAGTATCAGGGTTCATTTGAAGTCTTTCCTTTTCTTTGGTTAGCGTAGGGTAGCTAGGTTTTATTTCATCCAAAGAAGTGTTTGTGTAAACTCTATACACTTCCACTTGGGGCATGTATGATTTTCCCCTTTGTGCATAACTTTTGTGTTATAGTTTTGTTGATCTTGCAAAATTCATTAAAGGTGGAAATGTTCATGATCAGTTAGAACATGACGTCCCAAGTGTCTCACAGTTCAAATTGTAGAAGAAAGATAAGGAAGACTCTAGGCTCAAGACAATTTTGCACTCTCACAAAATTTTAATTTAAAAATATTGTATGTGAGATGGTCAAGTCAAGTTAAATACATGTCAATTGCTTCTTCAAGTGGTTTCAAGGAAAAAATTCAAATGATCAATCAATATTAGGCTACAAATAATGACTCCATTTCTAATGGATGCTTAAGGATACTAGCCAAACACATCTAGCAGGAAGATGTCCTTAAGAGGTTACCAAATTGTTATCCATTTTTACCCCACTTGAAAAATGGAAAACAAGGAGAAGTTGAACCCAAGAACTGGAAAATGCATTCAAGGAAGAATATGGATTTTACCTAAAAAATCCATATTTAGGAAACATTATCAACATTTATAATGATACACAAAAGTTTTGAATTTTTTGGATACGATTCATCAAATGTGGGGTTTCAGGCTTAAAGGAGCATGCACCCTGAAAAAAGACATGAGATTTAAAGAAATATTCTGAGAGATACATGAACAATTGTAAGTCAACTAAAGTACATATGGAAATCATTTTCTAAGCCCTACATGGTGGAAAACATGGGACATCTTGAAACATCATACACTTTCTGAGGTAACTCTTTCTTCTAGTGCACAACTAGTAATTCTGAGAAATAAAGGGCCATTTGGAGGTGTTCCAATAATTTTTTTTATCTTGATAAAATCACCATTAGATTCAATTGGTTTTTTTTCAAAAGGAAACATACAAAATTTCACCCTAAAATTCATTCGTGAGCTCAAGATATCCCCTTCGCAAGTTGGTCATGGGGGGGCTGGACGACCTAGGGTTGGAAGGCTTGCCGATAGCTTGGTTCTCTGGTTGTATGGCCTAGATTTTGGATGGATGTATAAACAATATGGTTAGAGTGCTCACAATTCAAAGGATGGATGCTCTTTATAGTAATACCCTCATCTGGTTGTGCGGTCCATAGGATGGATGACTCACAGGTTGGATGGGTCATAGATTAGGTGAAAGAGGTTGGAAAAGAAAGCTCAACGACTGATTTTAATGAATTATGGTCACCATGTATTTTCTGATAGAAAGTTACCCTCAGGAAGTGAATTTTTATGGCATCCCATAGCTGTTAAATGTAGGTTGTTGGTTGGTGAAGAAAATTTAAGGTTTTTCCTCTATATATTTTAAAATCCCCCTCATTTGAGAAGATAGATTCTTGGAGCTGGGGAAACTCTTGTAAGTTTGTTCATCAACTCCATTGATCCATGAGCCTTCTCTTAGGCTCGGAAACAATTCTAATTCCTCTGTGCATCAAATATAAATGGACTTAGTATGTTATGGAGCACTAACAATTGTGTTTTGTAGTGTTTCTTCAACCCTTTCTCATTTTTATTACGTTTCCCTTTCCCATCCATTTTGTTGTTATCTTTTGTGCATGATTTATTTATTTGCAAGTCTATCTATTTTTTTTTTATGGGGACCAGATGGTGAATGAGAACCTAGGTCTATGTCACATTGGTCTAACCTCTCTGAACTCGTTTTCCCTCTCTTTCTCCATGAATAGAGTATCTCACACCCTAATTTCTTGGTGCAATCACCTTTTTAGTGTAGGATTCTCCTTTTCATGCATTCTCTCTCTCTCTCTCTCTCTCTCTCTCTCTCTCTCTCTCTCTCCCTATTTCGTTAGAATTACTAGGATAGGTTTAGATAGGTGTTTTTTTCTACATTAGTATTAGGTTAAAATTATGATTAGATCAGGAAGTCGGCCTTCTTTGGAGGACCATCTCAAGTTTACAAGTCCCACATCTTTCAAGATGGTCCCATGTTAGCAAAAAGTAGGATTCCATAACCAAATATCCTAGGGTGATACTTTTTGGTGATAACATATTTAATTATTAATTGTAAGAGTTCTTTTTTTTAATAAGAAAAAGGATCACTTTCATTCCCTTTGGAATACCAAAGGTCACTAGTGTTAATAATTTCAAAGATCATGTAGCTGGGAGATGAAAATTTGTATTATAAATATATAAATTGGAATGGAATATCCCTTTGAAATTGTTTCCAATTATGATTTGATATTTGATAGCTTCTACTCTACTAGATACAAGAAAAATATTACATTCCTTTTATCCCCTCTTGTTTATGTTTCGTCTACTTCTTGCATACTCAACTTTGTAAGCATGGTGATCTTGTAAAAACAAAGAAAGGACTTGGTACCTTTGATAAATGAATCAATAGAGATTTTTGTATTTGGTTTACTAGTATCATTTTTTATTATATGGTTAAATTTCTCTAATTGAGCGTGGATCTAATCTGGTTAATGATATAAAATCAGCAAAAAAAAAATTCACAAAATTAACCTTCCCTTCAATATATTGCTAAATCCCCTCTACCTTCTTTCCTAAAAAAATTATTACCTTGTACTAAGTAACCAAAATTTACAAGAGATATAGTGTTAGTATTCATGTGTGATCCCTATATTTACGGTCACCTACTAATTTGTATTTCTGCATTTGATAAAATGGAGCTGTTAGTGTGAAATCCACAACACCCCCAAATGAGTTCTGGTTCTACTTTTCTAAGGTAGAGTCATTTGGTGTGATTTTTATGAAATTGGATCATTCCCATTTGAAATTGTTAGTGCAAAATCACAGAAGCCCCAAATAAGTTATGGATCTACTTTTCTAAGGTAGAGTCATTTGGTGTGATTTTCATAACATTGAATCATTCCCCAAGTTGTGGGACTTGCAAATGGAAATGTACCTCCAGAGAAGGCTGGTTCCTCTTCCTAAACTACCTTCCACATGCTATTTCCAGTGCAACCAAGCTAATCTAATCCTAATCTAACTTCCAAGGATATAAGGAGAGGAAGAAAACAAGGAAAAAATAGATTCTACACTAAAACCGTGATACACAAGAGAAGGAAAGTGTTGATCATCCACTAAACTACCGTGGAGTAAAAAGGAAGTGAGAAATGGAAAGGATGCACAAGTGCATCACAGACCAAAGATAGATTTCACATAGAAAATGTTCCAAAATCCATAAAAAAACACAACTCAAAAACTTGCAAATGACATTCAAACATGCACAGATGCCCTAAAACAATGAGAGGCAAGAAGAAACAACCAAAAACAAGCAAAGGATGGGAAAATGCATCACAAAAACTAGTTTTTATTGCTCCATATTTACACAGTACATTATTTCATGGGAAAGAGGAAAAAATGCCACTTATAGAGCAAGGGATGAGGTTAGAACTCCATTTTGACCCCTAGGGAAGAAAAGAAGAGGGAGGCAGTGAAAAAGAATGAACAACCTTTGAAATATATGCCTTTGTTTACATTTTATAGAAAAAACATGAGAGGAGAGGAAAAAATGTAGGATCTGCTCCAACCACTTTTCAAAATGTGTTTCATTGATGGGCTCGATGAAAAAAGCTCATAATTCAATTTTTCTACTTCGCAGACCAAAGAAAATGACCCATACTTCATTAAATCTATTGGTTGGAACTAGTTTTTTGTCTTTTCGACGGAAAAACACGTTTTTCAAATTTATCCCCCAAATCTTCACCAAAATCCAAAATTGAAGACTCCTTGATGAAGAGAATCTTCATATATTTCCATTGGTACCAAGAATGTCAAAAATGGATCTCTGGATCAAAAGATATGGCCTTCTGAGTTTTTCCTTAAAGTTTTCGACAAAAAACAACTCGAGAAAATTTTGAACTTTTCTCCTGCAAAAACCACTGATGACATGGCATCCATTGAGGTAGGCAGAGGCAGGGGCTCCTTTTTGTCCATTTTACACTTTTTGAAAAAAATTTGAAAAATATCATTTGCCTCCGAAGGTCCGCCAGCCCACATTAGCTTTTTGATGTTCTAGCTCAGCACTTAATTTCTGGCTTTTTCATAAAAGGGAAAATTTTCACTTTATCCTCCGATTCCCCACTGGTCTGAGATTCCTTGGCAAAAATATCTCCCAAGCCCCACAAGTCTACCTTGGAAAATTTTCCCTTCTAACTCTGTTGAGCCATAACTCAAAAAATACAAGGAGTTAGAAAGAGTTGTTTACCTTTCTGGAAAGGAGAAGAAATTCTCTATTTGATGGAGTATTTTTTCAGAAATCCTTGAGTGACTAAAATTTGTGAAATTTGGACCAAGGCACAAAAAGGGAGTAATTGTTATCACCGAATCACAACACCCCTGGATGTTGATCAGATTTCTAGTTTGATCACTCTAAGCATCCAGTGTGATTGGATAACATGGGTACTATCTCCAAGTTTGTGGGACTTGCTACTTGAGATAGACCTCCAGAGAAAGCTGGTTCTTGCTCCTAAACTACCTGCCACAATCTACTCTAATGCAGGAGAAACTAGCTATTCTAACCTAAAATTCCAAGGGACCAGAGAGAGAGAATGCATAAAATGAAAGCCTACACTAAAGCGGGTGATACACCAGAAAAGAGGGTGTGAGATTAATCTCCAAATGTGTGAAATACAGAGGCAAAGTGCACACTAGAAGAGGTGATGACAGTTCACCATAATCCAGCAAAATGCATTTACAGCAATATTCCAAGCACACACAATGATAATGAATTCCTGCAAGAACATAATAAATAGACACAATATACTTGCAGAAAAGATTAAAGGGGGCAAGAAGAATGCAAGGAAACACAGCAGGGGAAGATATATCCACAAACTGATATTTTATTGCTTCATGTTATGCACAGTTCAATCTATTGCAAGATAAGGGCCTGGATCACCATGCAAGGAGTCCACTACAAGGGCCTGCAACACACTGGCTTCACAAAGCAATTTTGACAGAGCTTTGTTACCCAAAAACTCTCCCCCTTACAATGAGCCCAACACTCCAATTTATAGAAAAATGAGAAGGAAAAGAGAAGGGAAAAATGGAAATCCCGAAATCTGTCCTTCAACCACCTATAAGAGGCATTAAATTGAGTGGAATGGGTATACATTACTTGCAAAAGGCTCCCCATACTGTCCCATGTGCTGCAGCAGAGAAGGAATGATGACCATGCCTCTTAATTGCACTCCCAGCTACCAAATAAAAACACTGTTCTGAACCCGGCAACGTTTTCTTAAAAATAATGATCAATTTCTGATCAAAATCTATAATTTCTTGGATTTCTGTACGTCGGGTTCGGAACCCACGATTCCAACGGGTACCAATTTTGTGTGATTTCGTTGAGAAATGCAAAAGTTATGGCCTTCTGAGTGCGGGGCAGCTGTTTTGGGGCCTGGCAAGGCGTTTTCTGTCATTTGACGGGAATGAGCATTGATTGACTGGAGCCGAATATGTTTCTTTTATTTAAATATATCTACCCTCATTAAAAATAAGAAATCCAGTTTTTGTGGGTGTAGAGGACGTCGTGCTCGTTCTAGAAAGTCCAATTTTATCAAAATCGGAGCTCGGAGTCAAAAGTTATGGCCGTTTGAAGTTTCCGGACCAAACGTTGACTTTTCCTCCTGCGACACGTGTCATGATCTGATTGGTCATCGGCTCCTTTTGGCTCCATTTTTCCTGGATGTCCCATTTGATTAGTGTTGTCTTGACTGATTTCGGCCGATCCGACCGGTTCGGGCCCATTTGTCCCAGTCGTCCCAAATGCCTCTTTGACTGCCTGTGCTCATTTCGGCCGGTTCGGCCGGTTCTTCGCGCATTTTTGTTCCACTTGCCCCGCTTTTGTTTTTTGGACTGCCTTGACTAATTTCAGCCGGTTCGGCCGGTTCGCGCCTTTCTGTCCCACACGTCCTGAGGCGACCTTGAGCAGGACTTAGCCAATTTTCACGATTTTTTCCCGGATCGACCTATTTGCCTTCTTGAACCCTTTTTTTTCACATTTTCTCAGAACTTACTCTCTTCCCTCTTGGACAGGGGAGTTAGACAAATATGAGGGGACCCTAGAAACATGACTTTTTGCCCTGAATCAATATAATTGCTTACATGTTATCAAAATTACCTTGGGGGGTGAATTTTGGATAACAGTAAGTTAACCCAAAATAAGAGGGAGCCTATTTTGGTTAACAACAATTGGCAAATCACAGGAGTCATTTGCTTGCTAGATGAATGATCAGTGGCCTTTGTTGTATCCATTGGGCATGTAGTCAAGCCTGATAATCAATTTTTTGATGTAAATCTAAAAATATGACCTCTGAATCACTTGGTAACCCACTGAAAATTGGAGTTGATCTTCACCAAAAGCCAACTGAAATGGACTGTGCAAGAGAAATACAACATCAACAAAAAACTATATACAAACTGAAAATCATACCAAGCTCAAAACGGAACATGCAGAGTGTGCAAAAGCACTTCTTCTATTAAAAACAAACCTACCTACACTACTCTAACCAAGGCCAAAGGGAACTCAAGAAAAACCTACAACTGGCAGAGATAAATATCTTCCCTTCCTCGAAAATGGCATCCTTGCAACTGATTTGGCACTGAACATAGTTGGTTGGATGAGTGAAAAACTAACTACAAGCTGATCTTCCACCCAAATGACCATAGTATCAACTGAAGACAAATCCAATACCTCTTTTATTTTCTCTATATTTGGATTGAAGAGGTATGACAGCTGATCCTTTGTATGTTTTAGCTCATCCTCAGGCTCTGAAGCAAGCATGATTGCTTTTGGCTTCTCCTTTGGCTCCAACGAAGCCAAATAATTAATTGGGCAAGGTCTAGTCTGATTGTTGTGCCTATTGCTCTGATTTCCAACTCCAAAAATTGAGTCCTTCTATAGAAGTTATTCGATGAATGGTGTGGAAGAAGTGGTGAAACCCTTCTACTCTTTCTCTTCTTCCTCTTGTGAATAACATGGACGATTTAAATCTTCCAAACTTGTTTCCAAAAGGCTACTATAAGGTATAGACTACTGCAAATTAATTCTCTCCTCCATGACAGGAGGTATGCATGTTTGGAAGGTGGATGAAGGAGGAGAAAACAATGTGATTTCAACTGGTTCTTCTTCATCAAAACAATCCTCCAATTCAGAGAGATAAACCGCCTCATTGTTGTCTTACTGCAAATGTTCAACTTCCTCCATGGTGTTCTCTTGATCAGCAAATTGTTTACCATGGTTTCTTTCATCCTCCAACATGAAATTTGAAAGATCTAACTCTTCTCCAATGTTATAGCTTGAGAGATATGAAGTGGAAGGAAGAACTGAAGGTTCTTCTATATCCTATTTTGTGTTCAAAAACTCTTAGACCTACATTTTTATCCTCCATAGCTGGAATTCACTCCTCTTCTTTTGGATTTGGATAAGATTCTCCTTCCTCTGCTGCTTGAAGACAATCTTTCTCTTGAATGACCTCTTTCTCTATCATGAATTTTTCCAAATCAAACTCTTCAATCTGCTGGTCTAGAGGACAAGTTGGGACTGCAAGATCTTCTTCAAAGCTCCTTTCCATGGTGGATTCATCAACCGAAATAGGTCCTTTGAATGAAAGAAAGAAATTGTCAATGATGCCTTCTTCTTATGCTGCTATAAAATCTGATTTTGTCTCGCCCATTTGCTCCTTTCTAATGGGATTTTTAGCTGATTTTCCTCCCTCTTCCATAGTTGATTTTGCAACTTGAATTGGACCAGTATTTTCCTTAAGTAGAGTGCCAACATGGACACTACATTATGAGAAAATAGGTTGATCTTGTTGCTCCACTTCTGCTGCTACAAACTCAACCTTGGGCACCTCTGGTTCTTCAACATTTACCTCGTTTGTAGGCTTAACCAACAAAGTAATTTTTGTAATCCCGAATCCAAGAGCCAAGTCCACTTAACTCTTAATCATTTGTTCTTCCTTCACTTCTTCTTCTTGCTATCCTTCATGACTATTTTTTCAATTTCTTCTTCCCTACATGGAATTGGGTAGGCAAGAGGAGAAATAGATTGGGATTCAATCATTTGTGCATTTTTTGTGGTGGTGGGAGGGATGAAACTTCTTGTTTCTTTGGATGGGAAGGTGTTTCTTTTTACTCTTGTGGAGGGGATTTGGATTTGGAAGAGAAGAGAAGAAAATATGAGATGAGATGGAAGACTAAGGGATGGAGGGATGGTTTTCACAAATAGAGAAGCATTGGCTGGGTTTACAACTTGACATTGTTGAAATGGTAAAGCTTCAGATGAAGAATAAGAAATACAAGGAACTGCTGAATGAATTACCCATTGAAAAGGTTGATTCAGACTTTGGTCATATGCTTCTATCTCCTCAGTCCATTGTGCAAGTGTGGGGCAGCATCTCAATTATGAAGTCCATCTTCTCTCATGGGCTATAATGTCTTGGAAAAGGACCTTCCCATGGATAGGGTGCCCTGCAACCAATTTCAAATGCCTTCATTTGAGTTGTAGCTCTTGACTGCACCATGTCAATCTCCATTTTTTTTGTCTTCTCCAAAAAGACCAGCATCTTGCATTTTATTTTCTTCAATGTTTTCATACCCCTTCTCTTGGAAATCTCCATAGCCAAACTGATTTTGGCACTACTACTCATAGGGGTAACCATGCTGATTTTGGATTTTTCTCAAAATGCTGATTTGAAGGCTTTGTAAAGCTTATTAGAGTTGGAATGTGTTGTTTCTATTGTAGATGTGAATTCCATGGTGGAAATGAAGTCATGATTGCACAACTTCATGGAATAAAAAGAATGAAAGAATATGGAAAAAAGGATTAATGGAAGTGAATAAAAAACAAGTCTGCAACTTAGAGAATGAGTTGTTTACCAGATGGAGTCGCCTGATGTGTAAATTGAAGCTTCTAATAAGTTGGAAATTACAACAAGTGCACATCAATCTTGTTACAATGATGTGGAGACCTCTAAGGTCCCACAGGGTGTGCCAAAACTATTAGTGTGAAATCACAGCACCCCCAAATATGTTATGGATCTACCTTTCTAAGGCAGAGTTATTTGGTGTGATTTGCATAACATAGAATCATTCCCATTTGCAATTCTCCGCAGCTTGGGGAATGATAGAATGTTATGAAAATCACACGAAATGAATCTTCCTTAGAAAATCAGATCCATAACTCATTTGGGAGTGCTGTGATTTCACACTAACAACTACTTCTTAACCCCTGGTCAAGAGCAGCACATTTCCCTGCATTGGTGGTGCTATTAGGGTTACACATTAGAGTCATGCCCATCGCTCTTCCACCATGTGTGATATTGTTACTAGAGTGTCTTCCTCCATATCTTAAAATTTAAATTTCATGTTTTTCAATAAATAATGATTGTTTAAAGATTAGTTTTTATAATATTCTTTTTACTAGTGGTCAAAAGAGTATTTAATGTTATAAGTGCTCATTTAGAAATCTTTCAAATAATCTAAAAATATTTTATTTTGGTCCACATAGGTGTTATCAATTTAATCAAAAAAAAATTGTATCACTCTCTCTAAATATATAAGTTGAATTAGGAATTACTTTAGAGTCATCCTAATTTTTTTTAGTGTCTTATACCTTTATAGTGGTGATAAAAAGGAAAGAAGTATTACTTTTTAAAATCAATGTTTGGTTATGCATACTCGTGTTGTTTCATTAAAATTGGTGCCTTAAAAATTGTAATTAATTATTAAATTTTAATCATTTTGTATAGCCAAATGCGTCAACAATTGGTTGAAACCAATGTCTAAAATTGTTCATAATTTGGAGGGATAAGACAAAGAGTATTACATTTATGATGGTTTAATTATGACTATAAATAAGGTAAATGTTCTTACCTTTAAGGGATCCTCGTATGGACCCCTCCCTATACAGTAATAGGGAGAGGGCCTAAAGAACTACCCAAAGACCCTTCAAGGGGCATTGTCCCTTGACCCTGTTGGAGGTTTCAATCCATACACCACTACTTTAGAATTTTAGAGCCAAAAACAATATTGGCAGGGAATCCATGACATTGAAAATGGTATAAATTTGAGTTTAAAATTCCATCTTCATGAGTAAGTAGTGTACCAACTAGAGGAAAAATGCATTAGAAGCTATAGTTACAACATTTTCCTCTCATCAACCACTAATCATGAGGCCACCATTTTCTTAGGTGGCATATCATTTTCAATATTTTATGATGTGTGTAAAAAATAAAACATTGTAATCATTCACCTACTAATATTGAAAATAGGAGAGTGTGTATATCATATATATTTTAAATAGTTATATATGAGTTAATATTACACTTCAAGGTCATCTGACTATTATAGTTCTTCATCGATCGAACCGATTTGAAAGATCATGGAAGTGAAAGTGAGAATTTATATGTTCTTATATGTAGGTGAAATAGTGGAAGTTTTGCTAGCTAGTGAAAGAGCATTCAGTGAAATTGAAAGTGAAAAGCCATTAATTTTCATATGTAGGGGTGAACATGTGCAACATATATCTAGAGTAGAAGTATATAGACCTAAAATTATGTGTTGTCATGCAATTCTATTTTCAGTTCTTGTGATGTGTTGTTTCCCCATGTTAGTAGTAGGAGGGAGTTATTTATAATATAACTATTACTTAAAATAAATAATAATGGTCTTTTAGATGTTGATATCAACTCACACATGAAATAAAAATGGTTATTTAATTGTGTAGAGTTCTTTTAGTAAATGTCCATCATAGTTCTCAATGATAAAATTGTAGGCATGAATTGTAATTACAAAGATGTTTTGTGTGTGTGTGTGTGTGTGTGTGTGTGTGTGTGTGTGTGTGTGTGTGTGTGTGTGTGTGTGTGTGTGTGTGTGTGTGTGTGTGTGTGCACCATATTATTAAATT
The DNA here is from genome assembly GCA_019776745.2 of Taxus chinensis. NCBI lineage: Eukaryota > Viridiplantae > Streptophyta > Pinopsida > Cupressales > Taxaceae > Taxus > Taxus chinensis. The sequence continues at coordinate 770,857,911 of CM034148.1, read as the reverse complement.
ATATGAAGATGTTGTGATTGTTTGATTATTTTGTAAATCTATGACCAAATTGAATAAAATTGATGTTGTATAATTTATATTCATGTAGAATGTTAATAATTTATATTGTATATGAGTCTTTTATTTGATCTTTATTTGAATATTTAATTTAATAAAATTACAATGCATGCCCCACTTTTGATATGAGGCAATGAAGACAATTCTTGAATATAATTCATCTCTATAGAAAGATTCGAATTGACATATGTTAAATATTTAAAAAATAATTATACAAACTATGTATGGAGCATGTATGGTTGGACTTATAATTATATGTAGATTCATAGTGAGCAAAAGAAAAGAAATTTCATCCAAGGAATAGAGATATCTAAACATAACTATATTAATTGATACTAGTAATCAACAACACACAACATTTGAGTGCATTGTTACATATACAAAACACATGATAAAGATAATGAAAACATTTATAAGAAGATATATGTGATATAGATCATGGAAACAAGAACATGTAAGAATTGTAAATAAGTATCATGATCAAGAAAAACAAAAAAAACATAACTTGACATGAAAAGAGAATATTTGGACACAAAAACACATGATATGATGGCACATGTCACTATATGGACCAATATGGAGTCAACCACACTTGACAAGTCAACTAATTGATAAACATGATGGATATAGAATGATGTAACATGTATTTTAAATAGGAACACAATATTAATAAAATTAAATCATGAAGCATAGAAAATGTAATATTCATGTGGAGATAATAAAATTTAGTAACTTAACCTTATGCAATGCGAAACTACTTCATACTACCTTCCCAAGAAAAATTATCACATTTGAAATCTAATAAGTTCATCTCGCTAGCTCACTTGTGACTTACTTATGATTACACACTTCTCTACAATCTATTATGGGAATTTTATTTAATTAAAGTAGTAAAAATCATATGTTCTTTGTGTACAAAATTTATGTTTTGGTTTTCTCTTTATCTATCCAAAAATGTAAAATTGTTTAAGGCTCTGGGTCGAGTCTTAGATGACTTGTATGGTCATGTTTATGTGTAATCACAACACCCCTAATTATTTGCAACTCAATAAATTAAAACTGTTAGTGTGATTGCATAACATGGATATTTTTGCAAAGTGTGGGACTTTATGATCGGGAAAGCTCTCCGGATGAAGGGTGGTTCTTATTCCTCTATTTTGTAACACACACTAAAATTATAGATGATATATCCTAAAATCTACTCTATCTTTCCAAGGAGACATGGTTAAAACGATTGAAAGAAATTAAACCTAAGCTACAGGAGGTGATGCACCAAAACGAAGGTTGAATAACTTAACTTGCAAGTAAATGAAAGTGAATAAAGATCGAAGATGATGATCATCAACATAAATCATTTTCTTGTCACAAATTCATTCACAAATAAACAGAACTATCAAAACATATAACACAACCTAAATTGAAAAGTTAACCAAAGTTATTATGAGAGATAAAAAAGATGCAAAGAACACAAGATAGGGTTGAAATTCATCCATAGACTTATATTATTACTCCGCAGATTTGATACAGGGTATTACAATGGTGAAGAGGTAAATATTACATTTACAGTTTGAATGGGAGGATTCAACTCCACAAATTCACTTATAGATAATACAATAAGAGAGGATGCAAAGAAAGATTATCCAACCTTTTGAAATGAGCCCCTCCTTACAATATATAGGAAGAATGAGAAAAGGGAGAGAGAGAGAGGAATTCAAAATATTGCTTCAACCACCAAAAAATGAATTAAAATCACTTGTAACAATGATGGATGCCACTCCAAAACCCATACCTACTTGTACTTTACCTTGTTGGAGAAGAAAGGAAACCCATACCTCATCATTTGTGTAGGTGAGATATTTCTTCATCTGAGTGGGGGACACTGAGAGCTTTCCAAAAAGTCTGATTTTGTGCAAATACAAGATTCCAGTAATAATTTATGATGATGTAAAGATGAGGGTCCCATAATGCAATAAATTTGAATGGTTGGCTCTGTCTATTCAGAATGTGAATTGCATTGCAACCTTCAAAATCTGAAATTTCATACTTTTAGGGTTAAGGACTTCGGGATTTTTTATTTCGGAGTTCAGGTTAGTATTCATGTCAACTTTAGAGTTACAAAATGTCGAACCTCCGAAGTCTAAAATTCATACTTTGGAGTTAAGACTCTGAAACCATGATGTGTGACATTGTTCATTACTTGAGAAAAAAGTTCTAAAATTATGAAACTCAAAAGTTTGAAATTCAAACTTCGGGTTTCAGACCTTTTCCTTTTTGGGATTTCAAGATTTTGGGGTTAGATTATCTGCTTGGCACATAAAACCTCTGAAATCCCGAAAGCTCGAATTTCTAATTTCACACTTCCAGTTTCAAACTTTCAACTCCCCTTTTTCACATTCCTTTTCTCCGAGTCCCCGAATTTCACTTTGGCCTAACTCCGAACGCCCCCACCTCTGAAGTCCAAATTTCAGACTTCAGATTTTCTTCATTTCCTAAACTCCTTTGTAATTTTCTTGGCCCTCTTCAACCCATTTGGCCAATCCAGAAATGTGATCTCCCGTAGCTGAATCGATCCCTCATTTTTTCTCTATTGAAGGTCATGTTTGTCCAATTTCCCCTGAGGGGAAAAATTGGATAACAGATCCTACTACCTAAAATTTAATTATTTTTTTATCAATTGGAATATCTTATTTGATTGATTTTATATTCCAAGGGTGATCTTTTATAGAATAGTTAGACTATAAAAGGCTATATAATAAAGTCAACATCACTATAAAACTGACATGACACAATTACAAGATCCTATTATAAATATCATTATAGTAGCACTCAAAGGGATCCTAAATATTACCAACTCATCTGCACTTAAATTAGAGAAGAACATACCATATGTATAAGGAACTTAACTTGGTCCAAAAGTCTATCTTTCTCCATTTTAAAGCATGCAAAGGTCATAGAGCCACATATTAGCAAGAGAAAAGTCACTCCAAGAGTTGTTCAAGTGTTTCAAGAAACAAAGTGTTAGATTAGGTAGTCGAGGCGTACCACATCACACTACTACCCACATTGGGCACATTATACAATTAGATTTTTATCTTGATTTGAAGAGACACATGGGAACCCATACAGGGTTGGTTAGTTGTTTCCACTTGCACAAGCACCTAAAATAACTTTATGAGGCTTGATACCGTAATGAGGGCATGTAGCGTAACACTTGGATTAATGTAGTAGTTGGGATTCTAACTCCGAAGGGTATACTTACCTCTACCAAACACACATGTTTTTTCTGTTATTTTTTTGGTACTATAATGAAGTGGTATGCAAGTAATTACATGTCATCCTAGAGTTTTGTGAGAAAGTGAGACATATAGTGAAATTCATTTCTTATATAAGTGAATAAAGAGAAGGAAGACTCTAGTTGCAAGAAATTTTCCACTCTCACAAAATTTTAATTTAGAAATATTGTACGTGAGATGGTCAAGTAAAGTTAAGCTACATGTCAAGTGGTTCTTCAAGCGGTTTCAAGGAAAATATTCAAACACTCGATCAGTATTAGGTGACCAATAGTGACTCCATGCCCAATGGAGGCTTAATGATATTGGCCAAACAAATCTAGCAGGAAGATGTCCACAAGAGGTCACCAAATTGTTATCCTTTTTTACCCCAAAAGAAAAAAGAACAATAGGGAGCAGTTGAACCCAATAACTGGACAAGGCATTCAGGGAATAATATGGATTTTACATGAAAAATTCATGTTTAGAAAACATTGACAATAGTTATAAATGATAGGTGGATGTTTTGGAGGTTTTGGAGTTGATTCATCAAATGCGAGGTTTCGGGCTTAAAGGAGCATGTACCCTGAAAGAGGACCTGAGCTTCAAAGAAATATTTTGAGATCCACATGAGAAATTGTAAGTCTAACAAATTACATATGGAAATCATTTTCCAATCCCTACATGGTGGAAAAGAAAGGACATCTTGAAACATCGTACACTTTCCGAGGAAACACTTTCTTCTGGTGCACAACTGGTAATTCTAAGAAAAAATGGGTCATTTGGAGGTGTTGCAATAATTTTTTATCTTTATTTAAATCACCATTGGATTCAGTGGGTTTTTTTCAAAAAGGAAACATTTAAAATTTCACCCTAAAATTCATCCAGGAGCTTGAGATATCCTCTTCACAAGTTTCTCCCAAGGGGTTGGATGACCTGGGCTTGGAAGGCTCGCCGATAGCTCGATTGTCTGCTTGTATGGCCAAGACATTGGATGGATGTATAACAAGTATTGTTAGATTTATCATAGGTTAAAGGATGGATGGTATTCATAGTCATACCCTTATCTAGTAGTATGACCCACAAGATGGATGACTCGCGGGTTGGACGGGTCACAAATTAGGTGAAAGAGGTTGGAAAATAAAGCTCAACAACTCATTTTAATGAATTATGGAAGCCATTTATTTTTTGATAGAAAACTACCCTCAGGAAGTGAATTTTTATGGCATCCCATAGTTGTAAAATGAAGGTTTTCAGTTGGTAAATAAAATTTGAGGTTTTACTTCTATATATTTTTTAAAAAGCCCTCATTTGAGAAGAGAGATTCTTGGAGCTGCAGAAACTCTTGTAATTTTGTTCGTCAACTCCATTGAGCCATGACCCTTCTCTTAGGCTTGGAAAATATTCCAATGCCTCTGTGCATAAAATTAAATGGAATATGTATGTTATGGAGCACTAAAAATTGTGTTTTGTAGTGTTTCTTAAACCTTTTTTAGATTTTTATTGTGTTTCCCTTTCCCCTTCATTTTGTTGTTGTATTTTGTGCATGCTTTATTTATTTGAAACTCTATCTATTTTTTTATGGATACCAGATGGAAAATGAGAACCTCTGTCATATTGGTGTGACCTCTCTCAACTCCTTTTCCCACTCTTTCTCCATCAACAAATTATCTCGCCCCCATTTTCTTGGTGCTATCACCTTTTTAGTGTAGAATTCCCCTTTTCATGCATTCTCTCTCTCTCTCATCTCTCTCTCTCTCTCTCTCTCTCTCCCCCCTATTTATGTGGAATTACTAGGATAGGTTTAGATAGGTGTCCTTCTCTACATTAGGAGTAGGTTAGCATTACGATTAGATCAAGAAGTCAGCCTTCTCTGGAGGACCATCTCAAGTTTACAAGTCCTATAGCTTTCAAGATGGTCCCATGTTAACAAAAAATTAAGGATCCATAACCAAATATCCTAGGGTGATACTTTTTGGTGATAACCTATTTAATTATTAATTGTAAGAGATATTTTTTTTTTAAAATAAGAAAAAGTCTCACTTTCATTCCCTCAGAATACGAAATGTCACTTGTGTTAATAATGTCAAAGGTCATGTAGCGAGGAGATAAAAAGTCATATTATAAATATATAAATTGGAATGGAATATCCCTTTGAAATGGTTTCCAATTATGATTTGATATTTGATAGCTTCTACTCCACTAGATATAAGAAAAATATTACATTCGTTTATCCCCTCTTGTCTATGTTTCCTCTACTTCTTGCATACTCAACTTTGTAAGAATGGTGATCTTCTAAAACAAAGAAAGGACTTGGTACCTTTGATAAATAAATCAATAGAACTTTTTGTATTTTGTTTACTAGTATCATTGTTGAGTATATGGTTAAATTTCTCTAATTGAGTGTGGATCTAATCTAGTTAATGATATGAATTCAGGAAAAAAAATTCACAAATGGAAAACAAATTAGGTTCTCGAGTTTTAGACATGTAAAATTGTGAACCCAATGATTTCCCTATTTGGGTGAAGCTCCCTGACTTGGTTCTAGAGTTTTAGGAAGTTAAAGTGTTGAGGGTGATTTTAAAATCCATTGGAGATCTATTGGTCATTGAACCCAATGAACCTCGTCAGGAAAAGGAAGGTATCTGCAAGATTTTGCATGAATTTACCCCTGGGGAAAAAGTTACCTACCTTTATCCATATTTTATCGGTCCATGGGGTAGTCAAAAAATAGATAAAGTATGATCACTCACCTATTTTATAAGATAAATGTAGGTCTGCAGCTCATGTGATTGGATCCTATAAGGGATTAGTTCTACATTGCATGTTGAAGTCTAATTCCAGCGCAAAAGCCTATGATGCTACTCTAAATTTGGTTCCTCTGCTTCATAATTACCCAGTTTTTGGTGTTCTATTAAATTGTGGGATGATGAATATTTATACTAAGGTGTTTTCGGTTCGGTCTTTGATCCTTGCTCCCATGCTCCCAAGTTAGACCAATGGCAAGTTAATAGATCGTCTAGGTTTAGAATGTAACCCCACCGATTTGGGTTCTAATAGTGGGGAAGAAAGTGAAACACCAGAGGGACAAAAGAAGAGGATGATTACTCCTTTAGATATGAAATGAAGGAATCAACGGAAATACCAGTTACATTATCCCTTGTTCTTAAGGAAAAATTGATTGAAATGGAGAACTTGTTTGAAGTAGCAAGATGGAAGTATTATGAGGAGAAAAAAGGGTCTTGCAGACTCAGAGTAAATCTCATAGCACCATACTTGAAATATCTAATCCGACTAGGGTAGAAATCCCATCAGGTAAATTAGAGGTTGTAGTGGAGATTTAAAAGGAGGATAAACTAAAGTCTTCTCGAATGTTTGAACCCTAAATCGATCTAGACTCCCTAAATGTTATATCCTTTTGGGAGGGCGAGAGATACAAAGACTACATTAAGGAGACTTTTGGGGAATTGGTTGCTCCCAATGATGGGTGGCACACCATCTAATCAAGAAGAACTAAGTGAAACTAATGACTATCTGTGGACTTTTACTACGTCTTGAGTTGGCTTGTCTCTTTCTAGTTGTCTTTTGTGGGCCTTTTATATCTTGAGCTAAATATATTTAATGCTCTTCATGGTCCTATTTAAACTTTTTTCTCATTGTTAGGTGTGTTTACAATGCATCTTTATTTGTAGTGCTTTTGGGAGCCACAATCCCTACTTATTACCTAATCTAATAAAAAAAATAATCATTCTTTGTAGATGGAAATGTACTATATATGTATATTTTCAGTTGTATAGAGATGAATATACATTCATAGGAGACATTATTAATATATTGTGAATTGTTTTAGTTTCTATCATTATAGTCTTAACTATACTGATTTTTCCATCTTTACATTGATCATTTGGTCTACTCTTCCCTCATTGATACATCCCATCTCATATTTGTTAACTGTTCCACTATTCATCACCATTTAAAACTAGTATTTTGAAGGAAATATCTATTTTTGGAAGAATGCTATGAATTTTATCCTTGATATCATATGTTTCAAGATCAAACACTATCTGTACATAACTAGCTAAATCCAAAATGGCCATGCATTCATGTCACCTCGAAATTGGACCAACATCGATGGCTTTGATATATAATTTGGTATTTAAACCTCTAATATTATGTCCTAAAATCGTAATGTGATTTTTTCATTATTCTACCATCCATACATGATATTGTTTTTTATAGGTAAATGATTTTGACCAGAGCTATAAACTAGAGTACAAACACTAAGAAAAAAATACAATCCAAAACAAAACACACAATTAACTAATCCAAAATAGAAATAGAAAAAACAAGATAAACCCCTGACCTAGTACTACTCATCATTCGAAGAGTAATAATCTCGTATATTTGCAAAGCACCCTTTTTAAACTTTTTTGTTCATAACCACTTGGCAATTGTTTTGATCTGAAGTAGCCACCAACATAAGATTATTGAAAGGATATGTATTTTTTTCCTGATCTAAATCTAATTTTTTAGATTAATCAGATTCATGACCCCTCTTCACACCTCCTAGTACTTTTCTGTTATCTTCTGGGCTGATCGAGGGGGGTATTTTAGCCAGGATCTTAAAGCCTTTTCCTAAATATTTTGGACTTCCCTCTCTAGAATCCTCCATGTGATCTTCCTTGCAAGCCCAGATTCAAAGAAGGTTTATTGCAACCTCCTTTGTACGATGAAGTCTTTCTTCATTGATTCATTTTCACCTTACAAGCATTCCTCCCCACAAATGACCCTGGTTTTCGACATATACGGCACCAAAATGTTGTATTTTTGTAGTATAGGGTTTGGACATGTTGGGATTTCCCCCAATTTTAGTTAGATCTTATCTAGAAAACCCTTGATAATATCAATCTCTATGCAAAATCTGGCATAGGGTACGAAGGCCCGCCACCATCCCATGTTTGATCCACCTTTACAAATTTAACCAGAGCATTACCGATATCCTCAAGGGCAATACCAAAAATGTAGTGAGAGATTCAGAAGGTGAATCCACACTGGAATTTTTTGTGACAAAAACATAGTTTGGGTCAAACCCTTCGAACCAAGGTGTGAGGAATAATCCTGTGTTACCCTAGAACCAAGGACCATCTGATAAACATTTCTGGTACTCTTTGGCTCCTTGAACTGTACCAGAAAAAAAACCCTTAGAGTAAAATGATATTTTTACAGTTATTTGGACCATTTTTCAGAGATCCAAAGAGAAAGAGTGGAAGAAGATGACCACATGTCGTTGAATCTTCCAATGACTACAAGCTAGAGTAGGAAGAAGAAGTATGCCAAAACCTCTAGGTTATCCAAGCTTAATAAAGGAGTTTTTTCTACAAGATCAATGATGTAAGCTTGGTAGGTAGGGGGGACCCATGAGATCTATGGTCCATTGCTTATTTCTACCACCAACGATGACGTTTCCTTGGCTGCCACCACCTCCATTCTTGCAAATAAGTATCATTGCTTCTGATACCACCTGATCAAGAGTGGCACATTTCTTCTGCATTGTTGTTGCCATTAGGGTTACACATTAAAGTTCCACCCATCGCTCTTCCACCATGTGTGATATTGTTAATAGAGTGTCTTCCTCCATATTTAAAACTTTAAATTTCATGTTTTACAATAAATAATGCTTGTTTAAATATTAGTTTTTCATAATATTATCTTTACTAGTGGTCAAAAAGAGTATTTAATGTTATAAAGTGGGTCATTTATAAATCTTTCAAATAATCTTAAAATATTTTTATTTTGGTCCAATATGTGTTATCAATTTAATTAAAAAAAAATTGTATCACTCTCTCTAAATTTATAAGTTAAGTTAAAAATTACTTTAGAGTTATCCCTAATTTGTTTTAGTGTCTTATACCTTTATAGTGGTGATAAAAAGTAAATAAGTATTACTTGTTTAAATAATTATTTGGTTATACACAGTCATGTTGTCTAATAAAAATTGGTTCATTAAAAAAAAAAAATTAAATATAATATTTGAATCATTTTGTTTAGTCAAACGTGTCAACAATTTTATGAAATTGCCTTATACATGCATTTTTAGTTGAAACCAATGTCTAAAGTTGTTCAAATTTTGGATGGATAAGATGAAGAGCATTGCATTTATGATGGTTTAATTATGAATATAAATAAGGTAAATGTTCTTACCTTTGAGGGATCCTCACATGGACCCCTCCCTATACCATAATAGGGAGAGGGCCTAAACAACTGCCCCGAGACCCTTCAAGGGGTATTTCCACTTGACCCTATTGGAGGTTTCAATCCCTTCACCACTACTTTAGAATTTTAGAGCCAAAAAAAATATTGGCAGCGAATTCATGACAATGAAAATGTTATAAATTTGAGTTTAAAATTTCATCTTCCTAAGTAAGTAGTGTACCAACTAGAGGAAAAACACATTGGATGTTATAGTTCAAACATTATCCTCTCATCAACAACTAATCATGAGGCAACCTTTTGTTTTGGTGGCATATCATTTTCAATATTTTATGACATGTGCAAAAAATAAAACATTGTAATCATTCACCTACTAATATTGAAAAAAGGAGAGTCTGTAAATCATATATATTCTAAATAGTTATATATGCGATAAGATTACTACCGAGGTCATCTGACTGTCATAGTTCTTCATCAATCGGCTGATTTGAAAGTCCATGGAAGTGAAAGTGAGAATTTATATGTTATTATATGTAGGTGAAATAGTGGAAGTGTTGCTAGCCAGTGAAAGAGCATTCAATGAAATTGAAAGTGAAAAGTAACTAATTTTCATATGCAGGGGTGATTATGTGCAACATATATCTAGAGTGGAAGTATGTAGACCTAAAATTATGTGTTGTCATGTGATTTTTTTTCAATTCTTGTAATGTGTCATTTTCCCATGTTCGTAGTAGGAGAGAGTTATTTATAATATAATTCTTACTTAAAATAAATAATAGTCATGTTTTAGTTGTTGATATCAACTCACACATGAAATAAAAATGGTTAAGTAATTGTGTAGAGTTGTTTTAGCAACTCTCCATGATAGTTCTTGATGATAAAATTGTAGGCATGAATTGTAATTACAAAGAGGTTTTGTGTGTGTGTGTGTGTGTGTGTGTGTGTGTGTGTGTGTGTGTGTGTGTGTGTGTGTGTGTGTGTGTGTGTGTGTGTGCACGCGCGCGCTTGCACGTCCGCCATAATATTAAATTATATGAAGATTTTGTGATTGTTTGATTATTTTGTAAATCTTTGACCAAATTGAATAGAATTGATGTTCTAGGATTTATATTCATGTATAATGTTAATAAGTTTGATTGTATATGAGTATTTTGTTTGAACTTTATTTGAATATTTAAGTTAGTACAATTGCAATGCATGCCCCACTTTTGATATGTGGCGATGAAGAAAATTCATGAATATAATTCATCTCTACAGAAAGAGTCGAATTATATGTTAAATATTTAAAAAATAATTATACAAACTATGTATAAAACATGTATGGTTGGACTTGTAACTATATGTAGATTCATAGTGAGTAAAAAAAGATATTTCATCCAAGGAATAGAGATATATGAACATATCTATATTAATTGATACCGCAGTAATCAACAACACACAACATTTTGAGTGCGTTGTAACATCTACAAAATATGTGATAAAGATATTGGAAACATTTATAAGGAGATATATGTGATATAGATCATGGAAACAAGAACATGTAAGAATTGTACATAAGTAACATGATCAATAAAAACAAAAAAAAAAACATAAATTTACATGACAAGAGAATATTTGGATACAAAAACACATGATACGATGGCACATGTCACTATATGGCCAAATATGGAGTCAACCACACTTGACAAGTCAAATAATTTATAAAAATGATGGATACACAATGATGTAACATGTATTTTAAATAGGAACACAATATTAATAAAATTAAATCATGAAGCATAGAAAATGTAGTATTCATGTGGAGATAATAAAATTTAGTAACTTAACCGTATGCAATGCCAAGCTACTTCATATTGGCTTACTAAGAAAAATTATCACATTTGAAATCTAATTAATTCATCTCTCTAGCTCACTTGTGACTTACTTATGATTACACACTTCTCTACAATCTATTATGGGAATTTTATTTAATTAAAGTAGTAGAAAGAATATGTTATTTGTGTACAAAAGTAATATTTTGGTTTTCTCTTTCCCTATAAAAAAATGTACAACTATGTAAGGCTCTGGGTCAAGTCTTAGATGACTTGTATGGTCATGTTGATGCGTAATCACAACACCTCTAACTGTTTGCAACTCAATAGATTGAAACTGTCAGTGTGATTGCATAACATGAATATTTTCCCAAACTGTGGGACTTCATGATCGAGAAAGCTCTTTGGATGAAGGCCGGTTCCTATTCCTCTATTTTGACACACACACTAAAATTGTCGAGGATCTAGCCTAAAATCTATTCTAACTTTCTAAGGAGACAGGGTTAAAAGGATTGAAAGAAATTAAACCTAAGCTACAAGAGGTGATGCACCAAAAGGAATGTTTAATAACTTTCCTTGCATCGAAATGAAAGTGAAACAAGATTGAAGTGGATAAACATCAACATAAATCATTTTTCTTATCACTAATTCATTCACCATTAAACACAACTATCAAAACATGTAACACAACCTAAATTACACAGTTAACTGAAGCTGTAACAAGAGATCAAAAATATGCAAACAACACAAGAGAGGGGTGAAATTCATCCATAGACTTATATTATTTCTCCACAAATTTGATATAGGGTATTACAACAGCCAAGAGGAAAAAATTGCATTTACAGTTTGAATAGGAGGATTGAACTCCACAAATTCACTTACAAACAAGAGAAGAAGTGAGAGTGCAAAGAAATATTATCCAACCTTTTGAAATGAGCCCCTCCTTACAATATATAGGAAGAATGAGAGAAGGGAGAGAGAGAGGAATTCGAAATATTGCTTCAACGACCCAAAAATGCATAAAAATCACCTGCAACAATGTTGAATTGCACCGCAAAACCCATGTCGCCTTGTACTTTACCTTGTTGGAGAAGAAAGGAAACCCATACCTCATCATTTGGGTAGGTGAGAAACCTGGAAACACCCTCTAAAATGGAAAACTATAATTCTTCATATGTTTAGAGGACATTGAGAGCTTTCCAAAAAGTCTAATTTTGTGCAAATATGAGATTCCACTCAGAAATTATGACCATCTGAAGATGAGGGTGCCATAATGCAATAAATGCGGGTGGTTGGCTCTGTCTTTTCGGACTCTGAATTGCATTGCAACCTCTGAAATTCAAAATTTCAGTCTTTCGAGATTCAGTAATTTGGGCTATTTTATTTTGGAGTTTAGGTTACTATTCATTGCTCAAGTCGGCTTTAGAGTTCCTAAATGTCGAACCTCCAAAGTCTGAAATTCAAACTTTGGAGTTAAGACTCTGAAACCATGTTGTGTGACGTTGTTCATTGCTTGAGCAAGAAGTTCTGAAATTCTGAAACTCCAAAGTCCAAAATTCAAACTTCAGGTTTCAGACCTTTTCCTTTTCAGGATTTCAGGATTTTGGGGTTAGCTTATCTGCTTGGCACATAAAACCTCTGAAATCCCAAAAGCCCGAAGTCTGAATTTCAGACTTTGAGTTTCGGAATTTTTACTCCCCTTTTTCACGTTCCTTTCTGTCGAGTCCCCGAATTTCACTTTCGCCTAACTCTGAACGCCTCCACCTCCGAAGTCCAAATTTTGGACTTCAGAACTTCTTCATTTCCCGAACTCCTCTACAATGTGCTCGGTGCTCTTCAACCTGTTCGGCCAATCCCAAAATGTGATCTCCCCTAGCCGAATCAATCCCGTATTTTTTGTCTGTCCAAGGTCATGTTTGTCCAATTTCCCCTGAGGGGTAAAATGGGATAACAAGTCCTACCACCGAAAATTTAATTACTTTTTTTTCAATTGGATTACCTTATTTGTTTCATTATATCTACCAAGGATGATCTTTTTTAGAATAGTTAACCTACGGAAGGCTATATAAGAAAGTCAACATCACTATAAAAATCACATGACACACTTACAAGATCCTATTATAAATATCATTCAAGTAACACTCAAAGGGATCCTACATATTACCAAGTCATCTGCACTTAAATTAGAGAAGTATGTACAATAGGTCTAAGGAACATAACTTGGTCCAAAAGTATCTCTTCCTCCATTTTAAAGCATGCAAAGATCATAGAGTCACATCTTAGCAAGAAGAAAATTCACTCCAAGAGTTGTTCAAGTGTTTCAACAAACAAAGTGTTAAGTTAGGTAGTCAAGGCGTACCACATCACACTACTACCACATTGGGCACATTATACAATTAGATTTTTATCTTGATTTGAAGAGACACATGGGAACCCATATGGAGTTGGTTAGTTCCTTCCACTGGCACCTAAAAGAACTTTATGAGGCTGGATACCATAATGAGGACATGTAGTGCAACACTTGGATTGATTTAGCAGTTAGGATTCTAACTACCAAGGGTAGACTTACCTCAACCAAACACACATGTTTTTTCCTTTAGTTTGTTGGTACTCTAATGAAGTGTTATGCAAGTTTATAAGATTTCCACTTTATTGGAAGTAATTACAAGTCGTCGTGGAGTTTTGTGAGAAAGTCAGACATATAGTGAAAGTCATTTCTTAGCTAAGTGAATAAATAGTAAATTTCAGACGATGACTACATAATTTTCCAAAATGGTACGAGTATAGGTCAAAACCTTATGGATCATGTCTAGACCGTAGAATAGTCGTATAATTCTTCCCCGATTTAGTTTCCAGTTTGAGCACAATAGTTTGTTATGTACTTAAACAAATACTTGAATATTAAGAATTACTTTTAAGTCGTAAGAAAAATACAGCTAAGTAATATGGTAGTGAATATCCTACTAGTTATAGCACACATAATGTCACTAGCCTATCAATATTTTTTCAAGCAATGAAACATAGTCAATGTTATATTTTCCATCAGTCCATTTCCCTTTGATGGGTTGAAGGTGGTTCCTTCAAACGAAATACCTCATTAATAGAGTGACCAAAATACTATCATTTATTTATAAAATTCATTTTCTTCAAGGAACCTTTGACATTGATACAATGTCATTTTCTGTGACAAGATCTGTGACAACTGAGAGAATGGCATTTGTTACATTCTGTTTGATCCATTCTGAAGCTCAGATTCATTCAACATGTACTAAAGATGAGTCAGACATTTACTGAAAAGCAAACTAAATGCCAATGATAATTCTTTCCAAGAATACCATCTGACCAATTTTCTAGCTAAAAAGCCCAAAAATCAGGGAGCTCGAATTTAGTGCGCCTACCACGGGCCAAAATGCAGCAGTTATGAGATGCGATTGTTGGTGGTGGATTGCAACTATTGCAGCTCTGTAACTATCTTCATTTTTTTCAACAAATCACGACTAAGTTTTCTTTTAGTTGAAGACGCTACGAACAATGTCAAGGGACCCGGAGCATTGTAACATCATATTTTCTGTGTCAAAATGTTGTTCGCCACGCATTAAAGCTGCGGTTGACTGGATAACATCCATCTCTGTCACTTGCATTTCTGCTACAGTTGTTCAGTTCGGTCAAACACGCTATCTATCCAGAGACTTTGTATTGTATTGGGTAGATTAATCATGTGCAGTGATGGGATTTGAAAGGCTTTTTTAATTTTTGTTTGAATTTCAGTAATCCATACAACCCATCCGTGCAAACTTGAAAAAGAATAATTGATTTGAAGATAATGTTTATTATTATTTTTTGATTAAAACTACTTTGTGGTAAGTTTAGCACCTTACTAATATGAAAACTTTATTGTAAAAGAGGCATCCGAACTACCACTTATTAAATTCGAGAGAATTATCTTCATGACACATGTGATTGAGAACTACACTTATTTAAACAGTAAAATGAAGTCTAGGTAGGGTAGGATATGATAATGAGGTTGCTCAGTGGAGTTGCTTGAAATTTTTCGATCTGTCCAAATTATTGACAAGTTAAATATTAAAATTAAAACAAAAGTTTATTGTGACTAGTCCCTCCATTTACCTCGAATTGTTTATTGTTTTAAAATAAATGATATTAAATTGATTTAAAGTAGTTATGTTATAGAGAACTGTTTTTGTTTTAAAGGTATTAGTATTATTATTTTTTAAATATTGACCATCAAATAGCTTCAAAAGTTAGACAACAGGGTATAAATAATGGATAAATATTTAGGGCTAATTTGTATTTTGACTTGTTAATTTAAATCTAAACAAAAATTATATTGCTCTCTAAAAAAAAGCTTGGGATCAAAAGGGGGATGTTAATTTGAATTCACAAAAAAATTATATTGCTCTCAGGGAGTGTTCCATAAAAATAGGGAAGTGTTCCATGAAAATAAAATGAATTATGAGATAATATTGTTTTTTAAAAAATATTTAACATCAAAAAGCTTGAAAAGTGCGTTGTTAATTTGAATTCACAAAAAAATATTGCTCTCCAATTAAAAAAAAATCTTGGGAAGTATTCCATGAAAATAGGGAAGTTTAAGGCTATTTTGTATTTTGAGTGGGCTTTGGGAAGTGTTCCATGAAAATAGAATGAATTATGACATAGTATTGTTTTCAAAAAATATTTATAGTTTCAAAAAAGTGACATGTTAATTTGAATTATGAAAATAGGGAAGTTTAGGGCTATTATGTATTTTTGAATGGGTTTGCGAAGTATTCCATGAAAATACAATGAATTATGACATAATATTGGTTTTAAAAAATTATTTATAGCTTCAAAAGTGACATGTTAATTTGAATTCACAAAAGAATTATATTGTTATCCAATAAAAAAAAATGTTTCATAATAGGGAAGTGATCCATTAAAATAAGGAAGTGTTCCATGAAAAGGAAGTGTTCAATGAAAATAGAATGAATTCTTACATAATTTTGGTTTATGAGAATAAGGAGAACAAAGAGAAAAATCTATCAACCAATTAAATAAATAAAAATTGGTATTTGTAAAAGAATTAAATATTTTATATTGTTTAGAATTATTGCCTAGCCCATACGAAATAAAAATACTTGATTGTGATTGGTTGAAACAAAATAGAGTAATAAGAAAGTGGATATTGTAGTTACCCTCTCTAGGTGGACTAATAATACTAAAGATATAATAATATTAAATAACATACATCTATATTAAAATTATAAAAGAACTTTTGTTTACGATTTATTAAACAATAAAATTGTAGTGCCACCTACCATATTAATAAAATGTAGTTAAAAAAATAGGAGGGAAATGTTTGGGTGAAATTAATTAGGAATTTTTGGAAGTGGATGAAGTAGAATGGAGGTGTGTTGAAGAAGGAAAAGTTTGTCCGGATCTTGCAGTTGCAGGTCCTAACATATAGGACGGGTGGAGTGCGATTGAAATTTCCCTTTGCTGTTATCCCACTTATGACTCTGTAATATTTTTCTCTTTCACACTTCATCTGCGTGAAACCTCATGCTTGAAGAAATGACTCAAATGTGTGGGTTCTCTTCATGAATGCATTTACAGGTTTAAAGCCATATTTGCACACGCTTTTCCAGTATCCTCCCAGCATGTGCCAAAACGTGAGCTCTAGAAAAAGGTATGAACATCCATAAAATCATGAAAGATTGAGGAATTTTGTTTGATGTTGTACTTGCAAATGCTCTAGTAGATCTAAATTTTTATTTGTATCTGTATGGGAGCAAGTCAATGGTCTCTGAGAGGAAATCCCTTATTCCACCAATTTGTTTGTTGTATGCAGAGGAAGAAGAAGATTAAGGATTAGGAGGACCTTCATTCAGGAGCCTTGTCTAGATTTATTGATCTTACTTTCTCCTACTTCTGAGCACTTGTGTTGCATGCACTATAATCTGGAAGCTTAATTCTCCTACGTATCCCAAACCTTTTCCTTCTGTTTATCTATTAGTAATCATTTTTTTGATTTATGCATTCAAAAATCCTTTCCCGCCATCCTATGTTTGGACCTGAAAGATTTGTCTCTTTCACCTTCCATGTGCCTAAATAATAGCTTAGAGCAGGATCTAGATATCCCTCCTTGCTTTATGAAAAGTGGGAGTGGTTTTTATCATATGTGGTATTTACAATTTCAGTGGCTGACACAAATGTAAAAATACTCAAGCATGCACTTGGCATATGAAATATTTCGACTAAATTCCTGAAAGAAATGTGGCATGAACTACAATGATTGTAGGAAACCAAAGCATAACGAAGAAGGGATGATATTTTGTCATGCAAAATGCTCTAGTAGGTATATATGTAAAATGTGGAAGCATGCAGTTGGCATGTGGATTGTTTGACTAAATGCCTGAAATGTGGCCTCATGGACGACAATGATAAAAGGATATGTAAAAAATGGTTTTTTTGAAAATTCCCTAGAACCTTTCAAGCAATGCAAATCCAAGCTTCACATCCTTTTCCAATATCATCCACCCTATTCGAAAATGGAGGATTTAGAATGACTAATGGACATCCATCAGGCATAATGATTGTTGTCAGAATTCTACGATGTTGCCAGAAACATCCACAAAAATAGTCTCCTCCATAAAAATGGGTGTCTTGGTAGGGGATTTCATAGAAGCATAATGATTGTTGTTGAAATTTTTGGCTACCACCAGCAACGCCCATGAAAATAGTCCACACCAGAAAATGGGGGTTTCTTAGAAGTGGATTTTTGGCATAAAAAAAATAGAATGCCATAAAATTTCATATAACATTAAAAATATTGGGCATATAACTTTGAGTACAATATTCAAGTGACATTTGTATGAAATTTTGCTGGACCTGTGTGGAGCCCATCTTTCATCATGTCATTTATGGATAGGCATGGTTTCCTCACCTTTATCTCTTATAATTTTCTTATAGTTTTATCATTCATTCACAATAATGTAAAAGTATTAACCTATTAGATACTCAAACAATTGGACATTTTAGTCAGATGACTAGTGCAATCAATAAAACAAAACCTTGTGATTTTGTTATTGACTTACAATTTGACCCTCAACCGTGTTGCAACCACAACATCATGCATTGCTAAACCCAAGGTGTCAAAACTTGGTACTCGTGTCCATTAGTTCTTACGAGAGCTAGATGAGTTAATTAAAACAATCATTTTTGTCTACCTTGAATAGTTAGAAAAATGCATTTTCCAGAAATGTACAAAACAACACTCTGAGCCCCGTAAAGGAGATGTCAAAAATTGTATGTGTTCACTGTTATGTAGAGAGTCACATCACCTGATTTAGTCATTTGTGCTCTCTTCGCTGCTCCTCTTATATCCCTATTACTCTGTTTCACACTTTTAGAAAGCTAACAAAACTGAAAAGTTGGCTTTCATTTTGAACCACCATTTGAACCCTAAGCAACGAAATCCCTAACCACCTTCGCAAACCTCAAGTATTTTTAATATAAAATTGGCTGTAACCTTCAAATTAGGGAAAAATACTCTTCTAGATAGATTGATGAAGGATTTTTGTAGGCCTCAGGTCGATGCTGGACTGGGTCAAATAGGCTCAATTATAACCAGTGGCTTTGAAAAACCATCCACCAAATGTAGATTGTTTTCTAGTTCAGGATTCCGTCATTCCCTGTGGATTTTTGGTACATAGGTGGACACGTAGGAATTATCCTGTCATGAATTTTACTATCGAAAGATAGTTTTTAAATTCACTTTTTATCCTCCGTGTCAAAATGGGACATTTCACAACTAGGAGGAAAAATGTTAAGGATGACCATCAAACCCTAAGAAAGTTAGCAAATAGGCATGAAAACCTCTTAAAACTTATAGATAGTTGGATGAAAATTTATCTTAGCGCTTATTGTGTAAAATTTGAACTTTAGAAAATAGTGTTTCTCTCTCCTCCCTATCTCTTTCTCTCTCATTCGTTAAGAAATGGAGTGAAATGAAATGAAATAAATATATGTCTCCAACCCTCTTATTTCGAATGAAAATTATTATAAGTAGTATCTAAATGGGAAACAAAAAATGTTAATTATGCTAGATGTAGGTGGATGTCATGCCAACACTTTATTGATGATTTCATCCTCACATGGTTTGTAGGATACAAGTACGATGAGGAAATGACGTGGTGGTAATTAAATGTGGATTATTATAATTACATTTATTAATGAATATGTGAATATGTGTGTGTGTGTGTGTGTGTGAGTGTGTGTGTGTGTGTGTGTTTGTGTGTTGCTATGTTGCTGTAAATACTCATTATTTAAATTTTGCAATATGAACAAGATGCTACTTTTAGGGGTGTTTTTGGGAATTGCGCATTTAATTATAGGTGTTCTTTTTGTTCAAATTTACAAATGGTAAAAAGGG
Source organism: Taxus chinensis (assembly GCA_019776745.2). Classification (NCBI taxonomy): domain Eukaryota; kingdom Viridiplantae; phylum Streptophyta; class Pinopsida; order Cupressales; family Taxaceae; genus Taxus; species Taxus chinensis. The sequence continues at coordinate 770,838,130 of CM034148.1, read as the reverse complement.
GGTTGGATATATATGTCAAGTGAAATAATAGAGGATTGTTCAACACCTTGTGAAGTATTGAAGGGTTTATTAGTGAATATTTTTAACATTTTTAAGATATCAGTGTTTTAGGGAAATGTTCATCTAAATATGGGTGTTATTTTGATTCCATGTTCTCTATTGTAAAAGTTGGATATTGTGTTAAGTGAAATTTAATTTAACCTATTATATTGCATTCTCATTGTGAAATTTATGATGGAATCTCTAGAGTGTTGTGTTATTTAACTAGCAAATATAGAAAGAAAACCTAAATATAACAATTAACCTTAGTTTAAAACATGAGCATATTTACCATTCTTAGCACAGAAGAAACTAAAACCTCATAATGAACTTAAATATATACACTGATTAACACCATATAACTTCAGTAAATAAGATCCCAAGTTTGAGTTGAATGTTTTAGGCTTTATCCTTAGTGACATCGTCGTTAACTCGACAATTACAAACCACATGGTAAAAAATTATCTTGAGTATGTGGTCCCCTCGTGGGAATGATAGTTGTGTGTATAGTAAGGAGGGTGTGATTACCTTTAGGTACTACTCTATGGGTGAAAAACCCCAAACATAATGTAAGATCCTCATAGACGGGCACACATCTAAAGTAAAGAGTGTAGGTAGCGAAGATCGCTAACTAACCTTGGAAGTCACCTGTATGAGTTGGGATCATAATGAACTCGATATTGAATTTCTATTATCATTTGGATTCTATGGTGAAATACTAAGAGTTATAATGTGAAACTTAACAAGATTTTAATTTATGATTAGTTGTGAAAAGATAACCATATGATGATGTTCTTGGAGAAATTGAAATGTATATCATTCTTATAATGTATTCATACCATCTTGTGGTGGGAACAAAATCCACTTTGTGTAGACTTTAATGTGAATCTTAACCTTTTAAATGAAAAAATACTCCCTCTTATTATCCCCTTATCCTATTTTGTATTGAATGTATAGTGTGAAATCAAGTAATCATGTTCTTGACATGAACCCCTAGGGAAAGGACTAGTAGTCTCATGAGCATACTAATGGCCCCATTAATAAATGGGTTACTCAAAAAAATTTAAAAAGGGAATTAAATAAAATAGAATGAAATCATTTTAAGATGAATCAAAATGATGTGAGTGGATCTAATTTTTTAGTTACTTAGGCATGAGAATACTGAGTGTGAATCCCTTTAAACCCTTCTTCAATAAGAGTTTCAGATTGACAAAAAGTATCAATTGTACCTAGAGTTAGAAGCTGATTTTTGGAGATAAGGGATTTCAATCACCCTAGTTGTAACCTTAGAAACATGTGTAAGTTGATAATTGAATGTCTCCTCGTAAGACACACCTAATACTTAATTTTCCATCAATCCAAACCAGGTGGAGTGTGAAATCATACTCATTAGTATCTTGATGGCTAAGTAATTAAATGAAGTAGATGGGATACATGGTTAGTTGTAATAACATAAAAATAAATAGACTAATCTTAGAATTTAAATGCTAATATGAAATAACATGTAATCGATCTACTCTTAAATCAATAAACTTCTTTTGCTTCAAGAGAACCTCTCTTCTTTTAACTAAGATAAATGGAAAATCCAATAAAACATGCAACTTAGAAAATGAATCATTAGAACAAACACTAAAAGAATCATGTATGTATATATCTTCATACCAAAAACCAAGATATGTCATTTTTGCATGATGAGGGAAACAATAAAAATTAGGTGGGATAACTACAAGTGAAATGTTAAATAAAGTAAAGATAATGCAGTCTAGTTATAGAATAATTGATAAGTGACTTCCAATAAAATAAGGTCAATATCGAACTATGAATGTAATAAATATGCAAACTAGGAAATTGTTTTCATGGATGATGCCTATACTAAAATCATAATGTAGCTAAACCATTTTGGCATGTCTTGTCATTTAGGAAAAAGTGGCCTTGATGTGCATTATGTACTATTCATGTTATCTATATGGGATAAGGTTTGTGCAAGCATCTCATGTGTTCTGTGTTGTCTTAAGATATATCTTTTGTTGACATGTGGTGTCATGTAAATAACAACGTAAGTAAAAAAAAAAAATTCTAATATTTTTAGTGTTGTATGTGTGTGTCAAAATTGTGAGTGTTATAAAAATAATGTCTAGGTAGGACAGGATAACGAGGTTGATCGTTTGAAATTTTAAGATGTTTGTAAACTTTTAGAAAGTAAGAAGTGAAAATTATAATAATACCAAAGATGTGACAACTTTAAATTACATAAAATTATTAAAATTATAAAACCCTTATTTATAAGTTATTAAACTTGTTAAAAAATAATCATAAAAATTTTTTACGTTTAAATAATTATATAAATAATAAATTAAAAGTAATAATATTGTTAAATCATTAAAGCTATTTAGTATATTAATATTTATTAGTTTATCTATTCTTTAAATCTTTTTTTTTCTTATTAAATTGATATCTTGATTCATTTTCACTTTTCCTTGGGTCTAATTTAAAATGAAAAAAACACATAATAATAGTTATAGTTGTTTTTAAAATAATAATACATGAATTTTATGAGAAGTAGTATTTACTTGGGATATATATATATATACTATATATATATATATATAGTATATATATATATATAAAACAAGGTAGAATAAGGGGGTCGTGGCTCTAACCCCCTTTTCACAATTTACAAAAATAGAAATAATTGTTTATTCTAATATTTTACACCTTTTAAGAAAAATGTGTACTTGGAGAAAATTTATCGTAGGTCTTGATTTAGTAAAGAAAGTGATTCTAACAAACCCCTATTGAATTGAAGGTAATCAATCCTTAGCTCTGTGTAATAGAAACTATAAATAGTGTAAAATATTAGAATAAACAGTTATTTCTATTTTTGTAAATTGTGAAAAGGGGCTTATAGCCACGACCCCCTTATTCCACATTCGTTGCATTCATTATTAATATTATGATTCTTGGGATGAATTTATGAATTAAACTTATTCAATAATTTTTAATAAACAATTATCCTAATGTTTGATTTAGTACGAAAACTCCATTCAATTGAGTTCTATAAAATAATTGAAATAAAATGTGAAGAAACACACTTATAATATGTGATAATTTTCATTATCACACCACACACTTAAAAAAAAGAATGTGATATTCTAGATTATACATGAATTAATTGTTTATATACCACGTTTTGATGTTTAAGTAAAATATGTCAAGAAGAATCATTCTTGAGGTGCCCTATTTTAGATGTGTTACATAAATGGAATAGGCACCTTGAGAACTATACATGTCATCATATCATACATAGATTTATATAATATAGATATGTTAAGTAGCATCTTCAAGAGTTGCATTGTACATAACATGAGGCTGAAAATAAAGTCAAGAAAAGAATGTGGGTATTTAGTTCATGCATGAATGACCTCGATGAGAACCTCTCCTATTGGTCACTTAAGACTCATATTATTAATAATATGGATCTCTTCCCACATAGTTCATTGGTGAAAAGAATGGTTCTTTCTATATAAGATCGAGAACCCAAGAGAGCATTTGACCCCATATATATTTAATATTTCCTTGAGTCATAAGAATTCCCTCGAAAATTCTATTGAACTACTTTAATGTATATTTTAAACAAATCGAAACCAACAATTTCCAAAATAATCTATTGAAGTTTTCATGGAAAGGAAAAAAATTAATAATCTTTTCTAATATTCATTTGGATCAAAATGTCATTAACATCAACCAAAATGAGAAGATGTTAACATTTATTCCTTTTAGACTCAATATATTAAAGGGGCATCATAGAGGCATTTAAAGAGGGAATGATTTCTCTTCATAGAATAAGTATGGGTAATAAAAATTCTAGGGTGTATAGTAAAAAAAGATTATATGGATTTTATTAGTAAGTATATTATCATGTTAAAAAAATAAAGCATTATTTCATGTGAATAAAAATGTGAAATGTACATCACATGACCTGAAAAAATCATAGAATGAAATGTATATTACATATAGGGGACATTATTTATATTCCAAGGACTTTAGTATTTCTTCATATGCCTTCCATTTCGATTGTAGTTTTCCCTTCTTCATATTTTCATAGCAGTACTATGTAAATGGTGGAAAATATTCATATACTAAATGGAATGAATTTACTTGAGAGACAACCAAAAAATTTAAGCCTGTTCTTTCCCTTTGTTCAATATCAACTATTTTCTTGGAAAAAGTCAAACCATGTGATTTATGTATTATCAATTCCCATACCAACCATACTGGTAAATGGTATGGGGTGTCCCATTTATATGGTTTAATTGGGATGGTACGTTGAGTTCTATATTAAAATTATATTCCAAAGTAATTATCAATATCAACCATTACATATATTGGTGGTTTTGGTGAACCATTACCAAGTGTGTATATTATGCTTGGACTATATCCTACAAATCCAATTACATGACCTTATTCTATCCAAAGATTGAATGTTAGCATAACCCTAATCATGTATGATAAATATGGTGATGATAATAATGATAATGGAAGATGAAAATGACAATGAATATGAAGATTAAAATCATGATCGTGATTAGAGGATGATTATATGGATGAGAAAAATGATGATGATGAATATGATGATGGTGAAAATAAAAAATGTTGAAGAAGACATTGATGAAGATAATTGTGACAATGATGACAAGGACACCAATGAGAATGATGGTGATGATTAAAATGGAAATGATGATGATCACATGACGATGATGATGTTGATGATAAAAAGATAAGAATGATGATAACGATACACTATAAATGATAATATAAAACGTTTAAGCCTCATTCGATACCTAACTAAATGATGTGACATTCGCAATATGAGCACTAATCCTAAACAACATACAACATTGTACAAAACCACACTTTTTGAACCTTAAAATCCAAACATGTATGATAACAATGGTGATGATAATGATGATGGTGACAAATGAAAATCTTGATCACAATTAGATGATGATTATAATATTTAATTTATTTACAAATTCACATATGAATATCGATAATACTAATAAGATTAATATTCATGATGGTGATGATGGGGAAGATGTTGATCTTGGTAATGTTGATGGTGGTGATAATGATGATGACGAAGACAATGATGGTGATGAAAATGAAAAAGATGACTACTATGCCATGTAATTTATAAATTTTAAACCCTAAATATGTAAGATAATGATGGTCATGATAATGATGATGATGGAAGATGAAAATGACGATGACTATGATGATGAAAATCATGATCATGAACTGACGATGATTATATCGATGATATAAATTTTGAAGATGACTATAATGATGATGAAAATTAAAATTACAATGAAGATGATAATGAATACAATTGTGAAAATGAAGAAAAGGAAAATGAGGATAATGGTGATGATTAAGATGATAATAAACATGATGATGTTTTTGATGTTATCAATAACAAAAAACTATAAACTATAAACCCTAATAATGTACTACAATGATGGTGATGTTAATGATGATGATGGAATATGATAATGACAATGACTGTGAAGATGAAAATCATGATCGCGATCAAATGATGATTCTATAGATGATGAAAATCATGACAATGATTATGATTATGATGAAAATAAAAAAGGAAGAAAAATACATTGAAAAAGGCAATTGTGATGATGATCACAAGGAAAATAACGAGGGGTTATAGTGATGATTAAGATGAAAATGATGACGATCATGGTGACTGTGATGACAAACAATTTCAGAATGATGACAACAATACACCATAAGTGATATTATAAAATGTTTAAAATCTATTTAGATCCCTAAAAACTGATGTGACATTCCCAATATTATCACTCATCCTAAACAACAAACAAACTTGTACAATTTTTTTAAAACCATAAGCTCTAAACATGTAGAATAATAATGATGATGATAGATGACAATGACCATAACTATGAAGATGAAAATCATGATCAAAACTGATGATGATTGATAATATTTAATTTATTTATAAATTAACATAATAATATAAATAATAGCAATAAGATTAATATTCACGATGATGATGATGGAAAAGAAGTTAATCATGGTGGTATTTATGGTGGGTGGTAATAGTGATCGAGGATGATGATGACAATGATAACAATGATGGTGATGACAATGACAAAGATGAAAACTATGTCAAAATTTGTAAACCTTAATCCATAAACATGTATGATAACAATGGTGATGATAATGATGATGATGGTAGATTAAAATGACCTTGATAGTGAAGATGAAAATCAAGATCATATGATCTAATAATGATTATATCAAGAATGAAAAACATGACAATGACTATGACGATGGTGAAAATGAAAAAGATATAGAGGACACTGACGAAGACAATTGTGATGATTATGGTGATCATTAAGATGAAAATATCCATGATGATAACGATGCCATTGACGACGATGATGTCACTATAATTACTAATATAATTCTAATATTAATAATAATGATTTTTTATTAATAAAACTTACTCTAAATTATTAATATATATTTTTTGATTAAGGGTGAAGGATGGTTGAGGGGGACCTTTCCCCCTTACAATAAGTACCAATGGATATAAATGCATATCAATGAGGAACACATATGGTTTCCTCTGCTAGTGGAAAAGTGAGTCAATTACACATAAACCAAAACAATGACATTACCAGACACAAAAGTAAACAAAACAAAAACTAGCCATGAGACACCTTCTGATGGGATCTAATATGCATCTTAATGTAATTTTTGAAAATTTTCCATTTCTTCCTTCTGCTTATAGTAGACCAACCTTCACCAATGTTAGAATTTACTTTTTCATTTGTGTGAATCAATATGAAAATTTCAAAATTGTTCTTATCCACCTGGCATTGGATCTTTAAGGAAATGGTCCCAATAAGAGAGGTAGGTAGTGGATCCTTATCTACAGGGGTAGAGGAAGAGATGACCACCTCATTCACAAACACTTCTTCCTTATTTGTTGATCCATCTTTTCACTCACTAGCCAAGTGACTGACAACAACCAGTGACTCAGATCAACATTCTTCCACCATGAGGTATGACTACTAACATTTTTTATTAATATTAATATTATTATAAAATTATTATATACTAATATTAATATATTATAATATTAATTACAACAAATTAATTATATTTTAATTTATTTTAAATAATATTATGTTATCATTTATACATAATATTATATTAAAATTTATAATAAATTTCCTATATTTATTTATTATCGAAACAAAATCACACATATCTATTTTTATTTTGTTATCTTTTAAAGTTCTTCCGTAAATTTTTGTTATGTAATTATTTAAGTGCAACAAGGAATGTTTTTTAAAATACATTTTCAAACCTAGTTTTTATTTTCATAGGCATGACATCAAACTCCTCCACTCCATATATACAATTGTAGATGCCTCTCGAAATAATTACAAAAATTCAAACGATACAAAAGGATATAACCAAAGTAACATACAATTCGATAGTATATTTTTTATCATTCATAAAATATTAATATTGCAAATAAATATTTTTTATAAACATATATGTACAGAATAAGGTAAATAATTCTTTCTATAATTTAGTTTTCCTTAAATTTGGAAAAAAAAAATTGCAATTTATAACTTATTTTTATTGTGTTCTAATCATTTTACACTCTCAACCAACATAGAAAATATTTACATATTCTCTTAGTAATAATGTTAAAAATATATATGATTTATAGTAATAAATAAACTTATAATTTATATCGAAATAAAACATAATATAATCTAAAAAAACTACTTATTTGTGGAAGGAAAATATTGCATTATGTGATATTTCTTATAATCATACAATCGTCAAAAAGAGGAATGAGATACCCTAGATTTTCTTGGATTTCACATGTATATAACTTATTTATTTAGTTCCATTAATGATTTAGATTATAATTAAATTGTAGTTAATATGTATTGCATAGCCTTCATTTTGAGGGAGCTCATAATATTTATATGTATTAGGTGTACTAATTTATTAAAATGTTATAGTAATGAAGTGGTTTTATTATGGTGTTGTTGTCTTGGGATTAAATTATATTTTTTTAATGCATGTTTTAACCATAAATTAATTAAACTTGGTGAGTTTAATTAATTTATATGGATTTCAAGTATTTTAGAGGAAATATATTAATTGAGATTGCATAGATTTATATTTTTACAATAGACAATATAACGATAAAAGAATTCTAGATTGAAAAAAGCAGTTAGAAATAGTTGATTAAGGTTTAAGAAAAGATTTAGCTAATTCAAGTTGACTTCTATGTTTAAAATTGATGAACATTGTAGAGTATATTTATATGATTTGTTATGTATTTGTATGTGAAAATTTAGGACCCCCCATTATAAGGTTGGATTGTACTTTTCTATAAACTTGATCATTTGCATGGTGTTGAACCTGTGGCTAGTGTAAGTACAAGTTTTTTGATATCTATTCGCCTTCCTTTTTTTCATATTTAGATATCTTTTATTTTAGATTTGTCAATATAACCATTTCATTTGCACATATACTTATAAATATCTCTAACTTCCTATAAATAAATTAAAACATACATTGGGTTAAAACAATTTAAGTATAAATAATTTATTCACACTAATCTTAATGGTCAGATCATTTCTAATTCACTAAGAACTACACTATATTTTAGACTCAATGTAGTTATCCTAGTGAATTTTGTGACTGTTCATATGACTAAAAAAATTGATCTAGGTTTTTCCTCATATTTCAACCTTGATACTCAGCTAACATTCCCTCCCGATTGAAAGTATTGTATGAAGACATAAAATTTAGAAATTTTCCCCTTGTGTTATGGTATCTAATATGTTCTAGTGATTCTAGATTTTCCTATCTTATAGATGGTAGATATATAAGTTCTTGCTAGATGATATGACTTGAGACAACCTTTATTTATAGGAGTCTCTTACTTTGAATTTTGAATCCTAGTAGCATATAAGGATGACCCCAAAACATAAGCTACTTAAGTAAAAGAATAATGAAAGGGACGAATTGAAAAATAAGAAACATAAGTAATAAGGGGGAGGAATGTATCACTTGTGTACTGTAATGGAGAAATCACAACACCCCTAATTTATCACAAGCGAATGGTTGAGAGGTAGTTAGCTGTGATTATTCAAACATGGGGTTATACCAAAGTGTGGGACTTTGCAATAAGGATAACCCTCTAGAGAAGGAAAGCTTCCTATCCTATCCTTGTGCTAACTACTCTGAAGTGTAGAGAGTTGTAGATCTAACGCAAATATAATGCTTTTCGAGAGAGATAGAGTTAGAGAAAATGCATGAAAACTAAAACCTACTCTAAGGGAAGATCATGCCACAAGAAGGATGTTGAACAACCTACACAGTAAACATAGCACTACCAAAACCTTGTAATGAAAACAACAACAATAAAAAATAACCTTGCATGTAATGAAAGATTAGAAAGTTGTAATATAACGTAAAAAAGGGTTTGAAGAATTCAAAGATATGATTTTATTACTCTCAAAGTTGATAGAATAAATCACATTTAAGGCCAAACACAGATTCTACATTACAATGTTCAATAGGGAGGTTTAGAATCTTGACAAAATCTCTTACAAACAAGAAAAAGAAGGGAGGAGCATGAACATGATGTCCAACCTTTTAAAAATGAGCCCCTCCTTACAATGTATAGGAATAATGAGAGAAGGGGAGAGAGAGGAATTCAAAATCTTGCGTCAACCTCCAAAATATGCATTAAAATCTTCTATAGCAATGATGGGTGCCACTACAAAACCCATACCTACATGTACTTTTCCTTGTTGAGGAAGAAAGGAAGCCCATACCTTCATCATTTTAGAAGGTAGAAATATGGAAACATATCTCAAAAATTATAGATTGTATTTCCTAATTTTTAATACTTAGCCTTACTAAAATTAAGAAAACACTGAGAGCTTTCTAAGAAGTACTATTTTGTGAAAATATGAGAACTCAATAAAAATTTAGGGCCATCTGAAGATGAGGGTGTCATTCTGAAATAAATGCGTGTGGTCAATATTCTTTTTTTGGACTCCAACCATGCATCGCACCATAAGAAATTTGAAATTTCAAACTTTTGGGATTCGTAGCTTCAAGAATTTTTACTTCGGATCTCGCTATTACTGTTCATTTACCTAAATTCATAAAACCTATGAAATGCTAAAACCCCAAATTCATAAATTCAAACTTCTAGTTTTGGGCTTCAAGTTATGATTTTCTTGCACTAGGGATTAAATGTTATAAAATAACTAAACCCCGATGTCCAAAATTTAGACTTTGGGTGTTAGACCTTTGTGTTTTCAGGGGTTTCAGGTTTTGGGATTTGGTGGATTTCGAGGGTTTCAAGGATTTTGGTTTGGGAGTTCGGATGTTCAGGTTTAGGGGTTTTTTCACCAATTCGGTCATTACATATCTCAGAAACTCCAAAGTCTGAATTTCAAACTTCAGGTTTTGGGATTTTCCCCCTCCATATAAATAAGTGTTCACCACTCAACCCTGCTGTCAACTCTGAGTGCCCAAATATCCGAAGTTCAAATATAAGAATTTGGATTTTGAAATCCTTCGGACCTTTTGAATCCTCCGATTCAGAATTTTTTCCCTCAAAATCTGAATGCTTCCATGTCACTTCAACTCGTTCAGATCAAACCAAAAATGTGAGATACTATGGAAAAAAAGATCCCTCCTTTTTCTTTGTGCAAGGGCATGTTTGTCTAATATCACCAGATGGGAAAAATTGGATAATAGGTACATACCATTGTATAGTCTTGATCGTTTTCCATAGTCATACAATATAGTTAATAAAAGTTAAATAGTAAACTATAAATTGATAAATACATCTTTAACATCAAATAACAATATATAAAATATTTAAGCAAGTTAAAAACTAGAATGCGATCAAGAAATGTAAGAGTAAATAAATAACGACGTGCACCTATAATATCTCTAGATTTTTCATCATTCAAGAATGATATAAATAAAGTTTTCCAATAAGTATGATATAATTAGTTTGTGTGTGTACATTTTCCAACACTTCAAGCTAGTGGATAAAATTTGATAGTTTGAAGGAGAAATGAATTGTGCCTGGTAGATGTGAGATCAAGAGATCTATAAGTAGAGTGAGATAATACAAATAACATGGTTAAAAATATGGGGCATTGATTGACCTGCATGGATATAACAAAAAATGTATTGATGTGAAATGGTGTCTTAAGAGTAAAAAAATTGAATATGTTAATAGTACATTGGAAATTATAAATATTTGGGGGTAATTAATTTCAAATATAGGTGATACATAACTAAGTAAAAAATAGGTGTCTTAGAACCAAAAGTATATATGTGGGAATTAGATGTCCTATAACAAAGGCCAGAGTGTCACAGATCTTTCTAGTTTTTTAAAAAAATATTCTTCTCAACTTGCAAGACCACACCAATACAAATAGATCTAGGTCCCAAAATTTAAAAACCTCGCAAATTTGAAAGGGAATAATCTCGCATGACTCCACTATGCATTGTATGCGTGTATTATTATATTAGTAGTTTGTGATATTTTTAATTTCCCCTACATTTTTAGTAGATGAAATATCTCTATCATTTGTATCTTGGACAATTTAGTATTTTGTGCATATTTTGATCTAGAGCTTAACTATTGATTCATATAGAGTCCTACAAAAGAAATTTCGCTTGCATATCCAACCTATATATTTCACCTTGTGATCAAAGGTATGGAATGAAATGAAATGAAATAATGTGATTTGAAAAATAATAATGTCAAGGAGTAAAAAAAAGCTTTGTAACTCTAGCACAAAATTGGATTAAACTTTTCTAGGGTTTATTACCTCTATACCACAACCTTTTCTAGCTCTACGGGAATTTATTTCTATAGTATCCCCTAGGGTTTATTGCTCTCTAGGAGTCCCCTATATAATGTAATTTCCATCTTCAAACCTAGTTGTTTCAACTGTGGAAGGAGATAGTTGAGCGAGCAATGGCACCGCTGGAGAAACGACCCAAGAAATTCGTCCCAAAGGTATTTCATGAGGTAACCTTTCTCCTATAGATGTAGTTCTTCCCATTCCTATATTTAATGCTTCTTTTCAATGGTTAAAGTAATTTTTCCTCATTGTGTATTTTGTGGGTTGAATCCCCTCTGAAATCATGCTTAAATCCTTGGTCAACACATTCTAGAATCCTCATGGAGTCCTCTGGGGTAACGTTCAAAACATGACCAAGGGTTTCTTTATTTTTAATTTTTCTAACCCTACTAATGCACCCAATAGTTGTGCTAAGCAAGCCACTTGGTATGTCTGAAACTCGCTACTTGTGTTAACACCCTGGCACAAGGACTTTGTGGTATTTGAATATACCGCCCTTAAAGTGCCTCTTTGGGTTGAAGTTCTAGGTATTCCTCTGCCATCTATTGGTGCTCAAATTAGTCTTGCCCCATTTGTCATTGAAATCCCTCAGTTTATGGCCTTTGTCACATTTTTTATCTCCTCGTTTTGGTGCTTGAAGGGTCTTTCCTCCATTTGGTTTCCATTATCAGTCCCTTCCTGGGTCGAGGATCACTTAAAGACTGAAATTTGTTTTTCATTCCTTTGACCATATGAAAGAGTCTGTTACTTGGCCGTAAAACCCTAGATTTTCCTTTCCCTCCATTTTCCATAGTCACATTTTTTTGTCCCTATCTTTTGTGTGTGAAATACACAAGGAAACGTGAGTGGATATAGCTCAGAAGATCATGTTTGAATCTTATTAAATTTCTAAATTCTCTGTCCTCGAAGAAAAATTCTTCTCCGGGCTCAAATGGTGGTTTTCCTGCAATTTTACGGTTCGAAAGGTAAGTTTTCCCCAGCAAATTTTCATCTCTGCATCAGTGGAAACATGGACCTTTTTGGTTGGATGCGTCTCAGCGGGGCACTCTAAATTTTTTTTGGATCGCTTCAACCCAAAACTTGTCCACGTGGAGAAATGAAACTTGTTTGAAAATGCACCTTTTGGTTTGGCCTTGCAGTTGTGCCAAGGGGATAAGTGGAGGATTTTGCTACTTTTCCCAAACTCAGAAAAAAAATTCATGCAGTCGGTATAATTTTGATGGGCCATGAACACGTGGAGGGACCACGCATGTTTGGGGACCGGCCCTTGAGTTTTATTTTGAAGAAGTGCCGGGATGACACTTGGAGGCTTCCGCTCACTTTGCCCTTTGCTTGGAATTTTCAAATGGTAAAGGAGATTGTCTTAGACCCTAAACACATGGATCCTTCCACTGAAGCTTCAAATTTTAACATATTCTACCCAAATGGGACACATGTTGAGTCCGCTCTTGTTTGGGGTCTCTACTTTTAGGGACCATCTCAAGATGTGCCATTGAGACATGTGATAGTTTTCAAATTCAAAAGGCAAGGAGGTAGGCCATCAGAGGCAACTTGGATTTTATGCCTCTTGTTATCAAAAAGATTAAAATCATCAAAATGACCTGCAAGCCTAACAAAGAATAGTCAAAATTTGGTTTCAAAAGTCAATAGCGGAGGTACGGACTTCTGGGGGAAATTTGGAAAATTTTGCTTTTGTGAAAACTGGGTTAAAGTGTAAAAAGAGAGCGTGGTTCCACTAGGACCCACATTGGGACATGTGTCAAGCTCATTTTTCAAAGGCTGGGGGGTGGAGCAAAATGAGAAATTTTGCATTTTTTTCCAAAAGGTGTAAAATGTAAAAAGGAATCCCCCAGGCCCATTTTATATCGGATCTCCCATGTGGATGGTCCAAATTCAAAAGGGAAATCAATGGCAATTGTGCATTTGTATATGATTTTCTGCCATTTTTGCTCCAAAGCTCTTGGGGATGTAAATTTTTATGGTTTTTTTATTATTTCCTAATGTCTCCTACATGCCAAATGAAGAGGATAGTTAATTTGATATCTTGATTTGGTGGGGGAGATTTGAAAACATCTTTTAGCATTAAGGTGTGATCTAACTATCAGATTCAATAATTGTTTCCAATCTTTCCTTCCTTGGCACGCAAGAAACCAAATTCAATAGATAAGAGGAGGAAGTAGTTAGCGCGTGAAATGAAGAGTTCTTCATTAGATGAAATAATTTAATGTTGGAAATATTTGAAGAGATTTTCCCTCTGAGCCCTTGACAACTTTTTTGCAAATCTGATTATGGGAATCATGATCAATATCACAATAAACAATGGTGCTTTGAATGCTTTTTTTGGGGAGGAAAATTTTGTTGTAGATTAAATATTATAAATTTTATGAACTTTTCATGCAAATAGTTGGAGTGTTAGAGGTTGGGAGTGAATTACTAATAGAAAAGTTTGATAGAGCCCATCTTTCTGAGAAACCATCTAAGAAACCTATTTATTTCTTTTGTGTTAAATTTGACCATGTCAAGGTGGTGTCAAGTGTACAACCATTGACAAGCTCTGAGATTGTTCTAGAAAATTCCCCTGCTAATAAATTTTAAAAAAATTAAGTTAATATGTGTTGATTTTGGGAAAAATTGTGTCTGCTTCATTTCTAAATGTATGAAAATAGTTTTTCTTGTTCCCATTGAAATCTTTGTGAATCACACAAGATCTTATCCTCGTGATAGTTTGGTGCCATTTGCAATTTTATTTATTAGAAGAGATTTCATTTGATAGTGAAATAAATAAATTTAGAATCACTCTACTCTTAGCATGATGACAAGATTGTTTGTTAGCCTTTGAGGGTATCTTAGGTGTGATAAAACAGAGGTTGATAATGCTCAATCAAGTTTTTCAATTTGAGCCTTCATTTTGGATTCTTAAAGTTTGTGTGAAAATGTGTTGATGTGGGCCTCCATTAAAGCACACCTTCTGGTTAAAGGAATATTTTAGCTGTTATGAAGAATTCTGTTGATTAAGCCTTCAATTTTTTGTAAAATCTCTCAAAGATCTGGTGAATCAAGTTCATTCTACCTCACCTCCCACAAAAATTCATTTAAAAACAACCAATCTTACCGATGTTACCCTTGTTTGTCCTATGTGTGTACAAATGCATAATTTCTATTACTGAAAAATGTAGAAGCAATCAAGTTTTCATTGTTTTTAGTAGCCTTAACCTTGCTTAGAAAGTATATCCATTATTTGGGGTGACAACTCGCGAGAGTTAGGTTTTTGTTGGATTGATCATATTTTCTTCAAGTTCTTCTTAATAACTTTACAAGGAAGGACATCTCCATCTCCTCCACAAGCAGCAAGCTACAATACGGTCCCCTCACCCTAGTTGGAAGGCACAACCATAAAATAGGGAGGATAGATCAAATCCACTTGAGGGTGCTATCCATTTCTCAACATCTGAGTGACAAAGAGCAAACTTCATTTCTTCCCTAGCTACAAAATGACACACAATATGATCTGCTTGTCTCTAAGCTTCCTGTCAAATTTGTGATGCTCCTCATCTTTTGAGGGACAATAAGTTTGGGTACCAACATTGTTCTGGCACTGTTTTCGGGGAAATTGTGATTGTAGTTCATATTCAGACCATGGTAAACATTTCTTATATGCTCTAAGTGCTAGTACATTGTTTCAACATCATCCTATGTCCAGGCCTGTAAGAAGTGTTCAAAGTTACAAGTGCTATGTGCAATTTTTCTAGTTTCTATAGTTATTGCAGTAAGTTTCATTGATAAATATGGGTAAATGAAGGTTAGATCATTCCATTTATAGTTTTTAGTGTTGACAGACATTTTACAGATCATATTTTTTAGTGCATTTGCACAACTAAGGTAGAAATCCTTAGTGGTGACTCCATGTTGATCTAATTTTTAATAAATACTAGTGTCTTAACCTCTATCAAGTGATATTTGTCACTAATATTTGCAAATATGGAAGGAATAAGATCTTTATTTGCCAAGGATCCTACTAGTGCATTATTTCAAGAGATAGGAAAAACAAATTCATAAGGAAGAAAAGTCTGGAGAGTTGTTGGAGATCAGCAGTCAAGAAAAGAGATCTCCATTGATGAAACTTATCAACATACCATTGAAGATTACCATTCAAGTGCTTCTGAATAAGGTAGTCTTTCTATGGATTTGAATTCTCCATTTGGAGAGGGGCCTTCATTTGAATCTGAAAAAGTTTGCTTCTCATTTTGCCCTTGTGTTTTCAAAATTTGATAGGGTTTTCCAAGAAACAAATCCTTTTGGGGATATCCATTTTGAAATTTATACTCATGGGTTTCAAAGACCCCTTGTCCCTTATCAGTTTGATTCTCCTCTAAGGTCACCTCCTCGAAACAATATGGCCCATCCCCCACCCAGACCTCCATTTTTTGTAAATACCTTTGGTCCTATAAATTTTAGAGGGATGGATGGTTATCCAAATGCATTTCCCCAAGATGTAAGAAACACACTACCAAAGTTCCAAGGAAATAATGCTATAACTGGTGATCAACACTTAAAGATTTTTATCAACATGATGGAAGACTTTGAGATTGAATTTGAAAATGTATATATCGAATTGTTTATCCATACTTTGGAAGAAGATGCAAGGGACTGATATAAATTTTTCCCAGATAATTGCATTGATTCTTGGACGAAAATGAATAATGCATTTATATTACATTATGGTGATAAAACAGACCCTAGGTTTCTTTTATCATAGTTTGAAAATATCAAGAAGGATCATAATGAATAAGTACATGATTTCAACACAATATTTAACAAGAACTTGAGGAGATTACCTGTTAATTTGAGGCCATGTGGTGAGTCATACCTGATAAAGTATTCAGATGCATTTGATAAGAAAGTTGCTTACTATTTGATGGACAAAAACCCTATTAATTTGAGGCAGGCCTTCACCATGGCTCTGAAAATTGAGAACAACATTAAAGCAAGTGGAAAACCTCCTAAGATGGAGGGTGTCAAACTGGTTAACCCCAAAAAACATCGATTTGGAGGAAGTTGTGAAAAATTTGGTAGGGGCTGTTAAAGAAATATCATACAAATTATCCTAGGCAGAGAAAGGAATTGGGTCGAGTTCACAAGGTCAGCACAAGCAACAAAGCCAAAAAATATTTGTAAATCATCCTAAAAATGAGCAAATATCTGATGACAGAGGCAAGGGACCTATTGGATTTGGAAATAAACAACCCTAGGATAGGGAAAATATAATGGTGCCTGATCCTTTGGCCACTAGGGTTACTGTTATTGAAGAAACAAATGTAATTGATTGGTGTGATAGATGTTTCATGCCCCGTGCTCCATGTGAAGTAGATGAGAAAGTAGAAGAAGAAGCCAATGATGATAACATTGATGATGATGCATGCATGATAGAGTTCTCTACAAGCTCACATCAAGGAGCAACTTCAACTGAAGTGATAAGTGCTCAAACTGTTGTAAGTTTTTGGGATTGCATCCACCAGGTACCTCTTCTTCCTTCCTCTCATACTTTAGAAATAGATATTTTACAAGCTTTTCAAATACCTAATAATGAATTTAAATACTTAAGAGCTTTAATGATAAGGAATTATGATGGAGGAATCCCATTTGAGGAGGATAGGCAGTTGTTGATGAAAATTGTTGTTTCCCAAGAAAACAAGTATAACACAAGAAGTAAAGTTATCAAAGGGGCAAGAAATCAAGCCAAACCAAACAAGATTCATACTTCTCTTCATGCCCAAACTTTCAAAAAGCTCGTGCCATCTAATGAGTTTGTCAATCCCCCTTCTAATGCTACCTTGTTAAAGTGTGTTCCTTATGATATTGCCCAAGTCTTGAGTCAGATCAAGATTTATATTCCAATTTTTGAGTTTCATAGGATTCATGAGCACAAGAAAATGCCCTTTGAGTATTTGGGGCTAAAAGAAGAGAAGAGTACCCTAGGCAGAAGTGTAAACATTGTGGATACTCCTCAAATCATTGAAGAGATAAAAACACCACAAGAATTAGAAGAACTAGGTTAACCACCTAAGGTTTATTTAGGAACATCCTTGGTGGAGTCTCAACTAAATGTATATCCATTCTTCACTACTCTGATCATTAAGGATAGATTTCTACACAACTATATGTTTGAATTAGGAGCATCATGTAATGTTAGGAATCTGGAAGTCATGAATGAACTAGATATTAAAGTAACATTAGCATATGGGAAGTGCACTGCCATGGATTCTAGAGAAGTGCCAGTGGTGGGATGTGTGAAAGGTTTGGTTGTACAACTTGCAATGTATCTGGGTAAGAACTTGAAACCTGATGTTGTTATTGTTGATTTCCCAGCCAAGTTGGGTATGTTGTTGTCTAGAAAATGGACTTCAAGTGTTGGTGGGAATGTTCAAATGGATATTTCCTATGCCACCATCTCAATTGAGGGCAGCCTTGTCAAGTTGCATGGAGAAAAGAAAATTTTTCACATCATTGAAGATCCCAACAATGCATCTTATGAAGTGTTTTACACAAGTGTTTATGCTGATAAATTTGTTGGATTTTATGATGGGAAAGAGAACAAAATAGATCAATGTAAGATTCTTGAACAAGTAGGCTCTCCATGGACTTTGTTGTTTGATGGATCTTGTTCCAAATTTGCAAATGGTGTTGGTGTAGTTTTGATTTCTCCAAGCTTGGAAGAGTTTTTTTTTTTAATTTCAAACTGAGCTTTGAGTGTACTAAAAACATTGCTGAGTATAAAGCATTATTGTTAGGTTTTAGAATTTCTTGAAAGAGAATGTTAAAGACATCATTGTTAAGGGAGATTCAAAACTAATTGTTAAACAAATCAGAAAACTGTATGCTACTAAAAATCAGAGAATGAAATAATACAAGCATGTATTCTGGGACTTTATTGAGATGTTTGATTCATTTAATATTGTGTATCATGATAGGAATTTCAATGTTATGAAGAAAAGATTGCAGTATTGGGATATCAGTTTGATAATTGTGCAATGTCCCCATATTGTGAATATGATCTTGAAGTGTTAACAAGGCCATTTGTCACTGACAACATTAAACATTGGAAATTTTTTGATGATGATGCTCGGGTCAAAAAAATTCTACAAAATAAGGGGGATTTTGCTGATCAATGTATTGATTGGGAGGCAATGGTGTGTGCAGCAGAGGGTAAATAAACCTTGTTTGGCAAAGGCGTCATCGAACTGAAAACTAATACCATTCCTAGAGGTTTGGTTGCTCTTAAATCAAACTTTGATAATGTTGATTGCATTATTAATATAAATATAGCAGCCTTAAGGGATGTTGAGGAACATGACCTTGGTACAAAGGAGAAACCAAGGAAAATATGGTTAGCAAGAAATTTGAACAAGGAGGAAAATTACTCCTATGTCCAATTGTTGAAAAAATATCAAGATTGCCTTGCTTGGTCTTATTCTGAACTGAAGGCATATAGAGAGGATTTGTTTCAACATGAAATTCCTTTGGAATCTAATGAAAAGTCATTCAGGATGAAACAAAGGATGATAAATCCACTCATATCTCTTAAAATGCAAGAAGAACTGAAGAAACTAAAGGATGGAGGGATTATTCAGCCTACAAGGTATTTATCTTGGATTGCAAACTTAGTGCCAGTTAGAAAAAATAATGGTGATATCAAGTTGTGTGTATATTTTAGAAATTTGAACAGAGCATCATTGAAGGATAATTATCCTTTACCGAACATGGAAAACATGTTACAATTAGTGATTGGTTCTAAGTTGCTTTCTACGTTGGATGGTTTCTCTGACTATAATCAAGTTGTTGTGAAGGAATCAGAAAGAATTAAGAAAACTTTTACCACTCCTTGGGGAAGTTATGTCTATGTTATAATTCCCTTTGGTTTGATGAATGTTGGAGCAACCTTTCAAAGAGAAATGGATGTTTCTTTTGCTAGTTACATTAATGATTTTATTGTTGTTTACCAATATGATGTGATTGTGTTTTCTAGAAAGAGAAGAGATCACTTGCAACGCTTGGAAAAAATGCTGATAAGATGTAGAGAGTATGGAATTTCACTCAATCCAAAGAAGATCCATTTCGAAGTGCAAAAATCGAAGTTTCTTGGTCATATTGTATCAAAGGATGGTGTCATGATTGGTCTCGAGAGGGTAGAGGCCATCAAAAGGGTCCCAATTCTAAGAACCAAGAAGGGAATTCATTTCTTCTTTTGGAAAATAAACTTTATCAGAAGATTAATATCAAACTTTGTTGAGTTGACCATTCCAATTACTTGCATGTTAAAGGAGGACCAAGTTATCAAATGGGAAGAGGATGTCATTCAGAATTTCAATGGGATCAAAGAAGCATTAAAGCATGCCCCTATTTTCATAGCTCCAGATTATAAGAAGCCTTTTCAAATGTTTTCTTTTACTTAAGAGAACACTATAGCATCTGTCTTGTTGCAGAACGATGATGAAGAGGCTGAGAGGACAATTTCCTTTTTTAGTAAGGCATTGTAAGGGGTTGAGTTGAAGTACACCATTATGGAGAAGTAAGCATTTTCCTTGGTAAAAGCAAAAAAGGTTTTCAGAGCTTACAGTTTGAGTTCTAAAGTTGTTGCTTATGTTCCCCACACCTTGGTGAAAGATATCTGATTAGAGATGAAGGTATTAAGAAGAAAATGTAGATGGGTGAACAAGCTATAGGATTATGACATGGATATCCAAACCAAGAAATTGGTAAGAGGTTTGGGCTTAGCTAAGCTATGGATGAGAGAAACTTGCAAACTATTGAGGTGAATGAAGGAGAAGAAAGAAGGGTGGATGTATTTGAAAGGTTGATGAGTTCTTAATGGTACAAAGATATATATATTTTTATCTCAGACATCTATACTACCCTAAGTATTTAAGTAAAATCAGAAAATATCTCTGAAGTTGGCTTCCCAGAAATATGTCACTACTGATTTTGGGCTAGCTTGGAAGAACCTTGAGGGAGTTAGGTAAGTGCACGAAATTGGGGGGCTAAAAAGTGGACAAGGATGTGAGAAAAATTAAAACACACTCATGTTTTAGTTTGTTTGTCTCAGGAATCACCAGAGCATAAGGCGTACGCATTACATAATGCTTACACGTTATGTTGAGTATAAACAAAAAAAAAAGAGGCCCGAGCCTCTATCATTTTTCCTCCCTCAAACATGAGTTTTAGAGCTTCTTCGTGCCCTCACATTTTTCCATTCAGTTGGATCTCAAGCTCAAAGGATCATTTCTAGATCACCGGGAAGATCTAAATCGACGATGGAACCATAGAGAAGAGGTAAGCACATTTCTTTTCTCAAAATTGCATTGAAATATGATAATTACAGATTACAATTTGAATTGAGTACATATTTTTTATTGTTATAGTTAGAGGTCAAGGGAATCAACCACAAACAAACCCTATTATTCCTGACATCCCTCCCAACACTCCCACAACTGCTCAACATCCCTCGGGTAGTCAAGAAGATTTAGTAGCCCAAATAGTTTAAAACAAAATTTAAATTGAGCATTTAATAAAAAAATGAGGTATGCAAAATCTAAAAAACCCCACCGTGCCTCTCTTGTAAACACATTAAAGGCATTACTTGTTCAAATTGATGTGGAAACAGGGAAAATTGATCATTGGACAACTTACAGAGAGGGTTGTATGGTTTATTACTCCAACAAATTGTCATATGTAGATGTAAAGAAAAATGAAATTTCAAAAGAACTCATATGCACCTTAGTCATGGATCCCTGTAGTAATCTTACTATTTTGTTGACATGTAAATGATTTCCCATCCGTTGGTGAAATAATAATTTGATTATAAATAATTTTTGGGACCGATGGTGGATGGTTTTTGATTTTCCACCTTGTAATAACAACGAGGTGCCACTATACTTTCTAAGGAAACTCTATTGCGAGTTTATCCTCAATGAGATCCCAAATTATTTTGATTTCTAAGATTTCCAGGACTGAGGAAAAGGATCTACACAGGATCGACTATATGCACAACATGCACCTATTTAGTAGGGTAGATTCCCCACACAAAAGCCCCCTCACCCTGAGATTGTTCCTCAAGCAGTGAAGGAGACAGTAGAGATTGATACACTCCGCGTGCTTCATGGGCTATCTACAACCCTTGTTCGAAATATGAGGCATATTTCAGAGCCAGATGCTTGTAGAGGTACATAGAGTATTCCCTCAGGGAGTACTAGCATGAGGCCACATATTTTCTCATCATGTGGTAGCATATGTTTAGGGCTCGAGGAGGATGATACTTTCATGCGTAATGATTTTGGTGCACCTGGTGCTAGAGATGAACACCATAATGTCACTATGTTAGATGTCCTTTTGAGTGAGAAATTTGGATTACATTCATTGGCATCACCTTCATAGGTAAATTTGTTATGTTTTGTTATGTGTGCTACAAAAATTTTGGAGCATGTGATTTACTTATATATGTTAAATTTTTGAAATAATTATATTTGTACATGTACATGCATTGATATTATAGTGTGGGGGATGCGCATCTTCATCCCGAATATAGGTGGTGAGCACCATGCATATGCATACATTCACAAAGGCAATTTAGAATGTTAATTATGTAAAATTTTCACATACATGCGTGTCTGTAAATATATATATATTAGTTTTGAAGTCATGTATGTTCTTGTATGTCCATCTAACTCATGTGATATACATGTTTGATAAATATGTCGACTTCACTAGACACCCCACCATCTCTGCAACAATTAGATAAAGGTGTTGCCGTTGCGATTTCATCTGTGCAACAACTCGCTGAGGTATTCAAACAACACGTAAATTTCGTTAAATTTCCCGTGTAATTCATATTATGTTAAATTACATGTAAGTAATGTCTTTCATTCTAGAATTATTAAATTATGTTAATAATGTCCTTCATTGTGTGTATGCAGGAGTTACCTGCAACAGGGCGCAACCTTGTTCATTTGATTCATAGGTGTGGCGGGGTAAAAATAATAGTTAAATATTGATAAAATTAGTTAAAATATTTTCATTATGTAGATACATGTACTTAGCTCTATTTTTGTTAATTCTGATGTTAGATTTTTTGATCTTATGTGTATGTAGGGAACTTCAACCCCCTCCATTTTGACTTCGAGGGAACGAAATCCTCCATCTTGTTGTCTTTGTACCCTCATTTGTACTGCAAGAGATCCCAATGACTAATCTGAGCATGAGATAAAAATTCCATGTGATCGACAACTTGCTGTAAGTTTGTGTATTTATGTAAATACTTTCATTCTAGCATTGTCTTAAATACATGTTGAAAACATATAAAAATTAAGTTTTGACAAAAAAACATTGTTTGCATTTATAGGCTCATCTACAGGCGAGTATTCAGTGGAAGAGGACTCAAAGCATGGGCTTGGGTGATCTAAAGTGATCTCATGGATCTCCATCTTTTCCTAAGGGAGAGCCTTATTCAAGCAAGGCCAAGAGAGGGATAGATTTTGATGAGTACGAAATATATATGTCTTACATGACATTGTTTTTGTATGCCTATGTGCATGACATTGTATGTAAGCCTATATGACATTTGAGCTTGATGGTATATGACCTATTTGGGCATTTTTGTATTTATTATGCACATTAAAATACTATTTGGAACTTGATAATTTTGTATGAGACCTTAAATTTTTGAGATTATTTTCGCATGAATATAATATGATGTGCACTTGACAATATTTAAGACATTATGAATTTATTTTTCGTTTATTGGTGATGTACATGTACTAGCATTTTTAATGTATAATATGCATCAAACTTTGGAAATTAATATTTATAAAATGTATTTATATAAAGATTTACCTAATATGAGTAATTATTCATTCAATTTATCAATGTGTATATGTGTATTTACCTTACTTATGCTTCTTCTTGCTCAAGGTCTCTTTGCACTAGTTCCTATCTTATCATGCACTTACTACATTCTTCTATGCTTTGTAGTCTTCTCCCCTGTTAAAAAACCCGACAATCATCACAATTTGATGCCTTTCATCTTTTTATATTTTAATAATGTCTCTACATATACATTACTCCAATGCTTGAGAATGTCTCTAGATGCAATGACATTCTGATTCATACACTCAATGATTCTTGATTGTCTAATCATGTCCAATTCGTGTTACTACCTTTAAATCTGTAGGAATTTCAAGTTATTTGGAAATCACATCACACCCTTCACTAGGATTGATGACTAGCCATATCATTTTTAAGGTGATTTTGAAAGCATCCATGGGTTTCTCATAACATAAATTATCAATGAAGGGAAGGTCAGTAAGCCGTAGGCCAGCTGACTCCCATCTAAAACAAAACAAGAAATATTTACTAGGGGATTGATAACTCCCGTGTGTTCTTAGACAGACCCCTATCAAATTCATTCTTAAGCCAATCTAGTCCTTCAGGGCTCTTAAGTGACTACACCTAGAGGGGTTAGCCCTACACTGACTCAGACTACACTATTTCTCACATTTGTAAAGAATATGACATCGAGATAACTAAATGGAGAGGGAGAAAAATAAAAGAGGATTTCATAGAGGGCCCTAATGTGGATCTCTTAGATATGATGAGACGTCTCTAGGTGCCATAGAGTTCGATAAATCACACGTCAAAGATATGGTGTGTTTAGGCCTTAGGGCTCTTAAGCAACTATGCCCAAACAGGGTAACCCGAGAGCATGGGGAGCATAGGGAACCAAAAAAAAGCCTCCACTAGCATTCACGAGGCCATTTGAATCTGTTGGTGTAGTTGGTTTGTTCCCATGAGATTCCATTTATAGTAGTACAACATCTGGAAGCCCTACACTGACTAAGACTGCACTATTTCTCATGTTTACAAACAATAGAACATCAAGAGAAACAAATTGAAAGGGAGAAAACCATGAGAGGATTTCATAGAGGTCCCTAACATGGAGCTCTTAGTTCTAATGAGACATCTCTAGGTGCCACGGAGTTTGAGAAATCACCCATCAAAGATATGGTGTGTTTGGGCCTCAGGGCTCTTAAGCATCTACACCTGGACGGGGTAGCCCAAGAGCATGTGGAGCTTAGGTAACAAAAAAAAAGCCTCTAATAGAATTCACCAAGACATTTAGATGTGTTGGAGTAGTTTGTTCAGTCCCACGAGCTTCCATTTGCAAAGTACAACCTCTGGCAAACCTACACTTACTCAGACGACATTATTTCTAGCCTTTGCAAACAATACGACATCGAGAGAACCAAATGGAGAGGGAGAAAACCATGAGAGGATTTCATAGAGAGCCTTGACATTGAGATATTGGATCAAACGAGATGTCTCTAGGTGCCACAGAGTTTGAGAAATCACCCGTCGAAGATATGGCGTGTTTGGACCTTAGGGCTCTGAAGTGACTATGCCCAAACGGGGTAGTCTGAGAGCATAGGGAGTGTAGGGAACAAAAAATAAGCCTCCAATAGCATTCACCAATCCATCTATATGTGTTGGCATAGTTGGTTTGGTCCTACGAGCTTCCGTTTGCAAAGTACAGCCTCTGGCAGACCTATACTGACTCAGACTACACTATTTCTCACATTTGCAAACAATAGGACAACGAGAGAACCAAATAGAGAGGGATAAAACTGCGAGAGGATTTTGTAGAGGGCCCCAACATTGATCTCTTTGTTCTAATGAGAAGTCTCTAGGTACCACGGAGTCTGACAAATCACCTGTCGAATATATGGCGTGTTTGGGCCTCAGGGCTCTTAAGCAACTACGCCCAGACGGAGTAGCCTGAGAGCACGGGGAGCATAAAGACAAAAAAAAGCATCTAATAGCATTCAAAAAGTCATTTTAATGTGTTTGTGTAGTTGGTTTTGTCCCATGAGCTTCCATTTGTAGTAGTACATCATTTGGCAGCCCTACACTGACTCAAACTGCACTATTTCTCGCATTTACAAACAATAGGACAACGAGAGAACTGGATGGAAAGGGAGAAAACCATGAGATGATTTCAAAGAGGGCCCTAATTTGGAGCTCTTGGTTCTAATTATACATCTCTAGGTGCCATGAAGTCTAATAAATCACTTGTCAAAGATATGGTGTGTTCAGGCCTCTGAGCTTTTAAGTGACTACGCTGACTTAGATGCTGTACTAATGCAAACGAAAGCCCGTGGGACTGAAATAATTACAAAAACACATCCAAATGGCTTGATGAATTATATTGAAGGATTTTTTTCAGTTCCCTATGCTCCTCGTGCTTTCGGGCTACCCCATCCGAGTGTAGTCGCTTAAGAGCACTCAGGCCAAAACATGCCATATCTTCGACGGGTGATTTCTTAGACTCCGTGGCACCTATAGATGTTTCATCAAAAAAAATATCTCCATTTCGGGGTCCTATAAGAATTTTTTTCACATTTTTCTCTCTTTCCATCTGGTTCTCTTGCTGTCCTATTGTTTGTTAACATGAGAAATAGTGCAGTCTGAGTCAGTGTAGGGCTGCTAGATGTTGTACTACTACAAACGGAAGCTCGTGGGACCAAACCAACTATGAAAACATGTCCAAATTTCCTATTGAATGCTAATGGAGGCTTCATTTTGGTTCCCTACACTCCTCGTGCTCTCAGGCTACCCCGTCCAGGCGTAGTCGCTTAAGAGCCCTAAGGCCTAAACAGGCCATATCTTCGACGGGTGATTTCTCGGACTCCGTGACACCTAGAGATGTCTCATCAGAATCAAGAGCTCCATGTTGGGGCCCTATATGAAATCTTCTCATGGTTTTCTCCATCTCCATCTGGTTCTCTCGTTGTCCTGTTGTTTGCAAACATGAGAAATAGTGCAGTTTGAGTCAGTGTAGGTCTGCTAGAGGTTGTACTTTGCAAACAGAAGCTTGTAGGACCAAATCAACTATTCCAACACATAAAAATGGCCTACTGAACACTATTTGAGGCTTCTTTTTATTCCCTAAGCTCCCCGTGCTCTCGGGCTACCCCATCTAGGCATAGTCCCTTAAGAGCCCCGACGCCCAAACATGTCATATCTTTGATGGGTGATTTCTCAAACTCCATGGTACCTAGAGATGTCTCATCAGATCCAAGAGCTCTATGTTGAGGCCCTCTACAAAATCCTCTCATAGATTTCTCCCTCTCCATCGGGTTCTCTTGCTGTCCTATTATTTGTAAACGTGAGAAATAGTGCAGTCTGAGTCAATTTAGGTCTGCCAGAGGTTATACTTTACAAACAGAAGCTCGTGGGACCAAACCAACTATGCCAACATGTCTAAATGGCCTCGTAAACACTAGTGGAGGATTTTTTTTGTTCTCTATGCTCCTCGTGCTCTCGGGCTACCCCATCTGGGCGTAGTCGCTTAAGAGCCTTAAGGCCCAAACACGCCATATCTTTAACGGGTGATTTCTCGGACTCCATGGCACCTAGAGACATCTCGTCAGATCTGATAGATCCATGTTAGGGCCCTCTACAAATGTTTCTCATGGTTTTCTCCCTCTCCATTTAGTTCTCTCATTGTCCTATTATTTGCAAACGTAAGAAACAACGTAGTCTGTGTTAGTGTAGGTCTGCTAGATGTTGTGCTTTGCAAACGGAAGCTTGTGGGACTGAACAAACTATGCCAACATGTCCAAATGGCCAGGTGAATTCTAGTAAAGGATTTATTTTTGTTCCTTTCTAATATTTAAATTTTCTTAGCTTCACTTGGCTTCAAGAATAATAAATTCTCTACTGACAGTGCCAACCACGTGAAGGTGGAAGCTATTTTGGCACCACTAACCTACATAAACACGTTAGTAAGAAATTAAATAGAATTTGAAATCATACAATATTTAAAAATAATAATTCAAGTAAATATTAAAATTAAATTCACGAAGAACGTACCTTTGTAAATTCAATCCAATGAACCAAAAGGATCAACTCTATTCTTGACGGTAGCAAGAATTGCTTCATGATTTGATTCACAAACCTTCCACAGATTTTTGTTTGATGGCCAACCTCGATATTTGATCAATTTAATATTTTTTTCAAGGACCAATTTTGAATAGTGAAGTATCTTCTCATGTACTTCATAGTCTTCAAACAACCAAATGTTTTATTTTTTGATAGGATATCGTCGGAGCCAAGTTCCAGTGACTACCACTGATCCAATGGGATACTCAAGGTATTCACCATATATGACTATGGAAATCAATTTTTTCCCCCTCTACACAACGAGACAGGAAGTAGTTTCGTCCCTTTTCATTAAATTCCGTTGCAATAATTGTAAAAACATGTACTATGTGTTACAAAGTAAAACTATTCAGTCAATTTATAAATACATTAAGATTTGACCATTTAATAATTTATAAATCTAAAACATGGCATGTACATATATGTATGTACCTTGTTACACTACATCAGAGACTTGGTCAAATTCAGGTGATGTTGTCATTTGATCTGAAGACCCTGCAAGTTGTAATGCTTGTGGAAATTGATGTGTGTTGAGTGGAATTAGAGGTCTACAAGTCCATTCAACCACCCACTACTATGACTCACATTTATTCCACACAAAATCAATGGATGATTTACAAAAACATGTCATACACCTAGTATAAATAGTCCAAGCATTTACATCTGAACTACAGAATGATTGCATATCACTTGATCCTGCAACTATCATACAATCTTCAAAGTTTGTCATATTTTGTTCCTCTACCAACCAAAAATATCTACAAATTGTTGATCTCTCTTGAGATTCATGGCCCATATTATTGACACACCAATCAAAAATGCTTTTTGCATCTATAAATTTAGCACCATCCTTGAACTTTAACTCTTCTCTTACAAGTGCTCTTTTCACACATGCTCCTACACCATCATGCTCTCCTTTTCCATGCCCTACCTCAGTAAAACTCTAGATATGTTGTACATTTGGTTCTTTGTGAATCCTACTTAGCCTATAAAAAATCCTTGCATTATTGAATTATGATGTGCAGTTGTCCGACTAAATGTAATGTTGATCGAAACTAATGTTCCTCTCATTCAAGTTTTGCATAAAACACCCGGAAACACACTTGTTCATATTCTATAGAATGTGTTCGATCATCACTGATGTAGAAATGATACTCTCTCAATATTTTTTGGTCTTGCTCACTGCTTTTAGGAGAGTTCATAAATGTTATATGCACGAAAATAGAAACTTGCACTGAGTTATAATATTGAGACTGAACCTCCATTTTGTGGCTGTAATGTGTAATTCTCTGCAAAGTCAACTATTGAAACAATAGTACCAAGTGGGAATGTGTCCTTGCTTAACTTTAATTTTTCATCCAACCATCGAGTTCTACGTGTCTGCCTTGCATACTCATAAAAAATTTCATCTCTGAATTTGACCATATATTCTGATACAGGTAATTGTTTTGTAACAAGCTCACACCGCTTAGATTCTTTTCCATCTTTTAATTGATATGCCACCGATTTATATTTGGTGAAATCAAATAATTAATTTCTTATTGAAGATGTACTCTCCTCATGGATACAACTTTTCAAATTTGGCAAGCCACTGCATACATTGCTCGTTCCATCCAAACATGCTTTGTTAATAAAAAAATTGTCTTGTTGATTTTTCACAAAATATTGTAGGAATAAATTCCCTTAAAGATTTTTGTGGAACATTTATTCCACACTCCTACAACATGATGTAAGTATGCAAAACACTACGTATTTGACAAAAAACATCATAATGCATTAAAAATTCAACATGATGCCTGCAGCAACAAGTGATACGTGAGTGATTGATTTTCACATAAAAGGGTTTGTTCATTTCAAAGAATCTTTAGCTAATGTTAATTTGTAGATTTTCATTTTTAAAATTAGAGAAAATTTCTATTTGAGTCATATCTAAGAAATGTTAATTACAAGAATGTATTCTTCTTTTTACTATATCTCTTCTACTCGGTGACACCCTTGTGTTCTCATTCCAAAATTTTACAATTAATTATTTTAGAATATCAGATGTATTCTTGTCTTTTCATGGAAGTATGCTAGAGAAAGTCCAATAGTCAATGTTATTGACTGATTCATGATGTTTACATCTCTCTATTGATTTCATTAGTGTTTTTCTGTTTAGCTTCAAAGCACCACTTCTTTTTCTAATCAAGTATTTATTAACTGTTTTATCACTTCCTATACAATTATTTTGTGCATGTCGTGTAGCATTACTATCTTTGGTGCATTTTTTTCCACCTACAACTTGGTATGCTTTATATATGTTTTCAACAATTGACACATTTTGATTAACAACATTAGATGTTCTTAACCCCAAGGTCTTCATTGTAGTTCTCATCTTAGATAACTTCATCAATGAAACAAATAATTGACATCTTTGTGTGTCATTTAAATTCTCAAAGTAATTATCCCAAATTCCACTAGCTTTTCTTCTCACATTTCTTTCAGACATTTTTTTAGGCATTGGTTTTACAATGTTTTCATCAATTTCAATTAAGTGAATTGGTTTTCTTTGTGAAATGGAAGGAGGTTTTCTTAGAGGTGAAGATTCATTTACAAGGTTACTTTCTTCATTTAGTGTTTTCATACAAATTTCAGGGTTAACATTTGGATTCTCAAGTAAGGGTTCAACAATTGGATTCATATAAATTTCTTCATCCATACCAACATTATCATTCAATTAAATATCATTATTCATTGCAATATCATTATTCTCTACATTTTCATTATGTATTTCATCCCAATTTTCTAATACATTAGCTACATTTGATATAGCAGATGTACCTTGCCCTGCTTGAATTTTTTTGCATTCTCTTCAATTTCTTTATTCTATTCTCTTCCAATTGCTTCGGTGTCTTATTATTGAATTTCCTCTTGTCCTTAGCTCGATGTTTATTTCCCATGATTAGAAAAACTCAACTAGTGGGGTAGGGGACAAAATGAAATACTAAAAAGTTGTGCAAGAATGTAGAGAATATTGCAGACATAACAGAATGTTTGTAGAATTCTCGTGAAAGATGTGAAAGGGGGGCCAAAATATTTAAAAAAAATCATAACGCATACATGTTTTTTGTTTTCTCTTTTCCCAAGCCATGCCTCAAGGCTTGGGATCTAGTTTGGATCCCCAAGCCTTAGGCATGGACCTACAAAAACACAACAAACAACGAGTTTTTACAAGAAAATGTAAAAATGAAACTTCCTCTTTGAGAAATTAAAATAAAACAATCAATCCATCTTAAAAAAAATTATACCATGATGTAGAGAAGAGTCTCTTCTTTCTTAAAATATAATTTTCCAAATTTTCTGACTAATATAGGATATGTATATTATTTATTTTCTAACTATGCCTTTTTATAGCTATTTTTTGAAGTGTAAATATGTCTATCTTTCATGGTGTATCTTTTTTTTGGGTGATCTAAATTAAAAATAAATTATACTAGCCCAAACTAGGCATAATTCTATACATATTCAAAAAAAATCTAATTTTTGATCTTTTTTGAGGTAGTTAGGGGAGGGGGGGAGGGGCACGTTCGGAGCTCCGCTATTTTTCAAAACATAAATTTTTTGTACTAGAAAATCCATAAATAAAAAAATATTTGCTAAAAATATCTTAAAAAAAGGAGCCCAAACTAGATGCTCCTAGCTATCTTTCCTCCAAAGGGTTTTCAAAAATATTAAATGGTGCTCAAAAAATGGTGGGGGGCACGAAAGTCACTCTATTATGTTTTTTAACAAAAACATGAGCATCTCTTGGTATTTTAGTTGTTTGACCCACTTAAACTTATTTGTTTTCAATAAAATATAGTAGCTTAGAAACTAGACTCAAAATGCTATGATTCATATTTCTACAACATCTTCCAATTTTGAGTCTAACTATTTCAAAAAAATCATACAAGTTGAAGTTTTTTTTTTCTGAAAAATGCGTCCACTTAAGACCCCCTTTTGGCCCCCCAACTTGGTGCACTTACCGAGTTCTCTTAAGGTGCATTACTGAAGATGAAGTCCCCAAGATAATTGTTGATCTCCATGGAGGATTATGTGGGGGGCATTTTGCTAAAAGAGTCATAGCACACAAAATCTTGATGGCTGGTTATTGGTGGAAAAATATTTTTAAAGATACAACTTTGTTTGTTAGAAGATGTGAGAGTTGTCAGCATTTTTCTGGAATACTGAAAGCTTCATGCTCCCTTCCTTTGCATCTGGTATCAATTGAAACCCCATTAAAGCAATGTGGAATGGATTTCATTGGTGAGATTTCAGACCCTTCAAGTGCTGGCCATAATTGGATTCTTGTAGCCACTGATTACTTCACTAAGTGAGAGGAGGCAATCCAAACCAAGAGAGTAACACACCAAATTGTCATGCAATTCATGTTGAACCATATCATTTGTAGGTTTTGAGTGCAAGTAAAAGATTTTGTTGACAGTGCCATGAGTTTCAAAGATAAACCTTCGATGCCAATGTGTAAAGAATATGGGATCAATTTGACGTATGCCTCCAACTATAACCCCCAAGGCAATGGACAAGCAGAGTCCAACAATAAGAATCTATTAAAGATCATTAGGAGGACCTTGGAGCTGAACAAAAGGAAATGGGTTGAGGAGTTGAAGTTTGTTGTTTGGGCTAATAGAATTACTGTTAAAAGAGCTACTGGAAAAAGTCCATTTGAATTGGTGTATGGAACTCAGGCTCTGCTGCCCCTGCATATGCAATTATTCTCATATCATTTCATTTAAAAATTGGAAGATAAAGAAGTCAGTCCATATGATTCTCACATTAACTAGATTTTTTTACTTGATGAAGACAAGAGGGCATCCCACCAAAGGCATGTAAAGTTCAGAGAAAAATTGAAAAGGTTATTTGACAGGAAGGTTACTCAAAGAGATTTCAGCGTTATAGATCTTGTGCTATTATGGGATAGCAGGAATGAAGATAAGGTAAAGCATAATAAATTTGATGCATTATGGATGGGCCCTTACTCCATTGACATTTGATTTGGTGAACATACATTTCTATTTAAAGACTTGGAAGGGAAATTACTCGAATTTTCTATTAATGGAAGGCATTTCAAACATTTCCTTGATTGATTCCCCAGAATCAAGGTGAGCATCATTTGTATAGTGTATAGTTCATTGGTTACTTTCTATCTTTTGTGTTTCTGCTCGTTCTGGTTCTTGGTGACCTAGTTTTGCTGGTTTCTCAGTTTGTTTTTAGGAGATGGTTCTTGTTTTCTGCTCTACAAGCTGACTCCTTTGCCCAATGGATATTTTTGGCACTTGGTCTATTATTTTGTTCTTGTGGCACTCACAGGGAGTGCCCATCCCCGATTCAGAGCTGATGTTGGTGCTCAAATTAGTCTCGCCATGTTTGTCATTGAAATCACTCAGTTTTTGGCCTTTGTCACATTTTTGTCTCCCTGTTTTGGTGCTTGAAGGCTCTTTCCTCCATTCAGTTGCCATGATTAGTCCCTTCCTGGGTCGAGGATCACTTAAAGCCAATTTTTTTTTTTCGTTCCTCTGACCATATGAAAGAGTCTATTACTTGGTCGTAAAACCTAGGCTTTTCCTTTCCCTACATTTTCCATGGTCATGTTTTGTTGTCCCTATCTTTTTTGTCCCAAATAACTGAGGAAACATGAGTGGATATAGCTTGGAGGATCATGTTTGAACCTTAAAACATTTCCAAATTCTCTGTCCTTGAAGAACAGTTTGTCTCCAGACTCAAATGGTGGTTTTCCTTCATTTTTACATTTCGACGGGTAAGTTTTCCCTGTCAAATTTTCATCTCTGCATCAGTGGAAATGTGGCCCTTTTTTGTTGGATGCATCTCAACGGGGCACTCTAAAAACTCTATGGATTGCTTCATCCCAAAACTTGTCCACGTTGAGGAACGACACTCATTTGAAAATGTACCTTTTTGTTTGGCCTTGGAGTTGCGCCGGGGGGACATTTTATGTGTAGTGGAGGATTTCATGACTTTTCCCGAACTTAGACAAAATTTTCATGTAGCCAGTACAATTTTGGTGGGACATAGACACATAGAGGGACCACACATGTTTGGGGACCGTCCCTTGAGTTTTATTTTGAAGAAGCGCCAAGAGGACACTTGGAGGCTTTTGCTCACTCTATCCTTTGCTCAAACTTTTCAATAGCCAAAGGAGACTGGCTCAGACCCTAGACACATGGCGATTTCCTCTGAACCTTCAAATTTTAACAGAT
This sequence comes from Taxus chinensis, assembly GCA_019776745.2. Classification (NCBI taxonomy): domain Eukaryota; kingdom Viridiplantae; phylum Streptophyta; class Pinopsida; order Cupressales; family Taxaceae; genus Taxus; species Taxus chinensis. Next base: position 770,803,872 of record CM034148.1, on the reverse strand, counting down.
TCTACCGGACTAGGACACATGTTAAACCCACGCTTGTTTGAGGTCTCTAATTTTGGGGATCATCTCAAGATGCGCCATTAAGACACATGGCAGCTTGAAAAGTCAAAAGGCGGGGAGGTGGGCAATTGGAGGAAACTTGGATTTTTTGCCTCTTATTGCCAAAAAGATTAAAATCATCAAAATGACCCAGAAGCCCAACAAAGAATAGTCAAAATTTGTTTTGAAAAGTCAATAGCAGAGGTGCAGACTTCTGGGGAAAATTTGGAAAATTTTCCTTTTGTGAAAAAATAAGTTAAAGTGTAAAAAGGAAGCACAGTTCCACTGGGACCCACATTGGGACATGTGTCAAGCGCATTTTTCAAAGGTAGAGGGGCAGGGAAAATTGAGAAATTTTACATTTTTTCCCAAAAGGTGTAAAAAGTAAAAAGGAACCCCTAGGCCCATTTTAACTCTGATATCCCATGTGGATGGTCGAAATTCAAAAGGAAAATTGATTAAAACTATGCATTTATATCTTATTTTCTGCCGTTTTTGCTCCAAAGATCCTAAGGATACGGATTTTTATGGTTTGTTATCATTTCTTGATGTCTCCTACGTGCCAAATGAAGAGGAGAATTAATTTCATATCTTTATTTGGTAAAGGTTTGTAACGTAGATGAAGATCTTAATTCAATGTATTTTACCATTTGAAGGTGTGAAAAATCTAACTATTGGATTCGATTTGATTTTCCAATCTTTCCTTCCTTGGCACACAAAAATCCAAATTTGATAGATTAGTGGAGGAAGTAGTTGGCACGTGAAATGAAGAATGATTCTCCACATTAAAGAATTGAATGTTGGAAATATTTGAAGACATTTTCCCTTTGAGCACCTAACAACTTTTTTGTAAATCTTATTCTAGGATTCACGATCAAAATTGCAAGCAATGGTGCTTTGAATGTTTTTTGTTTTGGGGGGAAAACTCTATTGTAGATTAAATGTTATAAATTACATGAACTTGTCATTTGCAAATAATTAGATTCTTAGAGGTCGGGAGTGAATTCCTAAAAGAAAAGTTTGATAGATCCCATCTTTCTGAGAAACCATCTAACAAACCTATTTATTTATTTTGTGTTAAATTTGATCATGTCAAGGTAATATTTCTGAGATTAGAAACTTTCCCCTGCTGATAATGAGTAAATCTATGTTTGATTTTGAAAAATTGTGTTTTCTTCATTTTTGAATGTCTACAAATAGTTTTGTCTTGTTCCCATTGCAATCTTACATTGAAATATTTGTGAATCACACAAGATCTTATCCTTGTGATAGTTTGGTGGCATTTGCAATTTCATTTATCAGAAGAGATTTCATTTGATAGTGAAATAAACAATTTAAAATCACTTTACTCCTAGCATGATGATAAGATTATTTGTTAGCCTTTGAGGGTATCTTAGGTGTGATAAAACAGAGGTTGATAATGTTTAATTAAGTTTTTCAATTTGAGCCTTCATTTTGGATCCTTAAAGTTTGTGTGAAAATGTGCTGATCTGGGCCTCCATTGAAGCACACCTTCTAGTTAAAGGAACATTCTAGCTACTAAAGCATTCTGTTGGTCAAGCCTTCCATTTTTTGTAAAATCCTTCAAATATCTAGGGAATCAAGTTCATTCTACCTCACCTCCCACCAAAAATTCATTTAAAAACAACCAATCATACCCATACTACCCCTTTTTTTCATGTGTGTGTAAAAATGCATAATTTTGTTACCAAAACATGCAGAAGCAATCAGGTTTTCATTGTCTTTAGTAGTCTAAACCTTGCTTAGAAAATATCTCCATTATCTAGGTGACAACTCATGAGAGTTAGGTTTTTTGTTGTATTGATCATATTTTCTTCAAGGTCTTCTTAATAAATTTGCAAGGAAGGATATCTCCATCTCCTCACAAATCGCAGGCTACAAAAGGGTCCTCTCACCCTGGTTGGAAGGCACAACCATAAAGTAGTGAGGATAGATCAAATCATGTTAAGGGTGTTATCCATTTCTCCACATCTAAGTGACAAAGAGCAAGCTGTATTTCTTCCCCATTGACTACAAAATGACACAAAACGTGATCTACTTGTCTGTAAGCTTCTTATCAAAAATCTTATGTTGCTCAACTTCTTAGGGAGAATAAATTTGGGTACCAACACCATGCATGCACTTTTGATCCACAAATCACCACCTCACTTGGGCGGGTAGTTTTTCCTGGAAACTAGATAATTTCTTACCATGTCTCATCCACAAAAGTGAGTATCAAGTACCCCAGACTGATGTCTCATTAGGATCTCAAAGCTTTTCTATGAGATATTCTTTATGGGAGAAAAATGCTATTCTGTGGCCTTCATGTGTATTTAATCTACCCAAAGGACTTACTTCCATTACCAACATCTGATCACAAGATCAAGGATTCCTCCACTTTATGTACCCATTGATAACTATCATACTTCCAAAATGGAAGCTCCCATAGATAGTCAAACCCCAATTATCAGGATGGTTGGTAAGTTGACTCACCTACATGAAATAAGATCAAAGCATGCAACCCAATCCTACTGGCTCTCATGGCCATCAGGAACTAGCAGTTACAGAAAGGAATCGATTTCAGTATTCCTAGTTCTAAAGAGGTTACAACTGCTGATTAAATTCACTACACTTTTTCTATCTAATTAGCTACTCCCGTTGCTAAAGTATTCTAACGATGCCTTCTGGTGTTGCATTCTCATGGAATAAAAATTATGTTTCTCGCCATCCCCATCCTCGATGACTATTATTGTTCCACTGCTTCTTCCAATTACCTTCTTAGGTGCCATATTTACCCATACATGCAGTGTGGATTCCATTCAAATCAGGAATACAACATTGAGTACGTGTGACCGCAAAAAAGTTAATCATGCAAGAGTTTTTTGCAGCACTAATGCTACTCATTTCTTCGACAATCAATATGATGCCCTTGATGGCTTAGACAGATGTGCATATGGATCTGGACCAAATCTTTCCCATGAATTGTTTATCTTGGAATGTTAAAATGGGTCTTACAGACTCCTATCGTAACTATGTGCTTGAGTAAAACTTGATCAAAATGCAAATCTGTGAAGTTTTTTTTTGATCCCATAAAAACTATAGGTTTTTCAGTTACAGATGGTATTACAAATCCATCTTTCCTACCAACTTGGCTTTCTGCAGCAATCATAAAGTAGGGAATGGGGGATTAATTGTTATTTTTTCTCTCAAATGGAGGCCCTTATTATTGAACATGGTATCAACCCCACCAACCATTCATATGGGTCATATTTAATATTTATGGCATGCCCTTTTGCACCCGGATCATAGATATTTATGCCTTCGAATGATCATGGCCTCTAAGGGTCGATCTGTGGCAGTGAATAGCCAACTCATTCATCGATACCTACTTGGTAATTTTGTGGAAATTTTACTATGGTTGAATTCCCTAATGATAAATGCGGCCACTTGTTCTATGAGGTGGACACCTAGTGAAATGGAGGCCATAGTAGGTTCATGCTAGAAATACAATTCACCCCATTTTTTTATCCTGTTGCATCTCACTTTACCACCTCTCCAACTTGGTACACATGGACCAATTAGCTTCATGGAGGGCAAGCATCGCATTCTTAAATGGAACAACTAAAGGGCCATGCTATTAGTTCAAAATTTATTTAAGTTCAATAACATTAATTCTATACATAATGGAGGTCATGCCTGAATTTTTCCTTTTGGACACTCTCCTATATGATTTCATATCTGTAGGGCATGATGCACACCCCTTTTTTCATAAAGGCCAATTCTTTCTCAATACTGCCTTGATGCTAGCATGAACCTGATTCAATCATATCAAACAAGTTTGGAATTTAGGCCCACAACCAATGTCACTATCAGTGGTTTCATCCTACGATGGTGCAAGAACTTAGAGTCACAAAGAAGTACCATGTTATCTAACTACTCAAACTTCTTAGAATCCCTTATGTTTTTGTCATGCCAAAAATGCCTGGCTACCTGGCCTTTTCCTACTTTTGACTCCATCGTGATATGGCTCTTTCCTCATCTAGTTGAATCATCTCCTTGATACGCTCTTTTAAATCCTCTTCATCAGCTAGACCTCCAGTGTGCGTAATGCGCAAAGAAGGTAACATGTATTCTATAGGGAGAATGACTTCGGCACCAAATACCAACTGAAACGGTGTGTCTTTTTTCAATATGTTGTAAGTTGTTATATATGCTCAAAGAACAACAATCCTTTGTCATCTCAATTCCTTTCTTCCAACATCATAGATTTTTGTCAAAGTCTGGCTCAAAATCTTATTAAAAGCCTCAACAGTTCCATTTTCCTGAGGATGATAGGGTGTAGTTTTATGGTGTGTAGCCATAAACTCATCTAATAGGATCCTGATTGTCTCATTCAAAAAGTGTGTACCCCTATCACTTGTCAAGTTTAAAGGACATCCATATCTTGTAAGGACATTCTCCCATAGAAACCTAGCTAATGTAGCTGTTGTATAGTCCTTTGTAGGTGTTGCTTCTACCCACCGTGTGAGATAATCTGTGCAAGTAATAATATAGTGTGAACCTACAAGCGGTTGGTGAAATAGGTTTGACAAATTCAATGTTCCATTTCTCAAATGGTTCAGTACTAGTAATTGGTCTCAAAGGCATATCATCTATTACCCTAGTTTTCCTTGGCACTAAAAATGATCACACGCTTTACAATATTCTGTATAGTCTTTATACAATGTCTCCAATGCATAATCCAGTAAGTAGGATCTTCCAGGAAGTCACATCACCTACATAATGGCCTCTTGCAATACCACCATGTGATTCTTCCATAATATACTTGCGCTCATGCTCTAATACACAACGGTGTAATACTTCATCTCTTCCTAACTTGTAGAGGTCACCACTGATTAACATAAACGGTGTTGTGTATATAGCAAGCTATTTTATTTCTAATGCCTTCATTCCTTCTGGTGCTACACCAGTCCGTAGAAAGACAACAATGTCTTGTAATTCTGATGGCATGCGTTGTAACCTATATAACTATGCATCTGGCATGGTTTCTTCAATTTTCTGTGCTTCTTCTCCTGAGTTGATTCTAGATAAATGGTTTGGCTTAGAAATTTCCCTGGTTTCACCACAACTATGAAATCAAACTTGTGAAATAGGAGTATCCATCTACATATGCACCTTTTCAAGACTGGTTTGTTCACCAAATACTTTAATGCCATGTGATCTGTATAAAACACAAATGGTGTTTCTAACAAGTAATGTTGAAACTTGTGCAATGCATAGATCATGGACAAAGCTTCGCGCTCTATAGTTGTATAATTTTGTTCAACATGAGTTAGCTTCCTACTAGCAAAACAAATTGGATTATTGACAATACCTTCTCCAGTTTGAGCTAACATAGTGCCAATGGCCATGCCAGAGGTGTCCACATGCACATGAAATGATTTATCCCATGAGGGGAAGTGCAGAATGGGTGCAGTAGTAAGTTTCTCCTTAAATAATTCAAACACGCACTGCTACAGTTCTCCCCAATAAACTATACATTTCCCCTTGAGTAATCCTTCCAAGGGTGTACAAAATATGGCATACCCTTTGATGAATTTTCTATAATATCCTGTATGACCTAAAAATTTGTGCACCTCACTTTGAATTGTAGGCACTTCCAGGCCTTGAATGATTGCAATCTTAGCTAGATCAACCAGCAAACCTTCCTTGCAGATTATATGTCCTACCCTATTCCAAATGATGTAGGAAATACACAGTTCTTGATGTTCAAAGATATAATCAATTGTCTGCACCATTTAAACATTAAACGTAAATTGTCACAATGATCTTTCACAAGCACATATACTGTCCAATCATCTAGGTAGACCTGTAAGAAGTTATGAATAAAATATTTGAATACCTGAACAACTATGCGTGAGAATACAATAAGTGCATTTTTCATTCCAAAAGGCATCACAATATATGCAAAACTACCCCATTTAATAGTAAAAGTTGTCTTTTTTTGATCCTCCTGAGTAATCCTAACCTGATGATACCCAGAAAACACATCTATAAAAGTATCTATTTCACACCCTCCCACACCTAGTATTTCCTCAGTGACTGGCGTAGGGAATGGATCTATGACGTATGCAACATTCAACTCCCTATCCTCCACACATATTTGAATTCATCCATCCTTATTGAAACTAATCACCATTGGACTAACCCATTCACACTCATCAATGGGCTTGATAATTCCAGATTCCAACATTTTATTGATTTCTTCTTTGACATTTTCGTGATAAATTAGGGTTCATTCTGTAAAGCATCTTTCTAACTAGGCATGCACCATCCTTCATTTTTATCTTCATTTCTCCAAGTGATTCATGTATGCCTTTAAGTTCATGATATCCTTGAGAGAATAAGTCTTGATAATCCCTTAGTACCTCAATGATCTTTTCCACCTCCAAGTCTTACCAGTAGTCTCCAATGATGGCCTCCTTAGGCTCAGCCTTCGAACCTATATTCACCTTCTTTGTCTTCATGGGTTTGTGATAGGTGCGCGTATCCTTGTCTGCATTATCCAAAACCTTGCACACCCCTTGTGAATGTTCAAAATCAAGGTTATCAACTTCCTCATCATCCACGATATAAACAATATTTCCTTTCTCTTTCTCAAGGAAAGCATGTGCAAGTTGTAATGCTCATAACTACTAGAACTGGAAAAATGAGGATGATTTTTTTAAAACATACATATAAATAGATTACACAGCTGCAATTGTACGTATTAATTTAATCAAATTCTTTAAATCAAATTTACTCTTTTGATCTATCTGATAACATCCATGTAATCCATGTGCGGCTAAGAAGGGTGTATCCAGATTTCCATGATCTCCCTTCGCCACTACTTCGAGAGACAATGCTTACTAGCATTTTGGCTCAACCTTTTTCAGGTCACGAGAACCATGTGAAAGTCCTTGGGTCTACCACGAAGCTAGTTTTCTGACTTCATATTCCATTATCTAACCATTGCCTACCTCATGTTTAGTGTTCAACTTCCCATGATCAGGTTACTATCATTTTTAATTTAATTGGAGGACTAGGTGATCAGACAATGCACAACCATCAATGCATTACTTTGGCCAAAGTTTTCCGCCATACAGGTTATGGCTAAACTCAAGACATGACACTAGTCTTATGATTTTAAGTCTTCCTCCACCTCACAACCATCCCTTTCACAATTATCTAGATCTTATAGTTTGTATTTACTTTATTTCCCATTTAACCTATCTTGCAATATTTAATATGGATATAAATGCCAAAGGCCAACTAGGATTATCATGAGATAAGTACATTTGTTATGCTGAAATGTATCTATTTCAGCATTTCGCATGTACTTATCCCTTAATATGCCTAATGGATCTTTTCATCTATTTATCTTCCCATTTAGTTTCTCTTTTCCTGATGCTTGGTTTTTTTAACCTTAAATTACCTTTTACAACAATACTCTTCCATTCTCTATACAACAGGATTTACAATCTTATCATATTAATACCAAGTTTACCGAAAAGCCAAATTAAATATATATTAAAACATGTATATTTAATTATTTCTTCGATTAGCTACACCACTAAATAGCTTATTTAATTTAGAAATTAAAGACAATTGATTGTTACAATAAATGCCCAATTATCGGCTTCATAAATTGACAACTATCAAATAAATAAATTTAACAATTTATTATAAGTAAGATTTCTTACTTCTAGTATTTATCATTTACTCATATTGAGATATTATTACATACAAGGTAATCATCTCTTTATTAAAATCATAAATTACATATGTCGTTAAGGCGAAATAAATAACTATTACAGTAACTCTCACATAGTGAGGTTTCAATATTAACAATCGGTCAAAGAGCGCAAGAAATTTAGTCAAAATTCTAGGATATCATCCTTCTACAAATTGAAATCCAAGTATCTCATTTAGATCCATGCTACAATAAAACTTCACAAGACATGAGTTTCTGCATATCTGAACGTGACGACTAATTGTCTTACAAGACTGGAGTAGTAGTATGTTGTCAGTTCAAAATGAACTGGCATGAATATTGCCTCCATTTTCTAATGCAATTATTTATTAAAATATGAAACGATATACATGTTATTTTATAAAAAAATGTATGGTAATAAAACGGAGGATGTATTATTACATGTTTTCCATCAAGATAAAACTATGAATGTACACAAATAGAACAACCAATTTCTATTTCAGCAATCATTTTTCACTCCAATCACAAGGATCAAGACATAATCAAACCATAATCATTCAACATCAGAATTCTAATTAAACCAAAAGAAAATCATGCTTTACATGGTAAATATTCACCTATTATTTTTCTTACCTTCCAATTAACAATCAGCTTAACAAAACTGTCTGAAATCATCATTTCCAAATACCAATTAGACATATTCCCTCTAAGTAATGATCATCTCTATAAAATGCACAATAACGTTTTTTTAAACAATCAAAATACATTTATATATATTTATAGGAACACTCCAACTAAACAGTGTAGAAACACCTTTATTAAATCATTTTAACATGTTCTTTCAGGTAACCGACAAATCAACAAAACAAACTAACCCACACACCACAAGATGATAATTTTGAAGTCTATTTGCATAGAATAACAACAATAAGTTTCTAACACTTCTAGTTACGAAATCCTTTAAGAAAAACAAAGTCATCTTACATAGACTGTTAACACTAATTTATTTTTCAATCAGGTAATAAAATTATACCTACAAGCAAATCAACTTGTACATATCTAAATTGGTTTGTTCCAACATTAATTTATTTTTCTGTTTAGAAGTTATTAGAATCCGGAAGTAAATATATCAGGCAAAATTATGAAATACTTGGTAAAAATATTTTTCACACTACCCAGAAATCATTTTACTCATAAAAATAAATTATTGTTTGACTGTAATAAAACCCAGAGGCATAAATCGATTTGTGTTTCCAGAAATCCAATTTAAATAGAAAATAAAATAATATAAAAATTGATTAGGAACACCCATCTATGTTTTTTATAGGTTTAGCTAAAACCACACAAAGGAAACTTAAGAGAATACATAATCTATGAATTTCCTTTTTAGATTTCATTTCCAAGCAATTAAATCTAAAGTTTTCCACAAATTAATTTAATTGCCATTTAAAATAGAATGTGTATTTCCTCATTATTTACAAATAATGCTATAGAGAAGGGAGAAGATATTCATGCCTGAAGTAAACCCAGAATCAAAAACCTCTTAGTCTTCTAGCTCCAACAAGTTGAATCCTTCCTTGCTCCAAAACTCACGCAGGTATCCCAGAAGAGAAGAATGAAAACAGAAAAAGGAAAAATAAAATAAAATATAACGAAGAAACTATACTATAATGGAGAATTTTTTAGCTTCCCAATATTGCTTCATGCATCAATACATGCCACATACTTGGTGTCGGATGAAGGCGCGTCCCTTTCAAAACTCTCAGATTTTAAATATTAAAATATTATTATTATTATTCTTTTTAACTTTTGATTTATATGCCAATTCCTTTTAGGATTTAAATATATAATTTCAAACATTAATAATGCATTTTTTAAAAATTTTATTTTAATTGATACCTAACTTTAATGGTAAAATTAATCATCATACTATAAGTCCACATATTGCCAACAATATGTTATCATAATAATTATTCGAATTCCCATGTTCCATATAAAACATTCAAACAAATGAAAAATCACCAAGTCTGTAAATAATAATAATTCAAATATTCTCATAAAGATGGTTTGATATAGCATTGTCAAGTAAAATAGAAGTAGTATTCATCATGGTCATTGCAAAAGCCAAACAAAACAAAAGACGACCAAACCAATTAAAAATAAAGTAACTAGAATACAAATAACCAAAAGATTCACTATCATTTATGAACTGTTTTACCTATGATTAAGGCCTAATCATGTTTTAGGAAGGATCATCAAGGTGGGTACGGGGTTATTCGTTCTGCAATGTCATGCCCTACAGCACAAGATGTGGGTCATTGATATGATGAATCAAATGAATTTTACATCCAATGATGATCTCGTCTAATCCTTTTTAGACTTAACCGTAGTTAATTTAACTCATAAGAAATTTCGGGATGTTACATACTCCACCCCTTAGAATAATCATCATTTCGATGATTTCAGGATAAGTAGAAAAACTAAACCCATCATTCATTTGTGGCATTAATATATTTCAAATCAGCTTAAAATTTGTATCAATATCATTTCAACTAAATCATAAAGGTCACAACATCCCTTATACATCTAGAAAAATCAGTCACATAATCTGTAGACATAACACATTACTTCTTAAATGACATATTTTCCATGTTCATTAAAAAATCTTCAATAGTAATTATTCATCAAAAAGTACCTTAGTTCCAATATTTATTTGTAAGCTTATCTACATGATTTTATTATCTACCTCTTTACAGTAATACTGAATTTAGCACTATAACAAAAATATATTCTTAAAAATCAGTCAAACAGATGCGGAAAAGTAGTCTAGATATCTTCCAGATTCTCCCAAGTAGCACTTTCTTCAGAATATTGGTCCCATTGGATCTTACATTGTGAAACCTCACAGTTTTTCAAGTACAATTTTTGGGTTTCTAGTATCCTTATAGCCTCAACCACGATTAACCTTAGAGCCTGAACCTACAATGAATCCCAATTAAGTACATGTATAAAATCAGGTACATATTTCTTAAGCAAGGATACATGAAATACATTGTGCATCCTGGATAGATCGGGAGGCAGTGCTAGCTTGTAGGCTACTGGTCTAATGACATATAGGACTTCAAATGGTCCTACAAACCTAGGAGATAGTTTGGCTGACCTGCCAAATGAAATGTTGAACTCTTTTTAGTAGTTTGACCCTAAGAAAAAATTTATCTTCCACGTTAAATTTTCTGTCAATTCTTTTTAAATATGCATAACATTTGCTAAAAAGTCTATTTGCGGCCTCTTTCAATATTTTTTGGATTGATTTTAACATATTTTTCCATTTCTGACAGCATTTCAGGTCCAATTAGTACTCTATCTTTAGGAATTATCCCAACTTATAGGTGTTTTATACCTACAACCATATAAGGCCTCAAAAGAAGCCATCTGAATGGAAGAATGGTAGGTGCTATTATAGGAGAATTCCACCGAGGGAAGATACTCTTCCCATTTGTAAGGTTTATCTTATGCTTAAAAGATAAGCTTACATGTACAGATATTTTGTTAAGGTATGGAATATGATTCGTCAGAGTGGATTCTCTTATCCTATCTTAGAGGATAAGATCACATAAGCCTAGGTTTAGGGTTCTATAAATAGAGAGGCCACCCCGCTCTAGGTTTAGCATCAGACACCCTATATGTACCCTTTTTCTATTCATTGTAGGAAGTGTGCAAAGGACACTCCACAGTTTAAAGGTGTCCTCTGAAGCAAGCTTTGTTTCTGTTGAGCAAGTTCTTCCATTACTTGGTGAATCAATTTGAATTTCACTTGCTATCGCTGGAGCTTGTCACAATTCCATTGGATATTACAATTACTTTGTGGTACCTCGTTTCCGATTCATTCTCGCAAACTCTTTTCATGGTATCAGTGTTACACAACTTGTTTTCACACCAATTACAGCCTCAAACTAAAGGTTGTGCATTAGTAAATAATCATAGCATGTTAATCAGTTCCCGGTGAAGAATACACTTGCCGGATTGGATTGAGGTATACACCAAATCAGACCTCTACGACTTCAAATGGAAGTAATTTCACTAGGAATAGTATTGGCATGACTATCACCTTCATCCCTAAATACTCTTTTAAGGTGACGAACCTAACTAAAAATCTGGTATCTCACATGCATTAATTTTTTGTCAATCTCTTTTTAAAAGGCTTCTATAACTTGTGGTCGAAATGTGGCATCTATCATGTTAATGAGACTACTGACGCCAATATCCTCTTGCACGATGGAGCCAAGTATACACCTAATTTTCCAGTGCCCCACGACATATTAAGACAATATTGACAATTAGTATCTATCTTTAGGTTGTTCATCCCAAACTTACTTGGTGTTCTACACCAAAGAATCCATCTAAGGCCTCATTGAAATTGGAGCCATATGAATGGAAGAGTGATAGGTGTCTACAACAAGTGATCCATTGTAGGAAATAGAAGGTAATATCTTCCCATTCTGTATTTTTTAATTCCATGCACAAATAGATGTCTCTTATTATTATTTCTTATTAGAACAAGGTTGATTTACTCCTTGAGGAAAACCATCACTGGCTAAGATGATAGGCAGAACTTATGTTCAGTTTTGTCCCTGAAGTCAATTTCCTTACAAAGTCTGCCAAATTCTGGATTGATGAACCTTGATGTTTTTGTTTAAAATTATTATTTCTGCATCACGCATGTAATGGGATAACATCTTGAACAAACCTGATATTACTCTTTAATATGGGTCAACTCATCATTTGACCAAGCCATGAAACCTTGCTGTAAAATGTTAACATTTTAATTAGAGCTTGTCTTTTCATCCTACAAGTCATAACATCTACTAATAAAAAATAGGACATATGCACTACAGTTGGACAAAATCCAAACTTAAAACTTTCCACTTAGGTCTCTTGCATTGTTGTGAACAATATAATTGTTTTGCTTCATGTGAATTTTCAACACATGATCTTGTCCAACACCACCAAACCTCTCGATGAGACTTATTTTTTTCATGAACCACCTCACTGTTCCATGATCACATTTCCTTACCAGTCTTGATTTTTAGCAAAGGTCTCTAAATCAATAAGTTGGTCCTCTTAGACTGTATCTGAGTACGGAACATCATGAAATTCTCACAATTTGACTATCATATTTAAATGAGCTCTTTACCAATCTATTGGATTTATTCTAGTTGTAGATGGACACGAAGAATCACCTCATCAATATCATATACTGTAGAAAGGATCATAGATTTTTTTTTACTATAACAAGTTTCATGAAAGTTGTTTTAACATGATCTATAATAGGGGTCATTGGTAATCACCACTCAATATTGACTATAATATTATAAAAATTAAAAATCTCTATTGTAATCCCAAAGCAAAAATATACTTTGTGCTACTTGAGGTATCTTCCACCCTATTCTCTTTGTGCCTTTAATGTAATTTATCTCACATAGTGTATGATAAATTCTAAATATCCACTGACAATGTCTCTAATTTTCGCTACCTTGGAAGTCAAATTCAAACTGTATCAACAAATGCTTCATAGTTAGCCACAAGATGATTTGTTTTGCATTTCAAAAAGTTTGCTTGAATGCAAACTTAAATGTAGCCTCCATACTGTGGAACGCAAAATACAATCGCAGCAAGCTCCCACCCCTTCTTTTGAATAATTTACTCCATGCAAAGGACATAGTTCCATAAGTTCAAAAAAATACCACATTACTAACTTGTGAAAAGCAATTAGGATCCCAATCCTAGTTCCCTAATAAAATAAGTATTTCACCGAAAAATTCCACGTTTGGATCCAGAATCGTCAACTACCAGAAGCACTTGTGATTTTAAAACTCTCTATAGACTCCTCAATCAAGGCTTCATAACACTTATATGTCCCCACAAATGAATTTACGTCATCCTCCTTTTGCAAAGAAGTAATAGGTCCCACTAACTTAGACATGTCCATTTACAAACTTATACTGATCGTAGCCTAAAGCTGGACCAGTTATGTGGAAACACCTCACTTCCCCGGAGGAAAATCCTAACAATGCTGGCCATTCAATTGTAAGGAAATTACTAAGATAAGAAGCGAGATGAACCACTGAGATTCCCTCTTTATTTATTACCCCGCCATAAGAACCTCGCTAGAGTTGTATGGCATAGAAATCTGCACACTACAGATATATAAATCCTTATACCAATTATCATTTCATGAAAATCAATGGGATTATATTCCAATGATCACTCAATAGTTCTTCCTCATACAATTGGAGTATATTACCATCCATATCATCGAGTAAGAGTAAGTATAAAATTGATCTACAATTAATCGAATTTAAATAAACACTTTTGTTCCTAGATCATAGTTCAATGACATCTTCTACTTATTTATTCAATTGTTAGAACAAAGGGCAAAAGAGGTAGACTTGTAAGGGGCATATATTTGGGCTACCAAGGAGTTTTAAAAATTATTTTTATCACTTGGGATTCACAGTTGATGATACAACCCAATCTAGAGGGACTCTTATTTTGGAAATTGACCCATTATGGCAGCCATTTGATCACACACATCATCGATTTGAGGCAACGGATACCGATTCTAGACTGAAACAAAATGGAATAAACATATGGGATGCATGAAATAAAAACTTTGAGGGTCCCATAAGTGAGTTTTTTACGAAGATCAGCAGACTGCACCCCATGGTGAGTATTTCTATTTGGTCCAATCACACTCAAGGACTTTTAACTTGTTGCTTTTTTAGCTTTCATTTAGAACTAACTGCAAAGAGTTGTTATCCTTGACCACACTAGTGCCTTAGAAGATTGATACCATTGCTGGTTTCAAATCTCTATTGTGAAGTCAAACTTACCTGCCCTTTGTTAGTTGTCTGAGGCATTATATTCTTTACTAGAAACACATCAATAAGATCTTTATTAGTATGAGACACTCTTTCTCATTTGGAGCTTCCTTGAGAATATTCCTATCCCAAATTAGGATATTTTTTCTCCATATAGCTTATAGCTCACTTCGCTTTGCCTTTTTTAGCTGAATGGCATTAATCTAAGCCTAGTGAGGAACTGTCTTCATCTGGCAGTCACACCCCCTGAATACTTCCTTGATCTTTCTGTTGATCATCAAAATATGTAAAAATCATGTACCGAAGTACTCCAATATTGCATTATGTTGGACTTAACCAATGATTGAAACCTATGACCACATCATAGGATCCAACATGTGCCACATACAAATTTCAAGTCTATGTTGTGAACTCACTATCACCATTCTAGTCATGCACATGCAGTAACAAAAAAAAAATAACACAATGTACAAGGATAAAGCCATACTGTACAATCCAAGTGTGTTCTATGTACCCAGCTCCTAAATCTGAGTAATTTCATCCAGCTACTTATAGTGAGTGGATTATGACATTTCTCTTGAACCATTTATCTAGTTAAGTTCAATCCTTCTTTCTTTATGAACCCCTTCTTCCCGAGGTTATTAATGGGATCTCATATGTGCATACCTTTTATCTTGATTGTGTAGTTATGGACATTTATGTATTAATCTTATGTCTAGGTTGAAGGTAATCCACTCTTGTTGCAGGAAATCTCTATAATACATGATTTTTAAATTGCTCCTCATAATTGTGGATCTAACTGTCTATCAAAATGATAGTGAACTACTTGTTTATTAATTTCTCACCCAGGATGGATAAGTTTCTACATCAATCTCTATTCTAGCTAAAACTTGTTTCTTAGATGCTAAAACTATTCTCAATATTAATCACAACAGTTATACCATAGATCTATTCCTCAAATTCTATTAACAGGCTTCACCTCTAAGATAAAATCCAACTTTTATCCATGCAAAAGATTTACAATGTGGTTGGTATTAAATAAATTGCTTTTTTTCCTTCTATTTTCTTTGGTAGAATCTCATCAAATTTATTGTACGCAACCCCGCTCCACCTTGCTTGATACTGTTTTCCAAGATAATGTTTCCATTCGAGGCATGGCTTCAATATTCATCTACCTTGTGACCAATTAGGTTTAAAATTTTTGTTTAGAAAGCCGACGGAGTGAAAAACTTGTTCCACACAAATCTATAACTTCTCATCTGTAGGTTTGACCTAAGACACGTACATAGGATCCAGTACTTTCCGTGGCATTGTGGGGATAAGAAAGTGTTCCCAATGCGAAGTCTAAAACTGCCAGTACTTCCCTTGGAAAATCAGCATTTTGGAACTTCTGCTCATCTTTTCATCAAAGTATAGACTGCAGAGAACACATCATTGATTGGCCAGTAGGCCTTGAACTGCTCACCATGTGATCATAGAAGAACGAAAGTTCCTAGCAAGCCATAACTTGAAAAGTATCAAGGAACTTAGAAGGAAAATGGAACTTACCTATTTCACGGAAAGGTGAGAAATTTCTGTATCTGATGGAGCCATTTCGATACTCAATGTTTGTCTGGTAAAGCCACATGTCAAAAATTCATTTAAGTTATAGGAAAAAAAGTTTCCATTTTGGAAGTTAGCCAAAAGTCTATGATGCCATCCCCAGAGAGTTTGTACCATAAAAAAGTAGGTGATATATCTTTAAATGTCCCTGGTATCAGCCACATCAGAAGTCTTAGAGGAATATGAACCGACTTTCATTCAGAGAGCTCGAGTTGATCATGATGCAAAATTCCCACACTTTGAAAAGCTCATGTTATTCTAGTCACACTACAGATGTTGTTCACCCATGGCAACACACTCACAGGTTTATGGGTGGTGCATTCAATAATTGTATAGTAGGATTTATTATAACTTAGTTCAAATGATCATATCTGTAGGTCACAAACATCATTCATTTACCAAGAAGGATCCAAAAAATACAAAAAAGCTCTGTGGAAGAGAGCCTCAAGGTGGTAAAGTCTCCTATTTTCCGTATAAAAGCAGTGACATAGTTTTTTTAATTAAAACGTTCCCAACCGCTCCCATTAGAATTCCAATGATGTCTGAGTTCCTATAAATGTAACCCCAAAATAATCAAATCATCTGTAATGCTCAAAATTACTTTTTATGGGAAAATGAGGATTTTTTTTAACCAACATGACATAACTTTTTCAAGATTACACAACTGCAATCTCTGTACAAATTTATTTAATCACAATTCTTTAAATCAAATTTGTCTCTTTAAGATCTATCTGATAACATCCATGTAATGCCATGTGTGGCTGAGAAGGGTGTATCCAGATCTCCACGATCTCCCTTCGTCACTACTTCGAGTGACAATGCTTACTAGCATTTTGGCTCAACCTTTTAAAGGTCATGGGAACAATGTGACCCAGTCCACTATGGGCCTACCACAATTGCAATTTTCCCGAAATTAGCATATTCTGAGTATCCGATCGATTGTCTACCTCGTGTGCAGTGATTGTTAATTTTTCATGACCAGGTCTCTGGGCACAATTTTTGGTACTTCAGACTATTGCATGGGATTATAGGTTGGTCAAACAATGTTCATATTTGATATCTTTATAGAAAAACTTGATAGCCAAAGGGTTATCCACTATTCTTTTTTTACCCCTTACTTAAAGGCTCTTTACAAATATTTTTGAAATAATTCCACACCTTAGTTGTGTGGTCGTAGTTGCTAGACAGGATGCATGGGCTGCCCTACCATGCATAGATCTTGTCCTACTACAGCAAAGAGATGACCAGAGGCCATTGAGCGTTCTTTATGAGATAAGTCTAATGAATCTTTTGACCACTCGTATCCCTTATTCATCCCCCTCACGTCTCTTTTTCAATGATGTTTCCGCATTCTTTAACCTTAGACAATTTGCTTTCTTACCAACGTTTGTCCTAACACAGGCAGGATGCTCTACGCAGATAGGATTGGTACAATGCTTGGAGGTGGAGTACCTTGATAGCCAGGTGGACCGAGAGAGGCCGAGTCAACGTTTCCTCTTTCCACATGTATATTCCCCTTATTCCTTTGATTAGCTACACCACTAAATAGAATCTTGAATTATTTTAAAAATCGACACTTACAATGGATTGTTACAATAATTACCCAATTATTGGCTTCATACATTGACAAATATCAAATAAATAAATATAATAATTTATGATAAGTAAGATTTCTCACTTCTAATATTTATCATTTACTCATATTAAGATATTCTTTCATATAAGGTGTTGGTGCTCAAAATAGTCTCACCCCAGTTTGCCTTTGAAAATCTATCGATTTGCGGCTTCTGTCACTTTGTTTTTCCCCATGTTGTGCCTGGTTAATCTTTGTTGCCATTTTTAATCTGTTCATGGGTCGTAGATCACTTATGGGTCTATATTTTGCTCCTTGTTTCTTTGTTCCTCCAGAAAAGGTCTGTAATTTGGGTCTCTCGTTCTCTATTCATCTAAAAACTTAGGTTCTCCCATATTTTCCATTCTCCATGGCTGGGATTTGTTTTCCTTACCATTTTTCGCTATGTACATGAAGAAACATGAATGGATGTGTCTCTGATGGACTTATTTGAGCCTTGTAACACTTGTAAATTCTCTACCCTTGAAGAAATTTTCATTTTCACATTCGAATGATCATTTTTCTTTATTTAATGGTTTGACAGTTGTTTCTCCTGGTCCAATTTGCATTCTTACATCGACAGGGAATGTGGCTTCTTTTGGTTATTTAGGATGATGGCTGGGCTAGATACTTTAAAATTATCGCTTTTTATCTTTTTTAGTGAAAAGGTGAATTCACGTCCCATGACTCACGCTCAATTCTGATTGGTCTAATTTTAGGTCTGGGCTTCGAGTAGCGCTAAGAGGTCACGTGGAGGTTTCCGTTGAACTTTACCAAAAATTAGAAAAAATTTATGCAGCTAAAATACTGTGGTGGAAAAAAGTTTGACACCTATCCTGCGGCCCGCACTCATTTAGGGTCTTCACTTTGGGCACCAAATTTTAAGATTGTATCACGAGGAAACATGGAGGCCTCCACTCACTTTGACATTTTTCTTAGACTTTTCAATGGCAAAAGGACACATAGCCTTGAAGCATGACACATGGCACCTTCCACTAAATCCTTCAATGTTTTCAAAACGAGTTTTCCAGGCAATGACACTGTGGCAAGCCCGCATGCTCGTTCAAGGTCTTAACTTTTGGGGATCATTTCAAGATGGGCCATTGTGACACTTGGTGATTTTTAAAATTCAAATGAGGTGGGGAAGCGGACCATCAGGAGTGAAAATTAGATTTTTGGCCTCTTGACATGCAAAAGGATTAAAATCATCAAAATGACCCACAAGCCTGATAAGGGAAAAGTCAAATATTTCTCCAGTCAATGGCAGAGGTGCGGACTCTCGGGGGAAATTTGGAATAATTTACTTTTTGAGAGAAAAAAGTTAAAAGTGAAAAAGGGAAGCATGCAGTTCTGCTGAAACCCACATCAGGACAAGTGTCAAGCCCATGTTTTCCCAAGGACAAAACTATGGGGAAAAATTGGAAAATTTACCCTTTTTCCAAAAAGGAAGGCCAAATGGTAGAATTTGGCCGCAGTCTCCTGCTGGGGTTCACCTGTAGGATATGTGTTAGGCTCATTTCCCGAGGGCGGAGGTGTAGAGAAAAATGTGAAATTTTTCCATTTCTCCAAAAAATTGTGAAAAGGTCAGAGGGAGCCCTCGGGTATATGTTTATAAGTTTGAATCTTCCACGTGGCATGGCAAAAATTCAAAGTAGAGATCAACGGAAGCTGAGAGTCTGAATCTGATTTTGTCACCCATTTTTCTAAAACACACCTAGAAGTGTGATTCTTCATGATTTCCTTAGTTTTTTCTACATGTGAGGTAGAGAAGGGAGTTAATGTTTATATGTTGACTTTATTGGGGAGATCTGGAAGACATCTTCTCACCGTTAAAATGGTCTAACTATCGAGCTCTGATCAGATTTTCTGTTTTTCTTCTCCCAAGCAGGCAAGGAGTCAGATTTGATAGATTTGGGGTGGAAGTGGTTAGAAAATTGAAGAAAGAGTGATCTATCATGAGGAAGGAGTTGAATGTCGATAGATATTCGAAGAGATCTTCTGTGTCAAGCACCTAACAACTTTTTGTAGATCTGATCCAGGAACTCGCGATTGTGATCATTGCAAGTACTGGGAGCACACAAGTTCTATACATTTTTTGGCGGGGAAATGGGTCTCTGTCGTAAATTTTATAAATGGCACAAATTTTTTCATGCAAAGGGTTATTGGACTGTTAGGAGTGTTAGAGGTCAAAGAAAATTCCCAAGTGGAAAGCTCTGACAAAGCCCATGTCTTTTGAGAATCATGTCTGAGAAACTTGTATTATCTCTTTCTGTATTAATTTTTATTGTGTCAAGGTGGTTATGATTTTACAACCATTGAGAAGCTCCGAGACTGTTCTAAAAACTTTCCCCTGCTGATACACTTAATCGAATGTCAATTTTTTCTGTGTTGTCTTGAGCAAAGATGTGTTTGTTCTATTTCTGAATGTATACAAGTGGTTTTTCTTATTTCTATCACAATCTTGTATCAAATTCTGATTCAATCACATAGACGTCTCAATCCTTGTGACAATCTAGCAGCATATGTAATTTCATTTCTCAGAAGAGATTTTATTTGGCGAATGGAATAAACGATTGAAAATCACTCTTCTTTCATCTATTTGACAGAGGTATTGTCTGTAAGCCTTTGGGTGTACCTTAGGTGCGATTTGACTCAAATATTGATGCTTTGTTTGGTTTTCCTGACTCAAGCCTTCATTATATAATCTCCAAATATTGTGTGAAAGAGTTGCTAATTTGGGCCTCCATTGAAGCACATATTCTAGTTAAAGAAATTTTTTTAGCTATTCTGTGGCATTTTGTTTGTTTAACCTCTCCATTTTGTAAGGTTCCTTAAATATCTAGTGAATAAAGTTCACCCTACCCCCACCTCCCACAAAAAAGTTCATTCAAAAACAACCAATCCTACTTGTACTACCCCTTGTTTGTCCTGTGTGTGACACAAATGCATGATATTTCCATTACCAAAACATGTAGCAAGCCATCAGGGTCTTAAATGTCATTTAGTAACCTTTGCCTTGTTGTGAAAATATCTCCATGATATGGAAGTAACAACTCGTGAGAGTCAGATATGGTGTGTTGATCATATTTTCCCAGGGTCTTTTCTATAAAATTTATGCAAAAGAAGGATTTATCAGCAGTTCTTCAATAAACACAAATTACAAAATAGGTTCTCTTACCTTGGTTGAAAGGCACAACCTAAAATAGTGAGGATCAGATAAAATCCTCTTGAGGGTGCTATCCATTTCTCCACATTTGAGTGAAAAAGGGCCAGTTATATCTCATCCCCCAGCTACAAAATGAATCATCATTATCTAATTTGTCTCTAAGTTTCCTGTTAAAACAATGATGCTGCTCATGATTTTCTTCAAGGTCTCCTTAACAACTTCATTAGGAAGGATATCTCCATCTCCTCCATAAATCCATAGGTTATGAAAAGATTCGTCTCACCTTGGTTGAAGGAGTCATAACCATAAATTAGTGAGGATAGGTAAAATCCTCTTAAGGTGATACCTACTCTTGTTCAAAGCTTGGGTGCCTAAAAGTCAATTAGATATCATCCCCGGCTACAAAATGACTCATCATGATCTAATCTATCTCTAATTTTCCTATCAAACCATTGTATGTTTCTCACACTTTTGAGGGAGAATCAATTTGGATACCAACACCTAAGTTGCGCCACTTCCAGGGACTTATTTGAGTTGCTAAGACTATTTTTTGATTCACTGCCAGTTCATATCTATTTAGCCCGTCAACAACACCAAAGTGGCTCTGTTGCCGGGGACTTATTTGAGTTGATGAGACTATTTAGCTAATTCACTTCCAGTTCATATCTATTTATCCCATCAACAAAACCTAATTGGTGCCATTTTTGGGGACTTCAGTTCAAAATCATGACCCTCATAAAACACTTTTTGTATGCTCCAAGTGTTGTGTGCAGTTCTTTCAGTTTTCGCACCTAGTGCACTAGCTTTCATTTGATAAATCTGGGTAAAGAAAGGTTAGAATTCCTTCCATTTCCAGTTTCTAGCATTGACATGACATTTGACAAATCATATTTAGTGCATTTTCACAACTAATGTGGAAATCCTTAGTGGCGAATCCTTGTTGATCTAATTTTTAAATGAGTACCAATGTCCTCAAACTCTGTCAAAGTCAGATTTGTTACTAATATTTGTAAAGCTCGAAGGAAGAAGATCTTTCTTTGCTAGGGATCCTGCTAGGACATTATTTCCAGAGCTAGGAAAATCAAAATCAGAAGGAAGAAAATCCTCAAGAGTTGTGGGAGATCAACAGACAAGAAGAGGGATCTCCATTGATGAAAGTGACTCAGCCCATCATTGAAGACTTCCATTCAAGTGACTCTGAATCAGGTAGCCTCTTTGTGGAGTTGAACTCTCTCAGATGGAGAGGGGCCCTCATTTGATTTTGAAAGGATTACTTCACATTGTGCACCTATCTTTTCTAAGGTTGATAGGGATTTCCAAGAGGGAAGGCGTTTAGGGGGTATCCCCATTTTTAAAAGTATACTCCTATATTCCAAATACCCTCAGTCCCCATATCAATTTTTTACTCACTCTAGGGTCACCTTCTCGAATCAACATGGCCCATCCCCCACCTAGACCCCCTTTTTTTGTAAACACCTTTGGACATACAATTTTAGTGGGAATGGATGGATATTCAAATGCAGGTGCCTTAAGATTTAAGGAACATGTTGGCGAGAAAATTTATCAAGTGGAAAAACTTGTGGATTTCTCACCAATGCTCTGGGAAAAACTTGTCTGGAAATGGGAAAGAGAGTGCGAATTGAGGTAGGAGAACCAATGTTGCAAGTAGAACATCAGAGACTTACGCACACCAGTCAGAAGTTTCATCACATGCACTTGAAATTCAGAAGAAAACAAATATGCAAAACAATAACAACACTAAATAGAGCTTAATGAACACAAAGTACCAATAAACTCCTCAATCAAAGAAGCTAAAATTCCTTCTTCCTTTATTGAAGCTTAAGCAGAATTGTACATAATGTGGGAATGAAAGAAATTTGAGAGGGGAAGAGAGTAGAAGAAAATGGCTATCTCCTTTGCTTTCTCTTGGTACAATGCACTCTTGAGTCTACAAGATCAAATTCCAACCCTTTGAAATGGTAATGGCATTACAATTTATAGAATGAGAGGTGACTTATCGTCTTCCTCATGAACTTTCGAATACCTTAATATGACTTAACAATGTTCATATTGCACTTTAAATATTTAAGTCTCTTTTATAATAAGAAGGCAACTTAATTTACTTTATATTTCTAATGTCATTTAAGTCATATTACAAAGTGAAACCCTTAGCACAAAAATATAACATTGAAGAGAGAGAGAGTATCATATGAGGAGTGAAGAGAGAGAGATAGAAGAGGAAGAAGAAGAAGACAAAGAATTATGCCAAAGGATGAGTTGCTACAATGGACTTGGCTCCATTCTCCGACTGTTCTCCACTTCGTAATCCTGAAAAGGCTTCTAACCCATCCACTTTGTCTTCATATCTCCCTTATAAAATTCAACTTACTATTTTCAGTAAGTATGAGAAATCATGTCCCCGATCTTCAATTGGATGTTGCAGCTCAATTTTCCTCTTTCTCCCTCCTTCCTCATTCCTTCTAGATAAAATTTCTAGTTTTAGCAGGTGCTCAAGGACACACTTACTATTTTTAGTAAGAGCCAAAAATTTCCATTCTGGTGGACTCTCAGCTGTAGTGCACCTTTAATGTCTTTGTCTTCTTCATAGGTTCTTCTATTGATGACTTTCCTAAAATAGTAGTTCCTATGTAGTAGATCTGCTATTTTTAGAAAATTTTCCTCTAGAAGTTGGATTGACATGGAATTTTTTTTTTATATGGGTTTTTGCCCAATATCCTCCCTCTAAAATTTCAGGCCCGCCCACTTAATAATCCAGGAGATTTTTAAGTTTTAATTTTTAGACTTAGTAGTGCTTCTGGGTACGGCAACCATTAATTGACCTCAAAATTGCAGGTCTAGTTTTCTCCTCTATTTTTGATGTGGGTTTTTTATTCTGGCACTTCACATGAAATATTACTTCTATTCGGCAACCGGTTTAACGGGAAATCCTACTTCTTTCTTCGTTGAGCCGGAAAGGAGATTTCTTCATTATGAATGCTCCGTGGCACATGGGAGGAGTTTCAAGGTGTCTTCTTGATGGCCTTGGGTAGAGGAATGAGGATAAAAATTTATCTTGTTCTTTCATGCATCCGTTTGGGAGATTTCTTCAACTTCTCATTTCATGGCTATGGAGTTTTCTCCGTTTTCTCCTTCTGTGCTTTGTGCTTCTCCTTCTATGTTTGATGAGGATTCCTTCTGAGACCTACATGCTTTCATGGAGTGGGAGGGGAGTGAATTTTTAGTAGGTCTGATTTGAGTTCTTGGAATGGTGGAGTAATGAAAGAAATTTGTAGAGGAAGTATGGAGGAATGAAGTACACACACAACTATTAGAAGTTAGAAGCGAAAAAAGTGGCACTTGGAAAAATGTCAATAAGATATGCACATGCAGGGCTTGGGAACATTTTTCCATGCTTGATTTCCCTAACCTTAGGTATGTGAGGGACATCAATTTCCACAATGAGAAATATGTCGACACGTGGAAGTAGTTCCAACGGTAGGGAATGAAGGAGGAAAAAGATGATTTAAAGCACTTGGAGCTGAAAGGAGGTCACATGGGTATCCAAATGATTCCCTATGAGGGCTAGGAAATTTTTTCAAGGTCTGATGTCCCACACCTCAGGTGCATAAGAGACATTAAAATCCACAGTGGTCAAAAGCATGACACGTGGCGCCCGATCCGATGGCAGGGAATGCACGCTCCAAATAAGCACCTGGGGGATGAAGTGTAGTCATGTTGGTGTCCAAAAGACTCCCTATAGGGGTTGGACACATTTTTCAAGTTCTGATGTCCCCCACCTCAAGTGCATAAGGGACATAAAACTCCACGGTGATCCTGGATCTGACACGTGGTGCTTGATCCAATGGTAGGGGAAGAATTCTTAAAAAACACACCTCGGGGCTGAACTGTCAAGTCTGGAGGTCACATGAGGGTCCAAGAGGTCATATGAGGGTTGATAGGGCTTCAAGGGGGCTGGGAAAACTTTTCCAACCTTGGCGTCCCTGACCTTGGGAGATGTGAGGGACACAAAACCCTACGAAGCTCCTGGTGTTGACACATGTCCTCCCAAAAATTTGACTAAGTCCTAAACTTGTAATAGTGATAACTTGAGCTCCTGATGGAAATTTTTAGAAAACTGTTACATGATCCTAATTTTAAATGGCCTTTTTAATCCAATGGTGTGGGTATCATGTCTTTATTATTTCATTTTATCCCTAAAAAATTTGATTTTTGATTTTATACTCCACTTGTGCCTAAGAAAAAAATCCTGTAGAACTGATGCTCCAGAGTGTTTTCAAAATAATTATTTCACCATAATGTAGGCCTTGGAATCCTCTTTCTGGAGATATTTTTTTTTGCTCCTAAATCCATCTAGAGATCCTGTAATCTTCTTCTGAAGCCTGGCAGTTGTTTTGGGCATGTGTACCGCTCAGGCTTGTGAAGCTTGTTTTTTACTCAGACTGCTCCAAGTATTGCAAAACTTCCCCAAACCTTCAAAAATCATTTATATTATGTTATAAGTTTTTCATTTAATCTCTGTGTTGATTTTTTACATTTCGTTCTGCTCCAGGGAGTTGAATCCAGTCTTGGGAAGGCTAGCGATAGCCCTTCCCAATACTACCAGAAGATAGTATCTTTTCAGAACTACCTAAAATCACCTGGGGTGATGAGATTACATTATTTAGGAGGTCATTTAAACTAATTGGATAGACCCAGGGTGTCTTGGAATGATGGGACTTTAAAAAAATTAACACTGGGGTATCGTTGTCATGCTTAGAAATTGTTAATTTCCCTATTGCACATTTGCATGACAATAGAACAGAATGCCTAAGTTACAAGGAAACAATGCTATTCCTGGTGATCAACATCTAAATATTTTTATCAATATGATGGAAGATTTCAAGATTTAACATGAATATTTTTATATCAAGTTGTCTATCCATACCTTGGAAGAGGATGCCAGGGACTGTTATAAAGCATTTCCTGATAACTCTATTGATTCTTGGACTAGGATGAGCAATGCATTTAGGTTGCAGTATGGTGATAGAACCGACCCTAGGTTTCTTTTGATATAATTTGAAAACATCAAAAATAATCCTAATGAGTTAGTACATGATTGCAACACAAGGTTTAATAAGATCCTGACGAGATTTCCTGTTAGGATAAGGCCTTGTGATGAGTCATTTTTGATTAAATATTCTGATGCATTTGATAAAAATGTTGCATATTACTTAAGAGATAATAACCCCACAAATTTGAGGTGAGCCTTCACCATGGCTCTGTAAATAGATAAAACCATCAAGCTAATTGGAAAGCCTTAAAAAAGGGAGGGTGTAAAGCTAGTTAACCCAGAAAAGCCTCAAACAAGCAAGGGTGCTAATTTGGAGGAGGTTGTGAAAACTTTGGTAGGGGCTGTCAAGGAAATTTCCTACAAACTAGCCTAGGCTGAGAAGGGACTTTGACAAAACTCATAAGGTCAACACAATCAACAATGCCAAGACAGGTTTACAAATCACCAAAGATCTTATGATAGAGGCAAATGACCTGGTGGATTTGGAAATAGGCAGCCCCAAGGTAGGGAAAATAGAATTATGCTTGATCCTTTGGCTGCCAGAGTTGTTGTTATGGAGGAGACAAATGTCATTGATTGGTGTGATAAATTTTTCATGCTACATGCTCCTTGTGAAGAAGATCAAAAAGAAGAAGAAGAAGTTGATGAAAATGATGATGATGTCTACATGATGGGTTGTTCCACAAGCTTACAACCTGGGAAACTTCAACTGAGGTGATAAGTGCCTAGATTACTGCCAATTTTTGGGACTACATTCATAGCATACCTAATCTTCCTCGCTCTCATACTTTAGAAGTAGATACTGTACAATATTTTGAATTGCCCAATAATGACATTGAATATTTAAGGGCTTTAATGATAAAGAAGTACGATGGAGGAATCCCATCTTAAGAAGACAGGAAGTTACTGATGAATGCAGTTGTAGCTTAAGAGAAGGAATTTAACACAAGAAGTAAGGCTACCAAAGGGAAAGGGCCTCAAGCCAAGACAAAAGCTCCCTTACTTTCAAACATTCCTAAAGAGGATCCTAAGAAAGAGGCATCTGCCAAAAGCCCTCCAGTTCTAAAAAAATCATATCCCTTCTCATGCCCAAGTTATCAAAAATCATGTACCACCTAATGAGTGTGTTGGCTTTCCTACCAATACTATCTTGCCAAGGAATGTCCCATATGACATTGCCAAATTTTTAAGCAAAATCAAAGTCTCTATTCAAATTGTTGAGTTTCTTAGGATTCCTGAGCACAAAAGGAGGGCATTTGAATACTTGGGGTTGAAAGAAGAGAAGATTGCCCTAGGTAGGAACATAAACATCATCGAGACCCTACCAGTCATTGAAGAACCAGAAGCACCACCAGCATTGTAGGAACTATGTGAACCACCTGAGGTCAATTTGGGGACATCTTTAGTGCACTCTCAACTAAATGTGCATCCTTTCTTCACTACCCTGATCATTAAGGACAGACTACTACACAACTGCATGTTTGAATTAGGGGCATCATGCAATGTCATGCCTTTAGAAGTTATGAATGCATTGAATATCAAAGTAACAACATAATATGGGAAGTGAACTACTATGGACTCTAGAGAGGTTCTAGTGGTAGGATGTGTGAAGGGTCTTATGGTGTAGCATGTGGCTTACCTAGGTAAGAAATTAAAACATGATGTCATCATCGTTGACTGCCCAACTAAGTGGGGCATGCTACTGTCAAGAAAATGGAGGTGCTAGTGTTGGTGGGAGTGTCCAAATGGATATTTTCTATGCCACCATTCAAATTGAAGGCATCCTTGTCAGGTTGTATGGATCCTGTGAAGTATTGTACAAAAATGTTGATGCTGACAACTTTGTAGGATTTGCTAATGGAAAAGAGAACAAGATTGAGGAATGCAAGTTTCTTGAACAAACATGATCTCCTTAGACTCTATTGTTTGATAGATCTTGCTCCAGGTTTGGGAATGGTGCCAGTGTTGTTCTACTTTTTCCTGGTCAGGAATTTTTTTTTCCTTCAAACTCAACTTTGAGTGCAACAACAAAATTGATGAGTACGAGGCACTATTTTTGGGTTTAATAATTGCTTGGAGATATGGTATCAAAGACATAATTGTCAAAGGAGACTCATAATTAATTTTAAAACAAGTTAGAAAATTGTATGCCACAAAGAATCAGTGAATGAAATAGTATAAACATGTAGTTTGGGATCTTATTGAGATGTTTGATTCATTCAACATAGTGCATCATGATAGGAAATTCAATGATTTGGAAAAAAATCTTGGAGTGTTGGGGTCTCGTTTTGACAATTGTACAATGTCCCCATATTTTGAATATGATGTTGAGGTATTGACAAGAACTTTTATCCCTAACAACATTAAAAATTGGCTGATTTTTGATGATGATGCTTATATTAGAAGATTTCTACATAACAAGGGAGATTTTGATGATAAATGCATTGATTTGGAGCCAATGGTATGTAAAATAGAAGGGAAAAAAACCTTGTTTGGCAAGGGCATCATCTAGCTAAAAACTAATACCATTCCTAGAGAATTGGTTGCTCTTGAGTCCAATTTTGATACTGCTGATCACATTGTTAACAGATGCATGTCAGCCTCAAGGGATATTAAGGAGCTTTACCATGTCACAAATGAGAAGCCAAGGAAAATTTGGTTAGGAAGCAATCTCAGCAAGGAGGAGAAGCATTCATACATTCAATTGTTGAAGAAAAACCAAGATTGCATTGTTAGGACCTATTCTGAAATAAAAGCATACAGAGAGGACTTGTTTCAGCATGAGATTCCCTCGGAGTCTAATGCAAATCCATTCAGGTAGAAATAGAGGCTAATAAACCCAATCTTATCTCTCCAGATGCAAGAGGAACTGAAGAAACTGAGAGATCGAGGGATTATTCAGCCCACTAGGTATTCTTCTTGGGTTGCAAACCTAGTACCATTACGAAAGAAGAATGGTGATATCAGGTTATGTGTGGGCTTCAGTAATCGGAATAGAGCATCAATGAAGGATACTTATCCTTTACCAAATATGGAGAACATACTGCACTTAGTGACTAGGTCTGAATTACTCTCTACCTTGGATGGTTTCTCTGGCTATAACCAAGTTGTGGTGAAGGAATCAGAAAGGATCAAGATAGCGTTTACTACTCCTTCGGGAACATATGTGTATGTTAGGATGCCCTTTGGTCTGATGAATGTTGGATCCACCTTCCAAAGAGAAATGAATGTTGATTTTCCAGTTACATCAATGATTTTATTACTATCTACTAGGATAATGTGACTGTGTTTTCTAGAAAGAAAAGTGACCACTTGTTACACTTGGAGAAGATGTTGATAAGATGTAGAGAATATGCAATCTCACTCAATCCAAAGAAGTGCCATTTTGGAGTGCAGAAGGAAAATTTTCTTGGTCACATTGTGTCACAAGGATTGATGATTGATCCAAAAAGAGTAGAGGCCACCAAAAAGGTCCCAATCCCAAGAACCAAGAAGGTAATTCAGTCCTTTCGGAAGATAAAATTCATTAGAATATTCATATCAAACTTTGTTGAGTTGACCATCGCAATCACTTCCATGCTAAAGAAAGACCAGATCATCAAATGGGAGGAGGAGGTTGCCATCCAAGATTTCCATAGGATTAAAGAGGCATTAAAACATGCCCCTGTTTTTGTAGCTCCAAATTATAAGAAGCCTTTTCAACTGTTTTTTACTTCAGAGAACACTATTGCTTCTGTCCTGCTGTAGAAGGATGATGAAAGGGCTGAGAGGCCAATTGCCTTTTTGAATAAGAACTTGCAGGGGGCTAAGCTAAAGTACACTATCATGGAAAAGTAGGCATTTGCCTTGGTAAAAGAAACAAAGGTTTTTAGACCTTACATTCTAAGTTATAAAGTTGTTGCTTATGTTCCCCACACTATGGTTAAGGACATCTTCTCAGAGATGGAGGTCTCAAGAAAAAGATGCAGGTGGGTGAACAAGTTGCAAAAATATGATATGGATATCCAAACCATGAAGTTGGTGAGAGGTTTGGGATTGGCTAAGCTAATGGCTGAGAGAAACTTGCAAACTATTGAGGTAAATGAGGTAGGAAAAGAAAGGGAAGGTGTTTTTGAAAGGTTGATGAGTTTTGAGTGGTACAAAGATGTGATTTTCTATCTCAGACACTTATACTTCCCTGAGCATTTAAGTAAGAACTAGAAAATGGCTCTTAAGTTGGCCTCCCAGAAATATGTCATTACTTATTATGGGTTGGCTTGGAAGAACCTAGAGGGAGCTTTCTTAAGATGTAGTACTAAAGAAGACAACCCCAAGTTAATTGTTAATCCCTGTGGAGGAGTATGTGGGAGACATTTTTCTACAAGAGTCACAACACAAAAGATCCTGAGGGCTAGTTATTGGTGGCCAACTATATTTAGGGATACAACTCTTTTGGTTAGAAGATGTGAGAGTTGTCAGCATTTCTCTGGAATACTGAAAGATTCAGGATCCCTTCCTTTATAACCTATATGAACTAAATCTCCATTCAAGAAATGGGGAATGGATTTCATTGGTGAGATTTCAGACCCTTCAATTGCTTGCCATAAGTAGATTCTTATAGCCACTAATTATTTCACCAAGTGGGTGGAGGAAATCCCCAAAAAAGATCAACACACCAAATTGTCATGGATTTTCTATTGAACCATATCATCTCCAGGTTTGGGGTTCCAGTCAAGATTGTTGCTGAAAATGCCATGAGCATTAGATCTAAACCTTTTATGGAAATCTGCAAGGAGTATGGTATCAACTTGACATATGCCTCCAATTACAATCCCCAAGGAAATGGACAAGCTGAGTCTAGAAAAAAAATTTGCTAAAGATTATCATAAGAACCTTGGAGCTAAATATGAGAAAGTGGGGTGAATAGTTGAAGTTGCTATTTGGGAAGATATGATCACCGCTAAAAGAGCCACTTGAAAGAGTCCATTTGAGTTGGTATATTGAACTCAGGCCATGTTGTCTTTGCATATGCAATTATCCTCATATCAGTTCATTCAACAGCTGGAGGATTAAGAGCTAGGTCCCTATGATGCTTGCATTAACCAGATTGTTGAAATTGATGATGAGAGGAGGGCATCCCATTAGAGGCATGTAAAGTTTAGAGCAAGGCTGAAGAAGCTATTTGACAAGAAGGTCACTCCCAGGGCCTTCAATGTTGGAGATCTTGTGCTCCTATGGGATAGCAGATATGAGGATAAAGGAAATCATGGCAATTTTGACTCATTATGGATGGGACCTTACTCCATTCATATCAGGATTGGTGAGCATACCTTCTTCCTCAAGGACTTAGATGGTGAAATGCTCAAATTTCTTGTTAATGGTAGGAATTTGAAGCATTTCTTGGATTGATTCCCCTAAAATCAAGAAAAAAATATTGTGTATAGTGTATAGTTTTTTCTTTATCTCTTGTCTTTTGTGTTTTTGTTCATTCTGGTCCTCCATGACTTGTTTTTGTTGGTTTCTCTATTTTGGTTTTGGAGATGGCTCTATTTCTCTGCTCTGTAAATTGACTATGTTGCCCAATGGATAGTTTGGCATTTGGTCTACCTTTTTTCTTCTGGCACACATGGGGAGTGCTCATCCCTGAGTCGGAGCCAATTTTGGTGCTCAAAATAGTCTCACCCTAGTTTTCCTTTAAAAATCTATCGATTTGCAGCCTCTATCACTTTTTTTTCCCCTTGTTGTGCTTGGTTAATCTTTGTTGCCATTTTTAATTTGTTCATGGGTCATAGATCACTTATGGGTCCATGGTTTTCTCCTCGTTTCTTTCTTCCTCCAGAAAAGGTATATAATTTGGGTCTCCCATATTTTCCATTCTCCACAACCAGGATTTATTTTCCTTGTCATTTCTTTCCTAATTACTTGAATAAAAATGAATGGATGTGTCTTTGATGGACTTATTTGAGCCTTGTAACACTTCTAAAATCTTTGTCCTAAGAGAAATTTTCATTTTCGGGCTCGAACAATTGTTTTTTTGTATTTTACGATTTGATAGGTGTTTCTCCTGGTCAAATTTACATCCTTGCATCGACGGGGGGCATGGCACTTTGTGGTTGGATGTTGCTTGGCTAGGTACTTCAAAATTTCTACGAATCACCTCAACTTAAAATGTGTTCATGTGGAGGAATGAAGCTCGTTTAAAGATCAAATTTTTGGTTTGGCCTTGCAGTAGCACCGAGAGGACACGTGGATGTTTCTGCTACTTTTGTTGGACTTAGAAAATTTTTATGCAACTAAAACAATGTGGTAGAAAACAGGGACATGTGGCAAGCCCTTGCTCATTTAGGTTCTCCACTTTGGGCAACATTTTGAAATTACACTAAGAGGACATGTTGAGGCCTCCACTTAGTTTGTATTTTTCTTATAATTTTTAACAGCCAAAGGAAACTTCCTTGGAGCATGACATATGACACCTTCTGCTAAGCTTGAAGCATTTAGACAAACTTTTTCGGGCCAAAACAGGTAGCGAGCCTGCACTCGTTCAAGGTATCAAATTTTTTGGACCATCTCAAGGTGTGTTATGGTGACATGTGGCGATTTGAAAATTCAAAGGGGTGGGAAGGAAAACCATCAGGGGAAATTTGGATTTTTTCCCTTTGACATACAAATGACTAAAAACATCAAAATGGCCTATAGGCCTGATAAAGGAAAGGTCAAATCTTGCTCTGGTCAACAGCGGAGGTACAGATTCTTGGGGAAATTTTGGAAAATTTTCATTTTGGGAGAAAAGAGCTAAAAGTAAAAAGGGAAGCGTAGTTCCTCTGGAACCACATTGGGACATGTGTCTGGCCCATTTTTTCAAAGGAAGAGCTATGGGGAAAACCTAGAAAATTTTCCTTTTTTGAAAAGGAGGGTCAAATGGTAGAATTAGACCACAGTTCCACTGGGGCCCACCTTAGGACACATGGTAGGCTCATTTACTGAGGGCAGAGGTTTGGAAATAAATTTGAAATTTTTTTCCATTTTTCCAAGAGTTGTAAAAACTTAGAGGAAACCCCTGGGTCTATTTTTAAGTTTGAATCTTTCACGTGGAAGGCCCAAATTCAAAGTAAAGATCAATAGTAGTTGAGATTCTGAATTTGATTTTCCCCCTATTTTACTAAAACACTCCTGGAAGTGCAAGTCTTTATGATTTCTTGTAATTTCCTACACGCCAAGCAAAGAGGGGATTTAATTTTGATATCTAAGTTTAGTGGGAAGATTTGGAAGACATCTTTGGCCATTAAAATGGTCTCACTATCATGCTCAATCATATTTTCCACTTTTCTTCTCCTGAGCACACAAGGAGCCAGATTTAATAAATTAGGGGTGGAAGTGGTTGGAAAATTGAAGAAAGAGTGATCTATTAGAGGAAGGAGTTGAATGTGGGAGATATTCGATGAGATCTTTCCCCTTGAGCACATGGAAAGTTTTTATAGATTTGATCTTGGGAATCATGATCATGATCATGGCACACACTTGTAGCACTCAAGATATCTATTTTTGATGGGAAAGGGTCCCTGTTGAAAATGTCATAAATGG
This sequence comes from Taxus chinensis, assembly GCA_019776745.2. Classification (NCBI taxonomy): domain Eukaryota; kingdom Viridiplantae; phylum Streptophyta; class Pinopsida; order Cupressales; family Taxaceae; genus Taxus; species Taxus chinensis. The sequence continues at coordinate 770,770,191 of CM034148.1, read as the reverse complement.
CACAAATTTTTCATGCAAATGGTTGGAGTGCTAGGGGTCAGGACTGATTTTTCTAATAGAAATCTTGATAGATCCCATCTTTTAGAGAAGCATTTTGAGAAGCATTTATATCTCTTTTTGTATTGAATATAATCATGTCAAGGTGGTTGTGAGTGTACATCAATTGACAAGCTCTGAGATTTTTCAAAAAACTTTCCCTTGCTAAGAAATTTGATCAAATATGAGCTATTTCATGTTGTCTTGAGAAAAAATGTGTTTGTTTTATTTCTGAGTGCATGCAAGTAGTTTTTCTTCTTTCTATTGCAATATTGTATTAAAATCTGATTCAATCATACATGTCTCAATCCTTGTGACAGTTTAGTGGTATCTGCAATTTCATCTCTCGGAGGAGCCTTTATCTGAGAATGAAATAAACTATTTTAAATCACTCTTCTTTCATCTATTTGATAGAGATTGTTTATAAGCCTTTAGATGTACCCTAGGTTTGATTTGGATTAGATCTTGATACTTTTTTGGGTTTCCTAACTCGAGCCTTTGTGATAGAATCTCAAATATTGTGTGAAAAAGTGTTAATCCGAGCCTTAACTAAAGGACATATTCTGGTTAAAGAAACACTATAGCTATTATGTGGCATTCTGTTGGTTCAACCTTCCATTTTGTAAGATTCCTCAAGGATCTGGTGAGTCAAGTTCATCTTTCCCCACCTCCCACCAATAAATTCTCTTAAAACAACCAATCCTACCCATGTGAACCCTGTTTTTCCTATGTGTGCACACATGGATAATATCCTTCGCCAAAGCATGCAGAAGCAATCAGGGTCCCAAATGTCTTTAGTAACCTTTGCCTTGTTGTAAAAATATCTCCATGATCTGGAAGTGACAACTCTTGAGAGTTAGATATGGTGTGTTGATCATATTTCCCCAAGGTCTTCTCTATAAAATTTATGAAAAAGAAGGATCTACCAACATTCTTCAATAATAGAGGTTACAAAATAGGTTCTCTTACCTTGGTTGAAATCCACAACCTAAAATAGTTAGGATTAGATCACATCGTTTTAAGGTGCTACCCACTCCTTTCGAAACCTGAGTGCTAACAAGTCAGATAGATTGCTTCCCCATCTACAAAATGACATACATGATTATCTATCTACCTCTGAGTGTCCTGTCAAAATACGTGATGCTTCTCAATATTTGAAGGAGATTAAATTTTGGTACCAACACAAGGTAATCATATTTAAATTAAAATCATAAATCACATATGTCGTTAAGGCAAAATATATAACTATTATGGTAAATATCACATAGTGAAGTTTGAATATTAACAATGGGTCCAAGATCCCAATAAATTTAGTCAAAATTCTGGGATATCATCCTTCTAAAAATTGAGATCCAAGTATCTCATTTAGATCCATGCTATGATAAAACTTCACAAGACATGAGTTTATGCATATCCAAATGTGATGGCTAATTGTCCTGTAAGACTAGAGTAGTGGTATGTTGTCAGTTCAAAATGAAATGGCATGAATATTTCCTCCATTTTCTGATGGAATCATTTTATAAAATATGAAATGATATACAAGTTATTTTATCAAAAAACGCATGGTAATACAACTGAGAATGTATTATTACATGGTCTACATCAAGATATAACCATGAATGTACACCAATAGAGAAACCAATTTCTATTTCAGCAATCATGTTTCACTCTAATCACCAGGATCAAGAAATAATCAAACTATAATCATTCAACATCCGAATTTTGATTAAACCACAAGAAAATCATGCTTCACATGGTATAGATTCAACTATTATTTTTCTTACCTTACAATCAACAAGGAACTTAACAAAATTGTCTAAAATCATTATTTCCAAATAGCAATTAGACATATTCCCTCTAGGTAATGAGAAGCTCTATAAAACACACAATAACTTTATTTCAAACAATCAAAATACATACATACATACATACTTACATACATACATACATACATACATACATACATACATACATACATACATACTAGAAGTGTTAGAAACTTATTGTTGTTATTATATGCAAATATATTTCAAAAATATCAACCTGTGGTATGTTGATCTATCGGTTACCTGAAAGAACATGTTAAAATGATTTTAACAGCGTAAAAACACGTCTATTAAATCATTTTAACATGTTCTTTCAGGTAACCGATAGATCAACATACCACAGGTTGATATTTTGCATATAATAATAACAATAAGTTTCTAACACTTCTAGTAATGAAATCCTTTAACAAAAACTAAGTTATCTTACATAGACTGTTAAAACTAATGTTTTTTCCATCCGGTAATAAAATTATACCTATAGGTAAATTGACTTATACATATCAAATTCAGTTCATTACAACCTTAATTTCTTTTCTATTTAGAAATTATTAGAATCAGGAAGTAAATATATCAGGAAAAATGATGAAATACCTGGTAAAAACATTTTTCACACTACCCAAAAATTGCATTGCTCATACAAATAAATTATTGTTTGACTGTAATAAAACTCAGAGGTAGAAATCAATTTGGGTTTCCAGAAATCAAATTTAAATAGAAAATAAAATAAAATAAAAATTGATTAGGAACACCCATCTGTGTTTTTTGTAGGTTTAGATAAAACCAAACAAAGGAAGCTTAAGAGAATACAGAATCCATCAATTTCCTTTTTAAATTTCATTTCCAAGTAATTAAATAAGAAGCTATCCACAAATTCATTTAATTGCCATTTAAAACAGAATGTGTATTTCCTCATTATTTACAAATAATGCTACAGAGAAGGGAGAAGATATTCATGACTAAAGTAATCCCCTAATCAGTAACCTCTTATTCTTCCAGCTCCAACAAGTTGAATCCTTCCTTCCTCCCAAAACTCACAAAGGTATCCCAGAAGAGAGGAATGAAAGCACAAAAAGGAGAAATAAATGAAAATATAATGAAGAAACTATACTATAATATAGAATTTTCTAGCTTCTCAATATTTCTTCATGCATCAATGCATGTCACATACTTGGTGTCAGATGAAGGCGTGTCCCTTTCAAAACTCACAAATTTTTAAGTATTAAAAAATAATATTATTACTATTCTTTTTATTTTTTTATTTACATGCCAAATACTTTTAGGATTTAAATATATAATTTCACAAATTTATAATGCATTTTATTTTAATTGTTACCTAACTTTAATGGTAAAATTAATCATTATAATATAAGTCCACATATTGCCAAAAATATGTTATCGTAATCATTATTCTATTTCCAATGTTCCATATAAAACATTCAAACAAATGAAAATCACCAAGTCCGTAAATAATAATTCGAATATTATCATAAAATTGGTTTGATATAGTATTGTCAAATAAAATAGAGGCAATATTTATCACGGTCATTGCAAAATTCAAACAAAACAAAAGATGACCAAACCAATTAAAATCAAATAACTGGAATATAAATAACTGAAAGATTCAATATCATTTATGAACCATTTTACCCATTATTAAGGCGAAATCATGTTTTAGGAAGGATCATCAAGGTGGGTGCAAAGTTATTTGTTTCGTAATGTCATGTCCCACAGCAAATGGTGTGGGTCATGATACAACAAACCAAATGAATTTTATACCCAATGATGATCTCATCTAATCCTGTTTAGACTTAACTATAGTTAAATTAAATTACAAGAAATTTTGGGATGTTACAGGGAAGCCTCATGTTACGCTGACTGAGTTCCTCTGTCTCCCACAAGCTTCTCCTCTCCTTCAGCCTGTGGCACCCATGCAACTAATCTCACCATTGTGCTTTCAGTCGCACCTGCCACTCTCCAGGGATGCTACATCGAAGTAGTCACTCATTAGCTCTCCACTAATGCAAGTTCTCTCTGCTACATTTTTTGGCTTGCTAGCAAGGTTGGGGCTTACCACCTCACTAGTATGGGTGGGGATCTCTCTCTACCGCTACTTCACGATAGGAAAATTGACACCCACCACCATGCTAGATTTCTATGCATGGGGAAGCTGGCCCCGAGGAAGAAATTTGTCCTATCTAGGAGCTTCTGGATGTTGGAAAGGACCTTCCTCGTTCAAGGTGGCTAGATGATCGGGACCACCTACCTCGAGAATGTTTTTTGTTACAGCTTTATAGTTCTTTTCAAGTTTTTTTATGGGATTCCTTTTTTGTTGTACTCTCCTAGGCCCAACCTAGCTTGTCTCTTGTTTTTCTAGGCTCAATCTAGCTTTGTTTTTTTGTTTTGGGGCGTTCTCTCATACTGCCCAATTTTTTGTTGAAAGATGTATTGTATCTTATTACATTAATATAATATAAGATCCATTTTCATCAAAACAATGTAGAGTCAATAGTGGAATTTTGGTATGCTAAGATTCCTCAGTACTCACTGAAATATTATGTTTTAGGATTATTATTAGTTGATTTGAAGCTATTCTTGAGTCAAGAATTAATTTGAACAATTTAGTAAAATTAGTATTGAATAATAGATGAGAGTATAAGAATAATAGAAGGAAAAAATTAGTTGACAATTGTAATATATGTGAGATATAAATAAGTCATGGAATAATGTAGAAATAATGGAAGTAAAGATCCTAACACTATAAAAAGTGTCACAAAATTACAATTACAGACCAAGAGATTAATTTTTCAAGTTTGAGATATCAATTGAATAAAAAGTTTAATGTTTTTAATATTAATATGATAAAGAGGTGACCTATATAATAATTGTTTAGAAAATTAAATATTGATTTCATATGTATAGTGATTAATAGTGTTTATTTTTAAGATCTAAACTCAATGCCCCATGTTAGAATTTTTTTGGACCTACAATTTGAAATTTTTCCTAATTACATCCCATTGTATATAGTTGAGGATTTAGAAATTACTACAAATGTAGATTTTTTGGTTAAAATAGTAGTAGTTTTTGGAATTTTTAACAAAATTATCAATTTTGATGAATTTGAGTAGACTAGGGTAATAGTATAGTAAGGTTTGGTGTTGTATTCAAGGGAAGAACTATATAGTTTGGTATAATATTGACCCATTTCTATATGGTTATAACATGCTTTGTATGTTTTGAATAAAAATATAGTCTTATAGGGAGTAAATATGAGATTAATGTATAGATAATAAATATGTTGATTGATATAAAATATGTTAATGCATCCTGTTTTTGTTTAATTTTTTATCGTTAAGAGATTTTCATGCCAAAGAGTTGCATGGAAGGTGACACATGGAGATATTACTCAATTTAGTTCTAGAGGAGGTTTGGGAAGCTTTAGATAGATTTGCATCATGACAAGTAGCCATGTTGGGGGATGTACCCATAAATATGCATTTTATTATAATGTTATGTGAGTGGTGGAATGATGACACATGAACATATTGGCTCATAGAAAAATAAAATAAATTTACATTAGAGGATGTAAATAAGATACCTCAATAATCTATATTATGAGAGAGGGCAACAATATTGGTAATAGATGTGACATAAAAAATGTGTAAAAAATACAAATTCTATTGATGCCTTGACGAAAATAGAGAGTAATCAATTCCTTTGATTTATATAGTTACTACTGATATTCCACAAGTGTGGAATTTTATTTGTATGTTCTTATCTTCATTTATGACTATGGATAGGGATGAAGTATTTTTATTGTATAGGATATGGCATATATGTTAATCTATAAAAAATAATGGGGTGAGATACATGTTGGGAAATTTAAATTCATCCCATAATCATAGATGTTTTTATATATTTTTATTGGAGCATCATGAATGTGGTTTAGTAGTCGTGAAATTGTTTTGGATTTGGTCACAAAAGCATATAACAATGTTATAGATGATTAGGGGACTATAGGATGATTCATCTCATCCCAAGATATTGAAAAGCATGATGGGAATTTTTGAAGAGGTGGGGCTTATCAACAATGGCATGAAATATTATGTTAGGTAGGTTAAACCCAAGAGGGATTTTTTTGATACCATTTAGATAATTTCTTGGTTAGATAGAGGAAGTCATAAATTTTCATTATGTGAGGATTATGTGTTTAGAAGAGAAACTTCTCATATATGTGTAATTATATTAATATGAATGGGTCATGTAACATTTTATATTAACATAATGTTTTCCCCTTATTTCCTATCTATGTAGGTGTTCGAATCATGTCGTAGACATAAACTCACGCACTTAGGTACATTTATAGGTCGTAAGCACATACTTGCATTCATATGATTCCTGAGTGAGAAAACTAGTAATTGACAACTATCTTTGGCCTCTTTTATGTATTTATGGATTTCTCTTTGGTCTTTCACATCCTACAACCCAATCTAAAATTTAGTTCTTTTTCTTTCATGACATCAGAAACCACCGCCAAACTAGAACGCTAACACCTAGGCACCTTTGTCTCCTCTGGGAGCCCCGACATCTTTCTATCCTAATTGCTCTTTCTTCACCTATTTTATTTTTTGGGAATCTTATTTTCACATGTTTTTTCCTTCCATCTATAAATTAAAAAATTCAACCAAGGGGTTCATATAAATGCAAAGCTATGTGACCAAAACAAAGAACCAAACTCTAAGCTTATACTATACTCACCTAAGGTTGCATCCAAAGGCATCTAAGAGAATCAAAGTAATTCATCTAGATTTATTTCAAGGGACAAGGGAATACATTTTCTACATACACCTCATAGGAAGGGTAAGTTCATTTTTCCATCCACACACCTATTTACATTGCTACATCTAGTTATTGCCCTTATCACATGTACTTGCATAACAACTTCCTAGGGAATGATTTTATCACACACGCATACAAAATACATTGAATTTGAAATGTACTATAGTGTTATATCATGTGTTTAGTCAGTCAAAAATCTATTGGGGTGAGTTCGACTCCCCATATTGCATTTTTTGTTTTTGGGATATGATGTAATTTGAGGGTTTTGTAGGTCATCATCTCTTTGCAAGTTATAGGGGAATTCTGTAATCATAGTGTGAAAAGTAGTTGACCATTAGTTGCTATTAATTCCCCCCTTGTGACATAAGAAAACCAAGCTCTTATCTCTTACAATGTCATAGGAACCAAGCAGATTTTTTTGGCACCTTTTCCCCAGTCCAGGTGCCCTAGTCCAGGAACATCCAAGAGTTCCATAATTCAAAGCATGTGAAAGTGGTAAGCTTCCTTTCATGTCCATAAATTTTCCAGTCCAGGTTAGTTCCAAGGATATCCCAAATAAGCTAAGCCATTTTTTCACTCTCTTGTACTTAGTGTTTTATATTTTACTTGATTATTGTTTTTTTCATTTATATTCCAGTGATGTTTTAGCATTTATTGATCATATTTGACTCTACAAATAGGTTTTTACAAATTCCATATTTTTTAAATCATTTGGTTAACCCATCACTCAAATCATACCTTCTTTATGGGGTTTTCTTCTTATGTCCATTACACATAGAGGTCGTTCATTAAAATTTGAGCATATAAAGCTCTATCCATTTAGACTTAAGGTTTCTAAATCAATAGCTGAATCTAATAACCAATTTTCTAACTCTCAAAATTTTCATCTTGAAAACATTAAATTTGATAGTGAGCAATCCTACAATGTGGACATGAACATTGATTAAGAATAACTAGAAAATCCTACCAATATTTTCAAGCTTCATGTGACAATCTTATGCATCTTCTACATATTCTCCATGCTTTGATGGTTACTAAAAACTTTTGCGATGCTTCTTCTTCACTCCTTGTAGGTTCTTCCTTAGTTTACATTATTCCACTAAATCCCTTCATATTTTTACTTCCATTCCCACTAATATCACTCTAATCATTCAACCTAATAATTATATTGTGGATAACCTGGATCTTATTCAAATACCCCTAATTTAACTTCTTTATATCGGCATAGATTGTAAACTAAAATGTTTGAACTTTAAATAGTTACTTCTTGTGATTCTCTATCTCTTGAATACATGCTACTCATTCACACTACTTTCACCTACACCATTTCATCCTATGTACTTCCTCCAAATTTCATCACCCCTAAGCTTCCCACCTTCAACGACCATGGTCACCCTTAGGAGAATATTAGATATTTTCATTTTTTCATGTCTCAATTATGTGGATGATCATAATTTACTAGAAAACATCTTTCCTATAAGTCTTCAAGATTATGCTATGCATTAGTTTAACAATCTACCTGTTCATTTGGTAACATCATTTAAATATCTAGATGGTGCTTTTCTAGCTCATTTTTCCATTAATATCGTCTCTAAGATATCCTATGCTCAACTTGCACAAATCAAATAAGGATCTAATGAGAATCTAGCAAACTATTTATTATGATATAAGAATAACTTAGCTAAGATGACCAATGTGGTCACTGACTCTGAACTTCAAGATCCATTTGTTAAAAGTCTCTTACCACATCCACAACAAAGTTTCATCTTTCAAACATCTCCTTCATTTGATCAAGTATATCATACTCTTAAATTACATGAAGGAAAAATTATCTCGATGGGAAAACTAAATTACCATGATCAAGCTTCATCATATTCCAATCGGTTTCAAATAAAATCAACATTCAAGCCATCTCCTAACCCCATGAAATAAAAAACTACTATAAACGTTGTTTCCACTCCTAAACATATTTAATGGTAATCTTGAAAATGTACATTAACTAAATTTCCTATTTCTCCACGGATTCTACTACTGCAAGTTATGGAGAGAAATATTATTATGTTTCCTCATCCACTTAATCTAGATCCGTGCTGCCCTAAAATACGTACTCATGACATAAATATTAGATGGGACTATCATCAATGCATTGGGCATCCTATTGATAATTTTTTCAAACTCAGGAATCTCATTCAAGATCTTATTGAAAAAAATGTAATCGACCTCCATGAGCCTTCAAGATCAATGTCAGTCAATGAAAATAAAAAAAATTAATGATCCTCTTCCTAAGAAAAAAAATCAAGTTGTTGATTCTTTTAGTAATCATACATATCGCATAGTGCCTCCTCCTTCGTTAGGGCCTCTTGATTTTTTAGTTACTAACGTTGATGCATATCCACCATTCATTCTCTTATCACAATTATTATCCTATATTATATTATAATACATTACATATTAATGGTTCTATTGGACCTCATACTATGTATAACAAAATGATTGATCCATTGCTTCAAATGAGTGTGGGATCTATTCCATTCTTCATCGCTATCAATTACCCATTTTATAATATTTCATATCTCATTCCTAAATCTTATGGCTATGTAAAGCTTCCAGTTAAGGTTGGGCCTCTCACCATGCTTGTGTCATTCATTGTGGATCTTGTTGTCAAAGGTTTTGACATGCTCTTAGGTCTTCCTTATATCCATGCTACCTAGGCTATCATTTCCTTGAATCACTATTAAATTGTTTCCGCCACGCACATTTTGAACAAAAGCTCCTCTTCAGGTTTCCAATATACTTTTTAGAACATCTAGGTCCCCTAGACCTCTCAAATCTAAGGCACATGTTCCACCTAGTTCTCCCATTCACACACAACCCACTCATTCCCAGTCATCTTCTTGGCCTAAGTAGCCTACATGGGAAGCCCCTTCACATGGGAGTTCACCACCTACTTCACCTCCTATGTTTCCTTCACATAGGTTCTCACCACCTCGTAGGTATCCTTCACATAGGTGCTCATCACCTCCTAGGTCTACTTTACATAGGTTCTCATCAGCTACTTGGTCTTCATCAATGTGATGTTCACCGCCTAGGATTCCTTCACACATACATTCTCAATCTCATACATCACCGATCTCTGATTATGGACACATGCCTTTATCTCCTCAGGCATCGGTTTGAGGACTCCTATCCTTCACTTTCATTAGATATTTTATTCATCAACATAAACATGGGGATAATAATTCTTACTACTCCCTCCTAGAATTATCAGGTGTCTCTCATTTTTTACTCTTATGGTTTTTTCTTCACATCTAGTCTTTCTCATTCATCTTATATAACTCTATACAAAACTTGTATTGTCATTACCCTATGACGCACTCTTGTGATAAGGTTCACACTTGACTATTGAGGGCATATTACATCCACGAACCTCACACACTACACATTTCACACTCTATGCTTCATGATACATATTTCTAGAATTTTCCTTAGATCATCCTATCCTCTTTCAAATATTAAATTTTGTGGTTCATGATCTATCTTTCTAGTATATATATTTCAAACAATTTCCTGATGATGCACTCTTGTTCATATGGTTCATTCTTGATTGTCAAAGAGTCTTTATAAATTAACCTCATCTCATTCTCATCCACATCTGATTAGGGGGCACGCTATTGCTATCACATTCACATTGCATATCATTCCATCTCTCTCATTCACAACATACTACATATCGTGGTTTCACATACTCGTTCTTTCTTATACTAGTTATATGTACACTTTGTTTCATGTGATAGACATATACTTATTATGTCATTATCTTTTAAAATATACACATGCACATTTAATTGGTATTTAGTTGTTAATGCATACTTACTACATATATTTACATGAAGCAATGATGTTTGTCATTGTACCTCTTACCAGTCCCACCAAGGTTTCTGGGGGCATCTATTTTCTCAAACATTACATTTGATATTGATTCATATAATAATAATTTATGTTCTTACTAGCATACTATTTGTTCCATTGATACATACACACTTTGACATACTATTTATCTTTTCAACATGCTAATAGGCTCTTCATGTGGAACAGTTTCTTTACATGAACTATTTACCACCAAGGTTGTATGTTATACTTTGTTCGTTATTGTATTTTGTTGTTTTCGGTCTATGCCTTATCTCATGTATGAAAATTGATTGTATTATTTTATCTACTTCAGCTCTAATTATCTTGAAAATTTGTGAGTGATATCACATATGTGAAACCCACTTTTTGCGGTCTACTTGCTCTACACTATTACTTGTTTACATCATCTTTTATACCATGATTTTCACTTTCTCTACTAACGTATGTTTCTAAACACTTTATTTTCACGTGCCTTAGTTTCTATCATGAACATCCACTCTCCACTACAGGGTATCCACTTCAACACAATTATAGGTCCTCTCCTTTATAGCACATGCTCCTATCAGTGTCACATGCACCCCAAATGAGGGGTCATACATTTGCTAAATTCATCACCCTATATAGTAGCTCAAATCTTCAGTATAGTCCTGTACATTATAGGAAGAGAATATTCTACAATTACATAAATGAGATAGAATCTGACTTCAGTCCTCAGTTCAACATAGACGCAAACACCTAGATACAGACACTAGCACCTGGGTGCTAATAACCTTTCCTAAACACCTATGACCAGGGGTAGTTACAGTTACTTTCTCATATCAACATAGATCATATCTATTTCATAAGATCATGCACTGGTCTTAGAATATATAATACATGTAATCTCTTATAATCTCCTTCAATTGGATCAATCAGTACACTTGAAACAACACAAAATAATATGTAACTAAACACATATCACACCATCTGTAGTGGTGAACAATTCAAGAAGCATTCATGGAAGGAGAGTAACATTAAAAATCTCTCCCCAACACTCTATGTTGTGGCATGAGATCATAAAAAAAAATGATTTTGGCATGACATCATCCAAAAAAATTACTCTCGGCATGAGATCGCTGAAAAAAACCACTCTTCTACAATAGTTTAGGAAATTTTCTATCCTTTTCACTCTTAACGGATTAGGTGCACACATTCATTTTTACACATTTTTTCACATACTTTTACTTTCTTACTTAAAAATTTCCATATATACATATTTGAATACTTCTTTTCTCTTCTTGTAAAGGTTTTTCCTTCATACACAACTACAAGAAATCCAACATTACTAAATATAAGCACAAAAATAGGTATAACATGGTACAAAAAAGTACAATCCACCCCATGGGTCACTTCTTCTTTCTTAGTTTTCACACTTTATTTTCATCACTCTATGCTTTCAATTGTCTCCTTGGCACGCTATCATCATCACACTCCACATGTTTATCAGGTACGCATCTCTTATATACTTTATGTTATCAAGTGTTCACTCAAAAAGATAAATTCGGGGACAATATAGACTCAAAATCACACACTTGGGTATATGTATAGGTCATAAGAACATACTTGAATTACTATAATTCCTAAGCAGGAAGACTGGTATTTGACTGCAGTCTTTGGACTCTTTTCTGTCGTTCTAGCTTTCTTTTTAGTCTTACACACCCTACAACCAAGTCTGAACTTTATTGATTCATCTTTCATGACTTTGAACACTAGCGCCTAGGCACCCTAGTCCCCTATGGGTGCCCCCGACATTTTTCTATCTTACTCACTCTTTGTAGCCCTATTTTATCTTTTTGGCATATTAGTTTCTTATGGTTCAACCTTCCAATTATCAACTACAAAATTCAACCAAGGGAATCATACAAATACAAATATATGTGACCAAAATAAAGGACTAAGCTCTTTGAATCTATTCTTATCACCTAAGAATGCATCCAAAGGAATCTAAGAGCATAAAATGCATTCATCTAGATTTCATTTAAGGTACAAGGGAATACATTTTCTGCATACACTTCATAGGAAGGGGAAGTTCATTTTTCCATCCATATATATATATTTACATTTCTACATCTTGATATCAACCCCCTATCACGTGTACTTGTACAATGGATTCCTAGGGTATGATTCTTTCACACACGCACACGAACTACATGGATTCTGGGATGTAGTGCAAAGATCAGTTGTAATTTCACTCAGCCGAGTTACCGCTGGGGTTAGTCTGATGCCCCATATTGCATATTCTATTTTTGAAATTTGATGTAGTTTTAGGAAATTTCAAGTCAATATATCTTTGTAGGTTAGAGGTGAATTATCTTATAATAGTGCAACACACATGCGAACATCAATGGCTACCTAGGTTTCAAGATCCTCCAGAGTCGTAGATCCCTAACAGAGGTATCATGTGCCTAAGTGCCTTGTCCCTAGTCTAGGTGGCCTAGATCATGATCATCATATAGTTCCATAATTTACTGTGTGTAATTACGAATATTTTCCTTTCATGTTCATCAATTTTCCAATCTAGATTAGTTCTAATTATAATGTGAACCAGCTTCATCATTCTTTCCCTCTCTTGCAGTTAGTGTTTTATATTTTACTTGTTTATTTATTGTGTAATCTATATTCAAGAAGTTGTTTAGCATTTATTTATCATATTTAACTCTACAATTAGTGTTTGATAAATTCTATATTTTTTAAATTACATACAATAATGAGAGATGAAATAAACAAAGAATGACCTCATTTCAACCAATTCCTCCACCCACATATTTTTTTGATCATGTAGTGGAGATGGGTGTCATGGATGATGCATGGTGTATAATAGCATACATATAATGCCAATATAAAAATATGATGGGTCATATTATTTATTGTTGTGGTAAGGGGTATACTATCACCGAAAAATAATTTTTGTGATGTTTTGAACATGGAAAGAATAAAATCCATTCAATCAAATTGTAATCTTTCTCAAAATATATTTTAATTAGCATGGATTAATTATTGGAATTTTCATCCCATTCAATTCCCTCCTAGATAACAATAATGTTTTTGAGAATGTATCTTCCCTTAGTGAATCTTATTTTTCCTACCTAATAATAATAGGGAAGAGGTGTCAAAGATAAAGAGTTAAGGACTTACCAATAATCTTATAGGAGATATTAAGAAGAGTAACTGGGGACCATTTGCATATTTTCATGTGGTCTCCTTTCTTTGGTATGATTTTAATTACCCCTATGTGAGATAACTCTCCAATTATACTTGGTGTAGGTTAGAACAATTCAATCCCACAATGATCCACATAATTCACGGGGAAACCCATTCTACCCCCAAGCTCTATCATTACCCATTTGCATTTCTTCTTCATGAAGGTCTTGAATGGATAGTAATTTCTCATAATAAATTATCTTAGTACGGGTAACCTTGCAAGGAATAGTGGCTTAGATGACATGTTTAAATTAGTAACATTATTAAAAATTCAATATATGAGTTATTATACTACTAAATGAAATGTAAGTTTTAAGATCTTAAATTAATTTGATATCCAAAGTGGGTATTTAATCCTCAATTAAATATTAGTTTTATATTATATTATGAGTTGATTACATATATTAAAAATATATACAATATAAATGATAATTTAGATGTATAATTTAGATATGATAAGAAGAATATAACATACACCAGTCAAACTATCATGAAATCAAAAGCACATAAAAAATGTATAGAAGCACTCACTTAGTTATGAAGAGATTTGCATCTATACAAGAGTGAAGCTAGAAGATATGAACATGAGTAACTTTTGCAATAGAGACTTGAAGTGTGTCTCCACTGAGGTCAATACAATATCGTATGATTTATTCCCTTCTATATGGTCATTGAATTTCTTTGAGTTAGATTTTACAACATAACGGGTTTATCTCATTCGTACATAATCATGGTATTATCAAACCCTAGTTTTCACAAACGTAATGAAAATATTTTAATGTATTGAATAACAACTCAATTCATAGAAATGGGTGTAAAGTCCTACAAAACAAACATTAGAAGGGTTTTTGGTACCCTTTTGCACTGCTAACATTAACACTACTATGTTCATACTAAATTTACTATGGTAATTAAAAGAGGCTAACACCAAGTCGTCTCAAAGAAATCTAAAATTACTATAGAACCATCAGGATTAGAGCTTAATAGAAATATAATATGAAATAACATGAAATAAATCATCTAACTACAATCCATACCTACTAAAATGTAATATTTTCTTTAAAACTATGAACCTCTTAAGATCATAAGCAATCAAATTTGTGTTGTTGCTTCAAGATGATGAAAGCATCTCACTAAAATGGCTACAAGGCCATGTTTATATCTTTTTTTAGTAATCAAGCATGAAGAAATGGATGAAAATATGAGAATTTTATTCCATCAATGAAGAAAGTCTCTTAATCATATCCTTTATATCATAATACTAGAAAAAGTATGTGAGTGAGAGGAAGGATCTTGGTCTTGTATATAGTTTTTCCATTTGGGAGAAGCTTGAATACCAATTAATGTGGGATAAAGGATAAATTATATTTATACTTGTTAATCTTAATTAACAACTCATAAGCAAGTCATGGGAGTGTGAGATGACTTAATTGATCAATTAGGATTGATTAATAGACTAGAATAAGCTTTTTAGGCAATTTGGAGGTGACCTAGGAGGAATTTGATATGATTTGAAGCATTTGAAAATGATATTTATCCAATAAAAGGGATTATTGATTGAATGCGTTTTTTAAAAGGATGAATTAAATCATAATAGTTAATTAATTGATTTGAATAGGATTTTAACTAATGAAATTTCATTTATTGGAATCCAAAATGTGCTGGGGGCTAATTAATTAAGGAAGTGTCATTAATTGAGCAAAATAGATGGAAAAGTTAGTTAATTAGTTGGAAATCACTAATTATAATTGAAATGATAGGAAAGAGGATAGATAACAAAATTCTATCAATAAAACTGGGTTTGCGGATTTTAGGTTTCTGCATCTACTTTGAAACAACCTCAAACTGCATGTTCTCTAACTATCATATAATATCTAGATAGATTAATTAGATTTAGATAATAATTTGATAATAATTACTTTGACATAGATATCGGTAGAACATATAGAGTGGATTTTTGGATGCTTGTAGATGAGAGATATGGATTCTTTGACCTAGATTATAGCTTTAGACCTAACATGGGTGCTGCCCTAATGATTGTAGATGTGACATTATTATATGTAGAGAGGTTTGGATGCCTCTTCAAAGTGTATGAAATGGGTTCTTTTTTCATTAACTTGGGAGTTATAGTTTAACAAATGAGGTAGTGTTTACTTTCTCATATAGGGTTTTATAGGTGATTTATATAAGAAATGCTAGCCCATTTGAAGTATAATATGCAAATAAATATTTCAATTTAAAAATTTAGTTGGAACACATGTAAGTATAAGAACGTATAAAGAGGCCATGACCGGATGTTAGGGTCTTAACCAAATTGTAAATTCTTGACCAAGTGTAGAGATTATGTAAAATGAAGTTTGGAGATATTAAACTATTTTACCTCTATTAGTTTTTCATATTTTATTCTCAAGATGTGTCAACATGTCACTCTGCAAGGATAAAGAATCTAAAAAATGTACCTTAGAAAGTGATAGAAAGGAATGGATAATTTTTATCTATCAGAGTAAGATAAACTAGTCAAATCAAGAATTTTGAAAGTGTAAATTACCAAATTTGATTGTTTAAATTTCCCCCGTTTAAGTATGAAATTAGTAAATCCATACTTAAATTAAAATATACCTAAGTGTGTAAATACATATTTCCTTTTCTTGAATACTTTTTTTATATTTATTTTGTTTTGCTTGGAATTTTCATGCTCCACAGTGAAACTAGAAACGCAAAGTTTAGTCAATTTCCATGATATATAGTTGATTATAACTTAAGTAAAACATGTAATAGAAAATGTTTTCATTTGCATTCATGTAAATTTAAAAGATGTAAACAAAGGAAAGAATAACCTATTTTCTTGTGCTTTGATTTTTCTTTAATATGTATATCTATTTAACTTTAGTAAAGGTTTAGGGCTTATAAGTTCCCAATAAATTTTTAGCGGAAAAAAATTATTGTGTAGGAAACCCAGCAATGAAATGTGTGAAAGAGAGAAGAAAAATTAGGTACAAATTTACTCTTGCGAACAAAGAGGACTGTGTATGATCAAATTTATTCATCAACTCTAATATATTATTATTTAAGTGTAAAAGGAGATGAAATCCTACTCAATAATCCTATATCTCCTTATTTTCCTTTGATAACCCCAAAAATCACACTACTATAAAAATTTATAGAATTTTTTTTTCAAATAAGGATATACTCATTTATATTACTAAAAAATATGCCAAACAATTGATTATAAAGTGGAACAAATGGAGACATGTTCCAATAACATGGAACTTACAAGGAGACCCATCAACCAATATCCCTTAATTTGAGATTGATACTAAGTTTTAGTGAGGATAAGGGATGGTAAATTGTCTCTCCCCTTGTATTAAACAAAAACAGAAAAATATGGATGTGAAATTTTATAGAAAACATATGTATGTAGTTGAAAATATGAAACTTTTAAAAAATCCTTCTAGAAGTGAACTCCAGTTATAAATGTGAGGGGTGGTTAGGACCATATCCTACAATATTGATCAAAATGTGTAGTGACCCTTTAATGTTTTTCTAAAAATGTAGGTGTGACTACACTTTTGGGTTCATATACCCTATCTATACTTGTATCTACCTCACATTTGTTTTCTGTGTTATCTGAAAATATAGAATAAAGCTATCTAGACGCCCCATATTTAGAGGTGTTTAGGAAAACCTTGTTTTCTCATATCACTGAAAAGAAATAAGTGTGTAATCCTAAAGGTATGTTTGAAAATCTGTGTAAGGTTCTAAAGAGGTGGCCACCTTTGAGAACCTAGTTTATGTACAAAAGGAAATGTGTTTGCATGTTATGGAATCCATGGTGTGTAATAAATTTTTTTTGGAAATAGATAGGAATAGTTGAAACTTAGGGAAAAACTATTAATAATGCATGTAGGATAAAATAAGAACAATAATAATTCATAAATTGAAAATAGTGACACATAAGAGATTAAAAATCAATGTTGGGGACTAAAAACATGGTACATCTAAGATGTTGCAAGAAAATCAAGGAACATAGGCATGTTAAAAAAGTAAGAAATTGTAAAAAACATAAGTATGATACAATGATCATAAAAATCCCATGGTGTGACAATACAATCAAAGAGCACATGCCACAAGAATGAAAAAAGAGAAATATTTAACACACACAAACACATATGTATGAAATGAGAGTGTCAAAACAATATAATATGATCTAATAACCAAGATTGTGAAATATATGAGATAATATATCTCAAATTTTACATTAAAAATGTGTTAGTATGAAAATAATAATGTACATCATATATAATATAGTGTACATCGAGGAAGTGAAAATGAACTATAAATTAACAATAGAACTTGTATGATGTGGGGGGATTGAACCAAAGTAATGAGAACACAAGGAAATATGAGTTACTCTGTAAGCATGTACCGATCGGTGTCCTTCATAAAAATTAATATACCAACTGAACACGTGTGTAAAGAAAAAGAGTTTGTTATCTATCAAACAAAAGTGACAAACGAAATATGTAATAGAGATTTCTAACAAACAAAGTAAAATGCACATGTCATAATTTTATTTTTACAAATAGTTGAATGTTTGAGTACCATCAAAATAAATGGATATGTACAGAAGATGTCAGTAGAAAAATATCTAACCAATGAGAACTTCTTGATTAGGTGTAATATTTTCTAAAGAAGATAAATATTTAAGTCTCAATGACGATGCAAAAAATAGTAAGACTATTGTAGTAACATGTTTCAAATAAGGTTTAATAAATGTACCACTAAAAAAAAAAGAAAGGTTCAATGTTTTATGCCAAAGGAATGAATGTGATGTCCACTATGATGATAAGCCTTGTTAAGTCCTATCCAAACTCCGTTTTATATAATCATTTTTTATTAGAGTAATGTTAGCATTTTGAAATTAAAGCTATTATATATTTAAAATAAAATTTTAACACAAACCATGTTCATTTTCATCTCGTATAATATTCTTTTTATGTGTTGATATTAATTGATATATGCACTAGCAAGTGTAAATTAAGGACCTACTATAGGTCTAGCTCAAGACTCATATAGAGCTGAGCACAAGAATAACTTCAAGATTAGTGAACTCCACTCACTTCCAACCAAACACAAGACTCACGTGAAGGAAGCGAAGGAATCACACATTGAATAAAGGAACTAATCTAGTTAGCACATGAGTTACATGAAGGGAGGAACATATAAGGTGTATCATTAATTAGCAAGAAAGTCACTTGTGTAATATGTGGGATTCTTTATTAACAACAGTTTGGTTGGAAAACATGGAATAAGTATTTTGAATGGTCTTTGAATACAAACTAGTTATTGTTATCTCAATTTTGCCAGAAGAAAAAATTGATCATACATGACCCTGTGCAGAAATAGATTCAAGGGACGGGTCCATCATACGAGCCCACATTTCAAATCTGAAAAATAGGTTGTAGATGGGCTTTAAAATGGATTAATAGGGTTGGGGAAGGAGGAAAACAGTCTCAAAGAAAACTAGAGGCTCAAAGGAGAGAAACGGAGAAAGATTCAAAGTCTACATGTTTTACAAATGATTCAGAGTGAGCCCAAATTATTAAGTATAAGAGTGTCCGTGGAAGGCACCAAGTGTCTCAATTATGCACATCCAAAAGCACGGCTGAAAGTAGAGACTAAAATGAGCGTGAGGCTTCCACATGTCTTGGGTTTGAAAAATGGACAAATTTGACAGTTGAAAAATACAGATGGGGCAGAAGTAGTAGAAGGCACCACATGCCTCAACTGCACAAATCTGAGAGGGGTGGTTCGAGGGATAGACTTAGACAAGTGCCAACCCTCCATGTATACTAGATTCTGAAGAGGTAAGAATGGGTGTTGAAAATTCAAAAGGCTCGCGGAGGTCTCCACATGTTGTATCTCCATAAATACAAAGGTAAAGTCTGGGGGTAGTTTCCAAACATGCGTAAGTTTGCCACATGTCTCGGGTCAGACACAGTGCCTCTGCTAGCAGAAAGGACTCATGAAAAATACAAAGGAAATAGGTAAGCCAGCAGATGACACCATGTGTCTCATGAGTGCAGTTTTATGAGAAAAGGCAAGGGGTGAAATCTCAACAAGCGTGGGGCTGCCACATGGACCCAGTACGTACAAACTCTTTTAAATATTATGTGCTTATGACCCTGATCTTCAAACGGCCATATCTTTCGATTGGGAGCTCACATTTGGTCTGGAGAAGACTTTTTGAAAATGTCTCGACCTCTTCCATGCCATAGAAACCTGAGAATTTAATTTTTACAAGGTTAGGTGGATGAAAAAGGTAAAAAATCTTCACACCATTAATATGCAATTCAATTGCTCCCAACAACTAGATCAGATTCCATTTGATCTGCCATTCTTCCTTCTTCAACATGCCAAATAGACATAGAGAGGTGGACTCAATAGATTGTGGGTGGATTTAAGATAGCATTGATGGCCAATAGTTGAGATTTAAATCTATTTTCCCACCTCTCTCTTTCTTATCTATGTGTTGCATCTATAAAAGAGGGAGTTGGGCTCATTGTAAAGGGTTGGAAAATTTTTTTTTGCACCCTCCTTTCTTCCCTTGTCTGCAAGAGAATTTATGGAGCTTTTGAACCTCCCATTTGATTTGTAATAGAAATTTTTTTCTCTCGTGTACTATAATTTATTGTATCAACTCTGGAGCAATAATATATGTCTGTGAATGATTCTCAATCATTTCATGTGTTCATTGTTGTCTTCTGATCTCTCATTATAGTTCACTCATCTTTGCATAGTACTAGTATTACATTTCTATGGTTTGTGTTCAATTCAAAAATAGGTGTTTAACATTCCTTTGGTACATCACCTTGTTAGATTAGGTTTATTTTCCTTGTATCTTCTCAACCATGTCTCATTGGTAAGGTAAAGTAGGTTTTAGGATAAATCTTCTACAATTTATTTGTATGCACCTTAACAAAGGAATAGGAACCGGCCTTCATCCAAAGAGCTCTCTCAATTTCAAGGTCCCACACTTTGAGAGATGCTCCATGCTGTGTAATCACACTAAGAGTCTTAACTCATCTAGTTGCAGGCACTCAGGGGCATTATGATTCTGCACTAACAGTTTTTATATGCTCGATGGGACCAAGATGTCTCCATCTTTGTTGCAAGAAGATTGATGTGCACTTGTTGTAAGTTTTAAGCTTTTAAGAAGCTCTGAATTACACATCTGGTGACTCCAAAAGAGATAGAATCCACTGGTTTCAATAGTCTAAGCTATTCAATTTCACGAGAAGAATACAAACAGGGTCAAGAACTAGAGAGGAGGGACTATTTATCTATCTGCATTTGTCCCCAGACAGAGGGAGAGAGGGGAGAAGAGCCCAGAGGTCTGCATCTCAACCAAAAAAAACCTTGTCAACACCTCCACCTAGTACTCTAGTCATTCAATCAACAAGGGTTCTCAAGCCAATCATAATGGTACAACTAGCCAACCCCTATGTTGACTTCACTAGCAATAACCCACTCACTCTCAAGATATAAAATCCAGTCCTGGTTGCAACATTAAATAGAATTTTCCATTTCACTAGAGAGAACCAGACTTCTCCTAGTGGCCACATTCAAGACATTGGAAAATTCTACGTAATTCATGAGATCATTGAGATAGACATTTCAGTTAGGTTGTTAGCTTCTTCACTCAAGGGAAAAGTTTCATGATGGTTTAGGAGTCTAACAACAGGATCTATTCAGAACTGGGACCATCTATGCAGAGCTCTTCACAACCAATTAAGAGAGAAGGGAGATAATATATCCTTGTTGGAGAATTTTACAACCTTCAAGAGGGCCCCTAATGAGTAGCTAATAGATTTCAACTTCATATTCTAAAGGACATGGGATAGGATTCCATTGGCTATAAGGCCCATAGATGAAGGTGCTTACTTATAATTTCTTAGAGCTCTAAATTTTTATATTTATTTAATGATTCAATCAATGGGAGGAACCACCTTACCTGTAACCTATAACATTTCCATTGGAGCTGAAAATTGTATATTTCAAGCTGGAAAGCTTTCTCCTAGGCCACCTATGTCTCTATACCTAGAACTGGGAGATCTAAGCACTAGCCTGACACCCACATTAGCTCCTATACCTACTCCTAGGAGTCAAAGTTTAGCTGAGGCCTCCACCTCATCTTCTAACACTTCAAAAGAGCTACAAAAAGTCATGAAACAACTACAAAACCTAAGGAATGAGCTAGTGACTATCAAAAGGCAACAAAATCATATTTCTAGGCCATATTAGCCTCAAAATCAGTATCAAGCTAGGCCCCCATATCAACAAAATAGATAACTAGCTCAGGATGCAAATAAGAACCCAAACCAAGGAAAACCTCAAGTTGTTATACCTTTTCGGTCATCAAGGGCCTTGGTTCTAACCCAAGACAACATGGCACAAGAATATGATTGGTGTTTCCCATGCAATCAGCCCCATAACCAATCAATGTGTTTTAATGGTGCACTAAACCAGGCCTTGATGGTATAGACCATTGGTGTGTCCCAAGAGTCTAGTCAAGAGGAAAATCAGCAGTAAGGAGTTTAGTAAGAGACACCTACAAGTGAGACTATGATTGTCAACTGGCAGGCTGAAGCCTTCTATGGAATTAACCAAGCTCCTTGTCAAAGCGTAGCTGTCAATACCCAATCCAAGAAAAGGAATATTAGAGAGGGAAAGTCATAAAACTTAGGTAATACTCAACCTTCTATTATTCCACAAGGTATTAGTACTCAATGTGGTACTACCAATATGCAAAGTAAGCCCAAGCCACCTTCTAAACCCACTCAGGCACTAGTTGTAACGACCCACGTGAAAGAGAAAAATGTACCAGGAAAGGGGTAGCAAAAATATAACTCATCCCCATTTAACATCATTGAACAAATGAAGAAAACAAATGTGAATATTTAAATGTGGGATTTGTTAGCTATCCCAAGACAGAGAGACCTATTGTAGGCTGCTATATGCAATTGGTCAACCTCATACCAGCTCCCCAACCAACAAGAGAAATTTCTTACCAATGTGGCTCATCCCAAAGGAAACCATGGAGGAAAATTATGTAAGAATATGAATCCCTATCTATTATATGTTTCATTGATCATTGGAGACAAATTGGTACATAATTGCATGATTAATTCAGGGGCAAATAGCTTTGTAATGCCAAAACAAATAGCCGACCAGTTGGGTATTCAATACGAAGTCACTTCCAGGGGCGTAGTGTAATTAGATGGGACAACAGTAATAATGGTTGGAGTCATTAAGGATTTGACCCTCACATTACACACATGCCTCAATGTGATTATATTGCAAAATTTATCAGTCATAGACTTGCCACCAAATTTTGCACTGTGTTTTTCAAGAGACTTCACCTCTAAAATTTAAGGCTATTTTTCTGTTGATTGGTCACACATGATTTTTAGAACAAGGTATAGAGCTAAGGCTGCAATCAGATATGATCCCATTTCATATTACCATATTGAGCCTTATGTACCTAGCCCAATCAATGCCAATTATTTAGCCTTCAATCAGGAAGACCTCCCAAACATTTGTGAGGTAGATACCAAGGTTGGGTGTTAACCAAACTTGACCCTTAACGATTGGATGAACAAGAAGCATTCTTTTGACCCTTATAAGGAGGTGGAGCAATATGAGCTAGGAGTCTATTTTTTGCTTGAGGAGAATCATCCTCTTTCTGACATCATCAAGCTATACAAGGAGACGTAGGAGGATTTATGTTTTTTTCGCATCAAGGTATGAAATATTAATTGTCTTTCCATTTCCAATTTGCTTGATCAAGCAACACAATGGAGTATGAAGCTTTGATCCATGGACTGCATTGGGAAATAAAAAGAGGGATTACAAACTTGCAGGTGTTTGACAATAGTGAGCTAGGTGGGAATCAAGTCCAAGGACAAAATGCTACTAGAAATAATTTTCTAATGAGCTATAAGAACCGATTATGGGACCTCATCAAGGATTTCGAAGAATTCAACATCAGTTTCATCGCAAGGAAGAAGAATGAAGCAGTGGATAGAATGAACGATATTGGGGAAAAATTTGACATTGTAGAAAGGGTCAAGAGTGATAAATCTCAGCTCCATATCAAAGTGGTTGTGAGACCAATTGTCCCTGACAATAATACAAGTTGGCAGGTCTTTGAGAATGATCAACAAATTGTCAATTTTCTACAAGAAGAAGCTGATTTCTCCTCCATAAACCAAGACAAATTGGAACAATAGTATGGCTCCCAAGTGGTGCATCTGAGAACCAACAAGATACCAAAGGGTCTTGTCACTTTGAAATTATTATTCAACCCAAATGACCAATTCCAAAAGGAGAAGGTGAATATTCAGGTAAAGGGTGAAGATTCAGATCCTATTTTTATAGAAGAAGGAAAAATGTTACAAATTAACAAGGTAAGCACTCACTAAGAAAAATATGAATTTATTCAACTTTTATAATAATTCCCAAATGTCTTTTCTTGTACTTACAAATATTTAAGAGGTTTCAACCCAAAGTTGGCACAACACACTATCGAGCTGGATCCAGGAGCCAAGCCGTTTAGAAAGAAGCAAAGGCCCATAAATCCTCACATTCAGCCTCTCATGAGGAAAGAGTTGAACAAGCTAATTGAGGCCAACATCATATTCCCTATAAAGCACTCAAGTTGGGTTGAAAACTTGGTGCCTGTGAGGAAAATAAATGGAGAAATTAGACTGTGTATGGACTTTTGTGATATAAACAGAGTGTTACTCAAGGATCATTATCCACTTCCATCAACTGAAAAAATCCTGTAGATTGTGGTTAGCTCTGAGAGATTTTCTTTAGTAAATGGATATTCAAGCTATAATAAGATAATGGTGAAAGAGGAAGATCAATTTAAGACAGCCTTCACCACCAAATGAGGCACATATGCTTATAAGAAGATGCCATTTGGACTATCAAATGCTAGAACAACATTTTAACGAGCTATGAACATGACATTCAAAGGCTTAATCAACAATATCATCCTGGTGTATCTAGATGATATCACCTTCTTCTCAAAGAATGTTTCAGCCCATCTCTTCTACCTTAGACAGGTATTCCAAAGGTGTAGAAGATTAAAAGTGTCATTAAACCAAAAGAAGTGTGTATTCTTGGCACATGAGGGGAAATTGTCGAGACACATTGTCTCAAGAGAAGAGTTAACAATTGATCTTGAAAGGTTTGAAGCCATTCAAACACTTCCATTTCCAAAACACAAGAAATCTCTGTAAATATTCTTGTGGAGAAAAAATTTGTTCTTAGGTTTGTGCCTGATTTTTCCACTCTTGTGAAGCCTTTAACAATTATGTTAAAGAAGAGTCTTGCATTTAAATGGACAGACAGAGGGAAAAGAAAGTTTTGAGGCCATCAAGCTCACAATATCACATGGGCCCCAAGACTTATTATCCCATATTTCTAAAAGGACTTCATGCTATATGCTTTTGGAGGGTCAAACATAATCTCAGCTATGTCTTGGTTTAGCCCAACAGAGGAAGGTTCAGAACAACCCATAGCCTTCTTTAGTCAGAGCTTGGAGGATTACGAGGTAAAGTACTCTTTCATTGAGAAGCATGTCCTTTTTATCATTAGGAGTTTAAAGAAGTTTCAGACACTTGGTCTCGAACAATAAGATTAAACTTATAGTATCTCATGCTAGTGTCAAAGATTTTCTCCTCAATAAGGACTTGAATGAGAAGAGAGCCAGGTTGGATCACTTGGGTTATGGAGTATGACATTGAAATCAAGGTGACCAAGCTAGGTTTGTGGCAAGGGTCTGTGTGAGAAACTTTCTTCCAAACAACAAGCCGAGTCAATAGATGAAGAAGAGGATGTCCTATTACTACAAAATGATCAAGAACAACAAGCTAATTATGCACCTATTCCATATTGGACTCAAGCCTTAGTTGCATTATTTCTAGACATGTTTGTGGCCTCCAAAATGGAACAATGCAAAAAGGGGATACTTCAAACTACAAGCGATCCCATATGTGCTTGTTGGTGGTGTCTTGTTTTAAGAATGATATTAATAGTGTCCTATTGATGTGCATTGGGACAAGGAAAATTGAGAGAGTGTTGCATAGGAGTTCCATGATGGAGAAACAGGAGAGTCGACTTTTCCCCTCAAGTAGACAACTCTCAAAATCATGAAAGCTACTTTTTACTGGCCTACGGTGTTTAGGGACTGCTACTCATGGATCAAGGAGGTGAAAAAAGTGTGCATTCTTCACAGGGAAGGAGAAGTTAGCAGCCATGCCCCTTCACCTCAGTTTCAGTGGATCAGTCATTCATGAAATGGGGATTAGACTTCATTAGAGTGATTAACCCAAACTCAAGTTAGGGCCACAAGTGGATACTTACATCAACAAAAATATTTCACCAAGTGGACTGAGATAGTGGAACTTAAGGAAGAAAATTAATCCAACATCTTGGATTTCTATGAAGGAATAACCACTAGGTTTGGAGTCCTTTCCACTATTATATCAGATAATGCATTGTGCATTATCTAGGCTACAAGGATCACTCAATGGGTCTGTCAAAAATGGTGTATACCTCAGCACTTCATCAAACTATTACCCTCAAGGTAATGGCCAAGCAAAGTCCCCAATACAAGAACCTATTGAGGATTATTAGAAGGAATCTTGATGAAAATCAGAGGACTTGGAATGACAAAGGCTCAAATCAGCTCTATGGGATTATAGGATCAGATCCAAAAGGTCTACAAGAAGCTCCCCATACAAGCTTGTATATGGAAAAGAGGAAGTATTACCCATATCATTAGAGTTTCCTACATTGGAGCTCATGAAATAGTTAGAACTAGCTGAGTTTGAACCTATGGAAATCAGCTATGTCAGAGTTGATGGAAGTAGGAGAGGACAAGAGAACATGCAATGTAGTTCATGGAGAAGGATAAAACATTGGTCAAGAAGAGTTTTGATAAGAAGGAAAGAACAAGGACCTTTCTAAGAAGTGGGACTTAGTTCTAAAATGTGATGCAAATTGGGAAAAACTAGGAAGGCATTCCAAGTTTGATGCCATTTGAAGCGGTCCCTATCATGATCACAAGGTGCAATAGTAGCAATGCCTTCTAAGTTGGATAAATTATATGGTGAAGAATTGTAGATTCCAATCAACAGGAATCCATATCAAACATTGCTATTGAAAAGGAAGGTTCCACCCTTGTGAATATTAGCATAGGACTTTAATTTCCTTAAGTGCGTATGCACATTGTCTTGTTATAGCATATGTTTTATTTCCCTAAGTACTCCGACACAAGTTTTTTGTTGATCCAAGTTTACATAGTTATGTAGTTTGATGTACCTCTAGGTGAATGTGCACTAGGCCTTTCTGCATTTGCAACAAGGAGACCAATAGGTTCCCATAAAATTTGCTCATTTTAAAATAGAATAAATATAGAGAAACTAAAACAAGGTCTCAAAGGGTGCATTTTCTAGAAGAACAGAATCAACATGTCAGGTCTACCACCCATGACTCTGTGCCCAATGGATACTACATATGGAAACTAGATCTATTAATCTAGCAGGTAGCTATCGCTGTTAGTCACCAACATTGTTATCTCAAATTTTCCCCTGGAAAACTTGATCAAACATGACCCTGCATAGAAAGAAATCCAAGGGAAATTTCTACAGAAGGAGCCTACGTTTCAAATCTGAAACTTAGGTTACATGTAGGCTCTACAATGAGTAGCAGGGTTGGGGAAGGGCCAAAAAGTGTCAAAAAACCAGAGGGTCAAAAAAGAGAAACAAAGAAAGGATCAACGTCTTTGAGCTTTACAAATGACTCAAAATAAGCCCAAATTGACTAAGTATGGAAGAATCAATGGAATATTCCACGTGCCTCGTCGGTGATTCTCCAAAGCTTAAACCTAAAATTAGATTCTCAAACAAGAGCGGAGCATCCACATGCCCTAGACCAGAAAAGGGATAGAGTCATCCATTGAAAAGTCCAAATGAGCAGAAGAAAACCACGTTTCAGCTTGACACATTTTCAAAAGAGAGAAGCTCAAGGTGGAGACTCAAACTAGCGCCAGCTCTCCACATGGTCTATGGGTCCAATAGAAGTCAAAGAGAAGTGGGCTCCAAATCATTTAAGTATAAGAGTATCGAGTGGAGGGTGTCAAGTGTCTTAACGGCATGCACATTCAAAGGTGTGGCCAAAAGTGGATACTTTGACAAGCACCAAGCCTCCACGGGTCTAGGGTTTGAGAAAGGCATCACCTTGAATTGGCTAAGTATCAAAGACTCATGGAAGGAGCCACGTGTCAGATCAACACACATTTAAAAGTGGGTCTCCTAAACAAGTTTTGGCCTTCGACATGTCCCACGTCTTAAAAGAGGAAAAGCGTCAATAGTTGAAAATTCAAGATGGGGCAGAATCCAGTGGAGGGTGCCACGTGCCTCAACCATGCAAATTGAAGAGGGGTGGCCTGATGGGCAAGACTCAGACAAGCACCAACCTTCCATGTGTCCCCAGACTCCGATAGAGGTAAGAATAGGACATTGAAAAGTACAAAGGCCCATGAAGGTCTCCATGTGTCATATCCACACAACTATAAATGTAAAGTCTGGGGGTAGTTTTCCAAACATGCGCGAAGCCACCACATGTCTAGGGTCAAACACAGTGCCTCCACTAGCAAAAATGAACTTAGGAAAAATGGATAAAGGAAATGGAGGGAGCCTCACAGACGACACCACATGTCTCATGGGTGACAATTTTAAGAGTGAAGGCAAGGGGTGAAATCTCAAAAAAGCGCGAGGCTACCACGTGGACCCGGTATGGATAGACTCTTTTAAATATTGTGCATGCCCACTGACCTTGATCTTCTAGACAACCATATATTTTGATTGGGAACTCAAAATTAGGGCGGGAGAAGACTTTTTGGAAAGGTCTCAACATCCTCCACACCATGAAGATTTATGAGAATTTAATTTTGAGGAGGTTAGGTGGGTGAAAAATGGGATAAATGTCTTCATGCCATTAATATGTCAATCCAATTGCTCCTGACAACTAGATCAGATTCTGATTTGTATCCGTCATTCTTCCTTATTTAACACACCAAATAGACATAGAGTGAGTGGACTGGACAGATTGTGAGTGAAAATTTGTAGCAAGAGCATTGATGGCCATGGTAGCTAAGCTTCAAATCATTTTTCCTACCTCTCTCTTTCTTCTCTTTGTGTTGCATCTATAAAAAAAGGAGCTGGGTTGATTGTAAAGGGTTGAAAAATTTAGTTTTTACAACCTCCCTTATTCCCTTGTCTGCAAGATAATTTTTGGAGCTTTCGAACCTTCCATTCGAGTTGTAATAAAATTTTTTGCCTCTTGGATACTGTAGTATACTGTATCAACTTTGGAGTAATAATACATGTCTATGTAGATGATTCCCAACCCTTTTCATGTGTTCATTGTTGTCTTCTGATCTCTCATTACAGTTATGGTTATCTATGTGCATGGTAGTTGTATTATGCATTTCTATGGTCTCTATTAAATTACTAAAATAGGTGTCTAACATTCCTTTGGTGCATCACCTCATTAGCTTAGGTTTAATTTCTCATATCTTCTCAACCTTGTGTCCTTGGTAAGATAGAGTAGGTTTTAGAAAAGATCTTCTGCGATTTATTTATATGCACCTAAATAGAGCAATAGGAATCTGACCTTCTTCCAGAGAGATCTCTCAATCTCAAAGTCCCAAACTTTGAGAGATGCTCCATGTTGTGCAATCACACTTGAGAGTCTCAACTCATCTAGTTCCAGGAATTTCAGGGATGTTTTCATTCTACACTAATAGTTATCTACACCTTATTAGGAAGTTAGTGGACTAAATCCAGTGCACCCCCACATTTTTTGTTTTCTTTAATACAGGTCTATACATTTTTTCCAATGTCTCTCAAAATATAGGTCATTTCCAAATTGTAGGTTTGACATATCCTTCTACCAAAGAAACTCCATGGCAAACTAAGATGGATAAAAAGCAATGAGGATACTACATGTCATTTTCTGCTCCAAACTGTGCTGAGACTCCTAACTTATGATGCTATTGTTTGGGATATATTTTAGTTATTGTGAGTAGTTCTCCACCATTCTATGTGGCAATAATGTAGTTCTCTTATAGAGGACATTGAATTATTCACCTCATTACACAGACCCATTTGTATAATGTAGTTCCCATGCATCCTATATTTTGAAAGAAAAGTATTGTATTCCATTATTCCTTAATAATTTGCATGACTCTAAGTGTGATCTCACTAGTGTCCCTTCACACCTCTTTGAAACAAGATCACTTATTAGGCCACAAAGTAATGGCCACTCCTACCACATGTTCTCCATGTAGGCAAGATCCTGGAATCTATTTAGCAAGCTCTGATACCAATGTTCAGAGAAGTGGGTGGAAAATTATTTTACTGGATGTCTTCATTTAACATATTGTTGTTAACAGTCTATAGCATGTCTTAATGCATGAGTTTTTGAAACCTTCAATGGAATGTTAAGGTGAATGGTTGCAGAGGCTTAGGTGGAAGATCACGATATGTTGAAATAGTAATATGTCCAATAGACATGTAGGTTAATGCATACAAGAAAACATGTAGAACTCATTTATTACTAATTTGACATCTTTAAATTATAGTTTCTTCTCGGAAAAATGTAAACCAAAAAATAAATGGAACTAAAAAAAGTTTAAGTACCACGGTAAATAAGTTTTATGGCACCCTATGCTGGGGATTATGGTCTTAAGAAAACCTTTACAATGTACCAAAATTGTCCTACTTCCTGATAACCTTTTATGTTCCCATGTATCAATACTCCATGTGTACGAAACATTTGAGGACATCCTTGGAAATGAATCTTCATATTTATTGTTGTGACATTTCAAGACTCCATTTTCTATGCTCCATTTTATGTAGAACATAGTACACTCAGTGAAACAATTATCTTTAAGATCATTCTTACTAAGTATGATAGGATCTTCATGTTTATATCTTGCCTTCACTTCCTTGTTCCATAGATTTATCTAGAGTAACCACTATATTTCTTCTTCCATACACCCTGTCATAATTATCCTCATGGATATGTTAGTTATGAGCTTCACTAGCTGTAGGATTGTTGATGTAATGTAAAATCCCAATAGTGAAATAATGAAAACCACTACGATTAGGAAGGAAACTCTTTTACTCTCGTCACTCATATATTGGATCCTAATCACTAAGCCCATATCATTGAGCATATCCCCCTCATGTTGTTTCTTGATTACTTTTAAGTTCTAATATGAGCTCTCATAAGATATTAACTAATATATGTGTTAAGTTCTTAGTATTCCTGATCAGACCTGAGATATATATTCTCTTACCCTTTCACAACATAAAGTTCATATCCTTAACCTCCTAACATATACAGCCATGTGTTTCTCCCTATATGGCACTAGAATCATAAAATTCCACTCTCTTTATAGACTTTGTGGGTTAATGGATGGTCTAACAACCTAGATTTTTCCTCTGGTTGAAATCTTATTCAAGATCTTAATATTTATAATTAGGGACTCAAAAGGAAGAAATTTCATGGATATAAGTCAAGAGGATCATACTCTTCTTCATTCGCTCTCATACATTTATTTATTCATCCTTTATGCATGATCTAGGAATGGTACAGTGTTTTAACTATTAACTCCATCTGGAACTAATGGCTCATTTAACTTCTCATCTAAAGGATTTGATGAAGATAATTAAGAAGTGAACTCAATCTAATGGGATTTAATTATTCTTCATACAAGATGGAATCCATAGATCTAAGTGATGTTATGTACACAGTATATCCCTTGAACTCTCCTAAATTATTTATCTCAATTAAAGGAACTATGATTCCATATGAATGTCATGCTCTTTGAACTTTTAGAAGATCATCTGCCAATTTAAGAATTCAAATATCCTTAGTTTATTTTATCTTGAGTGTCTCTCCTCAAACATCTAGTAATACATAGATGATCTTCTTTTCCTTGTCTCTAAGATTTAGGAATAAACATGGGCTTGAAGGATTGTGTCTCTTTCTTCTTATCAGACTTTCTTCATTTTCTAGGTTATTGGTCAAGCATGATCTACTAATTCATACTGGGACTTTATTGTCCTCGATGCTAATGACCTTTTAATTTAATTCATTTTTTAAAAAAGTCCAGTTAAGGCTTAACTACTTATGTCACAAGCACTCTATTAGAAGTGCTAAATCTTCTTTCAAACTAATACTAGTCTTATGCCTGAATGGCCCAATGGGTACTAATTTATTGGAGCACTCTCATGGTCATTCCCCCAGTGTCATTGTCTAGTAAACCTACATTCTACACAATCAAATAAATTCCTTAGTGGAATGCACCACCAATCATGTTAGGTCATATTACATCTTCAAGTGTTTCTTAACCCAAACATATCATTATCACTTCTTATAAGATTTCTTCTCACCATCTTTCCAATAGTAGTGGAGGTGTTCTTCCTAGTGTCTAATGTCATTCAGTATTCCTCTACCCAAAATCAGTACCTCAATCTAGAATAGAAAAAATTATAACTGGACTTCTACCTCTTCCTCCACCTGCAGAATTTTTCCCAGATCTCTAAATCCCAGGTTTGACCACTTTTTTCTTCATAAACAATGTTGACCTAAGTAATCCTTGCATACAATGTTGATCTCTTAAACGTATGCCCATAGTAAATTCTCTAAACTTTTTATAAAAAAATTTCTACTATTAGGGAAAATTAATTCAAAACCATCCACTCCTTGCACATTATAGAGGTAAATCCTATTTTCCTTTTCATGAGTAAATAAGAAGATGAAACAACTTATACTCTCTTCTTGAAGAACCATCTAAACCACTGGAATCGTTGGCTCATCTTCCTCTCTCATGATCTCTATCATGAGCATAATATTATAACCGAATATTTTCCTTATTTCATTTATATTGATTAAAGGATTACTAACCACCTATCTAATTCATTTTATTCTCCTTCATGTTAGTTTCATCTCATCAACTAATCCCTTCATTCTCTATTTTTATTTTCAAATACTATTTCTCTCATTTATTAATATTCTTATGGAGGGACCTTAAAAAATTAGCCTTTCTTATTTTTCATATCTTTATGTATGCCTTAGCAAGTATTTTACTTATTTATCCACCAGATTTTTCCTTCGACCCATATGGTGATCCACCCGGTATTTTGAAACCTTCTTACAATATGTATTATGGGTCCAGAGATTGAAAAATTTCTATTTGAGCTTCAATGATATATTTTCGAGACATGATGATTATGAGATACTTTCTCCAGATTGTTTCTTACAAGTCCTTTATAGAATTTCAAATAACCTTACAAATGGTTGACCAATCTTGTTGCTTATACCCAAGGGGGTCATATATCATCTATTCCCTTTCTTTACTGAAGCTTATTTTTCATTTCTCTTTTGGGATTATTATAGTCTCTCACAACCTTTAACTCTCTCTTTGGAGACTCCTTCCAAATCCATAGTATGCTTCCACTTCTTGGCAAAATTTTCACTAGTACTTCTTATCATGGAACCTATTGTCACTCTTCTTGGACTCTGATTAAAATAAAATATTTTCTATAATACCAGATTTAAGAACTGGTTGCAAGCTAGTTTTTACAAGGGCCTAATGAATGGAAGATTGATTCAGAGGATTCACTAGGATGCCTAGGTTTCCTACAAAACTACGGTAATAAGTCAACCTCAAACCTTCAGAGATTCTAAGAGGCCCTTCAGTCAACAAAAATATTGCTCTTCGAGATAATCTATGTACATCACACGTCATGAATAAATGGAATTATCATTTTTATGGCCCTATCTTGAGACCATATTATATATCCTATACAATGTATTTTTTATAGATATGAGTTTATTACCAGTATGACTCCAACACCTATAAATCTACCCAAATGAAAATAGAATTAGACAAACAAAATTGTTGTGGTTAATTATCTCCAGGCCTAGATCCAAAACTAGTATTTATTTTGAAAGGAAAAAAACTGATCTATTGATAGATTGTTATTCATGAGATCAGACTAATACCCTATTACAATTTTTTTAGTTTCATCCTCAATATTTTAGAGCTCCAAAAATCACATTATCCATAAGAGTCTTCAAGGTTGTCAAAATATATTCACACATACCATTTATGCAAATTATACTAAACTAGTTAGGCAGTCTTAGAGTGAATGATAGTGACTATTCCAAAATACAATATCTATAAAGAATGATATTGAGAAATTTATTCAATACAACACTAATCAATATCCAATTTCAAAAAAACTGGTGGGTCTCCCCAATATTCAAATACTTCCTAGGAAGAACATTAGACATAATAGGCAATATAAATTATAGGGAAATGACCAAACTAGTTAAACATCATAGAGTGTTAACTCCTTATACACCTTTAAAATATCAAATAAACTTACTAACTGGACAAATTAGTCTATCCAAAGGTATTTTGCAACATTCCAAAATGTATGAAACTATTCATTGCTAAATTTATAAACAAGGTTTCATGGATTCATACATGACCAAGGATATAGTACAAAATTCACTTTCACAAGGGTGACAAGGTTTTGTTAGTACAGTTTGAACCTTGTTGGCATCATGGAACAATGCTCCTAAATTAATTCCTTAAGAGAACCATGTTTTGCAAACCCCTATATAATTTATCTGCACACATAATAAAATAAAGGTAATTCATAGTCTTGGATGATTTTTTTTTTATTATGGAACAAAATTCCAAAAGGAAATAGATAATTACAAAAAAATTACTCTCTAGATGTGATAATAATCAGTTATCTCTAATTCTTGAGAAATGTCTTTTCCTGATGGAATAAGGGATAATGTTAGGCCACCATGTTTTAGTTGAGGGAATTAAGGTAGAACCAAATAAATTCAATATCATTATGTAACTTCCATCATCCAAGGATCAAAATGAAATAAAAATATTTTTAGGACCTGCAAGCTACTATAGAAGATTGATTTCAGAATTTTGTTAAATAACTTCTCCATTGTTTTCCATTTTAACAAAGGACTCTCAATTTAAATTTCATATGCTTATCAAATATATTTTGACATTATAAAGGAAAAAATAACAAATACTCTAGTTTTGAGAGAACCAAATCAGACTTTGCCTTCTCACTTTCAAATGTATGCTTCTAATGAGGCAATAGGAATTATTTTATGAGAACAAGAAGAAGTAGAGGAAATGCATGCCATCTATTACATTATTAAAAGCCTCTCCCCAGCTAAAAGAAACTATAATACCACATAAAAATAATTTCTTGCAGTTGCGTATGCAATTAACAAGTTTCACCATTACATTACATGTCATGAAAAAAATATTCATACAAATCATACCACCATTATATATTTAATGAATAAACCTTTTGTACATGGTATAATTGTTATATGTATTTTTCTATTACAAGAATTGAATATTAATATTGTTGATAAACTAGGAAAATCAAATGTGGTAGCTAATTTTATTTCAAGGTTAACTATTTCGAATATAAATGACCAATTCATTGATGATTTCCCACATGGGCATCTATTTGCATTTTCCATAATCTCCCATTCATTCGCATATATGGATAACTACTTGGTTACATATAAGTTCTCATATTTACTCATAACTAACAAAGAAAGAAATTAATTAATAAAAGTATTATGTATACATGGTTGAATGAAATGTTTTATAAATGTGGATCTAATATTGAATTACGTAGATGTGTAGTTGAAGATGATATCTTTGGTGTACTTAGAGTATGTCAAGATGAACCATCAGGGGGGTATTATTCAGTGAAAATAAGGATCAAAAAATTTCTAGGGGATAGATACTATTGTCCTTCTATGCATAAGGATGTTAAGAAATATGTGTTGAAAATACATAACTTCCAAAATATGGGAAAGTCGACATCGACAAAAGGATTCCCTTTCAACCTCAAGTAGTCTTAGAGCCATTTGAGAACTGGAGATTGGATTTCATTGGAACAATTGTCCCACCTTCTCAAGGATAGGAATACATCTTTTTATGCAAAAATTACATGAAAAAATGGGATGAAGTACATAATTTCAAATATGATAGGGATGAGAAGGTAGAAATTTTATTGTATGAAGATATTTTATAGAGATTTGTAGTACCAAGATAAAAATTTTCAGATGAGTGACATTAGTTCATGTAAAATGTGATCAGATCATTTGTGAAAATGTACCAGGTAATGCACATGAAAACATCCTCGTACCAAAAATCACTCCAATAGTAAAGTTTAATATAATAACATATACTTAGATGAAATTTTAACTAGAATAGTAGATGTCTCAAGGAATAATTAGGTTCATAAATTACCTGAGGGAGTATGGGATAACAAAAAACTTGAGAAGTAACCATAGGATTCAATCCATATGATCTAGTATATGGGAAGAAACCTATATTTCCCATAAAATATGAAATTTAGTCCTTAAGGAAAAATGTTGCATTCTGAATTAAATTATACGAAGAAAAAAAAGAAAGAATTTTTTAGTTGAATGAATTGGTTAACATGAGGTTATAAGAAATACCCCAAATAAAGATAATCCGATAAAAAATAAACTGTTGAATGACATTTATATCAAGTAGAGGAAGTTTCAGAAAGTATATTGGAATATAATATTTAAATCAAAATAAAAATACTCAAAGAGAAAGTTACAAACACAATGGATGGGTCCACATAAAATCAATAAAGTATTCAATTATATGATTTTGCAACTCTTCCTTATTGATGGTGAAATAAGAGTGATTTTGGCTAATGGTCATAGACTACGCCTATACAAGAAATCGACATCCAAGAAAGAATTCAAAAATATGTTACGAGTTAATTTTGTAGAAAGAAAATCACACACTTTAGGTATTATTTATTCCTAGTCTCATACTAATATTCATATGGTTTTTTGAGTGAAAAAAGTACTAATTAACCTTATCTTTTCACCATTTTATTTATCTTTTTGTCGTCATTACATACCTCCCGTATGTACATGCCTAGTCACTTCTAACATTTTGTGTCATCTTATCCCTTACTGGATTGCTTATACTAGTACTAGGGCATCCCAAATGCCTTGGTCCCATTTGGGGTGCCCAGTTCCTTTTCCTACTTTACCACCATCTTTTGCGCACTTTATAGTTGTTTGAGATTTCCATATTTTTAGTGGTTGGCATTTTCGGGGTTAATTAAAAAATTAGTGTTAAATATCAAAGCATTGAGAGGGGGGTGAATCATGGCATATTAGACTTTTAATACTTTTACAAAATTCAAATTCATTGATCAATAGCAGCATAGTATCATCAGAATTCAATCAAACACATGTAAGAAGATGATAACACTAAACACATAAATTATAGTGTGAAACCCTTTCGGGATAAAAACCTACTTTGAAAAAAATGTATTATTGGGAATATAAATTTGAAAGCATAAAATGATCTTGGTTTTTGTTCAACATCCACTCAACATGTGAAGCACACACTTTACATTCTCCAAGTACCCACTTGAAGAAATTTAGAACTCACTCAACAAATTTATCAAGCTGCAACTTCCATGGAGCAACCACCCCTATAATATAAGTTCCTACCTAGATACTACAAAAAAATTTATCATATAGTATTAATATTCCTTACGTAATGGATTATGATCACATTTTTAATTTTTTTTTTACACAAAAATATGCAGCACCCTATCACACACTTTCAACACTCTCTAGCTTTATCTCAGTCTTCATGCATCCATCTAAAATGGTTACAAGTCCTTTTGTTTATCTGAAGTTCATAGTTCATTGATATTCATTATTTTCTATGTGTCACTCTTACACCTCTGTCTCAA
Organism: Taxus chinensis; assembly: GCA_019776745.2. Taxonomy (NCBI): domain Eukaryota; kingdom Viridiplantae; phylum Streptophyta; class Pinopsida; order Cupressales; family Taxaceae; genus Taxus; species Taxus chinensis. The sequence goes on along the minus strand of CM034148.1, from coordinate 770,732,375 downwards.
TTAATTTCTGTCTCTTCATCTCATTTTCATTACCCTTTTTCAATTTACCAACACTATAACATTCTTCTCATTGTATTTAAATAGACAATATTTTTTCTCTTTCTCACTCTCACACTTGATTTTTCATTTTCTAGGTGCATTAAATGTCTATCACATTATAGGTTAGGAGACATATTCTAAAAATAATAATTTTCTCATTATTATAGGATTTTCATATATTCAAAAAAGAAAATCCATATTTCCCTCTCTAACATTCAATTTTTTCTTGACATTGGGAATTTTCTATTTCAAGACATATAGAATGTAATTCTATTTCCAAAAATTCCAAGAACGTTAATTTTTTAACATATGAAACTCGAGATATTTAAAAATGGGTCTGGAGGGTTTGTGTATCATAATTTCTCAAAAACATTATCCATTTCCTTCATTGATCAAATACATTAGATGGTTGGAGATCACTAAGAACAATCAAACTTGTTACTCGTTTTCTTTGTTTTTCAGTACCACTTTTTATTTGCATTATCTCACGGATTATGTGGATTTCTTATTTATATTGCAGCTTTGTCATATGCTGCATGGATTTTTTTAGAGTACTGTGGCTTTCCTTCTTTACCAACAAATTTATCTAGTGTTCTGCAACTTTCACCAATCCTCTGTCACTTTTATTCTTTACTCGCAACTTCAATATTTTACTCAAGGATTTTACTAACCCTGCATGGCTTCTTCTAGATTTCTACGACTTCCTTCTCATATCCACGGACTTCTAAAAACCTAATGAAGAGTTATGTCAACATTTTTTTAACTTCAACATGCGTGTGGATAACTCTAACACATATGCATCTCATTCTTTTGTGTAACTTTGTGCCCAAGACACTATCCTGATTCACATATAGAAAAACACTTCAGATTTCTCTTATAGATGTTTTCTTGAAATACTTCATGAATATTTTTGTAGACTTGTTAACACCCATTTCACACATGGTTGACCTTGAGAATCCTGCACTACTTCTACACAACATATTTTTCCATCAATGTAGCATCAATGTTGTTTGACATCAATGACAACACAAATGATAGTGAAAAATATCCAACAAACTCCCCCTTTTTCATTAATGGAAAATTTCTCATAAAACACCGAACCCTTGATGGAAAAATAATTTACATGTTGGTTTCTAATTTAAATTTCTCCCCATTTTATATCTTTGAGAAAACATAATCTCTTCAACATCATAATGAATTTTCAGATAAACTAGATGAATACATGTTCTTACCTCAAGAATATCCCCCTAGGATCATGTTTCTTACTTAGTTTGAAATTTATTTGGCATACCTTTCACTCCATGTAAAAAAAATGGATCGATGTGACCTAGTGTGCATGGTAAGAATGTTCCCCCTGAGTTGATACATATTTGAATTATCTTCACTTGAAAGCAATTTCACTTTGAAAAGAAAATATAATACCTATTTACAAACAAAGAGGCTCAAAATGAGATATCAGACTAGATACCCCTCAAACAAAGAATTAATTGCATTGATTAGGAGATTATATTGCATGAGAAGGCTTCCTTACCTTATCTATACACTCTCTAGTTATTGGTGAGATCATGAGTGATCCCCAACTCATTCCTTAGGTGCTCAAATGTTGTTTTTGGCTGTAGTTTTTTTCATGATATGAACAATTTCTTCTTTTGTGCTCACATATTCAAGAATGATTTTCCTATTACTCACTTGTTCCATCAATAAGTGATATAAAATTGGGATGTGATATTTCTTTGATTGAAACATATGGTTAATGGAGACACTTATAGTACTATTAGTATCATAGAACAATGAAATTGGGTTCTCATATTTTACCTTTCGATCCTCCAATGCTTGTTTCATCCAAAGGACTTGAGTATAACACATTGCATTATTTCTATAATCTAACTCACATGTTGAGAATGTCAGTGAGGATTTATTCTTGGTTAATGAGGATACTAGGAAATTTTCAAAATAGAATGCACCTCCACTTGTGCTCTTCCTATCATCAATGCTTCCTACCCAATCAACATCAGTGTATGATTTTATGTTGAATTTATTTTTTTGGGGTACCAGAGTCCATGTTCAAGAGCTCCCATGAGATATCTCAATATCCTCTTGACTGCTTTGAAATGGGTTTCCCTTGGATCTTCTTGAAATCTTCCTACTAGACCCATTACCTACATGATATTAAGTCTTAATGTTGTGGAGTAGAGTAGACTACCTATCATAGATATGTACAAAAGTTGTGTCTAATTTTGGTGATATTTCCTCTTTTATTAGCTTGCATCCTACTTCTACTAGTTTTCTTATAGGTCATAATTATTCCATGATAAACCTTTTAAGCATTTCTTTGATGTATTTAGTTTTAGATATGAATATACCTTGGTCTAATTAACGTATTTGGAAGCCTTGAAAGAATGAGAAATCCCCAAGCATAGACATTTCAAACTCTTCTTTCACCACATCACCATATTAATAAGTCATCTTATCATCATTTCCTCCAAATAGGATATCATCCATGTACACAATGACAATAAGAATATTATCTCCATCTTCTTTGATATAGAGATTAATGTCAGCAACACCTTTTCTAAATCCTTGGTCAATGAGGAATGTGTCCAACCTGTTGTATAAAGATCCAAGAGATTTTTTGAGTTTATACAAATCCTTTTTCAACCTTCAAACATAATATTTGTCATTAGTTAGAGAAATTCCATCATTTTTCTCAATATATACCTCTTTACTTAGGTGGCTATTGAGAAAATAAGATTGAACATGCATTTGGAAAACTCTGTTTTTATTTTAAGATGCATATGTAAGAAACAATATGATTTTTTCAATCCTTGCCATTGGTGTAAATTTTTCATCAAAGTCAATTCCTTACATTTATGCATATCCTTTAAATACAAGTATTTCTTTGTTTCTTTTCAATTCTCCTTTCTCATTCAATTTATTTCTGAATACCCATTTATTTCCAATCACATTCTTATCTTTCGGTATTTATACAACTTCCCAAGACTCATTATTTTAAAAAGCTCCTCATTCATGGCATCCACCCAATATGATCCTTACTTTATCTTAGGAAACATTCTTGGGTTCAATCATGGATAACAGTGTTATATCTTCATGATTTTTTTTATCTTTTAGTCTTCTTATTGTGAGAATACCACCTTCTTCATTACCAATAATCTTATTTGATGGATAGTCTATCTTGACTTGCCTTGAAGGTGTCTTGGTGTCTTGTATTTCTTATAATTCTTCCACTTATTCATCATCTTCTTGATCTTCATTACTGTCCTTAGGTTGAGTGTTGGAGTTGGACAGGTAATACTCATCCATGTTTACATTTGTGCTCTCAATTTATTTCTGTAATATCTTAATGTAGCATCTATAGGTTGCAATAATAGCTGAGTACCTAAGAAATATACCCTCATCACACCTAGAGTCAAATTTTCCTAGGTTTTCTTCATCTCTCTTGATATAAAATTTTCTTCTGAACACTCTTATATGTTTCGCATTATCCGGTCTATTTTTCAAAAGTTCATAGGGTATCTTATCACTGTTTATTCTCAATTGAGCTCTGTTTAGAATATAAATAGTTGGGTAGACTTCCTCACTCCATTATCCATTTGGAATTTTAGATTCATTCAGCACAGTTCTTTCCACTTCTTGTATAGTCATGTTATTTATTTCAAAAACCCCATTTTGTTGAGGTGTCTTGACAGCTTAGAATTTTCTTTGAATCCAATGTTCTTCAAAAGACTCATCAAATTCATTGGACTAAAATTATCCACCCCTATCTAATCTTAAGCATTTTATTTTGGTGGTATTATAATATTTCACAAGTTCCTTTAAGGATTTTAATCTATCCAGAGCTTCTGATTTATGCTTTAAGAAAGCTACCAAATTCATTCTCCTAAAATCATCTATTAGTAGCATGAAATACACATACACCTATAAACTTTCAGCTCTTACAGGCCTAGTAGTAGAATACTCTTTGGATTTGAATGATCTTCTTATTTATTTGACATGTAAGTAAGATCTACAAAGATTGTCTACTAGGTTTAGAATCTTAGGCATATGACTCAAAACATATTTGGCACTTAATTTACCAAGATTTCTAAATATTATATGTCCTAATCTCTTGTTCCACAACAAGTTGTCATCATATTTACATTCGAAACAATTTTCTTTATGTATTTCTTTGAGAACATACATTTTACTTTTTGCCCGTTTCGATTTTGCACATTTATTTCATGTTTTTCCATTAATTATATCATAACATTTTTCATAAAACATCAGATTGTATATTTTCTTACAAATTTGACTCAAACTTAAGAGGTTGTACTCGAGACCTTCACTATATAGAATATTCTCAATAATTATTTTTCCATTGTCTAGACTTAGAGTCCCTTTTACCATAATGTTTTCTAAATTATTTTGACGAAACCTAATAACTCTCGATGTATTTTTTGTTTTCTTCTATAACCCGTTATGTGACTCGAGCATCCACTATCTAGATACCAGATATTTTCTTCATCTCATGGACATGAAATTTAGTTTGTACTATTGAGAAATAATATTTTCTTTTGTTGGATTCTCTCTTTACAACATACACCCATCTCTTTCATTTACAGGGTTCTTGATTACACGTTGTGGTACGATGACCAATCTTGTGATATTTTTAGAAAACAATACTATAATTCATTATAGTGTATGGTGAACTATAATTTTTCAATAGCCTCTATCATATCTTATACATTTAGTAGATTTGTTTCCAAACTGGTTACATGCAAATAAATAACCATAGAAATAATATTTATACCTCATGGCATAGGTTACTCTGGGAGAATTTGTCTTCCTCTTGGCAATTTTGATTACTTCTTTATTTGCAATAGAAATGGTGTTTGGTTTTGAAGAAGTCTTGTTTGCTTCCTTTGTTATAAAATCAATTTCTTTGTTTTCTTCCTTAAAACCAATTCCTGATTTGACATTTTGTATCCCATTAGATGCTCAGTATATCAGTGAATACATTTGAGATCATTTCTAGCTTCTCATACATTGTGATTTTTTTGGTCATTTGTTCCATCTTAGTCTTCAATAGTTCCAAATAAAATTTCAAGGTCATCAATTCATCCTCCTCTAACTTGTAAGATTGAGAAATATTTCCAAGCCGAGTTTTAATTTCTTTGAGTTCAATTTTTTCTTTGTCTTCCTTCAAACTATCTCTTCTTCCAAAAATTTTGATTTTTTCTTCATAGTCTTTCAAAGTGCATCTTAGCTTTTGCTTCTTTCTTCTAGACAATATCAATTCTTCAAGGGAACATACAAGTTCAACTTTGATATTCACATTTCCTTCATCTTCATCAAAATCTTCAATATCAACTAAAATATTTGCTTTGGAGCAACATTTTTTAGAGACATCCATAGCCATAAATAGGAATTCACAATGAGCTTCATCATCTTCATTTTAAGAGTTGCTTGAGCTACTTGAATCAGATTCACTTGTCTTGTATTTTAAGTAAAAGTTTCTTTTGTTCTTAAATAACATCATCTTTCCATCTTTCTTCTTGATGTTCATCTTTTCTTTTTAATTTTTGTGGCCTTCTTCAGACTGGGTTTCCTTTTCCTGGCTTGGATTTTTTGTAACAAAATGACCTAGTTGTCGACAATCGTATCATTTAAATGAGATCTTACCTTTGTATTTAACTAATCCTCTGCCTACCCTTCTCAAAAAAATTCCTTCAATATTCTCATAATCTACTTCAAATTCCAAATTTGATTCTTATTTTTCTTGTCTAAATTCAGTCTCTTTCTTGGATTTGAATGCTTCATCTATCTTGGTATACTTAAATCCAATTTCCGTCATCTCATATGTTGATAAGATACATTATATTTCATCCATTATTATAGTCTTCATGTATTTGGCTTATTATATAGCAAAAATGTTTGCATCACACCTGGCAGTCAGATATCTTAGGAATTTTTGGACTATGAAAAATTCTTCTAACTTCTCACCTAGTCTTTTGATCAAATTTATTACTTCATATATCCTTTGCATGTAGGATACAATACTCTTATAATATTTCATCTTAATAATTTCAAATTGAGCTTTGTAGGTCTTTAATTTAGCTATCTTTACCTTGTCATATCCTTCATAAATACCATGAAGATTAGTCCAAATTTCCTTTGAACTGGTACAATGAATTAACTTTACAAATTTAATTTCAGTTACTCCATATAGAACGGCATTCATGGCTCTTGAGTTGCATTAATATTTTCCCTTATCTACTGCAAAATTGATTAGAATGGTTGAGTAATTGTACCCTTTCTCAACACATTCCCATATATCAAAACCAAGTGACATGAGATATGCCTTCATCCTTATTCTCCAAAATGTGTAATTTGTTCTAGTGAAGAGAGGTGATATTGACAGTGATAATCCACCTTGTGCTTGATTATCTTCCATGCTTATGAAGAGAGGATCTCCTTAAAGATGTTAAGATTCCATTGGAAGGACTCACTTTTATACCAATTGTTAGAGATCACAAGGACTGAGAGGAGTAGTGAATCAATGTAGATTAAACTTCTAATACTTTTAAAAAATTAAAATTATTTGATCACAAACATCAATGTACCATTAGTATTCAATCAATCACATGTAAGAAGACGATAAAACTGAACACATAAATTATTGTGGGAAACGATTTCTGGAGAAAAACCCACTTCGGAACAAAGGTTTTATTAGGAACACAAATTAACAAGCATACAATGATCTTGGTTTCACTTGAGCATCCACTCAACCTGTAAAGCACCCACTCTAAGAAATCTAAGCACGTACTCAACAAATTTAGAAAGCTACCACTTGCAAGGAGAAACCACCCCTATAATCTAAGTTCCTACTTATATAGTATAAAACAAATTGATCATATAGTATCAAGATTTATTACACAATGGATTATGGTCACCTTTCTATTTCTATTTTTACACATAAATATGCAAGACCATTTCTTGCACTTTAAACACTCTCTAGCTTTGTCTAAGTCATCATGCATCCATCTAAGATGGATTTGAGTCATTTTTTCATGTAGAGTTACTATTTCATTTATTATTCATTCTTTTCTCTGTCTTTCTCTACACCTCTGACTCGACTTCTCTATTTCTCTTCATCTCATTCACATTGTTGTTTCTCTATTCACCAACACTATAACAATATTCTCATTGTATTTAAATAGAATTTATTTTTCTCTTTCCTGCTCTCACACTTGATTTTTCTTTTTCTAGGTTCATTAAATATACAACACATTATAGGTTAGGAGACAATTTCTAAAAAAAATATTTTATCATTGTTCTAGAATTTTAAAATATTCAAAAAATATTATGCATATTTCCCTATCTGACATTCGATTATTCCTTGAAAAAATATTTTTTGATTTCAGAACATAGAGAATGTAACTACATTTCGAAAAAGTCCAAGAACATTAATTTCTGACGTCAAGAGCTCGAGATATTCAAAAATGGGTTTGGAGGGTTCTAGTATCTCAAGTTATAAAAACATTTTCCATTTCCTTCATTGATTAGATACATTAGAGATTCACAGCTTACTAAGAACAATGAAACTTTTTCCTCATTTTCCTTGTTCTTCTGGACCACTTTACATCTGCATCATTTTTCAGCTTCTGTCAATTTCTATGAGTTTCTTCTTTATATCACAAAATTTTCCTATTTTCCCAAACTTTGTGTTGTGTACCACAAATTTCCTTCTTTATCCATGGATTTTTCAAGTCTTTTGCAACTTTCAGCAATGATTTATGGATTTTCTTCTTTACTCATGGCTTCGTTCTTTTACTCACATATTTCACTAACCCTCTACAGCTTCCTGTAGACTTCAATGGCTTACTTCTCATATCCGTGGATTTCACAAAACCTGATGAAGATTTCTACCAACATTGTTTTGGATTCAACATGCTCATGGTGAAATATAACTCATATGGAACTCGTTCTTATGTTCACCTTTGTTCCCGAGACATTATCCTTATCCACATATAGCCAAATGTTTCACATTTCTCTTGCATAGTTTTTCTCTAACTTATTCGTGAAGCTTTTTGTAGATTGGTTAAAACCATTTTCACACATGGTTGACCTTGAGAATCCTACAATACTCCCACACAACATATTTTTCCACCAATGTAGCATCAATTCTTCTTGACATCAATGAAAACATGAATGACAGTGATAAATATACAATAATTAGATGAAGAGGAGCATATAAATATAAATTTATGAGACCATAATAAGGGACCAAGAACTAGTCACTACTATTAGCACCTACAGTTGCATCCATCAAAGTCTCAATTTTCATCCATCTAGCTCCATCACAAAGGACAAGGATGGTTTTTCTATATCAAACTACATAGGAGGGAAGTTTGTTTTATTCTATCTATCATTTATTTACATTTTTACATCTAGATATTTCTCACTACTTCACAAAGTGAGAATGGAACAAGAGCACCTTGAACACAATTTACACACACACATCTATAACTATATTTGGTTCTAAAATGTAGTGAAACACTCAGTTAGTAATTCCACCATTATGGTGGTTAAGGATAGTCTAACCCCTTCATATTCATATTTCCTTTTCTAGGGTTTTGATGCTTGGATTAGGGTTTTGGAGGTATCTTTTTTATCATTGATTACTAAAAACATCTAGCACAATTTAAAAAATGTACACAATAGGAAGCGAAGGATTCGTATCACTTAGAAACCATACAAATTTGGTTTCTAAATCTCCTGCATAGACCATGGTACCTAGATCTTAGACTAGGGTAGCCCAGGTGCCCTCATCCTTCCTCAAGAACCCAATTCTACTTAGATTACTTGGATCTAAAATTTTCTAGGTCTCTTCCTATCCATTCAGTATTCTCTTTCACACATCTGGTTGATACTTTTCCCACTCACTTCTCTATTAGCATTGACTCTAAGATATATTTTTCTCAGCTTGCACAAATTAACCAAAGGCCTATTGAAAACTTTTCCGATTATGTATTGCTTTAAAAAAATAACTTAGCTAAGATGATAAATGTTCTTGTGGATGCCAAGCTTCAATAATTATTCATTTGGAGTCTCTTACCACCTCTCTAGGAGAGCATTATTTTTGAAACCTATATTTCATTTGATCAACTTTTTCATACTCTTAAGCTTCGTGAAAAAAAACTCTTAGGTATAGGAAAGCTTCAGTATCAGGAGAAAACATCATCCTGTATGTGATTTCTAGGAATTCAACATTCAAGCCATTTATAACTAAACCATTGGATACAAAATTCATATTTAACACATTATCTTCTACTAAGAATCTTTAATCAAAACCACATAGTTGTAGTTCTCTAGGTTTCGTATGCCTACGAGAATTTTGTTACCACAACTAGTCGAAAGTAACCTTATTACATTTCCTTCTCCTATATAAATTGATCCATCTCAATGAAAAGGGAATAACTTTGATGCAAATTATGGTTATGATTATCATCAATACATAGGACAATCAATGAATTTTTTCTTTCAACTATGATTTCTCATTCAGGATTTGATTAACAATGGTCAAATTGAACTTCTAGAATCTACAACATCTCAACCTATCAATGAAAATCATAAGCTCGAAATATTTAATAATCTTGTATGTAAGGATGATACAAAATCATATGATTCATCAGCTAATTATGTATATCATGCAGTGCCTCCTTCTGCATCATGGGATCTTAACTTTCTAGTTACACATACTAATGGTTCACCACCAATAATATTTTTCTCTAGCCACGATTATAATGTGAATTTCACATCTAACCACTTACACATTAATGCATCTCTTTTTTCAGTTTCCATCAATAATAATAAATTAGATCCATCATGGGCCATTATTATATGTTATATTCTACTTTGTATTGCTATCGGATAGCATTTATCACAAATTGAGTACCCTATGGAAAAACCATATGGTGTCATCAAACTACTCATTTCAGTTAGTCCTCTAAACATTCTTGTCCCTTTCCTTATTGGGAAAATAGTTGACAGTTATGACATGCTACTGGGTTTTAATTGGATTTGTAGGTCTCAATCCATCATCTTTATGAATAATTTGTGCCTCTAATTTCTTCACAGCAATCAAGTTATCTCTATTGATGGTTTAACTCTATCTAGTCCATGGTATTCATCCTCTCCCACATCAGTTCATGTATCTTCTGCATCATCTAGCACATCCCGTTCTATGCTACTAAAAGTGAAATCTACTCCAAGTTTTCCTACTCTCACAATATCTACAAAAAATCACTGCTTCATTAGTCCTACACATATATATAGGCCCATTCCTATAATAGTTATTGTATCTTGACATAGATCACCACCTCGATTTATTCCTTTAAGGTGTTCATCACCTTTGCACTTAGAATCACATATCTCTCCATCGCCACCACATTTTGCAATGCCACAGAATTCATCATATATTCGTCTATCTATTATATTAACACTATTAGATAATGGTCATACATTTTTGTCACCACATGCATTAGATGGTGGACCTTTGTCCTTCACTATTATTAGATAGTTCATTCACTCACATGCACTTGGGGACATATCATACAACACATTCCCCCATTCATATTAGCATCAATGCATATCTCATCTTCACATTATCACAAATCAATCTCCTAACATACACATACTTGTCTTAGGCATCATTATTACCTAATGAAACACTCTTGTGTTTCATTTCAAACTTGACTGTTGAGGGCATCTTATACACATGAACGCCACACATTACACAATAGACATTACACATTACATCTCTCCACATATCTCATGTCATATATCTTACATCATGCATTTTACATAATTTCAACCTTTTCAAATTTACAAATAATACACAATTGTGAATCCATATTATTATTCAATCTTTGAGTATTGCAATCACATCTACTCATCCTACATACTACATAGCACACATTTCAAGTTATTCATCTATCTACACATCTTGCATTGCATATTATACATCGCATATTATAAATCTTACACATGACATGGACATACATCATATTCACACATCCTACATCTTCTTCTACAAAGTATATTCACTACTCTATGATGCGCTCTAGCTAGTTGGTCCATACTCGACTACCAAGGGTTCACAAATCAAATGGACCTTATCATAATTACACGTTCATCATTTTAACTTCCATCATGTGACATTATTAGGTTTGTGACATGTGATTTAGGCCAAATGGTTACCTCTTCCTTCATCTTATTAAGGTATATGCTTTAGGATACATCACAACTCCCTCTATTAATATTGTAGTGATATATGCTTCAAGATAAATCATCACTCCTACACTCATTTTATCGTGATATATGCTTCAGATATAAAGTCACACACACACACACACACACACACACACACACACACACACACACACACACACACACACACACACACACTTCATATATAGGCTGCATATCATCAACACACATACACACTCATCACAATAGGCTAAACACAATACACACTTTGACCATTTCCCAATGATGAACTATTGTTTATGGTTCATTCTTGCCTACTGAGGGGAAAAATAAATTAACCTTAGTGCACACAAATCCATTTACTCAAGGGGGAAATGACTCATGTCATCCATATTGCATTCCTTTCCATCCATCCACAACATGTTTCATATCTTGGTTGATTTTACTCTTTCTTACATATACTCATATATGTTCGCTTTATTACACATATTAGGTATATATCTTGTATGTCATGATCTTACATTCACACATGTGTGTTCAAGTCTTTCTCTAGTTGTGATCACAGATACAGGTCTCTTACATGCAACATGGATGCTAGGATACTACCAGTTCCAAAGTGGTTACTGGGTTCATCCACATTCGTATACTAGAGGTGTTATTATTTCATTTTGTATGTAGCACACTACTTTCTTGGTTATACATTCTTTTAAAATAATAGTTGTCTTTATAACACGCTAAGAGGTGCTTCATGTGCAACATTTGTTTTACAAGAGCACTTGATACTATGGCTATCTATTATTTATACTTGTTTTCCTTTGTTTTCTTTTTTCTGTGGGCCTTTCCATTTGTTTGTGTGCACACTTGTTTTTTTTATGAACCCATTGTGGCCTTAAGTATCTTGCAAAATTGCGAGTGGAGTCCCTTGTTTGAAACCCAATTTTCATGGTCTATGTTGGCTTCTTGCATGTTCACTTGTTTCCTAGCTTGTACATTATTTATGTAGCATACACTTGTTTTCTATATGCATACTTATTCCTACTAAGACTTTTTTCTAGCCACTTGTTTGTGTGTGTCTTGGTTTTTACCAAGGGCATTCCATTCCCACTATAAAGAACAATTTACATGATCAGTCATATTTTGGGGCTGCATCCTCCTATCCAAGATGTCTCATGCACTGCCAAAGAGGGGGGTATCATTTGGGGTTTTCCACCCTACACAATGCTCTCTACCAGTATAGTTCAATTAAGTTTTCAATACTTGACATTGTGGGTTAAACAGAAAGTGGGTTTAGACCAGTCTAAGAACTCCGTATACATCAAATTTTACAAGGTAGGATGTCCTTAGCATTCTAGAGAACATTTACAGGTTGGAGAATACAACAAATTTACTCCCTACATTACTTCATCCAGTGATGTTGGATCACCCAATACACTAGGAAGTACAGAGATCTCTTCTTGCATTCTCAGGGAAGGAGTTACAGTTTCAAGAATAATGTAGCTTTATCCCTACACTTATTCAACCACAATGGCGTTAGATTTACCAAATAACTTGCAGTTATATGATATCATTTCTACACCATTTTATATCATCACAGATTAGGTGCACATGTCAGTTTTAATTTTTTTCATTTTCAATCTTTTGAGTATATACATGTGATTTTTTCACATATACATCTATATTTAACTCCTTGATCATATTCTCGTATGATAATAAAGTAGTCACCACCAACTAACAAAAACAACAGCGTAAACTAAAACAACAACATTTTGCACAACACACATCTCATACTAACATACAAATACAACACACACATCAGAAGCTAAACACATATATCTGCCCTAGCTTCACACTCATCATGTTTTTTCACTCTTTAACATCTCTAGTCTCCACACTCCATCTTTTTGTCACTCCATGCTTTATCTATTCCTTCAGAATTCTTTCTGTATCACTCTTCATGGACATCAGGTACGCATATCTATCTAATTTATGTTACTGATATTTCCTCTCACCAACGTAAAGTGGGAGAAAATGTAGACACAAATAACGCATTTTGAGTATTATTTATTCTCGGCCTAATACTAGTATTCATATGGTTTTTTGAGTGAAGAAGGTATTAATTAACCCATTTCATTTGGCCATTTTAATTTTCCTCTTGCATGTACTTTCTGAGTCACTTCTGGAAGTTTTCATCATCTTATCCCTCACTACGGTGTTGAGTGGAGTACTAGGACACCCTAGTCCCATTCAGGCCACCCTAATCCTTTTCCTAGTTTACCTCCATCTTTTGGGCACTTTCTATCATTTTTAGGTTTTCCATAATTTTAGTGGTCATCATTTTCATGGTTAATTATGAAATTAGATCAAGAGAACCATATCAATGTAAAGATATGAGACTATAATGATGCATAAAACACTAGTCACTACTATCACCACCTATGGTTACATCCATCAAAGGATCCATTTTATTTAATCTATTTCGATCACAAGGGAGAAGGCTACTTCATCTACATCACACACAACAAGAAGGAATTTTATTTTATTCCATCCACAATTTATATATATTTATACATCTATCTTTATCCTGTTACTTCACAAAATGTGAATCGCACAAGAGCACCAAGCGCACAATTTACACACACACATCTAGAATTACATTTGGGGTTTGAAATGTAGTGAATGGCTTAGTTAGTAAGTCTAATATTGTGGCCACTAAGGATAGTCAAATCCCTTCATATGCATCATTAGTTTTTTAGGGTTTTGATGCTTGGCTTCGGGTTTTATAGGTCTCTTTATTATCATTGATTACCAGTGACATCTGGCATAATTCAGTGAAATACACGAGACAAGAATAAAAGTCTTTGTATAACTTAGTGACCCTACAAATTTGGTTTATAGACCTCCTAAACAAAGCATGGTGCCCAAATCTTAGATCATAGTGCCCTAGGTGCCCTCATCCTTCCCAAGGTGCCCCAGTCTTCTCAGACTACTCATATCTACACTTTTATAGGTCTCTGCACAATTGTTTCCTCCTCCTACTTATTTATTCATCACTGTAAGATAGTCTTGTGAACTCATCGAATCAACTAAGATATTTCTAATGCTTCTTTACATATGAGGGTTTGATATTTCATTTACTTAGTTGTTTGGGTCATTATCTTTATTTATGTAGCTGTTATTTACTGCTTTGTGTAGCATTTACAATAAACAAAAAATTATGCCCCCATTATTTTAATTTTAGTTTAATCATTTTGGTGAACCCAATCTTCAAATACACCTGGTCCTTGGGCTTTTTCTTCATATTCTTGTCACTCGTAGTGATCATTTTAGGTCCATTTAATATTGTGAGATTTCATCATTCACCCATAGGGTTTCCAAAAAAATGGTTGATATCCCTACTTCGGTAGGTACCACTGACAATCCTTCCGATAATTCAAACAATTTTTCTCTTCACAAAATAGAGGCATTTGATAGTAAAAAATAATATGATTAAGACACTAATGTCGACCAAGGCCAACTCAACACTATTAATAACTTTTGAAAATATTTTCATGATAATCCTACTCATCTACCTCATGTCTATCATGCTTTAATCACTTATAAGAAAAGTCATGATGAGTTAGCCTCCATACTTACTCCTTTTTCCACTCCCATGTTCTCCACTCCACTAACTTATGTTTCCTCTCGCATTACTACAATTACCACTTCCACCATTTACCCTAGCATCCGTAATCTATAGCTTAGTTCATCTTTGAATATTGATGACATAACCTCTTTATATCAAGATTTGTAAACCCAAATTCACTAGCTCCAATTCACTACTTCTCATCCATAACCATATTTAGATTCTACTTCATTTTTGCATACCCCTTTTTTACCAGCTATATCTACTTATTCATTTTCACCTAATTTTATCTCTCAAAAATTACCCATCTTTAAATGTCATGGTGACCCACAATAGCATATCTGATAGTTTCATGTAGTTTGTCTCAACTATATAGATGATCACACTATACTCCCTAAAAATTTTCCTCATAGTTTACAAGATTATGCAATTTGTTTGTTTTATGACCTGCATGTTCACTCAGTAGTCTATTTCATGAATTTGGATATTACTTTTCACACACACGTCTCTATTAACATCAGATCTAATAAATCTTATTATCAATTTACACAACTTAAGAAAGGGCCTAACAAACACTTTTTAGATTATGTATTACATTACAGAAATTACTTAGCTAAGATGTCTAATGTTCTTTGGGATGCCAAGATTCAAGACTTATTCATTCAGAGTATCTGACCACCTCTCTAGGAGAATGTTGTTTTTGAAACCTCTCCTTCATTTGATAAACTATTTCACACTCTTAAGCTTTGTGAAACCCATCTCTTAGCTATAGTAAATCTTAAGTATCAAGAGAAACAATCATCCTCTACTTGATTTCCATGTAATTCAACATTCAAGCCATCTACAACTAAACCATTTGATAAAAAAGTCATTGTCGTTATAGTATCTTCTACTAAGGAGTTTTAATCACAACTAATTAGGTGTATATTTTCTCAGTTTCATATCCCTCCATGAATTTGGTTATTTTAATTGGTCGATAGTAACCATATTACATTTCCTTCTCCACTACAAATTGATCCATCTTGACCAAAAGGGTGTAACATTAATTAAAATTCCCATTGCGATTTTCATCAATTCATAGGAAGCTCCACCAATTGTTACTTTCGACTATGATTTTTCATTTAGGGTTTGATTGATGATGGTCAAATTGATCTTTTGAGTCTGAAACATCTCCACCTGTCAATAAAAATCATAAGCTAAAAATCCTTAATAATCTTATACCCCAGGATGATACAAAGGCGACTGAATCATTGGCTAATTATGTATATCACAATGTTTCTCATCCTATATTAGGGGATTTTGATTTTCTAGTTGCACATATTGATGCTTCATCACTAATCATATCTTTCTCTAGCCATGATTATCACACTAATTTAACATCTAACCACTTACATATCAATGCATCTATCGGTTCATTTTCCATCAATAATACTAAAGTAAATGAATCATGGTGCATTATTCCATGTTCTATTCCACTTCTTATTATTATTAGACACCCTCTATAAAAAATTTAATACCCTATGCAAAAACCATGTGGTTTCATCAAAATACACTTTACAGTTGGTCCTCTCACCTTGCTTTTCCCTCTCCTTATTGGGAAAGTAGTCTCAATCCATCATTTCTATGAATCATTTGCACATCATATTTATTCAAAATAATCAAATTATCTCTAATTACAGTGTACTTCCATCTACTCTACGGTCTTCATCCTCTCGTACATCGGTTCATGCATCTCCTATATCATGTAGAACATTCTGTTCTATGTTACTAAAAGCACAATCTACTCCTACTTCACCTACTCACCCATTATCTACATAACCAGACCGCTCCACTATTCCAACACATAGGTATAGTCCCACTCCTAGAAAAATTACTACATCTCAACATACATCACCACCTCACTTTATTTCACGACAGTTTTCATGACTTTTGCACTTGACATCACATAGCTCTCCATCACCGAAACATTTTTCTATGCCACAAAATTCATCATATAGTCATCCATCACATGCACATAGTATTCATTCCCTAGAAAAAATTCTATCTTCTATACTACCACTACTAGAGCATGGTAATATGCTTTCTTCACCACATGCATTGGAGGGAGGATGTTTTTCCTTCACTATTATTGGATAGTTCATTCTCTCACATGCACTTGAGGGCATAACATCCAACACGCTCCACCCTCATATTAGCAACAACGCATCTCTCATCTTTGTGTTATTATACATCAATTTCCTAGCATGTGCCTACTCATCTTATGCATCATTATTACCTTACAACACAATCATGTTCTTTGATTCACGCTTAAATTGTGAGGGCATAATACACACATGAGCGGCACACACTACACAATACACATTAAACATTTTTTCTTTCCACACATCTTGTGTCATATATATTACATGATGCATTCTACATCATTTCAACCTTTGCACACTTGCACATCATACATATTTTGCAAGCCATGCTATTAATCAATCTTCGATCCTCACATCGCATCTACTCATTCTACATACTACATAACATGCATTTCACGCTATTATTCTATGTAAACATCTTTTATTACATACTATACATCTCATATTATAAATCTTACACACCACAAGTTCATTTTTCATCCTCACATATCTTACTTCTTATTATACACATTGTATTCACTACCATATGATGCACTCTAGTTCCTCGGTGCATACTGGACTACTGAGGGTTTACAAATAAAATGGACCTTATCATACTTAAAAATTCATCATTCAACATTTCATTATGCGAAATTCCTATTTTAGTGACATATGCTTTAGGCTAAATGCTCACCTCTTCCTTAATCTGTTAGTGGTATATATTGATTTCACATAAATCACCACTCCCTCTATTCATCTTGTAGTGATATACACTTTAGGCTAAATCATCACTAATTTGTTCATTTTGTTCTAATATACACTTCAACTATAGGGTCACACACACACTTCATATCTAGTTGCATATCATCAAAACACATACACACTCATCACAACACATTAGACACAATACACACTTTGACCATTTCCTGATGAAACACTTTCATTTACGGTTCATTAGTTACTGATGAGGGGGGGAAATTAAAGGAACATCACTACGCATTACTCCATTTACTCAGAGGTAATGCAGATCCTATCATCCCTCTTGCATTCCACTCTACCAATATACAAGATGTTGCATATCTTGGTTGCTTTTACTCTTTCTTGAATTTTATCATATTTGGTTTCTTTATTAGACATGCTAGCTAGATCTCTTACATTTCATTATCTTTAACATCAACACATGTGCATTCACCGATTTCTCTTGTTGTAATCACAAATATAGGTCTATTCCATGTAGTATGGATGTTTGGCTACTACCAGTCCCACAATAGTTAATGGGGGAATCCACATTTGTATACTACAAGTGTTATTGCTTAATTTTGAAGTGAGAATACTAATTTAATTGTTATACACACTTTTTAAATACTAGTTATATTTCTAACATGATATCAGGTGCTTCATTTGATACATTTGTTGTACATGAGTACTTGATACCATAGTTATTTATTGTTTATACTTTCTTGTCTTTGTTTGTTATTATTTGTGGGCCTTTCCCTTTGTTATTGTGCACACTTGTTTGTTTCTATATGGAACTTGTAGCCTTTGATGTCTTGTGACATTGTGAGTGGTGTCTCATGTTTTAAACCCAATTTTTGTGGTCTATTTTGTCTTCTTATGTGTTTACTTGCTTTGATCCTTATACATTGTCTGCATGGCGTACACTATTTTTCTATATGTATGTTTTTCATACAAACACTTACTTCTAGTCACTTGTTTGTGTGTGCCTTGGTTTCTACCAAGTGAATTCCATTCCCACAACAAGGAATAGTTTGCATGATCGGTCCTCTTTTAGGGTTGCATCCACCTCTTTACGATGTCACATGCGCCTCGAAAGAAGGGGACATCATTTAGGGTTTTACACACTAGACAACACTCTCTACTAGTACAATTGAGTTCAGTTTTCCATCCTGTACATTATGGGTTACATAGCGAGTGGGTTTAGACCAGTCTACAAACGCCATACAAAACAAATGTTATAGGACATGTTTTCCTTAGCATTTTGGGGAGCGAGTAACAAGTTGAAGGATATAACAGATTTCCCAAAATACTAGGTAGTACAAAGATCTCTTCATACATTCTTAGGGAAGTAGTTACAAGATGTAGAATAACATTAATTTCTCCCTACATTTCTTCTACCATAGTGGCGTGAGATCTCCCAAAAAACTAGCAGTTACAGAATATATTTTCAATACCCTTTTCTCTCATCATGAATCAGGTGCACATGTTTCTTTTGTATTATTTTCCATTTACACTATCTTGACTATATACATACAATTTTTGCACATATACATGTGTATTTGACTACCTTGATCATATTCTCCTTTGCAGGTACATTTGTATGAGAAACAAGTAGTAAAATACAAAAAATAATAATAAAGGTGTTAACAAAAACAAAAACATTTTGTGGTAGCACACACCTCATACTAACATGAAGGTATATCACACACATCGACATCTACACACACATTTCTTCCCCCATATTCACTCTCATCAATTTATTTTCCCTATTTTTCATCACTAATATCCATGCTCCATCCTTTTGTTACTCAATGCTATGTCTCATCCTTTGGCATGATTTCCACATACTTATACATGGACATCAATTACGAATCTCAATCTAGTTTATGTTACCGAGTATTTCATTCACCAACATAAAGTGGGGGAAAATGTATATACAAAATCATATACTTTGGGAATCATTTTGTCCCAGTCTTATACTACTATTAATATGGTTTTTTTGAGTGAAGAAATTACTAATTAACCCATGTCCTTTGGCCATTTCAATTTTCTTTATATGATCACTTCTAACCTCCCACATGTACTTTCCCACTCACTTCTAAAAGTTTACGTCATCTTATCCCTAACTGGGGCACCCAGCCCAATACTAAAGCACCCTAAGCACTCCGGACTCATTTGGGTCACCTTGATCATTTTGTTACTTTACCTCCATCTTTTGGGAAATTTCTATCTGTTTGACCTTTCCATATTTTTAGTGGTCGGCCCTTTCCGGGGTTAATTACATAATTACATCAAGAGAACCATATAAATATAAAACTATGAGACCATAATAAGGGAGCAAGCACTAGTAAATAATATCACCACCTAAGGTTGCGTCCATCAACGGATCCATTTTTATTCATCTATCTCTATCAAAAGGGACAAGGCTGGTTCATCTGCATCATGCTCCATATGAGGGAAGTTTATTTTATTCCATCCACCATTTATTTACGTTTCTACTTCTAGTTATTGTACGCTACTTCAAAAAGTGTGATTCACATAAGATCTCATAGGGCACAATTTCCACACCCACATCCATAGCTACATTTAGGTCAAAAATGTAGTGTAACACTCAATTAGTAAGTCTAGTGTTGTGGCCGCTGAGGACAATATGACCCCTTCATATGAATATTTGTTTTTTAGGGTTTTGATGCTTGGCTTGGGGTTTTGCAAGTCTCTTCTTTATCACTGAGTAAAAGTGACATTTGTCACAGTTCAATGAAATACACGCAACATACAATTAAGGTTTTGCATTACTTAACAAACGTAAAAAACAAATTTTGGACCTCCTACACAGTTCAAGGTGCCCATATCTCAAATGAGGGTGCTCGATACACCCTCATCCTTCCCCAAATGCCCCATTCTATTCAAACTAATTGAATATGCACTTTTATGGGTCTCAGAACAGTCGTTTCCTCCTCGTGTATATTCAATTATCTCTGCAACATAGTCCCGCGAGCTTTTCAAATAAGTTAAGATCTTTCTAACCCTTATTTACACATTAAGGTTTTATATTTCATTTACTTAGCCTCTTGTGTCATTACCTTTATTTACTTATTTGTTATTTACTTCTTTTTATACCATTTATATAAAAATAAATAGTATATCTCCACCATTTTACATTTTAGTTTAATCAAATTCAGCTTTAAGTTATTTAGATGAGGTGACTTTTTCTAAGTCAACTTAAGGCTATATTTCTCTCTCAATAAAAGAAATAAATAGGGGATGGTTGAAAACCAGAAGTGGAATCCATCTTCATATGAATGGGTGGTTGAATACAGAAATGATAACCATTCCATACAGAAAAAAGAGAAATGAACAATTAAAAATAAAATGTAGGTGGATGAAAACAAACAATGTCGGTCACCTCAAAATCATGCCATCAATATTTACAATGGAACAACATGCATAAGATCTAGTGTTGATGATTGTGTGACAAGTGATTAATAATGAGGTATTTTTCATTACATTTTTTTCTAAATATCAAAACATTTATTGATGAAATGCTAATTATTGATCTTATTCAAAAATCGTGACTACCCACTTCCCATGCCTCCACACATGATCTGTATGCTTGTCAATGATTTCTCACATGCTTCCCATTAGTTACTCACACATTCCCCATTTATCCTCCAAACAATCTTCCATTTCACCAAAGTCAGTTACTCTTAGTCAATTCACTTAATCTTAGCTAATTCACATCTGTCTACGCAAAAAATCACTCCCATTCATTTAATTTCCTCATAGTATCACTCATGTTCTATGACCATTAACATTCCTACACTATTTTCTTTTCTAGTTCTATACTACTACTAATTTTATATAAAAGGGAATTAGGATCATACGCGAACCATTAAGCCCAAATGAATTACTAGTAGACATTAAGTCCATCGTAGTGTTTGAAAAAGTGAGATGGCTATATTTTATAATGATATATGACAATTTCAACGCAAAGATGACGTATGAGTTTATATAAAACTTTGTGGAGGGATAATCATAAGGAAAATGTAGAAATATCTTATTCATTTCCTCCATTATTAGTAAAAAAAATTGTTTTCCAAAGGACGGACAATTAGTAAATTTTTGGACAGCTTACTCGGAAATAATTAAAAAAAATTATATGGGAAAGAAGGAAAAGCTAGATTTATTTAAAGGTATATCAAAGAGCATTAAGAGAACTACTTTTCTCAAGCCATTAAACGATGTGGAAAAAATGGTAATTAATTACTTTACATATGAAGGAGAGTAATAATTTGTCCTTACGTTGGTCTTAATAATTTTCATGCGCCTATGCCATAGAGAGGCCTAGGACGAAAATATAATTAACCTTCCCTTATTATTGTGCAACTTCATTTCCTCTGCCATTGAAAAATTTCATTGGGGCTTCTCATATTTTAAATTCTAAGTCTATTCCACATCATTTTCAAACATCAGTTCATCAAGAAGTATAATGGTCTTAGGAAATGGATTAAATTCCAAAATAAATATGCCCTAGAGCCTTCTATACAAAAGAAACACGTAGTTGGAGAACATGACCCTTAATTCAAGCTATGAAAAATCAAAGGCTTATGTCATCAAAACCAACTTGGGTTACATAAGAGAACCAAAATGAGAATACTAATCCAAAACAAGAGGTAACAACCAAAATGATAATACTAAACAAAGCAGCTACTACTTATCTATATGCCTATTCATCCCCTCTAAACCATGTTTCCAAGTAGGATATTTTGAGGAAATCACCCAATACTATTGAATCCCTGCTAATTGAAAAATGAAATTCACCTACAATTTTAGGAGAGCCTATCTCACCAATCGATACATAAAATTTTATTCCTCATATATTATCCATTTACGAAATGGAGTATCAATTGCATCAAGCAAAGAAGATGCTTACCAAATTTTAACTTTCCTTTCAAGAAAAGGACCTAAGTATTTCTCAATTGGAGGTAGATGAATATAATATGATTCAGCAACTCAAATGGACAACAATGAGTAAAGATGAAATAATACAGAAAATTCAACAATCATTGGTGGAAAAAGAGTAGAAAATTCAATCCATGGAATACACAACTAAGTAACTAGCTACCAAACGTTCACTTTTAACAATAGATAAGGATAAAATAGAAATGGTAACAACTATAAACCAAAGGACCCAAACATATTCTATATTATAACGAATAATGATGTAGGAACATCATCTTGTGCATAGCAATTTTGGTTTTCATTTTCATTTTTGTTTTCTAGTAGTTATATTAGGTGTGTTTAGATTTATATTTAATTTTCTTGGGGCCTCCATGATCCTATTTAAATTCCTTGCAAAATGGATCCTTTTTAAATTTCAATTTCTAAGGTATTCATGAAAAATGTCTACTATAAACATGTAAAGGATATCATTGTAAAAATTGCAAATAAGCCTTATGAGTAAGTAATGGAAGTAATCAAACCTTGGTCTAAGCTATGGTCAACTTAGTCACCAAAGTTAAAACCTCTAACTTCCTTCTTCATCATAAAGAGAAAATGATTTTTGAATGGATAATTAATTATCACTAAGCAGGGATCTTTGAAAGAGGATATCTCGTTGGAGGAGGATCCATTAGGCTTAACAAATATATATTTGCATGATAGAGATCAATAAAACCATGATTCCTTAGTTTAAGACATGAAAATGTTGATATTTGTTTGAGGGTTCTATGATGGAAATGGATTTTTTTGTTTGTACGATAATTCATACTAGGACTATTTATCATAGCGAGTTGATTTTTTGATTTAGAGATGAGAGTGTAAGAAGTAGAGTGAATGTGTAGGTTTATGAATCTTTGTGAGGTTTGGAAAGCTATGAAGTGTAGTAAAGGAAGGAGTAAAAAAGGTGATAAGAAATTTCTTGGTGGATAAAGGATTAGTGAGACCTCTTTATTTACATTAATTGACTCATTGCATGATGATGAAAAATTGAAATTCTAATAATTGGGAATACATATTGTGTAGGGTTAGAATTGGTGATCCCTACCTTAAGGTTTAATATCTTTTTTAAATTGAAATTTTGTGCAGAACAATATTTGAATGACATATTTAAAAGTGTTGTTAGGAAATAATATTAGTGTTTGCAATATATCAAGGATCATAGGAGGTGATAGTGTTGGTACTGGCCATTATTAACCGTGTTTAAGAGAGAACCTAAAGCAAAACTAGCTAGTAACAATCTATCTTCTAAACTAATACATAGGATGTGCATGAATCATAAGGTTTGTTAAGGATGTGAAAGTTCTATCATGAGATAATGAATTCTTGACAAGTCTTGGAAATAGTGTAGAAGAAAGTTAAACAAAAATAAGTGTTCTTGGAATAAGACCCTACCTAGGGTTTCTGAACAAGGGAAGAGTGGATTAAATTGAAAAATAACCAATGAAAAATCTTAATACTTTGTACATATTAAATTAGGAATTGGACAAAGTTGTGGTATCAATTGCAGAGTGAAACTACTAAGTGAACTTTCCTAAAACCCTAATAGTATAGTCCAACTGTGTGTATTAGCATGTTTAAAGGGTTTGGGTAGGAAAATTGACTCAATGCTAAGTGATATATTTAATAACTAATGAATTTTTGCACATGTTGTAAATGGTGTAGTGATCATCTTAAGGATGAAATAAGGTTGTAAAGAGATCTATAAGTGACAAGAGAAGACTTGAAAGAGGTGATTTATTGAAAATGAAACATAGTATGACAATGATAGTTAGGTATTAAAAATTAACATGGATTTTTTTAAAAATGTACAATGTAAGGAAAGTGACACACCCTAAGAAAAGAACAAAAATTGTCTTAGAAGTTTAATTATGACAGTTTTGATGATGAGAGAAAATTAGTCATACTCAAGGATAGGATATGGTATAATGCACTCAGGAATTACTTAGGAATGATGCTAAAGATGGGTTGAGGCCTTATAAAGTTGATGAATAATATGTAAAACTTAGATCAAGTTTGTAAAAGAGTTTTAAAAAAGTTGGAAGAACTTCTAAAGTTTAATGCTAGGTAAGTAGCCATAAATTAGAAGATCAGGTGAAATTTTGCCTTACAAGGTATAAAAAATGGATGCATATCTTGAACAAAGAGACATATTGTGATTTTAAGTGTTTAAGAGGATGACTTTAGTGAAGGTTCTATTAAAACTTAAGTAAGTATTTGAAAATCCTAATAAACCTTAAGAGCACTAAAGGTGGGAAAATAGATAAAACTGAGATACAAGAGAAAAGGAGGTGTTAGAATAATTTGAACAAGTCAAACACTCATGAATGAAGAAGTCAGAATGGTTGAAATAGTGAGGAATAATCAAACCCTAGGTAGAGACCTATTTGGAGACCTAAAAAGGAGACTAATGGTGTCGAGGATGATGGAAGGAGAACTATAGCTTGAAAATTTGCAAAACGAAATAATTTGGAAAGGGGTATCCAAATAATATTTTATTTTTTCATGAAAGTTAGGTGTTTTACCCAAACATAGATATCTTCTTAAAAACAAGGATAAATGTGCGACTTGGTAAAAATAATAGATAGAGTATAGCAGAATATGGGAAAAGAGTTAGACAATGAAACTTTATAGGATATTTAATGGTCTTAATGGGTACTTTGAAAAGTTACCAGAGAGGCCTAACTCCAATAAATGAGGATTTTATATCAAAAAGGTAGCCTATGAGGGATAATAGGAAGAATGGAGGTCTTGAGTGAAGTTGAGTGAAGATGAAGTGTTGCTGACTTTTTAGGCATTGTACATGATTTTATTATGAATAAAACTAGGTGCAAAGTGTATTTAAGCTTCGAATCATTATATATAGAAAAATTGGGTTAAAGAGCAAGTTTTGGGCTTTAAGAAATGTGTAAAATTTTATAGATTTTTAATGTTGTTCTCAAATGATTGTACTAAAAATGTTAAAGGTTTTTGAATTTCAAATTCTCTACATTATTTAGTATTATAGAAGGGGATAAAATGGAAGAAATAGAGAAATTTATAAAAACCATGAGAGAGGAAAAATAGAGAGAAAAAATAAGAAAATAAGAGAGAGATGATAAGAGAGAAAGAGTTGTGGGTTGAAAAGGAGCTAAATGAGCTTTAGGAAGATGTTTAAAATATAGGATAACTAATAGAAGCTACAATAAAGGTGCAAGAAAGTAGTGTATTTTTCTTTGAGATGAAAAGAGGTATTACGTGGCCGATATAACTACTAGTCGGGAAGAGATAGATAGAGTAATTGAGAGAAGTTATAAGAAAGGAAGAAAGGAAGTTGAAGAAAATGGAGAGGATGAGGAAACAAGTGCAAAAACTGGTCAAGAAAATTATACATGAAGAAATATAGGATTTCGATTAAGAAGAGGTGATTGTAAGATTCTTATGTTTCCTTAGGAAAAAACAAGAAAGTGAAGAAGAATAGCTCATTGATACAACTTCTCAAGGGTATAAAAGGCCTTAAAGTTTAAAATTTGATAGTTTATTTGAATGTGTGAATGAAGGTACCAAATATGAATAATAAAAGGAAATAAATAGTTCCTTGACTGAAGAGATGGAGAATAAAAGTGATGAAAGGATAGAGAAAGAAGTTTGTGACCAAGTTCAAGCTCAATATGGATCAATCAAAGGTGGAAATGCAACTATAAGTGTACTAAGAGGACGACGAAATTCATTACCATTATGTGGAGCTTGATAAGTGGATAAGATGACGTCAAAGCTAAGACACATGCTAGAGATACCTTGGAAAATGAAGAAGAAGATGAAGATGAAAGTGTAATGAAAATTCAAGAGGAAGAAACAATTGAAGAACCTGATAATTTGCAGCAAGATACAATGCTCTTAGAAAGAGAAGATAATCAAGTGGATGAAAAAGACAAGTTGTTAAAGATAGAAGACAAGGAGAAAAATGATTTGTCTCTATTTTTGTAATCTAAGGTGGATTTTAGCTATGAATTTGCAATAATGGACAAAGCTATAAAAGTTAAAGATGAAGAGAAGAATGAAATTGAATAAGAAATGCAAATTAAAAATAAAGAAGAAGATGAAGATGAAGATAGAGAAAGAATGGAGAAAGAAGATGACAAGGAACCAAACAAGAAAGGAGAATATAAAACAAAGTCAATGAACTTGAATATGATCTCAAGAGCCACAGGAGAGGAATAAATTCAAAGAAGCAAAAAAATTGGAAAAATATGAATTATGTTAAATATTCCTAGTATGAAATGCAAAAAATTGAGCTCAAATCTCTCGTCTTGTGGAGTATGATCTGTAGGAGCATCATTTTGTGCATAGCAATTTTGGTTTGCATTTTTAGTTTTGGTTTATAATAGGTCTATTAGGTGTTTTTAGAGTTATATTTTGTTTTCGTAGGGACTCCATGAGTGATTAATTGATCCTAATGAAATTCCCTCAAAAATGAAGCCTTTGTAAATTTGAATTTCCAAGGTCTTCATGAAGAAGGTCTATTATAAATATGTGAAGGATATCATTGTAAAAATGCAAAATAAGCCTTATGAGGGAGTAATGTAAGTAATCAAACCTTGTTCTAAGCCATGTTTAACTTAGTCATCATGGTTAAATCACCTAACTACCTTCTTCATCACAAAGAGAAATTGATTTTTTAAACTGAGAATTAGTTAGCACTAAGAAGGGAGATTCGAAATAGGAGATCTCATTGGAGGAGGAGCCATTAGGCTTAGGGAATATGTATTTTCATAGAAGAGATAAATAAAAACAGGATGCCTCAGTTTAAGTCATAAAAATGGTGATATTTTCTTGATGGTTCTATGATGGAAATGGATTATTTTGTTTCTAATATAATTCATACTAGGACTATTTAACATAATGAGTCAATTGATTGATTCAGAAATGAGTGTGTAGTAAGAAGAGTGAATTTGAAGTTTTATGAAGCTTTATGAGCTTTAGAAATCTATGAAGTATATTCAAGCAAGGAGTGAAAATAGTGAAAATGCATTTAATGGTGGATAAAGGACTTGTAAGACCTCTTTATTTAAATTAAATGACTCATTACATGATGATGAAACCTTGAGTTCTAATAATTTGGAATAAAGATTTTTTAGGGTTTACATTGGTGATCCATGCCTTAAGTAATGTCTATTATCTTGTGTTTAAATTGAAATTATGTGAAGAACAGTCTTTGGATTGCTGATTTGAAATTGTTATTAACAAATAAGAGTGGTGTTTGCAATATATCAGGGATCAAAGGAGGTGAAAGAGTTTGTGTTGGCCATTATGAACCATGTTTAAGAGAGAACAAAAATAAAAACAACCCAGGAACACTTTGTGTCGTCAAATGAGACTCCTCGAAATTGTTGGTATGAATATATTGGTAGGCTGTGCATGAATCACAGGGTTTTTGAAGGATGTGTAAATTTGTAGAAACTCAAAATTTGCACAATCATTTTTTCTCTATACCATTATTTCTTACACAAATCCATACACTCACCACATCATATTATTCTTATGAAATTCATATATTTATCGCACTATTTAATCACACCATATTATCAAAATAATTTATCCTCAGTTTAATATTCCTCGTGTATGAGTTTGGTAGACCTCCTTCATTATCACATATAATCTCTATACTTAGTCATATAAAATCTAAACCCCTAATCACCCTCATACTGACTAAATTAATTAATCAAATATATCAAATCATCATATCGTAGGTCATATATTATACCCCTTTATATTTATTTACTTAAATACATTGATATTTCATACCCACTAGTTAATCACACTACACTATTAAAATCATTTAACTTGAGTTATACACCACATCTCTCACCTTTGTCTAATTAATTGAATATATCCTTATTTAATTAAATCAACATCCCGTATCCTAAACCCATTATTATTTAATTAATTATTTCTTCACGTACACCAATATCAAATTCCATGATATTTGTTTTCTTAATTAAAATATATTTAAAATCATCTCTAACTCCCTTATCTCACATATTTACCATGGACATTTTTATATACTTACAAAATATTATTTTATTCATCAATATCACACAAAATATTATATTATTATATTCATAAGTATGATATATATTAATCAAACCACCTAAAATATATCCTAAACAAACCTAGGCTAAAATAGATCATAATCTAATTATTTTCTAAACAAACATGACAGCTTATACGACAAGACAACACATTAAAATACAAACCCATATCTTATCCCTCGAATACACAAACAAATACACTTGAATCAGACAATTGTTTCAACTATTCACTAAATACACTTGGAAAGGCTGAAATTGTCGGTGTTTCATTAAAACGCCATCTATTATTTAAGCTCAATTCCCAACCCTTGTTCAGGTGGGACTTATCACATTTTTGAGTCCAACTCTTCTATCAGAGTGCATTATTGTGTTGCATCAATGACAATGTAATACTATCTAACATTTGCATTCCTCAAAAAAAAAATTTAACCATTTGGAGCCTACCAGGGTTAATAAATCACCATTAGGCTATAAATTTTAAACTCTTCATTCATCATCTCCAATCAAGGGATCCTATAAAAACTTTCACAAGATTCAATTCTTCAATCTAGTGCATTTGAGCCTTCCAAAACATCCAAAACTCCTACTCCGGTATTTGGAGGATGATCAAAACAACTAGGAATTAATTTAATAGATTTCTGACATCCACAATCTTCTTCTCTCCAGAGCATTCAAAGCATCTAGCAAAAAATGTCTGATTCCCTCACTTCTACAACTTTGGGTAACATCTAATCTCATCCTTGACTGTAATATGAACTAGGTATGTACATTATTTATGCTTTATCATCTTAAACATTCATTAATTATTACATCTTATAAATGTTGTCTCAGCCTTTTTCAACCTATGTATATTCGTCCGTAATCACCAGTGATTTTCTTAATCGTCGATGATTCCTATTTATTAGACCCAATTTATATTGCAACCTATCTTTTTTGTATCCAAACCCTCGCCTTTTCCATCATTCTACTTTGCAGGCACCTGTCAAACCATATCAAGCTCCTTTGAGCCATCCATCAAATTTTGTTGATCATCTTAATCAATTCATTCCCTAGCTTGCCTTTGTAAGTGTATCAATTATCTAAACCTTTTCTCCCTTGATCCATACTATGATCCCAAACTCCCTTTGGACAAGGAGTCACCATTAGAACTACATATAGCCTAGACCACGTCAGTCCCTTTTCCCTTATATGGATTGGTTATATCATCTGTCATTATTTTATTATCAGTTATTATTGTGATTTATCAATACTCGATCAATTTCTAAAAATTGGATTGACATCCTCATGAGGAATTCCATTGAATTTTGGGGATAGGAATTTTTCCAAGAAATTGGCCATACATTTTTCTTATCTCGTCTTGTGTAGTGTTTGTGATTGCATTATTGTTTTATAGGATAGGAGTTTATATCATTCATTTCATGGGGCGAAACATCACACATCATCCATAGGTATCTCTAAACCCCTCCATTTCAAGGTTTGGTAAGTTTTATTATCTTCCTTGTTAGGTAAAGTTAAAGAGGTAAAATATACTCTAACCATCTTAGAACTCCTGATGCAACTCTATCCCTTTTTTATTTTATTTATTTTAACAGTAAAATAACATATTTTTATTTTTGCGATTCTCTTAGTAAAAAATTGCATGCAGTTGGCTAAATCTCGTATGATTTGGAAAATATCTTGTGACTTCCCTATGTGTTTTTAAAAACCTAGCAATTTGTAATTTGCTTCTTGTTTTTTGCTTTCTGCTTTCTATTTTTCCTAACCTATCATCTAGGGTACTGTTTCTCGAAGTCTCATTTACAAGATTGTTTGAATTTTTTTCTTTACAAATAGCTAAAATAAAATAAAAAGGAATCATTATTAGAGGTGAGTACTTATCCTTCTTTTTATTTTCTATACAACATTTTTTTCTTGTTTATTCTCATAAAAAAAAATACTTCAATTTTGGTGATATTTACTTTGAATGGTCCTTAAAGGTGGAAATGGAAACCTTTCTGACCAAAAGAAAGGAGAAAGTTTACTTCTACAAATCAGCATATGAGCGTACCTATCTCAAGGACCCCTGGGATTGAGTTGCAAAATAGATTATGAGGTACATTACTTTGGAGGGTAGATATAAGCTTCTTTACAGGCCACGACTTTTCATTTTGCCTAACTTTGTAATGGTGGTAAGGTAAACTAAGCTAAATTTCTTCACCACTCTCTGGTTTTGTCTATCTAAAAGGATCAAGTAGGCAGAGGGAATTTACTTCATCATAGTTTAATTTACATACTCTTTATGGATGTTGCAGACTATCATGTTGTGAAACATTTTCCCACTGTCATTGGCTCTACCCAGTGTCACCAGCTCTACCATTAGTCATCATCTACCTCTGCCTCCTCCCCACCTATCCCCTCACTACTTCTAGCACCACTTGAATCCCTCTCTTTCCCCTGACCTAGAATTTGAGATTACTAGTCACTATGCCACTACTTCCCCTCCCCCTACCCATTCTCCATCCACATCGGTGAATTCCCCTCTCGATTTTATTTCCACCTCTCCTAGCTATGTGGGTGTTGTTCCTCCTTCATTGGATGCTTTGGGTTCTACAGAACATTATCAAATTCCCAATACTCAACTCACTTTTAACAATGCCTACTAAGAATCCCTAATTGCCTCTAGCTATGGTGAAAAAATGAATCAATCTGATGAGGGTGAGGAGGCAAATAGTTTTGCAGTAGATGATGATGAACGGGATAGTGAAGATGATGCATAGGAATATGTTGTAGAGGATTTTGGTGAGGATATTACTAGAGAGGAGGCTGAGGAGGATGCTATTTAGGATCATGATGAGGATGTTTATGAGGATACGAATAATCCGGATACAGATGTGGAACTGTTATCTCTTAAAAGTGCACCATGTAGAGATATGGCTGTGGGTTTTCTAAGATTGTAGAATTTGATATCTCTCTTTCGTAGATACAATGGAAACACCTCAGGTCTGTGGGTATACCTATTTTGAGGTGATTCTCTAGTATCAAGGTCAGTTTCTTGTTGATGTATCCTAAACTACTTCTGGGATTTAAAGGGGTAAAAGATAACTGTCAAATAATTAAAACTAAGGTGATACACCAAATTTACATGAGGGCTTTAACTGATTATATACACAATTGATATGTGAAATATTATTGATACACAAGCCAACAGTTTTCTATAGAATTTAAGGGAAAACACTTGGTTGTACTGAGGGAAAAATATCACAACAACACTGATAAGTTAACATGCACATTAAAATTATGTAGGAAATACTTAATTTGTAGGAAGATAAGATGATTAATCAGGGAATTTGAATTCACAAGACTACAAATAATTGGAAATGTAGAAAATACTTCACATTCAGAGGGCAAAACTTACAAAAATTGCTTCAGTACTCCTATATCCAAAAAGTCCTCCAGAATTTTTTTTTGTGCTTCGCAAAGGCACACAATATATAGCAAAAATAAAGTTCACCCCTTTCCCAAAAATATCCCAAGGCTTGTACTCACCCATGTATGTTATTTTTATCCTTTATTTAATAATAGATAAAGGAATAAAAAATAGAGCATGTAATTACAAATAGGTGTTTATAGCCTTTGGTTACAACTATTCAACTGCAGTCGACTGATCTATTTTAAGAAAAGCATGTCTATTTTTAAGAAAAACATGAGTGGATGATTTGCTAAAAATAAGCTTTGCTTGCTGAGAAAGTCTTCTTCTTGTGAAATAGACTCTGTCTTTTTGCTGATCTGTCCTCGTGGAAAAATGCAAAAATTAACTCTTGTTCATGGGAAAAATAAATAATTATTAAACCCACAAAAACATTAACTGCGGGGACCACTTTGCACTTCACCTTATTTCGGCCATCTTTTGATTAATATATGCATGTTTCATTGGTCGACACTTCGTATTTTCTTGAAACATATAATGTAATTCAAATTTTAAAAGGAAAACTCAAAATGATAGCCTGGATGGCACGAAAAATCTTCTCCCTTTGGTTTTACGGGCCTTGGACAGCAAAATTCTGATAATTTTAAGTCTTTTTCAGACTTTCGGGATTTTTTGAAGTTTTAAGCCCTTTGCGGACCTGCGGAGATTTTGTGGCTTTTTTTCCCTTTTTAGATTTTTAGTCCCATGGGAAATTTCTTAGGCTTTTAATTCCTTTGCGGACTGTCAAGCCATTTGTCACTTTTAAGTCCTTTCAAGCCTTCAGGGTAACTTGAAGCTTTAACCCTTTTTGTGAATAAGTCTCTAATTTTAATGAAACCCCGCTACTCTGCCAATGTTCTATAGAATTGATTTTTGAATTTTCCCCGTGGCTTTGACTTTCTCATTGTGGACGCTTAGACTTGCGGGAAATGTTTGGAACTTTTTGCACTTTTAAAGTTTGAAAACTTAGGTGACTCCTGACCTCCATTTCACCGCTTCTTCCGTGATGTTGCCACATGTACTCTACGGAATTTCAGGCGTAAGGAAGAAATTTTGAAACTTTATAAAATTTGAAAATTATAAGTTGGTCAAATGACTGCCATTTCACTTGGAATAATTTTGCATCGATATTGATGATCAATTTATGAGCGTTGATCTCTGTACTTGTCTATTTTTTATCGCTGATCTCAAAAGAATTATTAGGGTTTCTGACTTGTTATAATTGAAGAACTTGGGTTCCATCCTCAGCCTTTTGAACTCTATACTTTTGATTCATGGCCATCTATCTCAAATAATTAACTCAAAGTGAGTTACGTTACTTTGGATTGTTGATGAGAAAAACACTTAAAACCCTAATCTTTGACATTTTCATTCTTGAGCTCTAGTCGAGCTAAATGAAATCTACAATTTTTTTTAACAGCCATTGATGAAGCCTTCAAGCTCTGTTACTTGGCTTTCTTCGTGAGATCTAGTCGATTTTTAACCAGTTGTCATTGTCTTTGAGCTCGGCTTTTCTTTAAAAGATATCTCTATGCCTGTAAGAGTTGTGCAAAGATTCTATGGCCACCATTGTTGTAAGTTTATGAGCTGGGCCCTCCTATTAAAATGATCATCTATTGATTCCTTTCACCTTTAACATAATTATTTTAAGCAAGGTATTCATGGATTTGTGTTTTTGTAATCTCCTGACTCTATATTGCTCATTTCAATCAATATTTGGCTCACCCTTTTACTTTGTCTCTTTTACTCCATCTTCGAAACATTGATTTTGTATTAATAGGATTTTATATTGATGGATTCACTTCCTTGTACCCTAAACAACCATTAATTTTGAATCATATCTCAAAATCTGACATTCTTGCGTCGTGGGTAGTCATGCTTTTCTTTTAAATTTTGAGCTCGTTACAAGATAGATCCATGTTTTTTGTGGGTATTTACATATTTTAGCTCTAATTACTATGAAATCTTTGGATTGTATAAAAATAAATTCCACCACGGTAGATGATTCTTAAGCTTTGATTTATTTGATCTTCCAAGTGTAATAGAGGCATATTCTCTGATATTTTATACTTAAGATGTCATTATTTTTTGTGAATCTTTGATCTCTGAGTCGAAAACGCATTGTGGGTTATCCCTTTTGGCTCCGAGTTCAATGATCCTTCAATATTTTTCTCAAATTTTGATTTTACCAATAAGTTTTTACTTCCTTCCCTGATTTTATGGATACCCATTCAATGGTTTTTCGATCAAATCCAGGATATGCATTTTCTTTTGTAGACCTATAACTGTATTCGATCCTTTGAGTTATATTGCAACAAATATGTGTATGGATTTTAAATTGTCCTGTATAAATGAGTTATTTTTGCCAAAATCTATATATACCCATGTATCTTTCAATTTATGGCTTGTGGTATTACAACCCAGATTTGAGTATCTTTCCTTTGGCATGGGTATTCACGCTTCTTTAATCCTTTTGATTCTTCAATCTGTTCTTGATTTTAATGAGATCTTTATACCTTGTATGTGGCCTTTTGTAAATAGTTGCTCATTCATGTAACATAGTTAGCAAGCGTAAGCCTTGATTCAGATGCTTTGTTGAAATACCATCATCTTATTTCTTTGCTTAGATATTATACTTATTTAATGGTAGCATTTCTGGAAAAAATTTAATGTCCATTTTACATGGTCAAGCCCTGCCAAAATTTTCCCAAATATATTTTTTCATTTTGTTTCAGCTACAATTTTATCTCATTTCAACCAACTTCAACCTTTAAAATCGTATTCTTCTTCTTCACCTGATAATAGACTTTTGAATGCATGAATTTATGAAGTTGGAAGTATAAAGAGTTAAATTAAAACCCTAAGCTCAGTATTGATGATCGTTTTCTTCTCCCTTTCTACGTACCATGATGTAGTTGTAGTTGATAACTAGAACAATAATTTTAGAGAGAGAAGAACACTCCCTCAAGGAAACGACGGGTTTCTTTTACCTCTTTAAATTTTGAGCTTCATAAATATATGCATTGTTTTTCCTTTCATTTATTTCTCACGGCTTGTACCAGAAAGATATGTACTATTACTCCTCATTAATAAATGAAAATATTTTCATGTTATGAGATGTATATCATTTCTTTCTATATTTTATTTCATTTTTATGGATGATGAATGAACTTATATAACTCAAAACACTTAAATAATTCACGTAATCATAGAAATAAATAAACAATCAAGTGTATCGTATTACCGTCCATTGAAGATGCAAACTGCTTGTAAGACTGTAAATTGTCCTTCAAAACTGCCACCTATCTGTAGCTTCAGAAAATCATGTCTGATACATGTTGGCCTTCCTACCTTCCACAATGCACTGCAATGGTTTGTTATAGTTATTACATAGTTCTGACGAGGGTTTCAAATGGAATGAATGCATCTATGAGGCATGGCATTCTTAAAATGTACTCAAGTTATAGTTTTTATTCCAAATGACTTCTAAGTCTATCCAAAACCAAACAATTAAAATTTTTATCTTAATCGAAGGTGGTTGTCCCAAACTTAACCAAATTCGTAACTAACCAATCTGAGAAACCTTAAAAGTTTCGAGTTGACCTTTCTTACACTAGATATAGAAATGTCAACATTTCTGGTGATCCTGCGGGGAAAGATGCCTACTAGCTTGTAGACTTGTGCCTTGCTTTTGTCCATTGGGCATGGAGTCCGAAGCATGTAACCAAAATCTACCTTTCCAGAAGGTCCAACCCTTCCAAAACAAACTAAAGCTTGGAAAGGATCAGGTAAACCAAATCATGTTCATGAATGCACTTATTGAATTGAAAAACATTGCAATGTGTAGGAACTGCACTTATTGAAAGGAATCCTAATCTACCCTACTCTAACCAGTAGCAACTGAGGCTAAACAAAACTTGGAACAGGTAGTGCAAAGTAGCTCTCTTTTCTCCAAAGCCGAGGCCATGAATTCATCTCTAGAAACCAGCAAAGTGACATAGCTAGTAATGAGACATGTACATTTATTTTTCTCATCAAATCAATCCCTGAAGTGGGAAGCACCTCTATCTAATCTATAATCTATTCTAGCATGATTTGAGGCTTTATATTGAGAACAGATAACTCACTTTTGTGCTCCAAGGAAAACATGAAATCTGGCAATACCGTAGCTGGGTGAGACTCAGACAAATACTAGATAGGACAAGGCCTCTTCGTAGCAAAATTGTTGATGATAACAATGAGTTCTTTCTGAAGCTGTCCTAGAGGTTGTTTTGTGTTTTCCAACTACTGTAATTCATCTTGAAACTATTTTGAGACCTGCTTCTGTTATGTAAGTTGTTGTTCAATGACTATTATAAGTGACCTTTCAACTCTTATGTCAAATGATTTTGCATTTTTCAGATCATCCATGTAGTCTAAGAACCAAATATGATCCTCTTCTTCTTCATAGGTACTGTCGAGATACATGGTACTTTCAAAACACTGAAGATCGTCTTCTTCATTTTCATAGGTACTTATATGAAGTTGTTCTTTTGAATCATCCTGTTGGACATTCTGAAACTGATCTAAACATACTTCAACTCCTTCAAACTATTGTACCACAACTGATATTTCATCTTGATCATTCTAGTATGACACATAATCTGTAAGATCAATTTTTTTTGTTTTTTTTGCACAAGATCTGATTTGAGTAGCATGTTTTTCTGAGACATTCTTCTCCCAAAATGGTTCTTCCAGGAGGGGAAAATAAAGATCTGTATTTAATAGCATCTCTTCCTCCTTTTCAATTACAAAAGAGAAATTATCAACTAGAGGTTAATTGAATGTTGAAACTGCAAAATCAGTTAGTTCTATAGATTGTTCATCACCTATGCAATTTTCCAAGTCAAACAAGAAATCATCAACCTCAAGCTATAAACTTGAAACACAATTTTCTTTCATTTTAACCTCCTTTTTATTCGAAATTGATCTATCCTCTTTTGATATGGTTGTATGTTGCATGAGTATGATTCCCTCATGCACACTACACTCAGAATATGCAGATTGTTGATCATCTTCCAACTTCTCTTGATCTACTGGAAAAATAGATTGTACCTTTTACATGGTTCCTTTTTCCAATTTTGGAATAAAATAAAATTAAAAGTTTGATGTCCATACATGCAAGTTCTATAAAAATTATAGCCTATCATTGTCTTCTGATAGCTTCCCCTTCTACTTAATATTTTGATTCCTTCTTTCCTGAACTGAAAGTACGAGTAAAGAAGGAGTGGGGTTAGTTTCAGCTTCAACTTTAAAACTTTGGACAAGAGGTTGGGGAATAATATCTGTATTTGGAACAACATTTGAACTCCAACTTTGACACTTAATTTTGAATTCAGTATGTGATGGTGGGGTAGAAAAAGTAGAAATTGCAGCAGCCTGGTAATTAGGAAATTGAGGAATAGGTTGCATTGGCTAGTAAGGAGAATTTATAGGCACTGAATTTTGATCGAGAAGGTAAACAGAAACATCCCATTGACATGGTTCCCTATCCTGACACTTATCATTCTTCATTTCTTTTTATTTCTCAATTTGTTCCTTGATAGCTAAATATTGCTGCTTCAAACTATAAAAATCAATTCTAAGATCTTCTTGTTGTGCACAGTTGACATAACCCTCTGTATAACTTTGAATCTGAACAACATAACCCTCATATTAGTAATCATTTTGATATACATGGTTTGGGTTATAAGGGTATTCATTTTGATAAGGGTTATAAAATTTATCTGAAGGAGAAGGTGGATAAAAGGACTACTGGTTTGGCTGATAATATTACTAAAAGTGAGAATTCATGGTTGCAGGACCTCATAAAATACTGAACTTATGATAATAGGTCTGTTGTTCACAAAGCAACTGATAACAACAAAATAACATATATGAATTTCTTGAAAAATACCTTAAGACTACAGCTAAAATTTTTAAAACTTGTTGAAAAGTGCTATACTGGTCTGGAATCAGATTTACGGAGTCACTAGATTAGTTCTGCTTCTTATCTTGAATCTTCAGAATGCACCAATAGTAGTTCTTTCCAAAAATGTTATGCATGGTCTCTGATCTACTTGAATGATGAAACACCTCTGAAAGTGAAACTTTAAGTTGTGTGAGGGTCCCACTAGGCATGCCAAAAACTGTTATGTCTCGATAGTGCACCCTGTAGCGAGATGGTTGCATGTTTTCTAATCTTGCAGAATTTGATCTCTCTCTTTCGTACATACAATGGAAACACCTCAGGTCTGTGGGTATACCTATTTTCAGGTGAGTCTCCGGTATCAACACCGGTTCCTTGTTGATGTATCCTAAACTGCTTCTGGGATTTAAAGGGGTAAAAGATGACTATAAAATAATGAAAACTAAGGTGATACACCAAATTTGTATGAGGGCTTTGACTGAGTATATGCACAATTGATATGTGAAATATTCCTGATGCACAAGCCAACAATTTTCTACAGAATTTATGGGCAAACACTTGGTTGTACTGAGGGAAAAATATCTCAATAGCATTGATAAGTTAGCATGCACATTAAAATTATGTACAAAATATTGAATGTACAGCAGGGTAAGATGATTAATCAAGGAATTTTCATTCACAAGACTAATAGAAACATACACAAGACTACAAATAATTGGAAAGGTAGAAAATACTTCACATTCAGAGGGAAAAACTAACAAAAATTACTTTAGTACTCCTATATCCAAAAAGTCCTCCAGAAGTTTTTTTTTGTGCTTTGCAAAGGCACACAATATATAGCAAAAATAAAGTTCACCCCTTTCCCAAAAATAGCCCAAGGCTTGTACTCACACATGCATTCTATTTTTATCCTTTATTTAATAATAGATAAAGGAATAAAAATAGAGCATGAAATTACTAATAGGCATTTATAGCCTTCGCTTACAACTAGTAAACTACAGTCAACTGATCTATTTTAAGAAAAGCATGTCTATTTTTAAGAAAAGCATGAGTGGATGATTTTCTAAAAATAATCTTTGCTTGCTGAGAAAGTATTCTTCTTGGGCATGTAGACTCTATCTTTTTGTTGATCTGTCCTCATGGGAAAATGAAAAAATTAACTCTTGTTCATGGGTAAAAGAAATAATTATAATACCCACAAAAACTTCAGCTGCAAGGACCACTTTGCACTTCACCTTATTTCGGCCATCTTTTGATTAATATATGCATGTTTCATTGGTCAGCACATTGTATTTTCTTTAAACATATACTATAATTTGAACTTTGAAAGCCAAAACTCAAAATGATAGCTTGGATGGCATGAAAAATCTTCTGCCTTTGCTTTTACAGGCCTTCACGCAAAATCCTTGCAATTTTAAGTCTTTTTCAGACTTTCAGGATTTTTTGAAGTTTTAAGCCCTTTGCGGACCTGCAGAGATTTTGTGGATCTTTTTCCCTTTTCATATTTTTGAGCCTGTGGGAAACTTCTAAGACTTTTAAGTCCTTTGCGTACTTTCAGGCCTTTTGTGACTTTTAAGTCCTTTGCGGACTTTCGGGCCTTCGGGGTAACTTGAAGCTTTAACCCTTTTTGCGAATAAGTCTCAAATTTTAATGAAACCCTGCCACTCTACCAATGTTCTATAGAATTGATTTTTGACA
This sequence comes from Taxus chinensis, assembly GCA_019776745.2. NCBI lineage: Eukaryota > Viridiplantae > Streptophyta > Pinopsida > Cupressales > Taxaceae > Taxus > Taxus chinensis. The sequence continues at coordinate 770,692,429 of CM034148.1, read as the reverse complement.
TATCCCCATGGCTTTGAATTTCTCATTGAGGAGGCTCGAGCTTGCGGTAAATGTTTGGAACTTTTAACATTTTTAAAGTTTGAAAACTTAGGTGATTCCTAACCATCATTTCTCTGGTTCTGCGTGATGGTGCAACATGTATTCTATGGACTTTCAAGTCTGTGGAGGAAATTTTGACACTTTCTAAAATTTTAAAATTATAAGTTGGTCAAATGACCACCATTTCACTTGGACTACTTTTGCATCGATCTTGATGATTAATTTGTGAGCATTGATCTATGTACTTGTCAATTTTTTATCGTTCATCTTAAAACCATGATTATGGTTTCTGACTTGTATTAGGTTAAGAACTTGGGTTCCATCCTTAGCCATTTGACCTCTCTACTTTTGATTCATGGCCATCGATCTCAAAACATTAACTCAGAGTGAGGTAGGTTACTTCGGATCGTTGATGAGTAAAACACTTGAAACCCTGATCTTGAGCATTTTCATTCTTGATCTCTAGTCAAGCTAAATGAACTCTACAATTTTTTTATTTTTTTATTTTTTAATGGAAGCCATTGATGAAGCCTTCAAACTCTGTTACTTGGTTTCTTCATGAGATCTGGTTGATTTTTAACCAGTTTTCATTCTCTTCGAGCTTGGATTTTTTCTAAAAGATATCTTTGTGTCTGTAGGAGCTCTATGAAGATTCTATGGCTGCCATTGTTGTAGGTTTGTGAGCTTGGCCGTCCACCTGTAACACCATTATTTTGAGCAACGTATTTGTAGCTTTTTGTTTTGTAATATCCTGATTGTATATTGCTCATTTCGATCAATATTTGGCTCGCCCTATTACTTTGTCTCTGCTACTCCATCTTCAAAACACTGATATTGTATTAATAGTTTTTTATATTGATGGATTCATTGCCTTGTTTCCTAAACAACCGTTACTTTTGAATCACATCTCCAGATCCAACATTCTTGCATTGTGGGTAGTCATGCTTTTCTTTGAAATTTTGAGCTCGTTACAAGATAGATCCATGTTTGTTTTGGATATTTGGATATTTTAGCTCTAACTGTTATGAAATTTTTGGCTTGTATAAAAATAAAGGCCACCATTGTATTTTATTCTTAAGCTCTTATTTCTTTGATCTCCCAAGTGTGATAGAGGAATATTCTCTGATATTTTATACTTAAGATGTCATTCCTTTTATGAAACCTTAATCTATGAGTCAAAAATTCATTATGGGTTATCCCTTTTGGCTCTGAGTTTGATGATCCTACGAGGGTTTGCTCAACTTTTCATTTTACCAGTAAGTTTTTGCTTCCTTTCTTGATTTTTTGGATACCCATTTAATGTTTTTTCAATCAAAGCCAGGATATGTGTTTTCTTTTGTAGACCTGTAATTGTATTCGATCCTTTGAGTTATATTGCAAAAATTATGTGTACGGATTTTTAACTGTCCTGTATGAATGAGTTATTTGTCACAAAATATGTATATACCCATGTATCTTTCAATTTGTGGCTTGAGGTATTACAACCCAGATTTGGGTATCTTTCCTTTGGCATGGGTATTCACGATTCTTTAGTCATTTTGATTCTTCAATCTATTCTTGATTTTCATGAGATATTTGTACCTTGTATATGGCCTTTTGTAAATAGTTACTCATTCATGTAACACCATTAGTAGGCGTAAGCCTTGATTCAAATGCTTTTTTTAAATACCATCATCTTATTTCCTTACTTAGATAATATACTTCTTTGATGGTAGCATTTCTGGAAAATTTAAAATTTCCATTTCACATGGTGAAGGCCTGCCAAAATTTTCCCAAATTTATCTTTTCATTCTATTTCAGCTGCAATTTTATCCCATTTCAACCAACTTCAACCGATAAAATATGATTCTTCTGCTTCACTTGATAATACACTTTTGAATGCATGAATTTCTAAAGTTAGAAGTATAAGAAGTTAAATTAAAACCCTGAGCTCAGTATTGACGATCATTTGCTTCTCCCTTTTTAGGTACCATGATGTAGTTGCAGTGGAAAACTAGAACAACAGTTTGAGAGAGAGAAGAACACTCCCTTGAGGCAAAAATGGGTTTCTTTTACCTATTTACATTTTCAGCTTCAGAAATATATGCATTGTTTTTCCTTTCAGTTTTTGCTCACGGCTTGTGTAAGAAAAATATGTACTATTATTCCTCATGAATAAATGAAAATATTTTCATATTATGAGATGTATATCCTTCCTTTCTATACTTTCTTTCATTTGTATGGATGATGAATGAACTTATACAACTCAAAACACTTAAATGATTCACTTAATCATAGAAATAAATAAACAATCAAGTGTACCTTATTACCACCCATTGAAAATGCAAACTGCTTGTAAGAATGTAAATTTTCCTTAAAAACTGTCACCTATCTACAACTTTAGAGAATCATGTCTGATACATACTCCTTCCTATCTTCCTCAGGGCCCTACAATGGTTGTTTATAGCTATTGCATAGTTCTGATGAGGATTTAAAATGGAATGGTTGCATCTATGAGGCATTGCATTCTTAAACTATAATCAAGTTGTAGTTTTTATTCCAAATGACTTCCAAGTCTGTCTAGAACCGAACAATTAAAAACCTATATCTTAATCTGAGGGTGGTTGTTCCAAACATAACCAAATGCATAACTGACCTATCTGAGAAACATTAAAAGTTTCGAGTTGAACTTTTTTGCACTAGGTGCAGAAATGTCAACAAGAACACTATGCATGGAAAATAGTCTGAAACTATTGTGGAACTGATTCATGTAGTTACTAGAAACATCAAAAAAGTTTGTAAAGTCGTTAAAAATAGAAAGACTTTATGAATGAAACCTAAGTCCCATATCCAAAATGGATGTAAATAAATGTTCAATTTTGTTTAAACTCTTACTAGCCAAACTATGGATTCTGTTGTGATTGGTTTTGTGAATGAATTTAAGACTAATATACCTATGTAGCTAGGGTTGTGGGACCTACTCGATCTTTTTGGATTATGATTTCTTGTTTTTCTATAGACAAACTACTCTTATGTTTTATCAAATTTATCTGTCTGGTTATGTGAATGTTTGTAATATGGATGTGGTTCCTATAAAAATGCTAACATTTAACCATAATCCAAAGAAAAATCATTCATTTTTGGGTTTAAAATGAACAAAGGCATATTTTTTTATGAGATAGCTTTAATTAGGAAAGTAAATTAGTTGTATCCACTTATTCCTCCCCCACACACAACCAAATCAAAATCAAACATAATTTGTACTCAAACATCTCCCACCTAGGTTGATACCTACTTGGATTTGATCACCAAGAGGAGAAGTCGACTCAATATTTTTGCCTAGTATAATCTCCCATTTTTGGTATATATTGGCCCATCACATGACTCCCTTATCACAATGGGACTATGAAGTGAGGAGGTAGGACCCAATACCACACCCGTACTGGTAACAATATAGATTTGGGCCTCATGTACCTTCAGGTATATGTAGGACTCCATCTAAAACATTCCTGAAACCAGTCTTAGACATACATTTCCTAGGATCTTTGTTATCCATCTTACACATTTCAGCTTTTATTAATTTATCAAGATAGCTAAAATTCTTTTTCTTTAATTTTTTCTGTTAAATTTGTAACTTTTCTAGAGCTTAGTTGTTTATCATTGATAATTTACTATCATTTAATATCGATCAAATTTATACATCAATATTTCCTCATAATCATTATGCATCACTTTTTTATTCTAATAAAAATAAAAACATTCTCTATATAGAATCTAGTCCTTATCAAACTTATCAACCCACTACAACTTATTCAACATCATTTAGCTATGGAATGTTACCAAAGCCATCCAAGCCATCCAATTTATTTTATATAACTTCCACCCTTCAACTAATTGAATAATCATATAATAATTTCATCCAACAATCCTATGGATATCCTTCACAATCAAGTTATTTCCAAACTATGTCTTCTTAACCCATATATAATGTATCTCATCAAATAGTCTTTTCCACAGCCTCTCCTTCATCAAAATGTTCATCTAAATCTTAATATCTCTTATGCTTCATCTAACCAACCCATATCTACTTCAATATCATCTTTTATGCCTCATATATCAAAAACTTATACAAATATCTCTACTTAATCTCAACCAATTTGCCTCATCCAAAAACAACAACATGCACAGCCTTCTATATATCCCTTTATCACAACCCACTTTAAAAACCATATTTCCCGTAATCATCCCTAACCGACCTTCATATCAAACACATTAAAAATATGATCTTGTTTCATATCAATCAAATCAATTATATCATATTGTTAACTTCTTCACATCTACTCTCACAAATGATCCTTTGTAGGCTATTTCCAATAGGTTGGATAATTTATAAACTACTACCAAAGGATCAACACATATCCTCACTTATCATCAAGTTTGTAATGAACCATTCCATCCATTAGTACCATATAAATAATATCCTCTGCATTGGGAGTTACATGAATTCATCATGTTCCATGGTCAGGAGAATCCTCAACAGCACATACTATCTGTCAGACACTTGTGTTATCCTATCATCCATGATCAAGATCTTTTTCTTAGAACTTTTCCTATGTCCTTGGTAGGACTTTCCTAGGATTAGTACAAATCCCTTTCTAGACACTCTCTGGTCTCTTTCACATAGCTAGTTATGTTATTCCTCAAGCATTTCATTGTCAATGTCACTCGTAAAATCACCATCTCTGATCTTGCTACAAACAAATAGTCTGAAAAATAATCCCTTGCATAATTTGTTGCTAGATGGAAAAACATTGTCAATCAATTTTCAATTTATACATTTTACACCTAAATCCCCTAGAAATTCCTACGATTCAGATCAATGTACATAAGAATCACCTAGATCTTCTCATGAATAAGATATCAGACAAGATGAATTTACTTGGTTTCCTGATCCAATACCCTCAATTGAATTAGTTCATATGTATACTATATGTCCTTCCATTCATACAACCAATACTATTACACAACTTTTCCCCGATAAAGAAACCACCTCATCCTCAATGTTTCCTCTCAAGAATTCAACACCCCTAGATCTTACTTCTAATGATACTCATACACTGACATTACTAGTTTTCCCTACTGAAACACCTACTATCTCCTTGAAATCTTTAGATTCCACTTTAGAAGTAATTACTAAAGAAGACTTTGTAATTGAAAATACCAATATCCCACCATTCATTAAACCAATCAAAGAAGTATAAAAATTCCTTAATATACCTCAATCATGTCTAGAAGCAATGTCACCTTCATCTGAATTTGATCTAATATTATTACAACTCATCACTTAAACTCAAAAATGGAACCTTGTCCTGAATCAAAAACTATGCAGTCAAATACCATCACATCCAAAACCACACCCTCATAATCTAGCATGAGTCCTTCTCATAGATCTAAAATAAAATTTACAGACTCGAAACTTGTCACATCCACTACCTCATCCTCTACATCTATCGTAAAAATTCCTCCTTTTCCTAAAATAAAAATTACAAATCCAAAGAGCACGTCATCAGAATTTCCATCTATTTTCAGATCCCATCCTTTATCTCAATACTATAGAAATTCATACCCTATTCATCTCTCCTTGTCCATTTTAGGACCTCATCCCTCATCCAATTTTATCAACCAATTTCTTGGGTCACATTATGCTTCTTATCAACCTCAAAACATTCCTACGATGTTGCAACACAATATGACATCTAATATAATTATGTCTAAATGAAATACACATCTTACTAAGTGTTCTTGTAAATCAAACCCAAAATCAAAATCCATTACTTCAAACCCTCCAAAATGGAATTATATTGATCTCCTTGAGAGGCTCATAAATGCATCTCATATCACATTGCCACCCATAAAAACACCTAATCCACAAACTTCAAAAGTCACATTGTACGACCAAAACAAGACTTGTGCCTATCATAAAATCCTAGGTCATGATACACAAAGTTGTAAAGCATTATAAGCCATAATCCAAAAAAAATTCCTTGTCAATGTTCTTCTCCCATAAGAATATTATCCTAAACTATCACCAACACCTTTACCCTCGGTAATACCCTTAATGACATCTGTAGGGAAAGGGGGACATTTTTCTTTCACCATTAGCAAACCTTTCTCACAAACCTCGTTAATACCTTCCATTAAAGGTCAATCAAAATTTTTATGATGTTCCATTGAATTTTAGTCAATTTTATTAGCACCTTCTATTGAAGGTCCATAAATCCCATTAGCACCTTCCATTAAAGGTCCATTTACCTTGTTAGCACCTTTCATTGAAGGTCCATCTACCTTTTTAGCACCTTCCATCGATGGTCCCTCAAACTCGTTGGTACCTTCCTTTGAAGTTTCTCAATCATGTTAGTACCTTCCCCTAAAGGTACATTTACACACTCAGGGTCTATCAACACTATCAACACCTACACCCAATACATTAGAGGTATCATCATCAATATCTCTGGAACTAGGGAGTCATATTCAATCAGTTCTTAACAAATCCATCTCATGTGTCTTCTTATCACTATCCAATGAAAGTTCTTCATCTCAAAACAATATGGCTTATCCACCAATACGAACACAAAATAAATACATATGAAGAAAAGGTAGATACAAATCTTCATCAAAATCCTTCATTAAAGCTTACACATCCCCCTAAATTTACCATATACTCAATAAATCAAAATCAAAATTTCCAACATCCTAAAAATATTACTCCTTTGTAGTATGTTCTATCTACCGCGTTATGTTAAGAGGGCTCCTATATACCATAATTCTAAAATCCCACTTCACACATCCTTATAAACTTAGCTTGTTTAGTCAAATGAAAATTCCATTACTTGGAAAAGAATAAATGTGAAAAAAATTCCCCTAATTGGATTAGTCCATATAACATGGGTCAACATTTGAATGCCTTGCCCTTACAGCCTTTATAGTGTTAACCCATTGACCATTATGAAAATAGTCACATACAAGATTTTATTTTATCATCCACCAGCCATCTTATCATTCTATTGATATTAAATCTTGCATTATTCATAGGAATAAGTTCCTCCTTAGTACAAACACCTCAATCATTCCTTCCATTCTCTGTGTTTATACCAACCAAAAACATGTCTTCAGGCACACATGTGTAGGTCATGCACATATCTTCCTTCCCCTCCTTAAAACAGACTATTAGGGTCTTGCTCTCAGCTCAAGATAGAGTCAAAAATAATTATTTGGATGCATTTCTTAAAGGTCAAAATATAATAGACAAATCCCTTGAAGTACAGCTATTCAAATTCAAAATTATTATCAAAAAATAAAGTTATGGACCAATCCCTCGAAGGAAGACCATTGTGTAAAGATAAAAATGTAGACCATACCCTTAAAGGATCTCTATCTATGTAAAAATTCTTACCGCATCGATCAAATTTCAAAATTAATAATATCAAAAGCATCCAAGAGAGCTTTTCACATCAATCAACTTTTCCATTATAAAAAAGTTCCTGTATTGAATAGTTTTCTTCAAAAATAAAATAATGTGAAGCTAGGGAATTTCCATATGATACCTTTGAAAGGAGAGCCTATTCTCCCGCAAAACCTACATATATTGTACATTCTCATTTCCAAGGAAAGTACATCTTTATCATCTCTAGAGCCAAGATCCTACGTGTGACTACCCATTATTAATCATTTATAAAAACTATTGTAAAGGCCATAAGTGTAAGCACCTTTATTCTATTTTTTCCCATCACATATGTATCAAATTAAGCACAAAGAAATCAATCCATGTCTCATTATTATGTCATATATTAATATCAAATCCATGAATCTTAACGTTAACATGAACATCATCACTTAAACAAATAACAAGATTATCTAAAACATCTTTATTATCAACATCAACATCATCAAAAAGAAACAAAATATTAAATATTAACATCTCGTAACATCAACATAATCTTTAATACATATCAAAATGACTTTGTTGTTTCTAAAACTTCACATTTATTCAATCAAATCGACATTTGTCAAAATGATACCTCTTTGGGGTACTACACTTTTGGGTTTCTATCGTAACCCCCATCTAGTCCACGTAAGTCTACATTTTTGGTATCGTCAAATGATGATCCTTTGATCTCATCAAATTATGGTCCTTTGACCTAATAAAAATGTCATTTTGTCCATCATCATCAGAAATTCATATGTCTATTTATAAACCCTTTGGTGCCCCTATCGTTTTATTTTAAGATGGAATTTATCTTATTTCTCTACCTTGTCTCGGGACATTATTCCATCATCCCTCATTTCCATCACACCTTATTTTTGTCTTGTGTCTTGTGCTAAAATAACTCAACAAAAGGGAAAAAAAATGTAGACACTCAAAATTCACACACTCATTTTTTCGCTATATTATTATTTCTTACACAAATCCATACACTTACCACATCATATTATTCTTATGAAAATCATATATTTATCACACTATTTAATCAGACCATATTATCAAAATAATTTATCCTCAGTTTAATATTCCCCGTGTCCGAGTCTGCTAGCCCCCCTTCATTATCACATCTAATCCTTATACCAAGTCATATAAAATATACACCCTCATTCTTACTCAAATTATTAATGAAATATATCAACTCCCCATATCGTAAGTCATATATTATACTCCTTTATATTTATTTACTTAAATACATCGATATTTCATACCCACCAGTTAATCACACTACACTATTAAAATCATTTATCCAAAGTTATATACCATATCTCTCACCTTTGTGTATTTAATTAAATATATCCTTCTTTAATTCAATCAACATTTTGTATCCTAAACCTATTCTTATTTACTTAATATTTTCTTCATATACACAAATATCAAATTCCATGATATTTTTTTTCTTAATTAAAATCTATTTTAAATTATCTCTAACTCCCTTATCCCATATATCTACAGTGGACATTTTTATATACTTACAAAATCTTATTTTATTCATCAATGTAACACAAAATCTTATATTATCATATTTGTACATATGATATATCTTAATCAAACCACCAAAAATATATCCTAAGCAAACCTAGGCTAAAATAGATCATAATCTAATTATTTTCTAAAGAAACATGACACCTCATATGACAACACAACACATTCTAAAACAAACCCATATCTTATCCCTAGAATACACAAACAAGTAAACTTGAATTACAAATTGTTTATCTATTCACTAAATGAACTGGGGGAAGACCGAAATGGTCAATGTTTCAGTAAAACAGAAGCAATTTTTTAAGTCCAATTCCCAACCCTTTTTCAAGAGGTACTTCTCACATTTTCGATTCCAACTCTTCTATCAGAGTGAATTATTGTGTAGTATAAACAAAAATGTAATACTATCTAACATTTACATTCGTCAAGCAATTTTGTTAACCATTTGGAGTCTGTAAGGATTGATAAATCACCATTAGGCTACAAATTTTACCCACTTCATTCAACATCTTCAATCAAGGGATCCTCTATGGAATTTGATGAGCTTCAGGTATTCACTCCTATGTACGTGATCCTTCAAAAACATCCTTAACTTGTACTCAAGTCTTTGGAGAATTATCAAACATCTAGGAATCAATTTAACAGATTTCTAGAATCCACAATCTTCTTCTCTTTGGAGCATCCAAAACATCTAGAAACCAAGTATGATTCCTTGACATTTATAGCTTCAAGTAACATATAATATTATCCTTGATTGTCATATAAAATATTTATGTAATTTATTTATGCATTATCATCTTAATCATTCATTAATTATTACATCTTATCAATCTTGTCTCATTCTTTTTCAACCTGTGTATATTCGACCTTAATCACCAGCGATTAACCCAATCACCGATGATTTGTATCTATTATACCCATTTTCCATTACAACCTATGTTTATCATATCAGAACCATATTCTTTGTCATCATTTTGATTTTACAGGTCCCTTTCAAACCATATCATTCTCCTTTGAGCCATAAATCACATTTTTCTGACCATCTTGATCAATTCATCCCTCAGCTTTCCTTTGTAAGTGTATCAATCATCTACACCTTTTCTCCCTCGAGCCATACTATGATCCAAAAATCCCTTTAGACCGGTAATCACCATTAAACCAGCATATATCCTAGACCACATCAGTATCTTTTCCCTTGCAATGATTAGTTATATCGTCTAACATTATTGTATTATCAGTTGTCATTGTATTTTATCATTACTCCATCAATTTATTAAAAGAGAATTGACATCCTTGTGAGGAAGTTCATTAACTTCCAGGGAATTTCCATTTGTAAGGTAATCTACCATAAATTTTTCTAATCTTGTCTTGTGTAGTGTCTATGATTGCAACTTTATTTTACATGACAAGATTTTATATCATTCATTTCATGGAGTGTAACATCACCCATCATCCGCGGGTATCTCTAAACCCCACTATTTTGAGGTTTGGAAAGTATTATTATATTTATTATTAGGTTAATTTCAAGAGGTAAATTTTAATCTAAATAAAATTCTAGCATGAGATGGAGAAATCATGACAAACATTAGGAATATTGTAGAAGAAATTTAAACAAAAAAAGCGTTCTCGAGATAAGACCTTGCCTAGGGATTATGAACATAGTAAAAGTGGATTAAATTCAAAAAATAACCAATGGAAAATATTGATACTTTTTACATATTAACTTTGGCATGGGACATGGTATCAATTTCAGAGTGATAATACTAAGGGAACTTTCCTAAAACCCTAATTGTATAGCCAAACTGTGTGTATTACCATGTTTACAGGGTTTAGGGTAGAAAAATTGACTCAATTCTAAGAGATCTCCTTAATTAATTTTTTAAGTTTTTCTCCTAATGGAAATGGTGTAGTGATGATGATAAGGGTGAATTAAGTTGGTAAATATATCTATAAGTGACAAGAGAAGACTTGAAAGAACAAATAAAATTAGGTAAACTCGTCTTATTAGACTTATATTAGTGAAAGATTTTGGAGGTGATAAGTGGAGAATGAAACATAATGTGAAAATGATTAAGAGGTAGTAAATATGAATATGTATTTTTAAACAAATGTATAATATGAGGAAATTGATGAACCCTAAGAAAAGAACTAACACAATCCTAGAAGCTTAACTCTGATAGTTTTGATGTTGAGACTGAATTAGTAATCCTCAAGGATGATATACGGTAGAGCACACTCAACAATTACTTGAGAAATATGTTAGAGGGTTCGAGGACTTATAAATTTGATGAATAATATGTGAAACTTAGATCAAGTTTGGAAACTATTTAAACATAGAGTTGGAAGGATTACTAAGGTTTAATGTTAAGCAAGTAGCCATAAATTGGAAGAAAAGGTTGAAGTTTCCTTAAGGTGGTATAAAAACTTGATGAATATCTTTAAAATATAGACATAAGGTGGTGTGAAGTGTTTAAGAGGATGAATTCAGTGAAGGGTTTATGAAAACCTAAGAAAGTGTTTGAAATTAACCATACGAAGCCTTAAGAGTACTAAAGGTGGGAAATTGGAAAAAACTAAGATATAAGAGAAAAGGATTTTTTTTATAAGAAATTGAACAAGCACAATAGGGGTGAGAGAATAAGTTGTAATTCTTAAAATATTGGGTAATCATCATACCCTATATTTTCTTGTGAAACCCTAGGTAGACACCTATTTGGAAACCTAGAATGGAAAACAATGGTGTTGGGGATGATGGAAGGATAGCTAGACCTTGAAATTTTTCAGAAAGGAATAATGTGGAAATGGGTATATAAATAATATTTTTCTTTTTCCTGAAATTTTTGGGGTTTTTCCTACACATATATACTTTCTTAAAAAAAGGTTCATTGTATGACTTGGAAAAAACATTAAAAAACAACATAAAAGAATATGGGTAAAGAGTTACATGATGATACTTTGAAATATAATTAATGTGCTTAATGGGTTATTAGAACATATACCAGTGAGAACTAATTCCAAGAAATGAGGATTTTATATCATAAATGAGAGTTTAGGAAAGATATTAGTAAAAATTGAGGTCTAAAGTGAATTTGAGTGTTGAGAGATTTCAAAGCATTTTTACATGATTTTATAGTGAAGTAAAGTTGGTGAAAAGTGTATTTAAGCTTTAAATATTTTTATATAGAAAATTTGGGTAAAAGAGAAAGTTTTGGGATTTCATAGAAGTGAAAAATTGTATGGATTTTGAATGGTGTTGTCAAATTATTGTACTAACAATGTGAGAGGTTTTTGAATGTCAAAGTTCATACATCCAATAATAATATTAAGAGGAATTTTTAGGTGGATGCAACCATGTTATGAGCTCAAGTGAGTGTTAGGTGAAATAAAGTGTGAACGGAAGTAAACAAAATACTTCAAGATAATAATATTGTACTCTACCACTTTTATGAATTTCCCCTTGCTTACACATCACCCTCAAATGTTTATGCCTTATTAATGGAAGTAAAATTTTATAAATGGAAATCCTTAACACTATTATCTATTAAATCTCTTGAGTTTGATAATAACAAGAAATTCACAGGAGCATATTCACCATTTGATACAATTGTTAAAAAAAATTATGTGAATTTAATATTCACAAATTTTTGTTACCTAAGAAAGTTGAAATACAAATAAACCTATCTATAGGGGAGGTGCAGTTAAGGTCTCTCATCTAAATGCTAAGACATCTATCCATATGGAGGGATCATATATGATATTTAAAAAAAATAAGGAACTAATGTAGGCCTCCTCATGAGGTAGGATCTTCCATCACCTAGTAGGTTCTTTCAAAATTAAACTACCCATATTTTTTGTTTTCAACTGGTTAAACAATATGAATAAAACATCTCCAATTGCATGACATATTTAAATGGTTATGTAATTCCATACTTTGACATGGCACTCTTTACTTTCTATTAGAGATATGAACTACTCCTTGAAGTCTCAATAAAGAAAGAGGTTATTTCTCGGACTACCCTCCAGTGGTCAATAAGGAGAGAAAAATATATACGAAGAATCATGTTAGAAATGCATGAAAAATGGGTAGGTTTTGAGTTCATACTTCCACTAACACTATCCCTTATTCCCATATGGAATAACGTAGAGGAGAATAAACCTAAGAGTTGCAAAGGATGGAGGGACACTGATTAAATTATTTGGATTCAGAAATCACGAAGAGGAAAGATGACTTACTTTCGTAAGTGAATATAATTGTACAAGGATTGTGGAAGCCTTAAATAGAAATCCTTGAATCTATAGTAGGATGACCTACTAATCCCTAAACATGGGGGAGTGTCGAGCCTTGTTAACTCCTATCCAAAACCTATTTTTGTATCATCATTTTATATTATACTGATGTTAGCATTTTGTAATTAATACTTTTTAATATTTAAAATGATATTTTGGTTCACAAATCCTGTTCATTTCCATCTTGTATAATCTTATTTCAAAGGTTTTATATAAATCAATATATATCTTCTAGCAAGCATAAATGAAGGACCTATTATAAGGCTAGCGTAGGAATCATAAAGATTACATCGTAGGAAACATTTAAGGCTTAACGAAAGACTCACTTCAATCCCACATCAGGATTGGTAATGGAGTAGAGGAATCATGTTATGGAAGAGTAGGACTAACATGAGGGAATTTAAGGACTCACATATCAAAGAAAGGAACTAATCCAGTCACCACATGATTTTCATTAAGGGATGAACATCTAATGTCTATCATCAACTGGCAAGCATGTGACATGCGTAATATGTGGGATTCTTCATCAACAATAGTTTGGTTGGAAAACATGGATTATTTATTTGGAAATGATGTTTGAAGATAAAATTATTATATTATCTAACATGAGAGAACTTATAGTCTCAACTATTCAAGTGATTTAAATACATAATTTATAATATCTCAATTGGGCATTAATTTAGGATTGGTGCTCATAGTTAGCTAGAGAAATATAATCGGGATGCAACATGCATTTTTCATTCCAAATTTTTAACTTCCAATTATGTTATAATTCTTGTGGAATTTTTTTATTTATTAGATAGTTTTTACAAATAAAAAATCCTCTTATACAGGAACTAAAATTTGTATGTTATAAGAGGCATTTGTATTATGATTCTAAGAATGTTGTTGAAAGAAAAGTGTTGTATTACATTATTGATTAATATAAAGTGCATGTTTCTATGTTCAATCTCGCTAGCATAAATTCAAGTATAAAACCATATCAGAGGGAAGGTGCAAGGGCCACTCCTCCCAAATGTGAAGGTAAGTATTTCTTATTTGTTTCCAATTACGTTTATTTAGCATTTAATCACTTACAAGAATTATAATATGTTAAGTATTATAATTTGACATATTGTTCCAACATCTTTAACTTATTAATTTAGATATTTAGGAATGATCTATTTTATTTTATTAATCATTTCTTAGGTAGATAAGTGCTAGGAATATTATTTGGTTAAATCTTATAGTTAATGTATGTTTAAAATTGTTTCAACCGTTATTCACTTATAAATATCCTGAAACACAACCTTGGGATTGAAAATAATTAAATAATTAAAGTATGAGTATCACCAACACTCATCAGATGAGGTTATCAATAAGTTATGGGATTAGCATGTGCGCTAGAGAACCAAAATAAAAATCTAAGGGAGTGAGTATGGTGAGAAATAGTGCTTCAAATAGAAGTCATATTATGAGGCCTAGAGTTATGAGATGTAGTGAGTGTACAAAAAAGTCCTATTAGGACACCTAAGATGATAAAAATTAGGAGATGAAGTGTTTGAAAAAAATGGCCTATTGCAATCTACATAATTTGGACTAGAGTTCAAGAGTACTTGCGTAGGGAGTAACATAGAAGTGTTAGAGACATGTTGCACAACCAAATTCATATCTATAGAGGGATTAGGAGGATGAACTAAAAAATGTCATCACTAAGAACACTAGGATTAGAAACCTCCAATGGAATACCTCTAATAGTAATGACCTATTTGCACTTATTTCAATAAAATTAGACATATTCCAGTAGAATCTAGACTACACTATTATAAGTTTTGGAAGAAATCTATCACCTTTTTTCATATATTGGATTCCATTTTTCTTTATACTATATTTTGTAATTAGGATTATTGGATTCCATTAGTATCAATAATGAATTCCAAAATTGTCATAATTGGACTCATAGGAGTTCCAATTTCACTATTATTTTATTCCAATTTTGTCTATCATTGGATTCCAATATCACTATTATTGGATTCCAATTTCGTTATTCAATTCCAATGTCACTATTATTGTATTCCAATTTCCTTGTTTATGGATTTTCATGAATTTAGAAAAATCATGTTGGAAGTATGTAAGTTTAATGGCCACTAACTATATATTATAAGGCATGAGCATGTTTTACTAAAAAAAAACTAATAATAAATGTCTGTCAAATCAAGTTCAAAGTGTAATCCTTTCACATTGAAAAGGTGAGGCTTGTACTTTCCTTGGAATTTGAAATTTTCAAGAATCAATGTAACGTTATCATCCACTAAATATTATAAGGTATGATTCCCTTAGATTAAATTAAAAATAAAAACTAACAATAATTTAATGCAAAAGAAAGTTCAAAGTGTGAGGCTCACACTTTGAAAGTGCAAGGAATTTCCTCACACTTTCTAAGTGATAACCTCACAATTTAAAATTGGGAGACTTGCACTATGAGAATCACAATTTTAAAATTTTAATCCTCGATGTAAGGTTTGCAGTTGCTAACTATTATAAGGCATGAGCCCCTTGTAATTAAATATAAATAAAAACTAACACTAAATTTTTGCAAAAGAAAGTTTGAAGTGTGAGGATCACACTTTGAAAGTGGGAAACTCACACTTTTAAAGTGTGATGCTAACACTTTCAAAGTAGGAGGAAGTGTGAATCTCACACTTTAAAAAAGTGAAGCTTACACTTCCTCGCACATTGAAATTGTAAGCCTCAAAATTTTAAAGTTCAAGGATTACACTTAAAAAGTTTGAGGACTCCCAATTTCAATGTTGGAGTCATTATTTCCATCCTTGATATTGACATTGTCCTAAAATTTTAAGGGTATTATTTTGATTTCTAGCCAAATTTATGATAAAATTACATCCTCACCTCTGAAAATATGAATCATGAACACTAGGTAAAATGAGGTGCCATATTTTTTGTGTTTTGTAAATAAGTATAATTTAAAGGATATCAAATTGAAGCATAATGTGTGGAATTAAAAAAATCAAAGTTACTTGATATTATAATAGTGAAATTACTAAATAAAAATATGAAAGTTGTGCGAGTTGGTCATTATAATTTTTGGGGTAAAATTTTTAAGATAGGTGGTAGAAGTAATGCTATGTTTGCTTATCTCAGTCATAGAATTGTAACAATTCAAGTCTTCTGTTTTTATATTGTTCATGGCCTTAAGTTTAATACTAATTTTTATTATAAATTATATCTCATATTTATCATTAAAATATAACAACATCATCGGGAGTTTGTATATCACAAATTCAATTACTATAAAAGAAAGTATAATGTATGCTTCTAAATTGTTCCATTCTACATATAAATGATGAGTCACTTACTTCTATGAGAAATAAAATTAAGTAATCCTTAATTCAATAAAAGAATGATTATTTTCAGAAACACATTCAAACCTCCTTGGAGATAAATTGAAACAATATTATATGGTTTACATCAATAGAAAGACACATTGTACCACAATTATATTCCTTATGAGTCAAGAAATGCCACCACCTTTTGACTAGTGTTGAAAAATATTAATGAAATACATTTCCTTCACACCCATCATTATGGAATAATTTTTTACTTCAATATATTTTCTCAAGTTCCCCTCTTGTAACCGAGTCTCATAGTCGATTCTCTTAGCCTTGTGTTAGTTGACTAGATATTCGTGGGTTGATTGAATGGATATATAACTACAAGGCCATTTCTATTCTTGAAGAATTTTATTGGAATATCATATTCAACTAATATTAAATCCACATGAATTAAATGAACTCACATAATCCAAATCAATGTTGCATGTTCCAGAGATCAAAGTAAAAGTTGAAATCTTTTGTAGGGTCAAAAGAAATGTATATACGCTACTCCCTACCTTATTTCTCTCTAATGAACACATTTGTTTGGAAAATGAATGGTATCACATGACTAAGAACACAATTTATATATCTTCATGCTTTGATTTCTTTAATGAAAGTTATAGCCCACAATAACACAATTGATGGGTCATACACAACTAGAGGAAAAAATTAAGAAAAGTAGGAGAACATAATTGTGGGATTAATGGTGCAGTCACCAAGTACCAACTTTAAATTCACACTGAAATGATGAAAAAAATATGGTCCCTGAGATTAGAATCCATTACCCGCACTAGTGACATCAACCACCATAGACACCAACAATCCTCATGTCAAAATCTCATTACAATAATTTCACGTATATAGGATTACTTACAAATTCAAATAACCTCTTTGTAGAGTTGGTAATATGATAGATCTTAAACTTCTACATATCCAGTTTTGATAAAAAAAAATTAAAGGAAAAAATAAACATCAAGCTCAAAACTCAAAGAAAGAACAACAAAACAGGCATACACGACATTAATTTTACAAAAGGTAGTTCTTTATAAAAACCATCATATTATACCATAAGTAGTTGATTTTTTCATTAGCTAAGATTAAGAAGAGAAAATAAATATCTATTCAAGTAATAATGAATTTATATGGCAATAGAAACTATAATCGTAATAAAAAAAGATCTTATTCATGAAAAAATAAGAGAGAACATTCGAGATATTTTTCAGTGATATTTGAGATTATTACCTCAACATTTTCAATGGTCCAATGGTTGAAAAGTTTCACTTTAGGATATGTTAAGGTGACCTCTATGGATTATGATGTTATTACTTTCCCTCTATGGCAACCACCAAAAATTATAAAAATCCTTAAAGAAGAAAATTTATATCAGAGAAAGGGTGATATCTTTAGTCGCAAACAGAGAAAACATATATTTTTCATTGGAAGCTGTGCACACATGTCTGCAAAAAAAAAGTTACATTTGAGAACCTAGTGCCCCATCCCCTCAATCCCCCACATATTCTTGCTACTTCCAATCTTGTTGTTTATGAGAGAACATGTTGAAAATTACTGAAGAGGAGACAAATTTAGGGAATTGGGTAAAAAATAGAGGTAGTTATTTGACCTGCCTCCTCTTGGTCCTTCATAAGGAAAAAGTGATAGCCAAGGCCATAAAAAACATTTTCATGTTGAGTTTGGTGGTGTCATGTAATATGGCATCCCCATTCTTAACGCACCCTAGATGAAAAATATATTTATGGAATTCAGAAAAAATATATTTGTAGACACAAAATCACACACTCAAGTATATTTCTAGGTCCGAAACACATACTAGCATTCATATGATTCATAAGCAAGAAAACTAGTAATTGACGACTATCCTTAGCTTATTTTCTATGTTTCATGTTTGCTATCTGGTCTTACACACCCTACAACATGGTTGGTATTTTACTTAATTATCTTTTATGACATTTGAAACTAGTGCCCCTATCCCCTATCCCCTATGAGCACCTATGACCCTATTCCACCTTACTTGTTTCTTTAGGATCTCTATTGTCTTTTGGGCATATTTTACACTTATGGGTAATCCTTTCAGTTGTGAATTATGAAAATCAAAGAAAGGAATCATATAAATACATAGTTATGGGTTCATAATAAAGGACCATGCCCTAAGCATTATTAATCTTACCTAAACTTGCATCCAAAAGGAACATAAAACTCTTTAAGGAATCCATCTAGCATCTATTAAAGGGACAAGGGACTACATTTTTTGCATCCACACATTATATTTACATTGCTACATCTAGATACACCCCTCTATCAAGTGGAAAATTCTTACACACACTCACCAAAACTACATGGATTCTAAGATGTAGTGCAGTTCTCAGTTGTAATTTCACTTTGTTAGGTGGATTCTGACGTTATTATGAATATCCATATTGCATATTTATTTATTTATTTATTTATTTATTTGGTATTATGGGTTTTGTAGGTGATACCTATTTTGTATGTTATAGGTACACTCAGTGATTAAAGAGAGACACACAGGTGATCAATAGGGAATATTTCTGAAACTTGTGTCACATTGTAAAAATCATATTATGACTAATTTCACAGTGATGGGTCCCAAGTAGCAGTCTCCAATGCACAACTACCCCTTTCTATCCATGGGTTCCCATGTCTGACATCATCCATTAGCTCTGAAATTTATTTCATGCAATGACGACATAGTTCACATCCTATTCAATAGTTTTCTTTGTTCAGAACACTTCAAGATTAGATGTAAATTAGCTACGTCACCTTTCATATATCTCTTTCTTAGGGATTTTTAATTTTATTTCTTATTTATTGTGTCAAATTGTATTTAGTAGATTGATATCATAGTTTACCTTCAACGACTCTGTAATCAAGGTTTAAAAAAATCTATTTTTGCTAAATCATTTGGTGAACATGTCTTTGAATACACTTAGATCATTATTTTTCATCTTGCATCGATCCTAAAAATCATGTAATCTCTTTACATGAATTTCTTGGAATACACCCACACTGGAAAGATGTTCTCTAAAAATTCTTAGACACTATCTATCTACCTCGTAATATGTCACTCGCTCAATTCAATTCCATTTTGATCATCTATCTGATGAACATATCAGTTCTAATCCTCCATCCAATAAACCCTATTTTATATTCAATTAAAGATACAAAAACAAAAACTACATCTCTTAAATATAAAATTCAAAATCTCAAGGATGCTTCTCAATCCCATACTAGTTCTCGTTCTACATCTCATCCTACTTCTATCTCTGCCACATGTGCTTACATCATTGAACCCCAAGTATTTCCACTACCCACACCTCTCAAATTTGATTTAAATTCCATGCAACATGATATTATTCCTGAGATCCTCACTCATTAATTGATCAACTTTCCATCTAATCATTTTTATCCTCCTTATTCACTTGCGAAATACTAAGGTCACCAATATTACAATTATCGTCAAATTAATGGACATAATGATAATGATTTCTATGCTCTAAAATGAAAAATCGGCCACCTTAAGCATTATGGTATTATCATTCATTTTTTCCCTTCATGAAAAATGGACAAATATGACCTTGTATAGGAGAAAATGGGATTGATTCAGTCATGGGAGCTCGCATTTCAGTTTTGAAAATTAGATTGCATGCGGGCTTGGTAATGGCAATACAAGGTAAGAAAATGAAATGGACAAGGGAATGTCAAAGGATATCAAAGCTTGAGAGAAAATAATGGAGGCCCAAGCCTGAAGTTTTCAAACTTTGGGCATTTGGCATTTCCTAAAAAAGTTTGAAAATAAAAAAATTTGAAAGGAAAAAATTCTTAAAAGGAAAAGTTCCAAAATTCTGAAAGTTTGAAATTTTAGACTTTCAGGTTTCAAAGTTTTAGAGATCTTAGCGGGATCAAGCAATAAACAATGAAAAAAAGTCTAAAAAGGAAAAGTTCTAAAATTTCAAACTTTTGGGTTTCAGAGTCTTTGAGATCTCAGCAACATCAAGAGATGAACAGTGAAAAAAAGTCTAAAAAGGAAAAGTTTTGAAATTCCAAAATCTGAAGTTTCAGAATTTCAGGTTTCAGAGTTTTGGATATCTCAGCAGGATCAAGCGATGAATAGTGACAAAAATTACAAAAAGGAAAAGTTTTGAAAGTCTAAATTTTTTGAATTTCAGGTTATGGAGTTTCAGATATCTCAGTGGGATCAAGATATGAACAATATCTCAATCTTTGAAATGGAAATGTCTGAAATTCCTAAATTTCAGATTTTAGAGGTTGTAAGAAATTTTTAGACTCTGAAAGAAGGAAGATCAACAATTCACAATTTTTTTAGGAAATAACACTACGACCTTCAGATGGCCATAACTTTCGATTGCAAGCTTGGATTTTTAAAAGAAATGAATTTTTGGAAAGCTTACAGTCTCCTCAACATTGTAAGTGAGACTAAGTTATTTAAAATGAAGAAATATAGTCCTGAATTTTAGAGGATGCTCCAGGTTTCTCACCTACGACATTAATGGAGGTATGGGCTTCCTTTCTTGCACAACAAGGTGGCCCATAATACATGAAGGAATGAGTTTTGTAGTAGAAACCATCATTGTTACTGGAAAATTTAATGTATTTTAGGGTGGTTAGAGAAGGATTTCAAATTCTTCTCTCTTTCTTCTCTCATTCTTCATATATATTATAAGAAGGGGCAATTTTCTAATGTTGGATAATTTTTCTTTACACCCTCCCTTCTTCTCTGGTCTGTAAGTGGATTTGTGGAGTTCAAACCTCCCATAAAAATTGTAATGCAGGCTTGTTCCTCTTGGCCATTGTAATGCATTGTATCAATTTGTGGATGAATTTCAACCATCTCTTATATTCCTTGCATACTCTTGATCTCTCATTACAATCTTGGTTATATGTGCATGGTGGTTGTGTAACCTTTTTAATGTTTTTGTTTAATGGAAAAGCAGGTGTTCAAAATTCCTTTTGGTGTATCACCTCTATTAGTTTAGCTTTATTTTCTTGTAATATTCTTCACCCTATCTCCTTGGCAAGTTAAATTATATTTTATAGTACCTCCTCTACAATTTTTATGTGTGCATCAGAATAGAGGAATAGGAATTGGCCTTCATTCAGAGATCTTTCCTGATTGTAAAGTTCCAAACTTTGGGAAAATCTCCATGTTATAAAATCACACTAATAGTTTCAACCCATCGAGTTCCAAACATTCAGGGATGTTGTGATTTAGCATCAATAGGTCACATTTCATTTAATAAAAAAAATGCTGCTACATGTTCATCTCTAATTGCTAACTCCCACTAGGTTCCTAAATTTGTTCTATCTATGTCTAGTGAGCATCGTTCCATAATTGATAATTTTATTACTATGGTAAGTCAAGAGCCACCTATTCCACCCATTTTGACTAAGAAACTTCCTCTCAAAATTGGTCCATCCCTTCCACATCTCAATTTTCTATTATCACTGAAAAACTACACCCTATGATTTTCTTGCATGTGAATGAAATGATCAAGCACTTTTTCTGTGAATCATCGAATTATCTCAATGTGTGGGACCAAGAAACACAAATAATTATCTAGATAAGGTTGTTTTCACTTTTTAATCTCTTGCTAAAATTACTCATAATGTTGGAAACACAATTATCTAATCCAATCCTATTATTCCAATGGACTAGGGGGGAGGAAAATGCATGAAATACAGAAATCCTACATTAAGGGGGTGATAACAGCAAAAGAAGGGTGGTGTGGACACTTTGTAATGAGTGGAAATGGGATAAAAATGGAAGTGGAGAGGGAAAATACAACACCATATTCCATAACAACATTTACAACACCATTTTTATAAAAGTAAAACAATATTAGACCCTACATGGAGAAAAATACATGCATAGAATACCTACAAAAATGATAGATAGGTAAGATAATGCAAAAAATAAATCTAGGGCAATGAAATAACCACAAAAATTAAGTTTATTGCTTCATATTTTTTGCACAGTCTATTAAAATTAATATATGAGGCATGAATCCACCCTACAATGTCTAAAATTAGGCTAAGGATCTCATTTATTTCCAAACATCAGCAAAGAAGAGGGAAACAATATAAAAATGTCCAACAACAACAAAATGAGTCAATTCTTACAATATATTAAAGAAAGAGGACAAAAAAAAATGAGAATCCTAAAATCCTCTTCCGAACACCAACAACAAGTCACTAAAAAAATGTAAAACATCATGGTGAACCTACAATCCCCATGTTGTGATGTCCTCTAACTTGTAGGGGAAGAAATATGCCCCCATGCTGCCATTAAATGACTTTTCAACTTCCTAGAATGTTCCATTTTGATTTTGAGGCATTTCTTCATTTTCTTCCCACTAACCCCACTTACTTTCCATATTTTATTTTTTCATGATGAAGATCTTCAAAACACATTTCCAGATTGGATGCCTGCAACACTATTAATTCACCTTTGTTACAGGTTTTCTAAATTACTTTTTCGTGCATTCTTGAACCACCAATAGTTTGACGTAGCATCCCATTGAAACTCTAGAAAACTAATTATCGTCATTTGAATTGTAAGTTTCTTATATTTCTCTATTATGGGGTTTGCAACCCTCAACTACTTCAAAGTAGTGCCGGGGTCACATCCCCACTACATTTCCTTCTCCCTCCTTTGTTGTGGACTTCCTCTTGTACACTACTTGGGTTTTTAAATGAGAATTACTTTGAAGTAATTCCTCATTGAAAACTCGAGTAAATATTTTCTTTCAATCTAAATTTTTAGGATTTCTATACTACTTAGCTCACACTTTAGACTCCCACTCACTTCAATTAAGGGCATATCGTATCTCCGCAATACAACATGCTTCACCCTAGTTCTGTGGGATTTTTAGATTGCTTAACTCACAACTATTCATGGCCCTTTTTTTGAAGTAAAAACCTCTCAGAAACCCCTCAAATATCTCAACATTCCTTCTTCGCACAAATTTCCAACTACTTTACTCCATTTCATCCTTGTTCTTTGCGATTTTCACATTGTTTTTCTCAAATTTTGGAAGACACTTAAATTAGCAGTAAGTCCATGTCAAATCCCTTTGTAACTTACTTATTTCTTCTCTTAGCATTGTGGGTTTCATAAACTAATTTACACACACTTTCGAAGGCCACTTACTCATAAGTAAATGCCCCTCGCAAACCTGCAAAATTGTTTTGCTCCCTTTAATGCGTGAATTTTTGACTACTTTACTTGGCACAGTTTGAGAAGTTCTTTTCTTTACTTCTTATGAAGTAAATCAACTTATAAAACCCACATTACTCCATTTTCCTCCCTCTTTGTGGGTTTTGGGAGGTTTTTTTCTTAACTTATGTTTGAGAAGTAAAGTAGCTATATAAACCCATCCAACCTCCAAACTGTTATTATTATTTTTCAATTTTTGGCTAATTACGGACTTTTGAAGCATATTGAGAGGGGAATGCTATTAAATGATTGGAAGTGCCCAGAAATTATGAAAATTACATAAAATATTAGGATTCGTCCATGAAGCTCCATGAAGTTGCCAAATTCCATTTTTCTCATGTTGTCCATTTTCACTAGGGGTAAAAATGGATAACAATTTTCTAAAGTATTATCAATCCAACATAACCTACCATCATTCAATATCCCACCCCATCCTACTTCACTTCCACATCCAATTCATTTTTTCAAATAAAATACTCCTTATATTGATGGTAAAGACACATTCCAATATCTACCACCATAGCATGGTCGTTCTGACATCACGTCATTTTCACACTTAGGGGCAGTTAAACTTCCCCCATTATAGCACTATCAATTGTATCTAGCATTTACTATCACACTTAACACTTTGTGCTTCATGATTCATCCTTCTAAGTAGTTTCAAACGCTTTGATATACACAATGTATCATCATTACACTATGATGCACTATAGTCCCATGGTTCATACTTGATTTCTAAGGGTCTAAATCTTACTTAAACCTTACCATCATTAACTGATTACACTCTATGCTTCATGATCTATCTTTCTAGCATAAATTTCCAAACCATTTTGTAATTATGCACTCTTATACTATGGTTCATTCTTGACTATTTAGGGTCCCTATAAATGAACCTCGTCTCCTATTAATTTTTAAGGGGGCACTCTACTCTTTCCATCTTTATAAATTGTATATAATCCCATTCACACTCATAAAATTCATATTACATATATTTTTTTCACTTATTCTTGCTTACTTATACATACATGTACACTTTGTTTCCCATGCTAGATAACTACTTAATATGCAAATATATTTTCTATATAAACATGTGCATTAACTTTTTCTTTTGGATTAAATTAAGATCTATTCGAGGTCCTTACATGCTACAATGATGCATGGCACTATACCTCTTACCAGTTGCACTGCGACTCCTGGTGGAATCTACTTTATCACACACTAGAGGTGTTATTTTTTAATTTATGTACAACTTCCTATTCTTACTATCACATTGCTTTACATTGACATATACATGTATTGACATACTTTTTTATCTTGCTAACATGTTAATAGGTGGTTCATGTACAACATTTTCCTTGTAGGACTATACACCACCATGGCTATCTGATACACTTTATTTACCATTTTTTGCTATTGTATGCCATTATTCATGGGTTATGCCCTATGTATTGTTTGATAATTTTTTTATCTCTTATGGACACTTCGGTCGTTATTGTCTTGTGACATTGTGAGTGATGTCCCTTTTTTTAAACCCACTTTTCATGGATTATCTTGTATACACACTTGTTTAATTACATTATCTTATATTACATACTTGTTAATTTTTTTACTAAGACATGTTACTAGACACTTTGTTTACATGTGCCTTGGTTTTTACTATACACATCCCCTACCCTCTGCAGGTATCAACTTCAGCACAACTTCAGGTCCTCTCTTTTGGGTCGCAATCTCCTAGTGATGTCAGACGCACCTCAAATGAGTGGGGTATACATTTGGTGAGAAAATCACTTCATTCAATAGTTCAAAGATACAACACAAAATAATATATGGCTACAATTACAACACTAGCTCAAAATTAGACTTGGGTCAACAACATAGCATGTACACTAGCACCTAGGCTCAAATAGGAGCACCTCGTCCCAAGGGTCCTCCCCTTGGCACTAATTTTGTAGGGCAAGTTAAAATAAGTCTCTAAGATCCGCATGGTTTACATAAGCCTTTAGAGAAGTTTAGTAACATTAGGCATAGTCCTCTAGCAAGCATAATGCATGAAATCTCCATTTCAATCAAAACAATCATTACATTCAGAAAAAAATTAGGGACATCAAGAAATAAATAGGGACACACCATATGTAGTGGTTTTTATTGGGAAGAGTCATGGAAGGAGAGTAACAAGAGACCTCTCTACCCAATAATTTCTCTTTAGTGTGAGATCTCACAAAAAAAATTCATTTGGCATGAGGTCGCCCCGAAAAACTTGTTCTACACAGCATGTTAAGGAAACTTTTCTCTCCTTTTATACTCTTCTACATCAGGTGCATAATTTCCTTTTACACACTTTTCTCTGATCTATCATATACGATACTTTGACTACATTCTTTCTCTTCTTTTTATAGGTCTATCCTTACAAGAAACAACAATAACAAGAATGAAAACAAGCATAAAAATAGGTACAACATGGTACAACACATATATGCTTAAACCCCTACCATCACTCTTCTTTCCTAGTTTCTACACTTCATTTTTACATTATTCGATGCTTCACTTGTCCACTAAGCACTTTCTGTGTTGTACTATCTACATGGTTATCACGTAATAATCTCTTATCTACTATATTTTGTGAAGTATTTACTCCAAAACATAAAGTGGGGGAAAATGTAGACATAAAATCATGGACTTGGGTACATTTTAGGTCCTAATCACACACTAGCATTCATATGATTCCTAAGTAAGAAAACTAGTAATCGACAACTGTCCTGATCCTATTTTTCTGTGTTTTTTGTTTTCTATTTGGTATTACACACCATAGAGCCTAGTCGGTATTTTACTTATTTATATTTTTTTACTCTGGAAACCAATGCCCAAACAGGAATGAAGCACCCAAGAACCCATGTCCCCTTTGGGTGCCCCTGACCCTTTTCCACCTTACTCACTTTTGTCGACATTTTAGTTGTGAAATATGAAATTCAAATAAGGGAATAATATAAATACATAGTTATGGGTTTAAAATAAATGACCAAGCTCTAAGAATTATTACTATCACCTAAGCTTGCATCAAAAAGGCACCTAAAGCATTTCAAGGCATCCATCTAGTATTCATTCAAGGGACAAGGGACTAAATTTTTTGCATACACTACAAGGGATGGGGAAGTTTATTTTTCCATCCACACATTAAATTTACATTGCTACATATAATTACATCATGATATTAAGTGCACTTGCACAAGTAAATTGTAGGGAAAAATTCTTTCACACACTCACCAAAACTACATGGAGTGTGAGATGTAGTGCAACACTTGATTATAATTTCAATCTTTCGAGTGACCAGCAGAGTCAGTCTGACTCCTCATATTACAGCTTATTTTTTGTATTTGATGTGGTATTATGGGTTTTATAGGAGATATCTATTTTGCATGTTATAGGTACCCTCATTGATTGAAAAACGACACACATGATCAACAGGGAATATTTTTTACACTTTTGTGACATAGTAAAAATTAGATTATGACCGTTTCCATTGTCACATGCACCTAGCACCAGTGTTTAATGCCCACACACTCCTTTCCATCCTTGGGTGCCCATGTCTTGCATCATCCATTAGCTCCATTATTTATCTTGAGAATTAATGACATAGTTGAACTCATGTTTAATATTTTTTCAAATTTAGACCACTTCAGGATCATACACAAATCAACTAAGGCACCTTTCTTATATCTCTTACTTAGGGTTTTGGACTTTTATTTATTATTACTTTTGTCAAATTGTATTTAGTAGTTGTATATCATATTTTACATTAAGTTACTTTGTAATTAGGGTTTTAAAAAATCAATTTTTGTTAAATCATTTAATGATCCTGAAGGTATAGCCTGCTATCAATTACTCTTAGACAAGGGAATCCTAGGCAATGATTCTTTAACACATGCACCCAAACTGTATGGAGTCTGAGATGTAGCATAACGCTCAATCATCAATTCACTTTGTTGGGTGACCACTATGGTCAGTCTGAATTCCCATATTGCATCTTTCTTTATTTCATTTGATGTGGTTTTTTGGGTTTTAGAATTGGCATCTATTTCATAGGTGACATCTATTTTGTAGGTTATAGGTACCCTCAGTGATTAAATATTGACACACAAGTTATCAACAAGGAATACTTGTGACACTGTAAAACTTAGATTCTAACCATTTGCACAGTCATGGGCTCTTAGCAGACATCTCCAACACCCTAGTGCCCATGTCTAGTCATTGGCACCAATGTTCAACATCATCCTTGAGCTCCATAATTTATCCTAGGCATTGACGACAGATTTCATCTCTTATTTAACAGTTTTCCCAGTTCAGAACACTTCAGGATCATATGGAAATCAACTAAGTCACCTTTCTTATATCTCTTGCTTAAATTTTTGTACTTATCTTTCCTATTTCTTATTTTTAATTATATTGAGCAGTGATATATCATATTGTACATTAAGTTACTTTGTAATTAGGATTTAAATAAAATTCTATTTTTTTAAATCAATAGCTACGTGTTCACACCCACCTCATTTTGTTCTTCCTTTCATTATCCCAAATTTATATCCATTGGATATGAACAACATTGGCATGTTGAGTTTGTTGGTTCTACTATGCTTAATTCCATTAGACAATGCACCCCCATGCTTGGGTTTACAAAATATGATAGAAAATGCATGTATGAAACTAAAATAGAATTCAACGACTAAAAAAATTCCATTTTCATGTGATGGTTTGGTAATAAAAACACCATCTTCATTTGTAACTTTTTTAAAATTTATTGTTGGCACAACAAAGATAGAAAAGTTTTGAGCATGAAGCTCCATGCAATAAAACTAGAAGGAGGATTCCCCAACGGCCTAAAGTACTGTGGGAGCTCAACTTTTTTTAATCTTCCTGCTAAGAGTATTTCAATCCAAATTCCAAAATATTCCATCTAGTTAGGTGAGTGTGGAGGTGAAGAAGGGACAGAGAAAGGTTCCTACTAGTTAGGTGGATATGGAGGCAAAGAAGGGACAACGAAGACTTGAGTAGAAATCGGAAGAGCAGATGTTTGACATCTCTGTCAATGAGTTTGGTTGGTACTTATAAAAAAAATAATCACAAAAATAAAGAATAAAAAAACCAAGATTGGGGTTTATAAGTGTAAGGGTCTGTTTCAGATCATCTAAAAAATACTAGTGGTTGATTAACCCATGTGGGGCATTTTTTAGGTCCATATAAAATAATCTTTATAAAATATACTCTCACCTGCATCAATGGATGGGATACATACTATTTAAATGATGAAAATTGAAAAAAAAAAGAGTTTGAATGGACATTGGGAGGTGTGGTGTAGGTTATAGTCGCTCAACATTCAATGAAACATAAACAACTAGTCTCCTCGCCATTACGACCACACTCGATCCCCACGTAATATCGCATTGTTAGGTCAAGATTTTCATATTCCAACATGATATTCTAAGCTTAACGGAAGCTAAACTGGAAGTCTATTTTATTACATTGATGCACCATAATGAACATTTGAGATTAGTAACTACTAGGATAGTTAATCAATTCCATACAAGACATTGATGAAAATACTTTTTATGAAACCTATATATATGTACCTTTAACGTAAGTAATAGCCAGAACTTGCGTAAAACATAGACACGTGATCAACAAGTTAATTGTGAATATTTTAGTCTTGTTAGGTACATGGATAGTGAGTTAATTTTGAATATTTTACACTCACTTTAGGGTAATGTTATAAATACCTAAAGTGAGAAAATATGTGGTGTTTAAATAATTGTTATCCCTTATGCTTATGAAATTCAACCAAAAATAGAGTTTAATATTTTCATTTCCTCTCCTCTATCTTATCAAGCATCTCATATTAAATGGGAAGGGAATTATATGGAATTTAGAAGCATTTGGTTTCCATTTCCCATTCTCATATCTGTCTATGGGATTCCCAGACTAGGCTAGCATGATGTGGTTTTTGAAGTAGGTATAAAGGCAAGTCACGACCAAAGACAACATGGATTTTCCATCAGAAGCATCGCATAAAGGGATCTGCATAAAAAATAAGTTACATTTTGGAAGCTAGTGCCTCATCCCATCACTACCCCACATCTTATTGTTGCTTTAAATCCTTTTATTTGTGAGAAAATACATTGAAAGGTATAGGGAATGATAATGATTTAGTGAATTTGGAATAAATATAGCTAGGTGGTTGACCCACTATTCTTTTTGTCATCTTGTGACAATTCCAAAGTGATATACATGGACATCAACAAATTTTATGTGATGATTCTAGTGGTGTCATCCTACAATGCATCCCCCTTACCTAAGAGAAATGTATGAAATTGGGAAAAAATATAGCTAGGTATTCGACCAAGCCTCCTTTTGGTCTTCCTGTCATAAGGCCAAAGTGATATCCATCACCACGAACAACATTAACATGTTGATTTTATGCCATGGATCACCACCCAACCATAGTAGATCCCCCATACCTGAGACATATT
Source organism: Taxus chinensis (assembly GCA_019776745.2). Taxonomy (NCBI): domain Eukaryota; kingdom Viridiplantae; phylum Streptophyta; class Pinopsida; order Cupressales; family Taxaceae; genus Taxus; species Taxus chinensis. The sequence goes on along the minus strand of CM034148.1, from coordinate 770,661,937 downwards.
TACGAAATTAGGAACAAATATAGCTAGGTGTTTGATCCATCCTCCTTCTAGTCCTGCTATGAAAAGGCCAAAGTAATAACCATAGCTAAAAAAATATTGGTGTACTGAGTTTGGTGGTGCAACTATGCTCAATTCCATGGTATAGCACACCCCCACGCCTAATTTTATAGAATATTACATAAAATTATTATCCTACACTAAAACGGAAATGAAATAACCAAAGGATTTCATTTTCATGTGAAATTTTGGAAATAACAACACATGCTTCATCTGTAACTTTGTCAGAATTCAATGTTGGAATAACGGAAATGATAAAGTTTTGAACATCAACCTCCCTAAAATGATGGTGGAAAGAGGAATCCTTAGTAGTTTTAAGTACTATGACAACATGACTTATTTGATCTCTCTAGTAACAGTCTTTTCGGCCAAATTTCAAAATATTTCATCTAGTTAGGTGAGTGTGGAGATGAAGAAAGGGTGGTGAAGACTAGACTGGAGTTTGGAATATGATATGTTTGATGTATTTACCAAGATTTTGGCAGGTACTTATAAAAAAATAGAATTAAAAAACAAAAAAGAGAAAAACCATATTTGGGGTTAGTGAGGGTGAAGGTTTGTTCGAGTGCATATATGAAATACTTGGTTTGAATTAAAACAAGTTAGGCATTATTAGGGCCATCAAATTTGAGTCTACAAATAAAATACTATCTCCTATATGAACATTTGGGACACCGAAACTTTTTAAATGATGTAAATTTTCAAGAATGGAATGTGAGTAATCATTTAAATGTGTGGGGTAGGTTTGAGTCGCTCAAAATTTAATTAAACATAGAAAACTAGTCACTTCATCATTACAACCACACTTCATCCCCGCCTAAGCTCACCTCATTAGTTTAACATTTTCATATTCCAACATGATATTCTAAGCCTAATGACATCCAATCTAAAAATTTATTTTATTACATTGATGCAACATAATGAACATTTGATATTAATTACCACTATGCTAGTTATTATCTTGCCTAGCATTATAATTTTTTATCGCTTGCTGATTTTTGCATGGGAGCATAGAATCTTATCAAATTCACTTAACATAACCCCCACGTAAAACATAGCTAGCACCACCATTGACACTAATTAAATTTCCTGGATCTTTAACTGAGAAAAGGAAATGAAAAGCATAATTTTAATGTTCATTGATTCTGGAGAAAATATGTAGATGATTCAGATTAATGGCATGCTGGCTAAGAGCACTTTTGGGTATGTAGAAAGTGACCTGTATAAACAAAATCTCACCTACATCAACATATTATACATCGACTATATAAATAAGGTAAAATATGCATGTTATTTGAACATTATGCGTTCAAGGGTCACTAGATCAATATATATGCCTAAGTAATTAGAAAAATATTTTATTGTTAAACAAAACTTAGAGATTTTGAAAATGTTTCGAAATTTATGGAAAACAAACTGGTGTGGTAAAAAGACAAACAAAAACTCTGGGTAGTGATGGGAAGCTCTGAGTCACTCAATATTTAACTTAACGAAGACAAATAATCACCTCACTATTACAACTACACTCATTCCACATGCTTTTCTTACACAATTACATGTTATTATTACCAAAATTTTGTGTTTCTTAGGAGCATGGAATTATCCACAATATTGTTGAACCAGTTTCATATTGAGTAGTTCCATCAAGATATGTTAAAACTTTACAATATATTATTACTTTGTGGCTTGACATATCGATAATTTATCATCGTCTTTCATAGTATGAAATAACTGTTACAAACATATTTTCCATCGGATTTATGAATAATAAGAAGATAGATATCACTAATATATTTTACAATGATTTGATATTCAATTGATATTTTTTAAATAAGAAACATCACAGCTTAACGGTAGCTAAATTGATTCATTATAATAAGTAATAGATGTTTTTGTTTATTAATCCATTACTTCTAATCCATAACAAAGTGTTTTATCTTTAGCAGATGAATGAATCCCATGATCATGATCCAAAGGCTCACTCATTCCTAAGTCATGAAGCAAAGGCTTGACCAGTCTTGATTTTTCATGATGGTCGTGTTCATGAGCACCTCCTACTTGTAAATATAGATGTTTACGACCTCATGTTGATGAGGTTGCTTGGATTTATGAGTGTTTATATATTCTTAACATGTTATGATTTATGAATGTTGTTGTGACTATGGTTACGTTCTTAGTGTTGGCTATGAAATTTTTTTCATAAAATGGGAAATGCAACAAGTAGATTGGTGGTAATTTAACGTACATTATTGTGTTTTATATTTTCTTCATCTCATTTTCATATTACAATTTTTCATTTTTTATTGTGTTAATTGTTATTCATGTGGTTTTAAGAGTGTAATATTCATCATGCTTTTCATGAGGGTATTAATTATTGTTAATCATATTTTCTACGATGGATTGGAAATGAATAAATTTATATCATAAAATTAATATGATATTACAAATTTATAACTTGGATGAAATTAATATTCCTTTTAATAATTAATCTCAAAAATCATGCAATGATTAATCCACTTACATTCATTATATTTTCATAATGTATAATATGAACATCTAGTCACCTAAATATACTAAATTCAAAATTTACCACAAAATGTAATAAATTTGAAATATACCATTAGTTTTTTGACTTTAATAAGCTTATTAATATAGATACATTTATGTTTCCAAATAATATTTTTATTTACACCATGTTTTTTAACATAATTATGTATCATAATAGTAACCATAAACTAAAGTAACTACATTGTGTTTTATTCATCCCACGATTATATCATCTTGATGTTGATCAATAGTAATAAATTCCTACTTACTCTCTATGAGCCTGATGGCTTATTACAATAATCACATATACACACTTTTCCATTTGATTTAATACACATCAACCCTATAGTGTTTTAAAATTACAAAATCCCTTGAAGACATATATCCACATTCACTATATTTTTTTTCATTGACAATGTAACAACCCAAAATCAACACACGAACAACACAGTAAAAGACAGGATAAATTATTATTTTTGACTTGCTTCTACACATAACACGACACAAGATTTCGGCACAAAGTTACAACCAAATCTAGGAACCACTTGTTACGGGGATGACCACAAGGTCAGCACGGAAACGTTCACACCCAAAAGGATAATACATTTTTCTTTTTTGACAAGGCAACATAGAAGTCCAACCACAGAACACTCTAACAAATAGGGCTAACCACAATGAGATATTCTTGAGGGTTATTTATCTTAAAAAGACATCTTGCAATTCTTAGCTTACGTTTTCAAGGAGACTCAGGATATGATTCATACAATTCATCTTACCAAGCTAAGTTTATTCCTTTTTCACTGAGTAATTAACTTTAAATCTTCTCTATTTTGATATTTATTTGTTTAATTCAATTATTCAGTAAAGGAGGTAATTTAATTCCACAAGGCCATCTATCCTCACTTAGGCTACTAAAACTCGCTCATAACCTTATTATAAAATGGATTCGCTTTCAACATACTCAAGAGAAAGATTACCAAGCACCTTAAAAAAAAAAGAGGCTAGAGGAAGAAGGTCGAGTTGAATTCATCTTTATGACCTCATTAGTTATTAACCTGGTTTTTATTGAAGCTTGAGGATTTATTGAAAATTATTAAATATCTTATTTAGGCTTTACTAGATGATTTTTACAAAAGAAAACAATTTACCTTTCAAATGGTTGAGAGACAGATTGCATGGTTTCGAAACTGATTCCTCCTACTTATTAAATATTATTATCTTATATCAACTAACAATTTGTTTCACCTTAGGATCATTCTAAGAATTTGCCATAAAAAGGATAATGTTCGCTAGTGTAGCTAGGCATATCAAGTTATAAAATATTTTTACTTCACAAGGATGGTTTCATTTTGATCACTCATGGAATTATTTGATTTGAATTAGATCACCTCTACATTTATTTGTTGAATATAAAATTATTATTTTTGTTTAGCTTCTTTAAGGGTTAACCAACCCATTTTACTTTACTTATAAAATATTGTCACTAAGTCTTAGAAAGATTTAACTTAACAATTTGTTCTCAAGATCAAAGTTTTACAATACTCATATCAATGTAAAAATTGAATACCATTTCTCACCAAGATAAGTTACTAGTTTACCTACAGAAGGAAAAGACAACATCATCATGCAATTTCTAAACAACCCAAGGAAAGAGGTCTTCTAAACTCCTTTGCAAGCACTATTACAAAATTTACCTCACATTGGACATTTTTACAAGGAACTTCATAAATTGCACTGATGAAACCTTTACAACTCTTTCCTTTAATCTACTCGCATAATCCATCTACACAAATACTAGCTAGAATCAGTTCGCAAGAACTGAGCATATTAAGGCTACACATTGAAATAGTAAGCTAACATCTAACAATATCAAGAAAGGAAAGTTCTAATTAAAAAAAAAAGGATTAAAGCACAACCCACAACTCTAAAAATTATTCGCATGAGAAAGAGATCTACCATCCAACAAGGAGAAAGTCAAAATACTAGTAAGAACAAAATCACATAAACCAAGGTAAGACCTTATGCGTTAGGAACAAGAAGGTCAAGAGTGTTGATATTTCCTTCATGTAATCCTATGGATTACGTGATTGGAATCCAATACTCAATCCATCCATCTAAAGAGGTCCAAGAGAAGACAAAACATACTAATTATGATTGTAGGCATGAAACAAAACGACGTTATCCAATTCTCCCAGGGGAAGGCTTCATAGTAATATGGGTTCGACGCCCTTAAAAGAAAACAACTATAGTTTCAGTTTTAACCAAGGATTTTACCACTACTTCCTTATAGGATTTCTTAAATGTAGTACTAGTTAACAAAACAAATCCACTCTTCCAAAAGCATACAAAGAGACACAAAAAGGGCCATTATTCTACCAACAAACCTTATCCTAATCGTCAATTTCTCTACATAATATAAGGGAAGGCCAAACCCAAAAGTCGTTAATAATTTTTATTTATATTTACGACAATGTCAATTAAAAAAATAAAAATTGATTTCCTTAACAAAGCCACAAAATGGGACTTTTAGTAACCAATTTTGAAGTATAAGATATTCGAGTTCGAAAACAAAGGGATTCGATAGATGGTGGGTAATACACCAACGATGCCTCAGACTCAAAAGACCTTACCACGAGTACAAGCACAAAATAAGAACCAACGCACATATCCATCAGGAAGGTTACGCAGTGCAGCCAGGCCTAGAAGTTCTATGAGCTCCTTGCCATGGTATAGAAGATGGAAATTTTACCCGATCCATGTGGGCTTATCAAGGAAAAATCTAGCAAATATCAAACAGATGAATATAATAGCCACCTATTATATTATCACTAAAATCAGCTGTCATCTTGTTGTCCACTCAAAATTCCCCTCTCTGTCAAAAGTAAAAATTTCAAAATTTTGAGTTTAAATGTCTTTTCTGTCGAGCTGGTGGTGTGGAAAAAGTCTTGAAGTCGAAAAAACTCTAAGTCCTGGGTCATTCTGTAAGTATTTCGGGCCTGTCGGACATTTTTGTCCCAACTGTCCCAAGTGCAAACGGGTCTTCTGTTCTCCGATCGGCCGAAACCTCCGAATTTGTCCCATTTTCGGGCCCGTCGGAAGTTTTTGTCCCAAGTGTCCCGAACTTATTGTGCGAGTTGTTCCATTTTCGGCCGGTCCGCCCGATTTTGTCCCAACTGTCCTGAGTTCCAAATTGCTCTCTGTCCCATTTTCGGCCGAAACTCCCGAGTCGCGCACTTCGCTCTTTTCCGTCCCAACTGTCCCAAGTCAAATTGTGCACGCTGTTCCATTTTCGGCCGAAACACCTGAACCGCGTACTTCACACATTTTTGTTCCGAGTGTCCCGAAGCCAAAAGTGCGAGCTGTTCCATTTCGGCCCGCGTACTTCACACATTTTTGTTCCGAGTGTCCCGAAGCCAAAAGTACTTTTTCACACATTTTTGTTCCGAGTGTCCCAAAGTCAAAAGTGCAAGTTGTTCCAATATCGGCCGATCCGCCCGAACCGCGCTTTCATGTTCCAACTGTCCCGAAGCCAAAAGTGCGAGCTGTTCCATTTTTGGCCGAAACACCCAAGTCGCGTCCTTCGCACATTTTCGTCCCAAATGTCCCAAAATACATTTGTGCGTCTTCTCCTTATTTCGTCCGAACCGGCCGAGCCGCGTGTTTCGCGCATTCGCGTCTCACATGTCCCAAGTGAACCTAATACAATTCATACTTAGTTTTTTCCCGCTCTACCCGAATATGCTAAATATGAATTTAAGTTGCGGCTCTGATACTATCAATCCGAAGATCAAATTCCAAGGACAGCTGGCAGAAAGACGAAGCTTTCAAGATGTCGGTTATATCAGTTTTCAAAGATATCCATTGTCATCTTCAAAATGAAAATTCTTGTGTGTCCCTCGTGGCAAAGACATAGCTGAGACGTGGAAGAAATTCAAGCAGCGGTTTCTGAAGTTGATGGGTCCCTCTCAGTGACCGGCCACCTGTCTTCTTCCCCATACGTTTCTCTTCTTCCCTTTCTTTTTCAGTTTTCTTTGTAATAGGTTGAGGTACTGCGATTTGGCGGTCCTTAACTATTCTTTAGTTAAAAGAAACGGTTACGAAGAGTAACTAAATTGTAAGCTATATAATGGTATTTTCTACGCCATTCAAAAAGGAGGAAGAACTTGGCATATTTTCTAAAAGTGTAAATAGATTATAGAGAAATCAATACAGAAGGACTTTCCTATTCTTTGTCTATCTGATCTCTGTCTGTCTCTAAGCTTTCATTTGTTTTCTTTGTGAAGATCATTTGTCTCAAATTTGTTAGTCTCATCGATTGCATACTCTTCAACCTGCAAGCACGATGATCTTGTATAACCAAGAAGGAACTTTGTGTCCTTGATTGATAAATTTGTGTTACGTTAAGAAACTTTGCGTTCTGGCAGATGTTATTTACAGAACTTTGTGTCTTTAAATTCCATCTTACTTGTATACTATACGAATGATCTTGTTTTCAATTCACGGTGACTTCGCATACATAAAGAATTACTCTGATATCTATAATTCTGCATGTTTTCCTTTCTGCTCTTTTCCATGCTCTCATTTCCTCAGTCCTTTTGTAATTGATGACCTTCATAGAAAACACTTTCGTGGTATCCAAGTTTAACCAACAAATCATGTCCTGTACATTTGTAAATAGGTTTGTTTCAGAATAAGGGAACCTCTCCCATCAAAGAGGAGGGACTTCTTGTCCCCTGACTGTTGCTCTTCTAAAAAGTCCTATTTGAAAACCAACAGTTTTTGGCGACTCCGCCGGGGAAAATCACATTCCAGTTCTACAATTTTTGATCATCCTTTGATCTGCCGACTCCGTGTTTCACTCGAGGGAGAAGGGCCCTTGGTATCGAAGATTCTCAGTTTCAGCTTTTAGAACAACAAGGTTTTCCTTTCCCTTCGAATTCAACAAGAAATAGAAGGACCCGTTCGACAAGCACTCCACCTGTTCAAGATAGAAGCCCTACGGGTGGTATTCCTTCAGAGCCTGCTAGTCCCAATCTACGAGCTTTGATCCTTGCCGGTGTTACAGTTCCTCTCCAAGCCGTTTTTCCAAGAATGGCAGCGCCATTACCATGGGGTCATCGTGTCGGGCCTCTGGCCCTTGCTCAGCCTTTGCATGAGTTACCCAGAGGAAACTGGAAGAACTTCCCCAAATTCAAAGGCGATGGCAAAGTGCACCCTGACGAACACATCGCAGCCTTCGTTGTTGCATGTGGAGTTCTGGGAGTTGAATATGAAGACGTCTCCGTAAGGCTGTTTGTTGAGACGTTACAAGATAATGCTGCTGATTGGTTCTATCACCTTCCGGCCGGTGCTATAACCGACTGGGACACAATGAGAACTCAGTTCGAGAACCGTTTCAAGCTGGCAGAAGATGTGCATGCCTTGCTTGCCCAGGTCTCTCAGATAAAGAAAGATTCACAAGAGCCCATGAGGGAATTTGTGGCCCGGTTCAACAGGTTGGTAAATAAAATTCCAACGCCTACCCGACCTGTCGACCAAATTCAAAAGTGTTTCTTCCTAAATGCTCAATCGCCCAAAGTTAGTTATGCACTAAGAAGGGCTAATCTCGGAACACTAGCTCTGGATCAAGAGCTGGCTGTTAGTATCGAAGATGACTTGATCATGTCAGGGAAGTTGAGAAGAGACCCTCCCAAATCTAAGTCTGCTGCTTCTTCCTCTTCCACCCCTGGACCTAGTACTGATCCATTAGTCCAGAAACTTGCAAATGATCTTGTTGCTATAAAGAAACAGTTGGCTCAGCATGCCCCGTATGCAGATGTTCCAAGAAGAAATTTTCAGCCCAGAAATCGTTTGCCTACTCCTCACACAAGACTAGCACTTGAAGGACCTCCTGTTAAGGTTCCTGTGAACGCAACCTGTGAAGTTGAAGAGCCAGATGATGATGAAGCTTGCGAGGAGTTTGTGGAGGAATTTGATGATGAAGCAGAGGAACTTGAGGGATCTCGGGTTAATTTCTTTACCACTGAGGGCATTGATGATTATGATGAAGTGGTAGCAGACATGAACAGCGAATCTTTTGCTGTCATGACTCGAGAACAGACAAAGCAGAGGGAGAAGGTGACCCAGCCACCTAAGAAATCCAAGGAGCAGTCGGCAACTATCCCTGTAATTGCAAGAAGAGGATCTCCTATCCCTACTTCGTCTACACAGAAGGTGAGTCCTATCAATCCAGTTACCAAAGTTGCTTCTTCTTTTCCTCCTAAAGTTGATAAGCCTAGAATTCCAAATGATGATGGCCCGTCCACTTCTGGATCCTTTGATATTGTTGATCACCTAAAAAAGACCAAGGTACAAATCTCAGAAGCTGAGTACTATCAAACCCATCCCAAAGCCTTTGCCAAAATGATCCGCTTTGTTAATTCCAACTCCAAGACCACCTCTAAAGGCCTTCTACCTACTCCTCCTTCTGCACCACAGCCCAGTCTGGTAGCTGCTGTCACCTTGCCTGGTGACAAAATTAAACCATTCTACGTAACGCTCCTAATAGTTGGCCATAGGCTCAGTAATTGTGTCATTGACTCAAGAGCCTCAGATAATGTAATGCCTGCTAAAGTAGCTCATGCTTTAGGCCTGACCCTCACTCGCACTTATGGATCCTGTTACTCCATGGAAAGCAAAGAAGTGCCCCTAGTCGGGAGGATTAAAGATGCACAAGTGGCTTTTGCTGCCTTGCCTGAAAAGAAAGTGTTGGCTACTATCTTAGTAGCAGATATCCCTCCTTCATACAGGATGTTGCTAAGTAGGAACTTCTGCAAAGATGTGGGTAGAGAAATCCAAATGGACTGGTCGCATGCACTCGTGCCTGTCAATGGACAAATGAAGAAGTTGTTGCCCGAGAAGCAGTCTGAGTATATTGTGCAGAAGACAGATGATCCTAGAGCACAAATACTCTATGAGGATATGGGTCATGGCAATTACATGATTATGTCCCCTGATGAAATCCAACTTCCCAGAATGTCACCTAAAGATCCTAATGGTATTTGGATTTTAGAATTTGATGAAAGTTGTTCCTTGGCTGGTTCTGGAGCTGGTGTCCTGCTGGTGTCACCAAAAGGTGTCCTTCATCCTTTTTCATTTAAGTTACAGTTCGAGAATACTAATAACTCAACAGAATATGAGGCTCTCATTCTTGGACTGCAAGTGGCCAAAAAATGAGGTGTGAAGAACCTTCTGGCTCGTGGTGATGCAGAGTTGATTGTGAAGCAGGTCAGAAACCTCTTTCAGGTAAAAAATGGGAGGCTGAAGCATTACCGGAATCAGGTTTGGGATTCCATTGAATTCCTTGATGCTCTCTATTGAAGCAGTACCTAGGGAAAAGAATAGCAGGGCTGATTCACTGGCTGTCTCAGGGTCACTACTGATTCCCCATCCTGAATTCTCTCAGGATAAGTTCACTATTGAAATGGTCCACCGGCCTAGTGTACCCGACAATACCAATAACTGGCAAGTTTTCAACGATGACCAGCATTTGCTTTCCTTCCTGGAACTCAAGGGTAATTTCGAACAACTGTATTTTGAGGGAAGTGACAACCTGCCTCGTGAAAGTGTGTCCTTTGGCCAAGCTGTCACCCAAGGAGAAGAAACAGATCAAGAAGGGTGCATTAAGCTCAAAGGAAACAAGATTCCTAAAGGGCTGGTGAGTTTGGAGGAACTATTTGATAAGCATGATAGGTATGTGAAATCTAGAGCTTCTTCTGGGCCTCAGCAATCGGCTGAGTATGATAAGATTGATATTGGGAGTTCTACTGACCCCAAGCTCGTGAACATTGGAAAATGTTGCACAGCAGACGAGAGGAGAAAAGCAATTGATCTTCTAAAAAGGCATAAAGATGTTCTCGCTTACTCTTATGAAGATTTGAAAGCTTTCAAACCAAAAGATATGCAGCACTCTATTCCCCTCAAGCCTGGAATTAAGCCTTTCAAGCAGAAACAGAGACAATACAACCCCAAAGTAGCTGACACCATCTTTCAGGAGATACAGAAGTTGTTGAAAGCTAAAATTATCTTTCCTATCCACCATTCAACATGGATTGCAAATATTGTGCCTGTTAGAAAGAAGAATGGTGAGATCCGCATCTGTGTTGATTTCAGGAACCTAAATCAGGCTTCTCTGAAAGATAATTACCCTTTGCCTATGATGGATCAAATATTGCAAGCAGTAACAGGATCTGAAATGTTATCTATGCTTGATGGATTTTCTGGATACAATTAGGTAGAGGTTGATACTGTAGATCAACATAAAACAGCTTTCACTACTCCTTGGGGCACCTTTGCTTACAAGAGAATGCCTTTTGGGCTTATTAATGCTGGTGCCACTTTCCAGAGAGCTATGGATCTGGCTTTTGGAAGCTTAAAAGGGAAGTGTATTGTCATCTACCTTGATGACCTGACAGTGTTTTCCAAGACAAGAGCGGATCATTTTGATCACCTAGAGACAGTTCTGCTGAGATGCAGAGAGCATGGAATCTCTCTGAACCCTAAAAAATCTGTCTTCTGTGTTACAGAGGGAAAAATATTAGGGCACATTGTCTCCAAGGATGGTATTAAGATTGACCCTGAACGAGTTCAAGCCATCCAGCAAATTCCTCTCCCAACCAGTAAAAAGGGCGTGCACTCCTTCTTCGGTAAGATCAACTTTTTAAGAAGGTTCATCCCTGATTTTGCTGAATTAACTTTGAATATTTCTCAGATGATGAAAGGAAAGCAAACATTTGGTTGGTCTTCTGAAGGAAAGGAATCCTTTGAAGGTATCAAAAGAGCTATCGCTAAAACTCCAGTTTTAGCCTGTCCTGATTTCAGCAAAGATTTCATCATCTATTGCTATGCTACAGATAATACCTTGGCTGCTGTGTTAACTCAAGAAGACTCTGATGAGCATGAGCTACCAATTGCGTTCATGAGCTATATTCTGAAGGATCATGAGTTAAAATACACCATGATGGAGAAGCATGCTTTTGCAGTGGTCAAAGCTGTCAAGCAGTTTCACTTTTACATCCTCAACTCTCACTCCATGGTGTTGGTTCCAGATACCACTGTTAAGTCAATTCTCACACAACAAGAATTTGGATCCAAAAGAGGGAATTGGGTTGCTAAGGTCCAAGAGTATGACATTGATATCAAACCGACCAAGCTGGTTCGTGGAAAAGGTCTTTGTGAGCTCATTGCTGAAGGAGCTAAACATGAGTTGCTGGAAAAGAAAGCTGACCTTCCTACTGTTCTGTTCCTTAGTTCAGTTGACGAATGGTATGCTGACATCGCCCATTTTCTCACCTATGGGGAATTCCCCTCTCATTTAACTGCCAAAGAAAAGAGGACTGTTAAATTGAGATCAGTACAATATGTATTATGGGAAAATGCTTTGTTCAAGCGTGGCTTGGATGGGAGATTTTTGAAGTGTGTGGACAAGGAACAACAGAGAAAATTGCTCTCAGCTTTTCATGATCAAGCATGTGGAGGGCACTATTCATCAACGGTCACAGCACATAAGATACTCCGGGGAGGATACTACTGGCCTTCTTTGTTCAGAGATGCATCCAAGTGGGTGGATAAATGTGAGGCCTGCCAGACCTTTGTGGGAAGACCTAAATTGGCTTCTTTGCCTCTCAAGCCAGTTGTGATTGAGGAACCATTTCAACAGTGGGGTTTGGACTTCATTGGTGCACTCAATCCTGCTTCTAGTGCTGGTCACACTCATGTACTTACTGCCACTGACTACTTCACCAAATGGGTGGAAGCTATTCCGGTCAAGAGCACTACTTCTGAAGTGGTATGCAGCTTCATCAAAGAGAACATCTTGGTAAGGTATGGTGTGCCTAACAAGATTGTAACAGATAATGCCTCGAATTTCTCTTCAGCTGAGATAATGGACTTCTACTATGGGTATGGTATTTCTTTGGCTCACTCTTCAGATTACTACCCTCAAGGAAATGGGCAGGCAGAATCTACTAACAAAAATCTGGTGACTATCATAAGGAAGTTAGTCAATGAGTCTCAGCGAAACTGGCACAAGAAGCTCTATGATGCTCTTTGGGCAGACAGGATTACACCAAAGAGAGCTATTGGAATGTCTCCTTTTCAAGTGGTATATGGAGTTGAAGCTCAATTGCCAGTGACAGTGGAACTGCCGGCCTTGCATCTAATGAAGGCCATCGAGGATACTAGTTTCAGTGATGCCCTGGACAAGAGAATTATGTACTTGCACAAGCTGAATGAAGACAGATTGGTGGTTGCTGATAGGATATCTGTTCACCAACAGAAGGTAAAGGTCCTGTTTGACAAGAAAGCTAGGTTCAGAGAGTTCCAAGTTGGAGACACCGTGCTGTTATGGGACAAAAGACATGAACCTCGTGGCAGCCATGGAAAGTTTGATTCCCTGTGGCTCGGACCTTTCAAGATCAGACACTTTGCTGGTAAGAACTCTTTCTATCTTGATTACATGGATGGTTCGCCCCTCCCACTTCCTTATAGTGGGCAGTATTTGAAGTTGTTCAAGTCCTAGGTGACTAGGGAGTCCCTTTGTATATTCTGTACAGTGTTTTCCTTCTGTTGTTTTGGTGTGTTTCCCTTCTGTTGTTTTTGCGTGTTGCCCTCTGTGTTGGTCTGTTTTTGACTCCGTGGCCCAATGGATAAGGCACTGGTCTGTTTTCACCGAGTTTGTCTAAGTTCTTGCCTTGTCTCATTCCTTGAATTTATGCCAAGTCATCCCCAGAAGGAGCCAGCTGTTGTCCACTCAAAATTCCCCCTCTCTGTCAAAAGTAAAAATTTCAAAATTTTGAGTTTAAATGTCTTTTCTGTCGAGCTGGTGGTGTGGAAAAAGTCTTGAAGTCGAAAAAATCTAAGTCCTGGGTCATTCTGTAAGTATTTCGGGCCTGTCGGACATTTTTGTCCCAACTGTCCCAAGTGCAAACGGGTCTTCTGTTCTCCGATCGGCCGAAACCTCTGAATTTGTCCCATTTTCGGGCCCGTCGGAAGTTTTTTGTCCCAAGTGTCCCGAACTTATTGTGCGAGTTGTTCCATTTTCAGCCGATCCGCCCGATTTTGTCCCAACTGTCCCGAGTTCCAAATTGCTCTCTGTCCCATTTTCGGCCGAAACTCCCGAGTCGCGCACTTCACTCTTTTCCGTCCCAACTGTCCCAAGTCAAATTGTGCACGCTGTTCCATTTCGGTCGAAACACCCGAACCGCGTACTTCACACATTTTTGTTCCGAGTGTCCCAAAGCCAAAAGTGCGAGTTGTTCCATTTTCAGCCGAAACACCCGAACCACGTACTTCGCACATTTTTGTTCCGAGTGTCCCGAAGCCAAAAGTGCGAGCTGTTCCATTTTCGGCCGAACACCCAAGTCGCGTCCTTCACACATTTTTGTTCCGAGTGTCCCAAAGTCAAAAGTGCAAGTTGTTCCAATATCGGCCGATCCGCCCGAACCGCGCTTTCATGTTCCAACTGTCCCGAAGCCAAAAGTGCGAGCTGTTCCATTTTCGGCCGAAACGCCCGAGTCACGTCCTTCACACATTTTCGTCCCAAATGTCCCAAAATACATTTGTGCATCTTCTCCTTATTTCGTCCGAACCAGCCGAGTCGCGTGTTTCGCGCATTCATGCATCTCACATGTCCCAAGTGAACCTAATACAATTCATACTTAGTTTTTTTCCCGCTCTACCCGAATATGCTAAATATGAATTTAAGTTGCGGCTCTGATACTATCAATCCGAAGATCAAATTCCAAGGACACCTGGTAGAAAGATGAAGCTTTCAAGACGCCGGTTATATCAGTTTTCAAAGATATCCATTGTCATCTTCAAAATGAAAATTCTTGTGTGTCCCTCATGGCAAAGACATAGCTGAGACGTGGAAGAAATTCAAGCAGCGGTTTCTGAAGTTGATGGGTCCCTCTCAGTGACCGGCCACCTGTCTTCTTCCCCATACGTTTCTCTTCTTCCCTTTCTTTTTCAGTTTTCTTTGTAATAGGTTGAGGTACTGCGATTTGGCGGTCCTTAACTATTCTTTAGTTAAAAGAAACGGTTACGAAGAGTAACTGAATTTTAAGCTATATAATGGTATTTTCTATGCCATTCAAAAGAGGAGGAAGAACTTGGCATATTTTCTGCAAGTGTAAATAGATTATAGAGGAAATCAATACAGAAGGACTTTCCTATTCTTTGTCTATCCGATCTCTGTCTGTCTCTAAGCTTTCATTTGTTTTCTTTGTGAAGATCATTTATCTCAAATTCGTTAGTCTCATCGATTAGCATACTCTGTCAACCTTGCAAGCATGGTGATCTCGTGCATAACCAAGAAGGAACTTTGTTTCCTTGATTGTTACGAATCTGTGTTACATTAAGAAACTTTGCGTTCTGGCAGATGTTATTTATAGAACTTTGTGTCTTTAAATTCCATCTTACTTGTACTATACGAATGATCTTGTTTTTCAATTCACGGTGACTTCGCATACATAAAGAATTACTCTGATATCTATAATTCTGCATGTTTTCCTTTCTGCTCTTTTCCATGCTCTCATTTCCTCAGTCCTTTTGTAATTGATGACCTTCATAGAAAAACACTTTCGTGATATCCAATTTTAACCAACAAATCATGTCCTGTACATTTGTAAATAGGTTTGTTTCTGAATAAGGGAACCTCTCCCATCAAAGAGGAGGGACTTCTTGTCCCCTGACTGTTGCTCTTCTAAAAAGTCCTATTTGAAAACCAACACATCTAACAGGAAACGAGTTCACGAGTCCAAAACCATGGATTCACCTTCAACTTTTGTTTCAGTCCAGCTATTATTAGCTTGCTTGTGACCCTTAATAAATATTGTAGAGATTTCATTCAATAAAACTTACAATGTTTCCCCCTTACTTTAATCAAAAAATATTTTGAACCAGGAAGTAGGTAAAGTAATTCTCTCAACACGTAGAGGCCAAAAAAGATGTCAGGTTATTCGTCCTCTAGAAATGGGTACAACAGTCAACCATGTACAGTTCTAAAACAAAACCCTAATGCCATATTCTGATTAAACAAAAAGTAAGGAATGCCCACAAGCTTAAACAAGATTTAGAACACAACGTCACTATTAATGTACCTTTTAGCAAAACAGGAGAGCCCTAAACAGGAAATACGTATTTATTCAACCAAAAAGAGATACGAAGGCTTAACCTTCCATATAGTAAGCCTTCAATTATAAATACCATCACAAAATTCTTTTAAAATAGAGTCATATAAGCAAAAGAAACTATAAAACGTTTCCTTCCCTACGAACTAGATTGCATCACTCAAAATTGCAGTAGCCCATTTAGACAAATAAAAATAGAGTAAGCTACAAGAGAGGAAAAGAACATTCCAAGCAAAACCAACGAAATTGGAACGAGATTTAAAGGAACAGCCAACACATTCAGGCAGTGATTTAAACAACCACGAAAACATTTTGTCTAAGCTCCATTCAAGGGGAAAGAATATTCACTTCAAGATATTGAAAGAAGGTAGAAAACTATTACAAGGAGTATAGTTAACATGCCTGATCAGAATTCTTCCAACCAACAACCACATCAACCAGGGCTTGGGCAATAGCAACACAACCTATGCAACTTCTCTTCCTCAGCCTGCTGAAGGTCCATACCCTGTTAATGGCCATGCTTGGCATAGGAAATGGGTGATTGAAACATGCCTTCTTGGAATCCTCGGGAGAAACTCTGGGAAGATAGAAGCACTCTGCTCTAAAGAGCATCACAACCACCATAGAAAACCCACACAACCATCGTCATGACTTCCATATCCAAAGAAGATCTGTACCTGTTTCTATATCTATAAACCCACTTTTCCAATCTCAGCTTCAGTTGGGTATGTTAGAAAGTTGGATTTCTGCAAGGTTTTATTAATTTAATGGCACCAACTTCACCACTGCCACATGCGAAGATGATATGTACCTACTCCTATAGCTATAGACCCCCTTTTCCTTTTGCCCACAAACCCAACTATATTCTCCACCAAATCCTCACGCAGCCAGCCAATAATTGGCGTGAGCAGGTCACCAAAAGAAAAAAACTAGGGCATATGTTTAATAAGCAAATTGTGCTTCATGAATATTCTAATATGAAACAGATCCGCCTCTATGAGATTCTCTTCCATGAGTTACATCGTAAAACAAGTAAGGTCTCAATAGAGAATCTTTGCAATAATTTTCATCAGGTCTCCTGGTAACACTCTCACTTTCACATAGTCAATTTTGATAGAAATATCTTGAAGGAGAATTCCGAATTTGAGGATGCATTCTATACTAAACAGATAACAACGTAGCTGGACATCCTGCTTGTTGGAAGTGCTCAAAAGGCTTCTACCATACTGCAACATGCCTGCAGCCTGGCTAATAACTGTTGTAGGTTGTTGCTGTGGATTCCCGACCAGAACACACCTTGCAATACACAATGAAAGTGGAGGTAACATGCCTACTTCACTAGCTAGTAGCTGTGCGCGGCTAGCAAACAAAAATAGTGCTCCTTCTTCCCCCCAAAACGCATCAGGAACAACATAAACCATGTCCATGCGACTACACCAAACAATTATTCCTTCACCCACAAATCCACGCGGCCAGCAACAAAACAAGAGCAGGTCAAA
Source organism: Taxus chinensis (assembly GCA_019776745.2). Classification (NCBI taxonomy): domain Eukaryota; kingdom Viridiplantae; phylum Streptophyta; class Pinopsida; order Cupressales; family Taxaceae; genus Taxus; species Taxus chinensis. Next base: position 770,644,665 of record CM034148.1, on the reverse strand, counting down.
GAGGCAATGAAAATAGGAATGCATCCCTCCTTCCAACGCCTGCAGCCCAAGAAAAATGCACCCAACACTCCACCTAACGCATTGAATAAAAGAATCAGAATGAGATCATGGTGAAGGAATTCAAGACTCCACCGACTCCCATCTCCATCACGCAAGGTTAAAAAAAACATAATGGCCATTACAGTCCTTGCGGCTACATACTGTCAAGATTTCATTTTGAAGAAGAGAATCCAATGCGTGCACTTTAACAAAAACATTTAAAGAAAAGACATGAGTCGATAACTTCCCACCAACCGCCGGCTAACAACCCAGTTTAATTGCAAAGTTAGGCAAGGGAGTAGGAATGGCGCATAGGCTAGGAGAAGAGTAAGATAACTGTTTTCTTCATTCAGTTGGGTGGAACACATTAATTACACAAGACTAGCCAGAACGACCTCCTCCTTCCATCTGTCCAGAGAAGAAACACGCCCTTAAAACGTTATTACATGTGGAAGCGGATTACTTAAGGAAACTATGGTTTTGTGAAGAGTTATACATGTTGTTGAAGGTGCAAAATTCTACCATAAGTTTAATGTCAAAGCTACTTGATTTTACGCCCCCCCCCCCCCCTTTTTTTTTAATAAGATGTTATCTAGTTTGAAAAGAAAAGGGACAAGACAACCCGATAAGATAGGATCGCACATAAACGACCAAGCAAGAATGAGCAAGAATTAATTTCTCAATTACCCTAAATGATAAAACAACATGATCGCCAATCGAAAATTACTTTTGTAATACTATTATTACCATATATATATATATATATATATATATATATATTATTATTATTTTTAGGATTAAAATAAGAATAATGATAATAATTAATCATATTAATAACAATCAAAAGGAAAGATCGAGAAAGCAACAACAATATTTTCTTTTAATAGGATAATCACAAGGAATGTTGCGTGGGCCAACAACAGAAAACCTTGACACCAACACAAGCAGGAATGATGAAGAGGGAGAATTGCAATTGTTTTCTGTGACAAGGGCGAATCCAATAAAAGATCAACAGGATCCCAACAATGTTAAACGCTTCGCAACATGGTCATCCAAGAAGAAAAAGAACAATGATGAATGGAGCATTACAAACAACCTAGAATCTAATTATTTTTTAGAATTTGAATACCTTCAATAGTAGTGACATGCTTATATATAAGATAAAAGATATACCAATATAGTTACCATTATTTTCATAGAAGAAATAAATGACCCATATGACATTCAATGTTTGTTTATCCTCCATATAATATATCTTAGAAGGCTCAAAATTTAATCTGATGAAATTGAGTCTTCCTATCATATAGGCTTACGGACTAGATTAATCTGTTTTTCCTTCCTAGGATAACGATTTTCTTGAAGCTTGTCGATTACTCTTTGATGATTCACCAATTCACATAATTCATGCACCCTTATTCTAAATAAACTCTTTTATGTTTAACAAGACTCATAATAATCTACTCCCCATAGATAGACAGATGGATTGATTGATATATAGATAGATAGATGGATAGATAGATGGATGGATGGATGGATGGATGGATGGATAGATAGATAGATCGATAGATAGATAGATAGATGGATAGATAGATAGACAAACAAAAAGATATACATACATATAGACAAATAGATAAATAGATAGATAGGTAGATAGACAAACAAATAGATAGATAGATAGATAGATACTGACCCATTATTTATAAGATAAAAGATATACCAAGATATTTACTATTATTTTAATAGAAGAAATAAATGACCCATATGACATTCAATATTTGGTTATCCTCCATATAATATAGCTTAGAAGGTTCACAATTTAATTTGATGAAAGTTAGTCTTCTTAACATATAGGCTTATGGACCAGCTTAATCAATTTTTCCTACCTAAGATAATGATTTTCTTGAAACTTGTTGATTACTCTCTTATGTTTCACCATTTCACATAATTTGTGCACCCTTCTTCCAAATAAACTCTTTTATTTTTAAGAAGACTCACAATAATCTACACCCCATCCATAGATAGATAGATAGATAGATAGATAGATAGATAGATAGATAGATAGATAATTGGTAGGTAGGTAGGTAGGTAGGTATGTAGATAGGTAGGTAGATAGGTAGATAGATAGACAAATAGATAGATAGATAGATAGATAGATAGAAAGAAAGATAGATATATATATAGATAGATAGATAGATAGATAGATAGATAGATATATAGATATATAGATATATAGATATAGATAGATAAATACAAAATTAATGTTGTAGTTCCCCTCATGTTCTCTCCCCTTTTACTTAGAAATTGATTTGGCGATAAATTCATGTTTGAGAAACCTAAGAGAATAGTATCATGATTTATTTGAATTAAATTAAAGTGACTTGATTTTATCTCTTGTTGTCACCTTTCTCTTGGGAGGAAGGTATACGAGGCTCACAAATCCGACTTACCATCCTTACCCTCACCACTTTGATTTTTTAGTGTGGTGGATATTACTGATCTAAGGTTTCTCAAATTATATTCAGATGATTCTTATATTGGTTGATTTATAAAATAAATGTATATTAACATGTCATCTTTATTTTGTATATGCTAGCCTGACTTCACAGGTTGCGTGTGTGGCACACATTACTAATATTGTTGTCATTACTTCCTATTTCACTATTTTTTTATGAATGTTATTGAGATAATGATATTATAATGTTTTAGATTGATAGATTATTGTTCCTATATGATATTATTTGATGATCATGACCTTGAGTTATACATCGCCGATATTAGACCATTCTTATATGTACCTTTCATAGAATAGATTGGGTGAAATTTTATTTAGCTGATATTTGATAGTTATATTTCATTATGATTTATATGGATCTTTTATCTTTTCAAGTGGATTTAAAGCTTTCCTTAAGTGTGCAAAAATTTTAGGTAACACCACTTGGCAAACGTAGGACTTAGTGGTAGCACTACAAAGGATGCCTAAGACGTCTTGCCAAACTCTTTATCTCACCATTTTCCTTTGGCCATTATTTACACTTGGGGAATTTGGTTGATTCTTGCATGTTAATTGTATTGATTCATATTGTTATTTTTTGAACCTTAATCACCATGGTAAAATTTAAATTCCTTGATTTTTCCCCTAATTTGGATTTCTTTGTGTTAATGAGGTCATTTGGTATGATTTTTGTTATGGGGTGTTTTAGTGCCTTGAACTTGTTTAGGGATGTTTTGAGAGTTTTTAAGAAAATTTAAATTGGGGATTAAGAAAAGTTTTGGGGACTCTACCTCACCTTGATTTTCTCATTCAATCACAAAATCCCGAATTTAACATTTAAGGGAATTTTTGAAGGATTGTATTAAAAAGTAATGGTTTTCTTTACCTCAAAAAGGGTCCATGGAACCTAACCTATGGGTTGGGGAATATTGTTTTGAACAAAAAAATCTTCTACCTCACTCTACCCTCTCACAAGTCACTATATAAAACTTTATCCCTTGTCTCACATGTGTGATCTTTGGATTTTGTGTCAGCTTTGGGGGCTAATTGTAAATTCTTCCCCTCTTGCATTATCATTTTAGCAATCATAGAAAGTAAATTGTGTGACATGGAGAATTTTATTGGTTGGGAAGGTGACATATGTCACCCTCCCATGGGTTTTTGGGATGGATAATTTTCCTATATCTTGTTTTAATTTTGATGTTCAAGGGATTATTGGGGGAGAAATTTTGTGGGGATCTTGAGGAGACATACAACTAGGAGCTTGTGGACTTAATCTTAGAGTGTGAGGTAGGTCTCACACATCATTGTATTTTGATTTACTAAATTTATTTTTATGAGTGTGGATGTATGAATCTGAATGGTTTGATTTTGGTGTGGTTTTGGGATTCTTATTGTTCTTTATTTTTTGCTTTGTGCCAAAAAATTTATCTTGGTTTCCTTTTCTCCTCCAATCCATTTAGAATGTGGATTTGGAGTGGTATTTTGAAATAGGAGTGGAAACATCATATTCATTTTTTCTTGTGGGAAGACGTGAATGTTTTCATACCACAATAGGATATAATAGAGGTATTATGTTTGGGAGTTCATGAAGAATCTTTGAGATACTACTTGGTGGAAATTTTGGCACTCTTGATATTATATATTTTGGCATAATGTGATCCTCCTGCCCTCTTCCCATTCCAATTTTTTTTGGTGGATTTAGAATTTGGTTTTAATTTTCCTTTTTATTTTCTCTTGGCCATCCTTTTTTTAGTGCTTTGGAGACCTTATTTCCCTTGGAATATTTCGTAGCATGCTACACTTACTTTCCATGGGCTTGGGGAAGGATAGCATGCTCTTCCTTTGGGAAAAAGGAAATGTGATGATTCATGTAGCTTTGGAGTCATATGAGAAATTAATTTTATTGAACTTGGAACATTATGAATATTAATATTGTAGCTACTTGTGGACTTCTTTTGGAGGGATGTCTAGTTGGAAAGTTACTCAAAAAAACTTTGGTATGTTGTTCCCTTATTTGGGAGGTTTGTTATACTTGAATTTTATTTATTTATTTGTATTTATAAGTGGATATTATGGTTAAGTAACTCCCTCACTTGGGATGAAGGTTGTAATATTGTAAACTAGGGATTCTAGATTTGTTTCTCCTTTGTATTATATTATAGACTTAAGTTATTTTCTCTTCATTATCTTGTTGTCTTGGTTAGTAATTTCTATTCCTTTTTAACCATGGATAAAATGCAAAATATAGATTCATTAGAATTTTAATAAAATTATTATTCTTAGATTAGTAACGTAAAATTTGTGTAAGTATGATTGAAGAAAATAACTTAATTCACACTTCCATTTATTTGTCTAATGACATTTCCCATATTGTGAGTTTTCAAAAAATAGAGAAAGAAATTTAGTACTTACATGGTCCTATGGTTTAATATAAATTCTAAAAATGATATATGTCAATTTTAGTTTTGTCATAGTATTGGAAAAAAACAACTTTTTAAAGTATTTCATGCACCATTATCTCTCTTTTCTGTGATTAGATCTTGCATAATAATTTAAGTAAGAATATTCCATTATTTAGACATTTTAAATCATGTAGATTTTGCGTTATATATATATATATATATATATTACACACACACACACACACACACACACACACACACACACACACACACACACACACACACATACATAGATATAGATATATATATATATATATATATATATATATATATATATATATATATATATATATATGTATGTATGTATGTATGTATGTATGTATGTATGTATGTATGTATGTATGTATGTATGTATGTATGTATACTATATATATATATATATAGTATACATACATACATACATACATACATACATACATACATATACATATACATATATATATATATATATGTATGTATGTATGTATGTATGTATTTAAATATATAAGTTGTAAGATTAATCTATTATATCACCCCTTACGAAAATGATATTATTCATACCTTAAATATGGGTATTACATTAAACACACACACACACACACACAATACATATTCCTGGTTTCTTAGTTTCTTGGGGAAGACATTGATGTTTTCATACCAAAAAAGGATATAATGGAGGCATTAGGTGTTGGAGTTCATAAAGAGTCTTGGAGATACTACTTGTTGGATATTTTTGCACTCTTCATATTATATATTTTGGCATAATGTGATCCTTCTTCCCTCTTACCATTCCCATTTTTTCTTGTTGTTTTTGGTTGATTTGAAATTTGGTTAAGTTGTCTTTTAGTTTCTCTTGGTCATCCTTTTTTTAGTTCTTTGAATAGCTTGTTTCCCTAGGAAAATTTTGTGCCATGCTACACCTCTTTCCCATGGGCTTGGAAGAGGTTATAATTCTCTTTGTTTGGGAAGAAGACATGTGATGATTCCTGTAGGTTAGAAGGCATATCAGACATTCATTTTTTGGGCTTGGAGAATTATGAATGTGATGATTGGAGATACTTGTGACTTCTTTTGGAGGGATTTCTATTTGAAAAGTTATCCAGAAGAATTACGCATGTTCTTCACTTATTTTAGAGGTCTTTTATACTTGAATTTTATTTATTTATTTACATTAATAAGTGGATATTATTTTTATGTAACTCTCTCACTTGGGAGGAAGGTTGTAATATTGTAAAATAGGGGTTTTAGAGTTGTTTCTAGGGTTTATTTTAAAAGGAACCCTTTGAAAAATTACTTTCAAATCATTAGAGAATCTCAAAAATCGACTTTCGAATCATTGTCTAATATCTGAAAAAATGTTTCATGGCAAAGGAGATTTTGTAGAGAGCATTTTTCTCTCATTTCAAAATTTTTTTATGGTAGGTTGGTCACGAGTTACCATTGGGTGGTTGAGGGGTTTGGTAGGTGATGGTTGGATTGTTGAGAATTGAACAGGTGGGTTGGATGGGTCAGGGGTTAGACAACTATTGGGCAGGTGGGGTTGAATGAGTGAGGGGTTGGATGGTTGAGGGTTGGGCATGTGGGATGGACAAGTGAGGGTTGGACATCTAAGTGTTGGCAAGGAAGGTTGGACAACAAAGGCATTAGACGGCTAAGGGTTAGACGGTGGGTTGGATGGGAGAGGGGTTAGACGACTAAGGGTTGGATGGGTTAGGAGTTGAATGGCTACGTGTTGGATGGGTGAGGGTTAGAAGGCTAAGGGTTGGATGGGTGGGTTGCAATGGTGAGAGGTTAGATGGCTAAGTTTTGGACAGGAAAGGGGTTGGACGGTTAAGGGTTGGACAAGTGAGGAGTTGGACAGTTAAGCGTTGGATGGATGAGGGGTTGGATGGTTCAGGGTTGGTCAGGTGGGGGTTTGGATGGCTGAGCCTTAAGGTGTTGGTTGACCAAGGGTTGGGTGGGTGAGATGGATGCTAAAGGGTTGGCCAACTAATGGTTGGATGGTATATAGTAGGATGGTTAAGGCTTGTCTGGGTGGGTTGGATGGTTAAGGTTTGGTCTGGTGGGTTGGGCGGCTAAGGGTTAAAACTTGAACCATAATGGTCGACATGGCCAACAAATAGTTTTTCACCACATTTCCTTTGAACCATACAGACCCCTATAAATATGCCTTCAGGGTTAATTTATTCCCTTTTCTATGAAAAATTTTATGTTCTCTGAGCTCTCCAATCTTCAAACTTCTCCAAAATTTCAGGGATGGTCAACCCCACATCTATTCCTACACCCAAATTTCAATACAAAAATCTCATGTGCCCAAATATTATAGCTCTACTAATAGAAAAAGATGCAAAAAATGATTGGCTCAAAAAATTAGTATTTACTGGGCTTGTGGACATGCCCCAATTCGATACTGATACTTTAATCCTTGATTATCTTCTCACCTCTTACAATGAGAGTGATGGTAAGTTTTCCGTTCTCCTTGTGCATCTAGGACATCCTAAAATTTCTTCCTCAATTGAACCTAAGGACGTATATCAGTTAATAGGTTTACCATTCAAAAATAATTTGGCCGTTAATAAAAGGATGTCCTTACAGAAGAACAATTTTTTTTTGAGTCTCATTACATTGTACAGGTTGATGTTAAGTTAATTATTTTCAATTTTTTTTTTCTTAACATTACAAGACCACCCAAGACACTAACATTTCTTGTCTGTTATTGCAGCTCCTCTTAATCATTCATCAAGAGGCCTTCTTCTACAAGGTATTACAAACAAACTCTTTATTGCAGTTGTGTCACTTTTTCCGGCTAGGATTGTATTAAAGGGCACATTTGTAAACATTATGTATTGGGCAGTTCAATATTTATTGCGGACACTAGCAGGGAAATAATTCAATTGGTGTAGTTATTTGTCCAATAGAATAAAATAGATATCACCCATACCCGCAAAGCCAATCAATCTGATAAATCTAGGACTATATTCTCTTGTTGCAATTCTATTCTTACTTTTTATTATGAATCATACTATGACTTCCACAATATAAAATTCCAATTGCAATGAATGATCAAATGATTTGTCTTAGTCTCGAAGAACAATAGGTAATAGTTACGTTTACTTTTTACTTGTTATAAGGTTTTCAAATTCAATATTTTTGAATAAAATAATAATTGTAATTTTTTATTTTACATAGAAAAATTACAGCTGCAACATCTCATCAGGAGGTAATTGCTAGAGGTAAATCCCCTTTAGAGGTCTCTACTATTTCTGACATGGATTCAGAAGAAGCAACACCAGTAAGATCTCCTCATCAAAAGAGACCTCAGGGTTTGATATGTGCATCATGTTTACCATCACATTTCACTTCCGGTATGAAGTTATCTTTTTAATAAATAACTAGTTCAAACAATTAATATATATATTATGTATGTATTACTGTATTTTAATATTTCCACTGTTCTTTTCTACATTTATTATATTTAGAAACTACATAGTTTGATGATGAAGATCAAAATCATTATGGGTGTGAAGATCAAAATGTCATGATTGTGTCTCTTTCTATGCAAGGTATATTGTGATGTATAATATTTAGCATGTTTTGTTTCCATACAATGTTTTAGCATTTACAAATCCCAAACTTAATATTCTAATAATTTGTTGTTTCCTTCATGCAGGTAATACAGGTTCTAGGCACATTCCTATTGCAAGGAGACCACCAATACCTCCAACACGTCCAGTCCAAAAAAAAGAACTTTAGGAAAGAATATAAGGTTTCCTACAAAGTCACCAAGAACAGATCATCCTGCTACCACATAATTTCTTGGACTGTCACTAGGTGGTGTTTTAAGTGTAACAACCATATAAAATTTCAACAACATCACCCTTTCATGAGGAGTATTTGGGCTTCGAAATTGGCGATTTAGATAAGGGTAACTATTTTGACACCCACAATATGATTCAATCCACTCCGTCTCAACTAAAACAAAATGTGCATGTAATAAATTGCAGTGACTCTCCTCCTCCTCCAAAAAATTCTCCACAAATAGATGATAAAAATACACATTTTATATCAGAAAATCTAATATCATATAATATGGGGGAAACAATTCAAGAGGTTGTAATGTTTGATGTGGATTTTATGCGGTCTTGGGAGAGGAGAGCTAAAATTTTGATAAAAGAAATAAATACATGATACCATAATCATGCTCAAAGGCATTCATTGTTCACTGCCATAGAGATCCAACAAGCATGTAGAGATGTTTTGCTAAACAAAGTGCAGTCATGAACTATTTCATATAGTAATGATTACAATGATGAAATTATAGACATAATGCTAAACAGGTTGGAGAATCTCAATATTGAAGCAAAATCTTACTACAATAAATGGGCTAAAGACGAGACAAATTTTTTAATAGAAAATGTTGAAAAATAAAAAGTTGTTGTGAGTGGGATTTTAGTTTTACATTCAAAATCCTAATATTATAATCAATGCAATATATTTTTTCATTTTATCTAATAAACTAAAAATTTAATATTTATGTTTTGTAGGTAAATATATGAAACTTTAAAGATATAAGAAGTTATATTTGAAGCACATTTGAAGAATGACTGCAGAAGCCTGAATTCATTTATACAGTTGAAGGAAAAACTCATTTTTATAAATAAGCAAAATAATACATTGAGAAGGATAATTAAGGAGCATAAGATAGATCCAAAAGTCTTACTGAAGGGAAAATACAGACGTAGATGCAACACTTTTATATGCCAGAGATGTAGCGAGGGAGGAGTTGAATATTGTAGAAAATTTCAATACTGCACTACGAGATATATAGGCATCAAGAGTTATAACAGATAGCTCCGTACAGATGCAGCAGATTCCTCCACCTCTAACACAAGAAAAAGAACAAACTTCACCTGTAACATTGATGGAAGGAGAGCCAATAATACTCCAATTGTCCCTGGTGCACAATCTCATGAAAGAGAAGATTCCCAATGTTGCGGAGCTCGTTGACCAAAGCAAAGAATAGTCCAGCGGTGTCTTTGTTGTTGCTCAATGCCCAAACATTTTGTGCATTTGTCACAGTGCTTTCTGCATCTGAAATTTGTGACATACGTGGGCTGGCCTCGTTTCACACATGGTGTCAGGGATACCACTCAAACACCTCCATACTTCTTCTTTCCATGCCAATGAATCTTCTCTAACACCAAATGCAAACTTTCTCACTCCCATGCTCTTGGAAAAAAATGAGAAGCCACATACATCAACCAAATCCATAATAGAAATCGATTGTATCTTTAAATAAATGCCTAGTCTACAAAAATGAATCCATCTTTATCGACATAGGCACCAAAGGTTCTGCAAACAAAACGCCAAAATAGATAAACACGTCTCAAGCTAAACCAGTCTCCAAGCAGGACACCAAAAATAGACGGGTATGGTCTTCCACTTGGGTCTACAGGTGATAATTATTCATTCGCTGTAGATGTTGTTCACTTCAGAGAGGATACAACAATGTCTCCTTCCCTTGGTAGTTTTTGAAAAAACTCATGAACAATCGAAGTGCCAAAAGAAAGGAACACGCCAAGCACCAAACTGTGATCCCACGTAGATTTCTGACAGGAGAAAAACAAAAAAATGCCTAAGGAATACAGGTTGCTGCACTTTGAAAAATCTTTATTGCAAGCCGCTCCATGCCGAGGAAAGAATCAAGGCTCTGATACCAATGATGGAAGGAGGGAAAATAATTTTTATTCAATGTGTCTTAAACAAAAGAGAGCATAGCCATATAAAGGCTATGGGAGGAGATGGATAGTTATAAATGTCCACTAACAAACAATTTTATTAAGCTAATGCTAACAAACATAAAATAAGATATGTTAGTAAAGTTCACCATGTGACAGGTGTGTCGTCACAATTCCAACACTTGCGTAGGAATTAAAATATAGTGGCATGCCCTTTTTTAGTTTTTATTTTGTGTGGCAAACATAAGGACAACTATGCTTTTGAATCATAGGCAAAAAAGAGGATGACCTCCTAATGTGTCCTTATATGACAGAGCTTGTTTGAAAGCTTTGATATGTTATGACAACCTCCTTTTTGGAATTGTATTGGCCAAAAATGCTTTATGAATTTGTACTTTTCTTCATAAAGTAATCTGCCACATGAGAGATCAATTTCAAAAGAAGTTGGAAAATTAGAATTGTACAATGTTACCATAAGTTGTTAATAAAAACTATGTTTCTTTTTTATTGTTTACGTAAATTTTTCTTAAATTTAATTGATTTAGTTTCATTAAAATATTTATGTTTCTAATTTGTTACATATGTAAAAAAAATCAATTAACATATATAAAAACAAAATGTGTGCTTATTTCAGTCTAAATTTGAAAAATAAATATCAAACACAAATGGCATAATTGAAACATATAATAACATTGTTCCAATGCCAAAGTTGTAATCTCTATATGAAATAAATAAATACTTATTACATAACATTATTGTAATGAAATCTATGTAATCCTTTTCATGGAACTGTAATCCTGTTTGTTTTGTAGAAGCTAAACTTGTCATATCAAATTATTAGCAAATTCCATTTACTGTGAACTAAGTAGTTTTCTTTTCAAAATACCTTCTAAAGAAAATCCATTTATCTCTTCAGTATTAGAGAAATGATCAGTTAGAACACCCATGTTTTTGATAAATAAAAGACTAATAGATGTATAAGGTTTTCCTCTTGAAAAATTCCAAAAATACAAATTTACAACTCCCATTGCTCAAGTATTTTATCATTTTTGAATCTTTCCCAGATATCTTTAGCTAACAATTCAAAGATCTTTCTCAACTTATTCCTAGTTTCCATTAATACTGCATCATATAAATTTCATGTCACTCGTACCTCTTCTACTTCTGAGTTAGCCATATCAACTCTTTTTTAGAATGTATGAAGTGGAATCTCTCTTCCATGTGTTTTTATACAATGATCATGTATATTTTACTTTAAGAAGCACATGGAATTTTTCAAATCTATCAATGCATTCAAGTTTTCAAAAAGCAACGCCCTGAAAACTCCCATCACAAATATATAAACTTTCTAGACTCCAGCAAACATGTCTTCTGAGTCTTATGAAGTCTGTAATGTAGAAAGACTGATCTTGTCCATGCTTCATTAAAATATTAATCTCCCTCAACATGGGAAAAATACCACAAATGTGAGTAAAGTTTCTATGTCAGTTAGACTGCACGATAGATCTTTAGCTTTATCTACATCCCTGTAGTATTTAAACATAAATCCTATCAGGGAAGGATATTCACCAAATATTCTATAGGCAGGTTCATACAAAGATATCCATTTGGTATCTACATATTTGAGAAGTTTTTTTCCCTCTATCAGTCCAATAGAAATTTTTTGAAATTCTAAAAATATCTTCAGACTACTAGAATAATACGCATGTAGATCACATATCAATTTGTCCACTTTAGCAACATTTTCAAATGTTCTCATAATTTTGTAAGCAAGATTCATTCTGTGAGCCATGTAGTGGAAAACAACCATATACAGAGCAATAGTTTTTTGAAGTCTAACACACAGACCATTTCTAGATCTTTGCATTACAACTGCACCATCAGTTCCGACACAAACTAATTTTGTTGCAATGGAAAAGTCATATGTTCTAGCGATATCCTTGAAATTTGACACCACCAATTTATATATATTTTCAAAATTACAGTTCTCAGTCATTTTACGAATTGCTAAGAGGTGTGGAGTCCTTATTTCATTAGCAAATGTGTAAACACAAATACATATCCATGAAGTATTATTTATTGTAGTAACCTCATCTAATGAAAGGGAAAAATAATTTTTCCTATTGAACACATAGTTTCATATCCTCCTTTTCTGCCATAGATAGACATTTTGTAATCTCCCAGCCATTAGTATCTGACCAATGGGATTGAGGAACCTTCTATAGAGCAATAACTTGATAGAATATTTTATTTTCTCCGAAATTTGAGATCATTTTTCCCCTTTTCATTATATGAAATACAGTAGCAAACTAAATACCCCTTACTTGAACTTCTGCCTCTATAGCTTTTCTCAATCTGGCTACTATGGTCCCACCTTTTTCATTTATATATCTGATAGGTTTTTGTTCCTTTTCATACTCTTCTACGTATTTGACATGTTTACAATATTTTTCATCTTTCCATTTATGTGTTTTGACTATACAGCCATCCTTTAGCTTTTGGGAAATGTATATTTTCCCACAGTGCTTTTCAATTGTGTCTAGTATGAGTTGCATCGTGTGATGCTTCCCCTATTTCCAACCACATATTTTGCATCGACATTGAGTTGGAACAACATTGTAATTTTCAGTGTACACAAGTTCAATAAAAGGATATTTTGCAGCCCATTCGAACTGGAATTTCCTTCCAATTGTCCAATTTGCCCTCTTTCTTCTAACATACTTTATTTTTTTCTCTTGGGATTTAACTTTTGCATCTGAGTTGTCAGAAGGAATATTTTGATTCTCATGTCTCCTTTATCTTGAAATAGAACTTGGAGTAGAAGCTTCCTCTGTTGGTGTAATTTGATAATTTGATGAATTTTCTTATACTTCTATCTCATCAAGGGACGAAATACTTTCCTCAAAATGTAATGGATCATAGATATATTTAAATTGATTATTTTGTGAAGTTTTTTCTGAAATGTCTGCAAATAATTCTATAAAATTGGTACTTATATAGTATTAATTTTATCTATAGTTAAATTTTTATAGAGTACAAAGAGTTCCAAGAACAGTATGATAAAAATAATTATTAAAGTCTTTAATATTAAATAACTAGTAAATAGCATGTACCACATACCGACATTTTCAGTTGATGTAGAAAGCGACTTAAATTTTTTTATTTTCCAAAATAACCAAGAAAAGTATTTGTGCCCTTTTTTGAACTAGTTGAATTTGTTATCTTCTTGCCCTGATTTCTAGTATCCATGACTACTTACTACTTAGGCCCTTAGGGGCGGCTCTTATGTTCGAAGGATTTGAGAATAGGTGGTTTAAGGTTAGAGGGTAAAGGTTTGGATGGAAAAGGGTGGGACGAATGAGTCACTGAGTAGTTTGATAGCTCACTACTTAGGGGTTGGACACCTAAGTTATTGGATGACTTAATCCTTAGGGGTCGGATGGGTCAGGGTTGGATGACAAAGGGGTTTGATGGCTCAGGGTTGGATGGATAATAGTTGGATTAATAATGGGTAGGAAGGCTAGGTGTTGGATGACTAGGGGTTGGACGGATACGAGTTGGATAGATCAAAGTTAGATGGATCAGTGTTGGGAAGATCAGATTTGGATGGCTAAGAGGTTGGACGGCTCGGATTTTAGAGTTAGATGGGTTACGGTTGGACAACTCCGGTTTGGATGGCTCAGAGTTGGACGACTTGTGGTTGGACGGCTCATATTTAAGTGTTAATGGCTACAAATTTTCTTATGTTTACTTATGAGAATATGTGCATGATATGATTCAAAATGATAGTGAATTACATTCATAAGCTCCTATATATGTGTAAAATCTAGGCGAAACGAATAGTATAATGGACATGTTGGTAAAATTTATTGGTGAATAAGTCTGCTGTGAACCACATAATATTTGCCAATTCAAATTTCCATAATCCTTGATTTTTGAGAGTTTATGAAAATTCATAATTAAAATTTTCCCTGGTTGTTTCGTCTTTGTATGTATTGTATTGAAGAATGAAGTTATTTACACTTCATTATCTTATAGTCTTGTTGAATAATTAGTATTACTTTTGAACCATAGCGAAAATATAAAAAGATAGGTTCATTAGAAGTGTACTATTTTTTTGATAATTGGTAAAAGGAGGGTTTTGACAAGTTCCCATCTCTGTTACAACATGGATCTACAATCTTGATATAGCTTTGAGAATTTCAAGAAACGGTAATCTAAAAAAACAGGAATGAGTAGTCCAAGAGTGACCTAAAATAAGGAAAAACACCAAAATAAAGCTTGGAATAGATAAAAAAGAAACCAAGTTCGAAGAAGATAGATGTCTAGAATTCCATATTGGGGTCTTGACTCCTAGTCACAACGGGATGAAAAATAGTACATGGAATTTTCTTTTTGACTATTTCCCATCCATCATCACTCTCTTTTGAAAGTAATATTTCCACCTTCTCTAATGATTTAATAATCCCTGAAACTATATTGTTGATTCTCTCATGTTTCATACAGGGACCCACTTCCTTTATTTCATTTACCAAATTGATATCTTGTTGTTTAACCTGCCCCATGAGAATAATTTCAAATATGCCACTTGAGTTTCCAAAAAATTATTTTATGCAGTCTTCATTAGCCATGTCAAGTTTTTCCGATGGAGGTATAAATTTTGAAAAAATAATGGCGGGGATTTCTTCCACCTCATTCAACGACACCTAACAGTATTTAAAATTTTCTCCCACCTTCTTCATTTTTAAAATTTGTGCCACGTACTTAGTCTGATAGGAAACATTTGCAAGGGTTTTGGAGGCCACATCATCCACAGGGGACTTCAATTCAATCAACCTTCTAGAGGGAGAAACCATTGCCCCAACTTCGACTCTGAGGTCAACAATGAGCTCACCGATAGGCTTAGTTTATTCATCTCATTAGGATGTCTACTTCACTTATTCTAGATTTATTTTTCCTTTCTCTAGCTCATTCGCATTTCTCTATTCTCCTCCAATCATCTTTTGAACATTCTGCGACTGTTGGGGGTGTTTTTCCTTGCATCCATAGGTCCCATGGCCCACTTTCCCGCAATTACAACAGAAAGCTAGTGAATATTTTTATATCAATATTTTCTTCCAAACCTCATTTCTAGACACTAGGTTGATGTCCTTCAGGGGAGAAGAGTTGATATAAGTATTAACACACATCCTAGATGTAGTGAATCTAGATTTGGAAGCTACAGTTGGGTAAAGAGCAATCATGTATCCAATCTCTTTTGATATGCCTGCCAACACGTTGACTTCCCAGAACTCCAAGAGCGGACCAGAAATCTTAAACCAAATAGGACTCACAAAAGGAGTGTAATTTTTTTCTACCAACTTCTATCTAATAATGGAGAGTGTGGTTCTCCCATAGAACCATAGGCCACTCTACACAACTTGGACTAGATCTTCTTCTAGGGTGAAAAAAGCAAATAAATTCTTTCAAATAGGAAAAAGGTGTTAACTTGCCCAAAAATATTTCATTTCTTTCTTACCCAAATACTTACCTAATCGATATTTGGCATAGTATTGGAAAAACATTTGATCAAGGAAAAAAAAAATCTACCGTAGGCTTTGTCCACCACTGAGTCTGGAACTTGCGTCCATAGTGAATATTTCTTCCGTTTAAGTTTGAGCTTCTGCAGTGACTCTACCTACTACTTTCTGAACGGCTTGGATTCCCATGGATTTTCTTTTTCTTTTCTCTACATATCTCTTCCCTCGGATTCACCCTCGGCTCCACCATCAACTCCACCTCAAGGATACTATTAACTGATAACTACAATTGATATTCTTAGTTTATTAAAGTAATAGTCTTGTAGGTATAATAAAAGGAAACAACTCAATTCATACTTCCATTTCTTTGTCGAAGGACATTTCCCATATCATGAGTTATAGAAAAATAGAAAAAAGAATTATTAGTTGCATTATCATATGGTTTATTATAAAATCTAAAAATGATATAAGGCAATTTCAGTGTGGTAATAGTTTTGCAAAAAGTTACTTTTTAAAGTATTTCATGCACCATTATTTCTCTTGTTTGAAATAAGATGTTGCATAATCAATTAAGTAAGAAGATTTCATTATTTAGACATTTAAGATCATGTGGATCTTATATTATAAATATATAATATCTAATTAATCAATACCCATTAGTGAGAACGATTCCACCAATATGACAATGCCCTAACCCTAAAAATAGTTCTTCACCAGTTGCTTGCGGTAGAGGATCCGGTGGTGGTGCTAACCTACAAACATTTATCTTTGAAAGCTTTAGAAATATGGTGATAGAGTGTCAAGGGATGTTGCATGATGGAAGGGGAACTATTTCCAGGGAAGCCACATCGGCGGTGCCTCTCAAGCTTATGTCCAGGGATTTAGTGGACCGATCCTTCATCCATGTCAAGGGATTATTAGCCAATATTCCTGAATAAATTTCTTGAATACTCACCCAACATGAGGCAAACGGATCGGCATAAGAAGACCTCAATCCCTTTTTTACACTAATGGCATGTTGTGTGTCAAAGGCAACAACTCTAGCCTTGACAGTGGTAGATCTAAGTCTTGTAGGTCAATCGTGGGTAGTAGAAACCTTCACACTTCCTCTAGTTTTCCTTTGTTCTGATATCCTTGTGGAGTATTTTTACATGCAAAAGGGACGAGGACCTTCAGTGCATATTGATCATAGATGCAAGCTTGTAGCTATGAAAAGTACCTTTGATGTTAACCCTACTACTTCCAATGAATGCTCCCCTTCTACACCTTTCAAACTAAATCAATATTTTCTGTAGGTAGTTCAGAAGTAATATACATCTGTGCCCATGACCGTGAATTCCTTCACGTCATGTGTGAACATTGGAGAGGAAGTTCTTAACTTAGAATATTACCTCAAGGAGCATGGATTGATCGATAAATTCAGTGGTTGGTGGCCCACACTACTTGATCTATATGTGTGGATTTCTAAGTGCTATCTTCCTTCGCTTAAAGTTCAAGTTGATATTTATCCTTGTGCTAAAGGAATATTTTTTGTTTTTTAATTTATTTTTTAATTGAATCTGAAATAACTGCACGGGTTAGGTTCACAAATTCTTAGGCTTACTTTCCAATGACTGAAGGGGTATCCATTCCACCAAATTCACCTGGGGCACGATCCCTGCCTCATCCCTTATTAACAGTATCTCTTGACTTCACTTGTAGCGAGAATTGAACCCTGGTGGGCTCATTAAGAGCCAAATGTGAAAAAAGTACTATATTCAAAACTATTTCGATCAAGCAACCTCACTATTTGATTCTGAAATCCTTGTTCCCATCCTTTAACCCTCTTACTTAATCATTCTCAACAAAGTCATGTGGATTAAAATGCCACATATTCCCCTCTAATTTTGGGAGATAGATTGTCTAGTCTCCATAGGCAACTCCTTAGGAAAATTAATCCATGTTGAAACCAATACATATTCCTTTATGCACACAACTTATGCCTGGATTATTGTTAAAGTAGAAAGTTCAAAAGAACTACCAACTAATATTGACCGTAAAGTTCAAGTCTAAACTTGGACTCATTCATTTGATTATGAAGGGTTTCCCTTCAAATGTAGAAAGTGTTTTGCGCTAAGCCATATTACCTATAATCTTGAGAAGTGAAATCATGTGAGATCTACTTGGTGGAAAGATTCCCTCGCATGCCATACTATAATTAATGAAAATATTTAAATTTCTCCTGATTATAACTCTGATTTGGAGGATTTTGTTCCAGAAAGACCCATTAGGGATGTTGTGGTGCCTTCAAAAGTACCATCCAAGGCAGGAAAAGGAAAATGAACCTACTCGGGATCTTTTGGTGGCTTATAAAGCCCTATTCGAAGCGGAAAAGGAAAATGAACCTCCTAATGTCAATACACATCTATGAAGTATTTTGAATTTATTCTTCTGGTTGAAGATGATTCAAAGGATTGGAAAGTGGTCCATAAAAAAAGAAAAAATAACAGACAAGCCATTGTTTTTATCTAGTGTTCCAATGTTGACCTGTGTTCTGGTCCAAGTTTGTGTTTGGTTTTTTTCAAGTTTTAGACTACACCTGGACTTGTTTTTTTGTGGTTCAAGGCTAGTGTTGTGTGGTTTGCACCAATTTTTTTAATTATTGGTTTCATTTTTTTCCTTAAAATGTTTATGGTTATATTCTGATTGTAGATCCTCTGTTGTAATACTGTAGAGACCCTAATAAAACCCTCCTTTATCAATTACATACATACATACATATATATATCACTACAACAAACAACCTTTTTTTACCACAATTATTCCACAATATTGCCATAATTTAGAAGAATTGTAGAATCTTGTAGAATCTCTATGAAAATTTCGTTTGGTCATTCCTAAATATTGTAGATATTCTACAATTTACATATAGTGATAGTAATTAGTAGAAAAGTCATAATTCTATCTATTCTTCATAGAAAAACAACAATTTTAATAATATAGAGCTAAAATTGATCATAAAATGATATTAATACTAAAATTTAATATTAAATAATTTCGAAATACCATGTTATTATATATATATATATATATATATATATATAAAATATGATTGAAATCTAACTATATTAAAATATGTTCAGTCTACTATATGTTAAAAAGTAGAATATAATTTTATATTAAAATATTTTTTATTATTTATGTAATTATAAATATTTCTCTAAACATAGCCCTTTCTTTTAAAAATAATAAATGTATAATTAAAATTCCTTTTTAACCCCAATTTTTCCCTTAAAAGTTCATAATTTAGAAGAATTGTAGAAAAATCATGGCATCTCCATGAAAATTTCATTACTTATTTTAGGTATTGTGGATATTTCACAATTTACATGCATTGATAATAATGTGTATAAAATCCACAATATTTCAAAATTAAAGTTAAAATTTATCTTAAAATTTAGTTACCAAGTTACAACTAGTATAAATTTATAATAATATTAAAATTCCATATTCAGTCATTTGAAAATGCCATTTTATATATATTTTTATATGTTTTAACAAAAATTATAACAAAATCAATTATAATATTATAAAAATTTAATTGTATAAAAATATATAATTATTATAATATATTTTTAAATTAATTTAAGAAAATGTTATCTTAAATATATACTAAATATTATATATTTCAAAAACTAACTTGAACTTATCACGAAAGTATTATAATTCCATTAATTTTTTTAAAAATACATAAAATTTGGTATAGGTAATTTATGACAAACTTAAAAGAAAGTAATTTAAATGTTGTTACTAACACATTAATAGTTGTTTAAAAAATATTCTGCATTCCTAGAAATACTATACGTGGAAATTTTAATAAGAATCCAAAAATCTTTCAAAATGGTAAAACTACCATAAAATATATGTGCAGAAATGGATTTTTTTACTCTCACTAAAAAATTCTAAGATTTAAGAAACAACCTTCTAGCTCCACGTGGTTTAGTTTCGTGCGATGTATGTGGGTTAATTAATATATTAAATATCTTAACCTCATTACTACCATGCAATGTTTACACATGGAGTGCATCACTATACCTGCACCATAATCATTCCCAAGATATATGGTAAATCATTAATGATTAACTGCAATGAGTTGAGTGGATACATTTTATTGTTACAGAATGATATATTCAAGGTTCTTAAATACCCCAAAGATCCACAATTTTTGGGCATATTTTCAACGGATTCCCTACTCATGATATGATAGGGAGTATTCACGGTATGTGGAAGTTAATATAAATGTGAAGGATAGTTTCCTATGACTTGCCGAATGTTGACATATCATTAAGAAATAGTACAAGTTGGGAGGCAACAAACACTAACGTTCATGCCATTTTGTTCCTTTTTGAACAAAGGTGGCATTGATATAGAGATTGGTGGTTGTGTTGCAACGATGAAAGGAAACAACATCCCTTCATGGTTGTCTCCTAAATGTAACTTTATACCAGCAAGAACTCAAGGGAATGTGAACAGTGGAGGGATCCAATTGCAGTATGTTCATTACAGGGTAAGAAAAAATACCTTCAACAACGTCTGTCCTGCTGGTCTTTATAGAAACATTAACAATGTCAGGGGTAACGCCATTTATAATATCCTTTACTCTAAATAATTCCATTTTTGGCTTGGTTTGATGATAATTTGATAACAGTTATTACGAACATTTTTAGGTTCAATTAATTGTTTTGAATGCTAATATGAGATGCCAAGAATGGAGAGAGAGTTTGTAATGTGATGCCTAAAATGGATAGTATGTATCATAAGCCATGAGCTCCTATCGAGACCACGATGGACCTCATTTGATTTCTGTAATCGCATTATCATGAATGGTTACTATACACAATCTTGCATGCATGTGGGTGGTGCAGATTTTCTCGACTATGTAAGCCAGGGAAATGTGATAGTGAGAGGGAGTGTGGATTCAAAAATAGGATGGAAATATGATGATCGAGAAAGAGGAAACTAATATTTTAAAATTTTCGCATGCAAAGAAAGATTTGAAGGGCATTCAAAAGAAAGAAATACAATGTTTCTCCACACAATATCATTAAAGCAAGCTGCTCCTTTCATTTGTCATCTCTAATTTTTAAAAGTACAATTGTCTCACAAATATTTTGTATGTGTGTAAGACAAAGTTATTTACTCTAGGGTTTTATAAAGACGAATAATGAAAAAATGGGAAATATTTCAAAATCAAATGAAAAGAGTCAAACATTAATTTGTTTATAAGATTTTTTTTGTAAACATATTTACTATTAGAAAGAATATTTTTATTTTGTGAACATGAATTTCTTACAGAATTAATTCTTTCATTTTCTTAATACAAGAATCATCACAACTATTCTTGGGAGGAGATGATATTTTTGAAAGAGATGATATAACTATTCATAGCTGAAGATAATGCAACAACAAATGAACATAATTGTTTGGAAGGATTTGAATAGCAATAGTTATTGGAGTAAATTTAGTTTTTATTAAAGTGTTCTAAGGATTCAAAAACAATAATGATTAAGAATTATTTGAATGTTATATTTATTTGACAATATTAGAGGAAAGTTTTAAAATATAATTATGTCTACACTTTCAATAATAAATAAAATATATTTTACATTGTTCTAATTTTTGGTTGTTTCGTCATTATTTTCCTTACAATTATTGAATCCACAAAATTTCAAGCATACGAATAAGAGATTGAAAGATAAAAGCCACCTAGAAAAGTTCAAAGGTATACCTATCATCGTCATTTTTGAGAAGCGAAGGTTCGAGAGAAAGACAAAATGAAAGATACATATACGAAGGGTTATATGCATCTTTTGACTGGAGGGGCCACTAAGAACATTTTTCAGTCTATGAGCATCATAAAAAAATTAGATGCCATGCCCAGACTAACCATAGAATTCTGTCAACAATTTTCATTGTAGGATTGAAGGGAATTCATGTCAAACATAAGTATGTAAATAGAAGGTGAAGATGGAGTGCTTCCTAGTATCGAAGACAAGGAAAGTAATTATTTCGTATATCTTCATAGTGCGTTAGTTTGCATATACCCCAATGGTTATCACTTTGGTGGTTCTTCTATGGTAAATGTTGAGAACTAAATAGCCACCGCTCCTGCCGCACTTGACACAGATGCATGCCATTAAAATTTGAGATTGAATGAGTTTAGGCACAAAAAAAAATCATTACAACACATGGGTTGGAATATTTGAAATTCTTTTTTCGATTATAAATGATTTTCCACAGCAACAACATAAAAATTCATTCATGAACCAAAGCATTGGTGATATTTATTTAATGGTAAAAAATTTCTATTTGTATTTCAATATTTTACATATATAATTCATGGCGTAAATCATGACAAATTTGTAAATGACCAGAAAATTTAACAATCGCAGTATTATGTCTTACTTATAATGTCGTATTTACTAGCAAAATTGAATCCTTATCCTTATTAAAAACTTGTTGGATTGACACAATATTGAGAATGCATCTGGTAATGAGAATGGTAAGTGTTGGATAATTCACGTCTATGACACTCTCTTAAGGAGAATGGTAAGTTTGAATAAAAACCCATCTCATTTATTTATGATTAAACTTAGAGTTTCCTCAACATACCCACCATCACCAAAAATATAAACCATGCAAACATAATGATCCATTATAAGTGTATTTCTATAAGAAGCACTCATGTCATTGAAAAATTTGCATATTTGTAATTGAATTCATCAAACTTCCATGTTTGTAATGCTGTGAGGGATATCCAAGTCTTTCTCTAAAGATCCCATTTTCACATTGGTTATCAGGATGCTACCCAAGGTTGTGGAGCTAGCTTTGCACATAGATAATTGGTCTCATTTTAGGAAAATCCGCTACATAGCTTTGAATGTAAGTTGGAATAATCCAGTCAATGGTCAAATTTGGCGACCACATATAATGTTTGTCAAACAAATTTTAGGTGATGGAAAAGTTTCAAGATTACCTTTCAAAAATACAAAACAATGTCATTTATACGCTATTTATAAAAATCTGTAAAATTTTAATTATTTTTATTTAACTAGTTAAATATTATTTATATAATTTGTATATAAATTCATAGAAACAATTAAGGTCGTATTTTAAATCTGCAACTCATACGCAACATTTATTTCAATTTTTTGCATATATATTTTATGGCTAAAATTATGAAAAATGTATAAACGGCTATCAAGTTTTACATTTGCCTCATATTTTATCGTGTCCAATATATTTTTAAGATGTAGAAAAACATACGGTTGACGTTTGGAATGACACAACTTTCACATAATGTACTCCCTAGTTGTTTGAGAATGATAAAATGGTTTACTCAAATTCAATTATTACATCTTTTCAGATGAAGAAAAACATAGGGTTGGCAGTTTGACTAAGAAAATGACCCAAGTTGCATAATTTATTAGTATTAAATCTTTTTAAGGTGGAAAAAAACAAAGAGATCGCAGTTGCGTGATTTACTAGTATTAAGTGGCACAAGTCGAATGAGTTCTTGGTTAGTTTGAGAATGATAAGAATCTGGTCTAGTCAAATTGCAGTAATATATCCCATTTAGCAGCAAAATCGAATTTGTATCCTTATTAAAAACTTGCTGGGTTGACACGATCTGGATAATGTAATTTCAATCGATGGCGAGTCTGGAAGCCTCCATCTGAGAATGTAAATTCACTGGGCCTGAGAATGGTAAGTTGGAAAACGTGTTGGATCAGTCGCATCGGTCTTTTGGAGAATGGTAGGTTTTGAATATTTATGGCAATGTCTATAAATATCTTCCCCATCTAACATTATTTGTAAAAGACCCCGAAATAGTAGTGATTTTTCAAAAGAAAGGCCTTTTGTTTTAGTCGAAACAATTGTAAGCACTGAGAATATGGCACTCTCGAAATTAGCCATTGGCAATTGGAAGAAGGCTGAGTATTATTTATCAGAGTACAATGATAAGATTAATGGGGATGGGGATAGGGATGGAAAAACGAAAACTGTAACCCAACTTTGTAATATATGGCGAGAAATCCATGGCGCCAAGCATTGGAACGGTTTGCTTGATCCCATTAACCCACTCCTAAAAGCAGAGATACTGAGATATGGTGATTTTGCACAGCAATGTTACGATTCCTTCGACAACGATCAGTCTTCCAAATATTATGGGAATTGTAAACGCAGCAAAAGCTCACTCTCCCACAGATTGGAATTGGTTAAATGTGGGCGTGGGTACCAAGTTACCAAATACATATACGCCAACACCCGTGTACATTGGATTCTTTCTTTGGAGAGGAAACAAACGATTCTGGCGCTTGGATAGGATTTATTGCTGTTTGCATTGACCCAGATGAGATAAAGAGATTGGGAAGACGAGACATAGTTGTTGCGTGGAGAGGCACTGAAACTCCCCATGAATGGATGCAGAACCTGAGAGACATATTAGTCCCTGCCACCACATCCCACGCTACCACATGCTCCAACATCCAAACCCTTTCAAAACCAGATGCGAGGGTAGAGAAGGGATTTCTTTCATGTTATACTTCCACCGACGAGGACTCTGTCAGATGCAGATTCAGTGCAAGAGAAATCGTTGTGGGCGAGATAACAAGGTTGTTGAATGAACACAAAGACGAACAACAAAATCTGAGCATAACGTTCACTGGACACAGCTTGGGAGCCGCGCTGGCAACCCTGAGTGCCTATGATGTCAAACAAATCATTGTGAATTCGCAAGATTGTATGAGCTCAATCCCTGTGACAGTGTTTGCCTTCGCCTCTCCCCGTGTGGGAAACCTGTCATTTTCTCAACATATGGAAGAGATTGGCGTCAATGTTTTGCGTTTGGTAAACAGAAGGGACTTGGTTCCCAAGGTTCCAGGAGTAATTGTGAACGAGAAGCTGGGATGGCTCACTAAAATTCTTCATTGGCTTCCCTGGGCATACGTTCATGTGGGTGTGGAGATCGTATT
The DNA here is from genome assembly GCA_019776745.2 of Taxus chinensis. Classification (NCBI taxonomy): domain Eukaryota; kingdom Viridiplantae; phylum Streptophyta; class Pinopsida; order Cupressales; family Taxaceae; genus Taxus; species Taxus chinensis. The sequence continues at coordinate 770,619,420 of CM034148.1, read as the reverse complement.
TGACAGCAGTGTTTCCCCTTTGCTGAAGAAAGCACATAATCCTCCTTTCTTCCATAACTTGGAAGTTTATTTACACCTAGTCGATGGCTTTCAAGGCAACAAGAAGCTGCCTTTCAAATCGTCCGGAAGAGACGCAGCTCTTGTTAATAAAAGCTCAGACTTGTTAATTGAAACTCTTCAAATCCCTTCTTACTGGTGGGAGAGGAGAAATAAAGAAGTGGTGAAACGCGTGGATGGGATATTGGTATACTCTCCTACAACTTTCCCACCCCAATTCCTCTTCCTCTTCTTCTTAGCCCGCACTAATCTCTTCATTTCATTGTAATCACACACATAATAATACACACATATTTGTTCTTCATTCACGAGGTTACTTTCTCTTCTTGTTTTATTTACTTTTTCTCTTCTTGAAATTTCACCGTCACCCTTGCCTGGCATAGAAAAATTGATGACAGTTTGATCATTTATCTATTTACAAAATATTGTATTTTTTTAATTTTCTAAAATAAATTTTTTTTCCTATTCAAATAAATGTATTTTGACGAAACCGTAAACAAAAAGTGGTTTATCAAACAACTTTTAGTTCAATTTAATTAATTATATATTTAATAAGATATAATGAATATATTTTCTATAGTAAACTTTTTAAATAAGGATAAATGGTTAGGATTTTTAAAAACATCTATAACATTGACACTGAACTAAAAAAATTAGTATAGATACTTTAAATACTTCTATCTAAACTACGTTGAGAAATATCAATCACGAGGCAAGTATTTAACTATGTAAATTGTAATGCCCACTTCCCTTCGATACTAAATGAACCATGAGCATCTTTTCTAAATCGTTTATTATCGTAAACATGACTGCTGTGTTCTAGTTAGCATGAAAATTAAAAGGTGTGGACACCAAGATTTATATGGTGTTTTTATTATTATTATTATTATTATTACCTTGACTCTATGCCGTATCGTGGACCTTGATGTTAATTTAAGGATATGATGATGATGATCTAAAATAGTTATCTTGTTAAAGACTTATTGTTATGTCATAACTATTGTTGTATTGTTTAGGCTCTGGTCAGTCTTTATTAGATCTCTAGACCTTGAATATCGTAATAAAAAGAAAACATTTCTAGATGGAAATTGATACACTCATTTTACTTATTGGATAGACAGTACATACATGTTATACTTGCGACACGTTGTGACTATTGCAGTAAATTTATATGCTTGATTCCTAAGTCAGTATTCGATGTTCTAACTGTTACTACTGTACAGATGTATTAGACATAAATTATGGGTATTTCTAGATGATTTTTGATGTTGTGATTTAGACCTAGAAATAATGATTGCTTGAATTACGTATAGATGTTAATAAATTTCATGCATATGGTTATTTTGGATATTTTGACATGGCCACAAGGCCGAAGAGGGTATTTTGCATTTTGCAGGAAACACAGCATGATCACAACCATGAGGGGGATTGGGGACCAAACACAACAGGATGTCGGGTGGTTACAACATTGGTCGTCAAGGCAACTAGTAAATTGTATTGTGTTAGCTTTGTTCTTGTATGTGTTGAGAAAATTTTCATGAGGGGGTAATGTTCTAATGTGACCATGGGGTTGAGAGTTTTATTTAATTGTTTTTATTTACTTTAGTAGGTGATTTCATTGGTGATGTCCTTTCTTTTATTACTTTTGCTAAGTATGTTTAGATTAATTTAATATCTTGTTTTAGTCATGTGGGTGTAATAAATTTTGTTGGTTGGCTCCTTGATCTATGTGTTGTCTCTTGTATTGAATGCTTATCTTGAGTGTTGACCACTCCAAATCTCTTGAAAACTCGAATTTGAGTTTGAGGGCAATTTTGGGGGACTTGTGGGACAAGTTAAACTTGTCCCACACTTCCCAAAACCCCTTACCAACCATATCTATGGGTTGGGAAGGCAAAAAAAAGGATTTGTTATTGTTTTGGGAAGTGATATTGACTTGGAGTGCACTTTTTCTTCATTTTGCATTTATTTGTGCCTTAAGGCACATGGGAAAGGGATGGTTGTGGAAGAGAGTTGTCATTCAACCCAACCACCCATTTATGGTGTTTTGGGATTTGAGTTGACCTTGGGAGATGGTTTGAGGATGTGTGATGTGGCATCCTACATGGAGCCACATCACCCTCACCCTTACCTTTGATCTATTTATTGAAACTTCCTCTCTTGTTGAGGGGGTTAGAGCTTTGTTTTTGTGTTGTTGAAGAGTTCTCTTTTGTGTTTTTGAGAGAGAAGAATTGGGAGAAAGAGATAAGAGAGTTTTTGGACTTGCATGCTTGGATTGATTTGGGAAGGAGCTTGGACAAGTGCTTGGTTTAGGCTACTCCAATGGAGAGGTAGGGAACCCTCTCCTTTGTTTTTGCTTTCATATTATTATTGCTTCTATGCTAAAATTGTAAAAAAATGCATGTTTACTTTGGTGTATTGTGAAAGATGGATTGAATATTTTGTGTAGTATAGGAGAGGTCTATGGGAATACACATGAGGGAGGCAAAAGAGTAGATTAGGATATTGTGGAGGGAGTTTGAGAGAGATGCCCATCTTGGGTAGGAATGTTTACATTCTACCTTGTCTTTGAGGGAGCCATAAGAGGAGGGAGGCATAAGAGTATGGGAGGAAAAAGGGGTACTTGAGGGAGGCATAAGAGTCATAGGGGCTTGTGTTATATTGTGGAGGGTTTTTGGATGGGCATCTCATCTCATTTGGGAGGCATAAGGAAAAATATTCCCATAGTTCCTTCTCTTGTTGGCTTGGATGCAAGCCTTGTTGTGTAATGTTTGATGTTATTGTGTGTCTCCTTGTTCTTCTATTTTAGCTTGAATGTTGTAAAGAACTTGTATTGTGGAAGCATGTATTGTTGCCTTGAGTTGGAGACCACCCCTTCATTGTGTTGTGTTTGGGGCTCAGGGGTCAATGGAGGAGATTGCTTCTCTTCTCCATTGAGATTTGGTTGGGAGGAGAGTGTTGCCTCTCCCCCTATCTTGGTTGTGATTTGAAATACTTGGAACTTGGAGCATGGATGAAGAACACCTTAGAGCTTGGGAAGAATTTTTATTTTTTTTTCCTTTATATGCATTATTGGTTGTAAAATTTTTATGTGAAAGAAAGTTGTATCATCTTGTTTCCATTTCAAAAATAAAGGACATTGTAATCTTTATTTGCCCCAAAGGTCACACGGTTGAATGCAAAATTTTATTTGAAAAGTGTTTACATTATTGTAAATTTGTTCCACATGAAGTGGAAAGTGTTGTAACAAAATATTGCAGGAAAGTTGTATTGAGATGTTAGTTTTCTTACTCAAAAATTTATTGGAAATGTTGTTGGATTATTTGTGGTATGTTGGAAAGAGATTTCATAAGAAAATACAATTGAACACACATCCAACAATTTAAACTTTATCATATATGTTTATAATGATTATGACAAATTCAAGAGTACCTTAAGCCATAAAATACAAGACACGCCAACCACGGCATTATAACACAAAAAGAAGACTAACATTATTATCCTAAATTATTGGATAAGTTGAAACCTTGATGTTAAATAAAAATGACTTGAATTATAACTTACCCTCTAATTTGTGGTTGAATGCATACATGATAAATGGTTTTAATTGTTATTCCAAATATTTTAAACGTTCTTTTTTTTACAGATTAGGACATTGCGAGTGGTCTTAGCTTCACAAATATCAAGCTGCATGGCAGGCCTCGCAACTGCCCAAACAAATGTAAAGTTAGTCTCAAAATCAAGACCAGTCAATCACCCTTAAATCGTGCCTAATAGAATAACTGCTAATAAAAAAAAATGATGATACATTTTAGTAGATATGCCTGATAGACAACTTGATACACAAAGCACTGACTGTCACAGAGCATATTTAAATTGTTGCAATGCTTGCAAAAGTGAGTTTTGTGGTCATCTATTTAAGAGTGTTGCAATAGAAAAGCAATAGTTGTTGGTATAAGAGATCCATAGTTGACAGATAACAACATGGCTGGATAGGGCGCTGTCCAAAACGCCCTTCACTACCCCCTAATCGATTTGATTTTCCTTTGGGGTGCCTCCTCTATCCCACAATTGATTTTGATAAAAATATCTTGAAGGTGAAACCTGAATTTGACGATACGTTTAGTACTGAACAGATAACAACATAGTTGGATAGCCTATTCTTTTAGCTGCCCTCACAGCCTGTTCTCCCCGCTCACACCTTGCGGCACCCAATGAAAGTGGATGTAACTCCTCGCCTCGCACGCCTAGCTTCGTACTGCACACCCTTTCCTGTCCCATGCGCCTGGGACTGTATTTTTTTTACCTCCTTGCAGCATGCACGGCCGTGGGCGGATGTAAACTAGTAAAACACCTGCCACACACGTCTGTAGCTCCATTTTCGTTCACCTTGAGGTCTTCTATGCAGCAAGGGTCGATCCAGTCAGAGTGCCCGCCTCTCTTCCGGCCTCAAACTTCATCTTTAACACCATAATTATCTCGCGCAGCTAGGGGCGGTTGAGAAGTGGTGAACGCCTTCCACATGCGCCAGTATCTTCTTCATTTTTTTCTCCACTCTCCTACCCATGCGGCCAGAGCAGTTGGGATTTGTTTCGGCGGCTGTACAAAGAAGGATTTGCAAAATCTATTTGATTAAATTGATTTTGGCGGCCTGGTTGTCTTCTTGCACGCATAAGGATGAAGAAAGTTTTAATGGTTGACAGGGTTAGGTGGCTGCCCCAACCATAAAATTTAAACTTTGTTCAAAAAGCTAAACGTGACAAAGACTTTGGTCTTTTGGTTGTTTTATATATATATATATATATATATGTCTATCCTACTTAAGAAATACGTGTAATTGTTTAGGTTAGTGTAAGTGTTAAACACTATATAAATTATAGTGACACAAAATACAAGTTTACATATATTAATCATACCTGATATAAATAAGGTGTTATGTACATCTAAACATATAAGACATACAATGTAATAGTATAATGTCGAAGTGAATATCTTAATGTATGATTTCCTTGATAAATGTATACATATATATATATATACACATATATACATACATACATACATATATATATATATATTATATATATATAATATATATATATATTATATATATATATATATCTATATATATATATATATATGTTATATATATATATGTATATATGTATATATGTGTGTGTGTGTGTGTGTGTGTGTGTGTGTGTGTGTGCATATATATACATATATATACATACATATATATACATATATATATATATACAATTTATATATATATAATATACATATATATATATACATATATATAGAACATGAATGTATTAAATTCATGAGGCAACGTAATATAAATGGATAATAAAACAAAAATAAAATCGAGTGGTTAGTATATTCATTTCATAATAAATTTTACCTTACCCTAAGGTTAACATCCATAGATGTTGTTATTACGATTTCTTTTAGCCATTAGCCTTTCAACTCGAATAACGACCCTCCTTATCTTTCGTGAAAACGTCGAATGAGGTTAAATTAAACATCATCGTTCCCGAAGCATTACCGGGACTATTTTAGTTCGAACCTGTATGCAAGCGCACCCATTAAAAAAAAAATTGTCGCATTTTCAGGTTGCATGGTTGTGGCGCATCGTCGGCGTCGTGAGCATGGCATCGTCTATTTCGTGGCGTTACACTTTGGTATCAGAGCCAGGGGTTCGAAGCTGGGACCCTTGGGCTCACGTTGAAAACGCAGAACGGGAACACTTAACTTAGCACAGAACATTATTATTTTAAAATATAAAACCATAATGTTGATAATTATAGTAAACAGAAAATTTTAGAAAACTGACACAAGAGCTAGAACAGTGAACTAACTCTCGCTTTGATCTATGCAGGAGGCGCGGATTGGGCGAGGGGTCTCTTCACATAGACCTAGACATACCACCGCCAGAGCAGGCCGTAGCAGCTCTTCTGCCTCAGATCTTGCAGACACTCCAGGATGTCAATGCCGCTATATGCGGAGAGCCCCTTGGGAGGACGACTTGCTAGGCATAGTTTGGAGCCATCAGTAGATGCCCAGGCATCCCCTCGACACAGCGAGGAGCACAGAGTAGAGAATTTCCGTGCAGAGTTGGCTAGGGCAGAGTCACCACAGAGAGGACATGGGGACAGGATCTCAGGACATAGGGACAGGTCTCAGAGCCCTAGGCAGAGGGAGGAGCATACAGAGAGATCTAGGATTCGTCATACGTCAGCTGCAGACCATATCAGGGAGATCTTGAAGCTATGACCATCTCACTATTCAGGTGATACAGGCGGTTTTCAGGCAGAGGCCTGGTTGGTGAGCTTGAGCGGATGCTTCAAGCTCTGTCCTTGTAGTAGCAACACGAAAGCTCATGTTGTGATCCATCTTCTGAAGGATGGAGCAGGAGTCTGGTGGAGGACCGAGGAGTAGAAGCTCCATGTTGACTCGGAGACGATTACCTGGGAGTTGTTCGAGGAGCGTTTCAGGAGCAGGTATTTACCTAGGAGATTTATTCAGCAGCGGATAGATGAGTTTCATGACCTTCGTCAGGCATCGATGATAATAGCTGAGTATGAGAGTCGATTTCTGGACCTACTTCAGTACGTCGACTATATGCAGGATGAGTAGGTACGGATTCACAGGTTCATCCGAGGCCTAAATTTGGATTTAGGAGGTGCAGTGCGCATTCACTGCCCATAGACGTTAGCAGAGGCCGTGGAGAAGGCCTATATTACAGAGGAGACACGGGGGAAGACACAGCAGGCTAGAGACAGAGTTCGGAGTAGTATCCAGCAGATGCAGGATAGTAGGTCGAAGGGGTCAGTTCCTCCTCCACAGGGTGGACAGAGTTCAGGGCAAGCTTCATTTAGGCCACCACAGTAGCAGCAGACCCACCCACCTTATTGACCTCCTTAGAGATTTGATGCACAGAGAGGACGTAGTATGGGGCCTCCTCCTAGGGGTCCCATCAGGACACAAGGTGCACCAAGAGCTCAGTCAGCAGGAGCTCGTCAGCAGAGACCTCAGCAGTCCATAGCCGGATCATCAAGATCTGTATCTCAGTCATCTAGAGTACCAGCTGGAGCTGCTTCCCACTGGAGAGGACCAGGCAGCTGTTATGGTTACGGAGTTGTTAGACATATTTGGAGAGATTTCCTGCATAACCCTACCAAGGGTAAGACACAGAGCTTAGAGCCTACCGTTGGAGATATGGCATGGAGTCATCAGATCTACGTAGTGGTCGAGAACCACCAGGCTGAGCATCAGAGTACTATGATTGAGACGACAGGTAGTATTGGTGGTATTTCCACCTCTATATTATTTGATTCTGGTTCTTCTGATTCATTCATTGCACCATCTTTAGTAGAGCGGTGTAGGCTGGTGGCAGTTAGGCAGGGCCGTAGTTGGGACGTTGAGATGGCTTCTGGAGCCAAGATTTCTGTAGACTCCTTAGTCAAGGAGTGTGTAGTGGATTTGGGACCCTTCACCACTACTACTGATCTTAGGATCCTTCCATTAGGATCTTATGGCATCATTTTAGGCATGGATTGGTTGTCTGCTCATAGAGCTAGAGTGGATTGTTACCATAAGACTATTGCTTGCATAGATGATCTTGGAGTAGAGTCAGTGATATCAGGAGTTAGGAGGGCCGTATCCATTCGCACCATCTCCGCTATGCAGCTTAAGTGGTGTACACGACAGGGTTGTCAGATGTTTGCTATTACAGTCAGTGACAGATCAGAGGATGAGTCCAGAGGACCTTCCCTCGATGACCATTCCATCTTATTAGAGTTTGCCGATGTGTTCCCAGGGGAGCTACCAGGATTACCTCCCCCACGTGAGATCGACTTCCATATAGATCTAGTTCTGGGCGCAGAGCCTATCTCACGAGCACCTTATCAGATGACTACACCTGAGTTATGTGAGCTCAAGTTGCAGCTTGAGGACCTTCTGGAGAAAGGCCTAATCCGTCCTACCGTATCCCCTTGGGGTGCACCAGTTATCTTCGTAAAGAAGAAAGATGGATCTCTTCGGCTGTGTATTGACTATCGTCAGTTGAATAAAGTAACAATCAAGAATCGTTACCCCCCTTCCACGCATTGATCATTTATTTGATCAGATGAAGGGGGCTATAGTTTTCTCCAAAATAGACCTTAAGTCAGGGTACCATCAGCTCAGGATTGCAGAAATAGATATTCACAAGACAGCTTTCCGCACGAGATATGGTCACTACGAGTTCACAGTGGTACCCTTCGGTTTGACAAATGCCCTCGCAGTGTTTATGAGTTTGATGAATGGGGTATTCAGGACCTTCCTTGATCGCTTCGTGCTTATCTTCCTTGATGACATTCTGATTTACTCACGCACATGTGAGGAGCACGAGGAGCACCTTCGCCAGGTTCTTCAGTGTCTTCGCGAGTAGCGCCTTTACGGGAACTTGGAGAAGTGTGTGTTCTTTCAGCCTGAGGTGCAATATTTGGGCCACATCATTTCTGGGGAAGGTATCGCAGTCGATCCTTCCAAGATTAGAGCCATGATGGATTGGCCAGCACCCACTAGTGTGACCGAGGTGCGTAGTTTCATGGGTCTAGCAGGGTACTACAGGAGGTTTGTTCAGGACTTTTCTTGGATTGCGCACCCTATCACTTCTCTTTAGCTGGAAAGGGAAGAAGTTTTTATGGTCAGATAGGTGTGAGCAGGCCTTCCGTACACTGAAGGAATGCCTTACAAGAGCACCTATTCTTGCAGTGCCAGATCCTCATGGAGAGTTTTTCGTATGCACAGATGCTTCCTTGGCAGGACTTGGAGGTGTGTTAATGCAGGAGGGTAGAGTAGTTGCCTTTGAGTCTCGCAAACTCAAAGATTATGAGCTCAATTATCCGACCCATGACCTTGAGCTTGCAGCAGTAGTGCATGCCTTAGTGCGGTGGAGACATTTTCTCCTTGGCCGGAGATTTACACTCAGGACTGATCACTTGAGCCTTCGCCACCTCTTCACCGCAGCCCAATCTCAACGCTCGTCAACGACGTTGGATGGAGTTACTCTGTGAGTATGACATGGAGATAGAGCATGTGAAAGGGAAGGAGAATGTGGTTGCAGATGCCTTGAGTAGGCGGAGACATGTGGCTATGGCCACCTCAGTGGGCACAAATTTGCGGAGTAGGATCTTGCAGCAGCTTCCTCAGGAATAGTTTCTACCTTGCAGCCAGAGTAGAGATTGAGTCTCAGAGACCCCTTGAGGGGAGATTTGATGGATTTTCTTTAGAGGCAAATGGCCTTCTCAGACACAGAGGTTGGATATATGTTCCTAGAGATGGAGGCTTGAGACATGAAATTTTGACAGAGGCCCATCGTGCACCGTATTCAGCCCATCTCGGGGTGAAGAAGATGCATGCCACCTTGAGACAGTTGTACTTTTGGAGAGGACTTCAGAGAGACATAGCTTCTTTTATATCCCGCTGTTTAGAGTGTCAGAGTGTGAAGGACGAGCATCAGCATCTAGCTGGCCTTCTCTATCCTCACGTCCCCATACTAGAGTGGAAGTGGGACACCCATTTCTATGGATTTCGTTGTTGGGTTGCCGACGTCAAGATACCATCACGACGCCATCATGGTCACGGTGGATAAATTGACGAAGGTAGCTCACTTTTCTCTAGTGAAGACCACCTATACAGCGAGTGCGGTGGCACGAGTATACCTTGATGAGATTGTCAGACTACATGGGATTCCGTGGAAGATCATTTGTGACCGCGACCCTTTGTACACCTCCCATTTCTGGACCACCATGCAGTATGCCCTCGGGACGAGGATTTATTTCAGCACAGCTTATCACCTTGAGACAGATGGACAGACAGAGAGGGTGAATCAGATTTTGGAGGACATGCTCAGGATGTACATGATGGATCATCAGTCGAGATGGGAGGAGTATCTGTATTTGGTGGAGTTTACCTACAAATAATAGTTTCCAGATTTCTATAGGCATGGCTCCTTTTCAGGCATTATATGGTAGAGAGTGCAGGACACCTCTTAGCTGGGATAGGATTGAGGATAGGGTTTCTCTTGGACCAGCTTTGTTACAGGACATGAAGCAGTAGGTTGCCTTGATCAGACAGAGATTGCAGGAGGCGCAGGATAGACAGAACAAGTATGCAGACCAGCATAGGACAGATCACAGTTTTGAGGTAGGCACAAAGGTGTTCCTTCGTGTCAGACCACATAAGAGCCCTATCCGTTATGGAAAAGGTTCTAAGCTTGCTCCTAGATTTGTGGGTCCCTTTGAGATCTTGGAGCGCCTCAGCCCTGTTAGCACAGGAGCTGTATAAATTAATGTTTGAATGAATATATTGGATGCATGAGGGGGAAATAAATACACAGGGAATGCGGTTAGGAGATGTAACCACCTGTCCTAATAAACAATGTATTAGTTTGCTAACATTCCCCCCCTTAATATATTGTTTTTACAAATGTACCCCAGATTCATCATCTTGTTACGTCACGACATGTCCTATTTGCTTCTTGCAACAAGGACTATGCCTGGATTTTCTTGAATCTCTATGATAGATGTGCTCTCGTTTGTAGAAAAATAGATGAAGAAGTGAGCTCGAAAGCTCGTGTGGTGCGCCACAGATGTGCCTGAGGGCATTTAATCTCGCATTTGTCATCTGGATCAACACAACTCTTCTCCGTCTATATGTCGAACAAGACTCAGTCCATTATGTCCTCGGATTGCAAGTTTTGGAGACTGGCTAAGAGTAGATACCGATGCTCTTCGATTCTCTCAAATGCGGCATGTCTCTATGGTTGCTTGCAATGTTGCTAACATCTCTATGGTTGCTTGCAATGTTGCTAACATCTCTGGGCATGACTTTCATGCTCTCAGACTGTTGCATGGGATCATAGGCTGGTTGTTCGCGTCCATCTTTGATAGCAAATTTGATGAATGAATGAAGGGGCTTAATCTCGTTTTGTTCTGATTTGATTCAAACAAATTCCACATGTCTCCTGATCTTTTGTATGACGTGCTTGCTAATGTATTGCATGGTCTGCAAACAACAGTTGGGAAGATATTGGGGGAAGGAGTCTACCAATACACACCTGGGTTTTCGGTGGTCGATGCCACTCATGTCAAAACCCCACACAGTGCTTATAAATTAGTCAGTGGTCATTGCCACATGCTCTCTTCTCCCTCTTTGTTACCATCGACCAGGCGGACGATCATAGCCAAGCTGGCATTGAAATCAGGAGGCAGAATTGTGCCCAATGCAGTCCCAAGGTTAATAGCAACTATATCCAACCCTCTCTCTTTGCTGAAGTCCAATGCTGCCTTTTCCGCCAGTGTTTTTGCCACAGGGTCAAGGTTAATAGCAACTATATCCAACCCTCTCTCTTTGCTGAAGTCCAATGCTGCCTTTTCCGCCAGTGTTTTTGCCACAGGGTACCAAATCCCATTTTGTTTGCAGTATTCGAGGTCGGTCCAGCTGGATTCGTCCAAGGGGGTCTCAGCAGGCCATTTGGGGTTGGGAACGAAGGCCGAAACAGAAGAGGTGAGCACCACCCGCTTCACTTGGAATTTAAGCGCTGCTTCCAGTACGTTCAGAGTGCCCTTGATGCTAGGGTCCATCAGTTGCTTTTGTGGATCCTGAACGGCCTCAATAGTATTGGGCATTGCCAAATGGAAAACACCAGCGCAGCCATTAATGGCCGCCTCAATTGACTCATAGTCCAGTAAATCCATTTGAAATAACTTCAGCCTTTCTTTGGCTCCTTCCATCGCCTCCAAATGCTTAGTTTCCTTCCAATTTTTGATATTTTGAACGGTGGCATGCACGGCATAACCCCGTTCCAACAGCAAACGAATGACCCATGAACCGATAAACTCGTTATGAACCGATAAACTCGTTAGCTCCGGTCACGCACACGGCTTCTATCAACCCCATTCTATTTTCTGTAATCTCCACTCTCAGCACGGCAAATAGCAAAGAACTAAGAAGGCGCACCAGCAACAGCAATGAGTCACCTCCTTCCACGCAGGTAGAGTTCATGCACAGCACAGCCAAAACGGACAGGCAGAGGAATCTTCATGGCACAACTGAATATAAAAACGGTTTCACAACTGAATGCGTCCTCTGCCTGGCTCCCTCGCTCCCACTTCCACGCTCTGATACCATTGTTAGCACAGGAGCTGTATAAAATAATGTTTGAATGAATATATTGGATGCATGAGGGGGAAATAAATACACAGGGAATGCGGTTAGGAGATGTAACCGCCTATCCCAATAAACAATGTATTAGTTTGCTAACAAGCCCCTTAGCCTATCGTCTAGCATTGCCACCTAGCTTATCGCACGTCCATGATGTATTTCACGTTTCTGTGCTTAGGAGATATGTTTCTGATCCTTCTCATGTGCTAGATTGGACTGCACTGCAGGTGTAGGATCAGGGGTAGGTGATGGTGGAGCCCGTGCACATTTTAGATCGCAGGACCCTGGGCCTTCACGGCAGAGAGATTGATCAGGATCGGGTCCAATGGGACAGGTACGATGAGACTGCTGCTACTTGGGAGGATGCTACATCATTGCGAGCTCAATTTCCACACTTATTTTAGTGACTTCCAGGAGGAAGTCTAGTCTAATGGGAGGGGGATGTAATGCCCACTTCCCTACGACACTTAGTTGATTACCATTTTGAGTTATGCAGACTTTAGATATGGACATGACTTATACTTATGTTGATTAGCATGATGTTTTGTGACTAGATGCATTTGGATTATGATTGGATTTTGTTTTCAATATGACCTACACTGACTCATGGACAAACTATTGGATACCGATATTATTTTTATATGGATATATTGCATGTGTTCTAAAATTGGATTTCTTCGCCATGATGAAGTAGAATGTAGTTGTTGAATTTACATTACTATAATTTTGGATAATGATGAAATGCATAATTAAGTTATAATTTAGACCTAGAAATAATGATTGCTTAAATTACGTATAGATGTTAATAAATTTCATGCATATGGTCATTTTGGATATTTTGACATGACCGCAAGGCCGAAGAAGGTATTTTGCATTTTGCAGGAAACACAGCATGATCACAACCATGAGGGGGATTCAGAACCAAACACAATAGGATGTCGGGTGGTTACAAATTTTGGTCGTCAAGGCAACTAGTGAATTGTATTGTGTTACCTTTGTTATCTTCTATGTGTTAAGAAAAATTTCCATGAGGGGGAAATTTTCTAATGTGACCAAGGGGGTAAAAATTTTAATTACTGGTTTTAACTTACTTTAGTAGGTGTTTTTATTTGTGATATCTTTTTAAAATTTACTTTTGCTAAGTGTGTTTAGATTAAATTAATATCTTGCTTTAATTCTTAAGTTTTGGAGGGAAGTCAAGTGGGTGTAATTAATTTTGATGGTTGGCTCCTTGAGCCTTGTATTTCCTCATGTATTGAATGCTTGGTTTTGAGTGTTGACCACTCCAAATCCCTTTGAATCTCGAATTTGAGATTGAGGACAATTTTAGGGGACTTGTGGGACAAGTTAAACTTGTCCCACACTTCCCAAAACCCCTTACCAACCATATCTATGGGTTGGGAATCTAAAAAGGGGATTATTTATTGTTTTGGGAAGGGAAATGTGACTTTGGAGTGCACTTGTCTTCTTTTTGCATTAAATTGTTCCTTAAGGCACATGGGAAGGGATGGATGTGGAAAGGAGTTGTCAATCAACCCAACCACCCATTTATGGTGTTTTGGGATTTGAGTTGACTAAAGGGAGATGGTCTTGAGGATGTGTGATGTGGCATCCTACATGGAGCCACATCACACTCACTCCTTCCTTTGCTCTATTTATTGAAACTTTCTCTTTGTTGAGGGGGTTGGAGTTTTATTTTTTTTTTGTGGAAGAGTTCTCTTTTGTTATTTTGGGAGAGGAAAGAATTGGGAGAAAGACAAAAGAAGGAGCGCTTGGAATTGCATGCTTGGATTGCTTTTGGAGGGAGCTTGTGACAAAGCTTATTGGTTTAGGCTTCTGCAATGGAGAGGTAAGAAACCTTCTCCTTTGTTTGTTGCTTTCATATTATTGTTGCTTCTATGATAAAATTGTGAATAATGCATGTTTACTTTGGTTGTATTGTTAAAAATGGATACAGTGCTTATTGTGTAGTATAGGAGAGGTCTATGGGAATACTCATGAGGGAGGCATAAGAGTAGATTAGGATATTGTGGAGGGAGTTTGAGAGGGATTCCCATCTTGGGTGAGAATGTTTACATTCTTACTTTGTTCTTGAGGGAACCATAAGAGGAGGGAGGCATAAGAGTATGGGAGGAAAAAGAGGCACTTGAGGGAGGCATAAGAGTCATAGGGGCTTGAGTTTTATTGTGGAGGGTTTTGGATGGGAATCTCATCTCAATGGGGAGGCATAAGGAAAACTTTCTCATAGTTCCTTCTCTTGTTGGCTTGGAGGAAAGCCTTGTTGTGAAATGTATTGGTGTTATTTGTGTGTCTCCTTTTTGTTTCTTCTATTTTAGCTTTGAATGTTGTGAAGAAAATTGTATTGTGGAAGCAAGTATTGTTGCCTTGAGTTGAAGACCACCCTTTCATTGTGTTGTGTTTGGGGCTCGGTGGGTCAATGGAGGAGATTGCTTCTCTTCTCCATTAAGATTTGGTTGGGAGGAGAGTGTTGTCTCTCCCCCTATTTTGGTTGTGCTTTGAGCTACTTGGAACTTGGAGCATGGATGAAGAACACCTTGAAGCTTGTGAACACTCTTTCCATTTCCCTAGATACCTTATTTTGTTGTACATTTGTATGTGAAAGAAAGTTGTATCATGTTGTTTACCCACCTTCAAAAATGGAGGAAAAATGTAGTCTTTATTTTCCCTAAAGGTCACACGGTTGAATGCAAAATTTTACTTCAAAAGTGTTTACATTATTGCAAATTTATTTCTACATGAAATAGAAAGTGTTGTAACAAAATATTGAAGGAAAGTTGTATTGAGATGTCAGTTTTCTTACTCAAAAATTTATTGGAAATGTTGTTGGATTCCTTTGTGGTATGTTGGAAAGAGATTTCATAAGAAAATACATTTGAACACACATCCGACAATTTAAACTTTATCATATATGTTTATAATGATTATGACAAATTAAAAAGTACCTTAAGCCATAAAATACAAGACACACCAACCATGGCATTATAACACAAAAAGAAGACTAACATTATTATCCTAAACTATTGGATAAGTTCAAACCTTGATGTTAAATAAAAATGACTTGAATTATAACTTACCCTCAAAGTTGTGGTTGAATGCATACATGATAAATGGTTTAATGCCGTTTGATATGGTTGAGACCATTCCAATATAAAATAATTGTGTGAAAGGAGATTTTGCATTAAAACACCGAGGATTACAAGAAGCAAGAATAAAAACAACAAGAAAGATCATCCCAGGATGCGGTCAAGAACCAGATAAATAAGCCCTGTAATTATTTCTGGAGTTGGTCAGTGTGAAACCAGAGCCGAAAATGCTAGACAACTAGAACTACCTCAATACCTAAGAGGAAGTCTAGAGAATGAAGAACAATAGTCGATCAGTCCAGGGGCGGCCAAAACTAGAATAAAACCAGAAAATAACCTAGACTAGATCGACGAGAAACCAAATTAAAATTCATCCTTATCACGGAGGGATGACACGGGGATGTTTGTGCCACCTTCCCCGATGCTTTGTTCCACCTCGAGATAAAGGGGAGACCCACTTGCTTTTGCCTCACCAAATTGATTTGATGTTCAACCTGTTCCGTATGCTGCATCTCGGATCTGCCATTTAAACGCCCATGATTTCCACTGATTTCGCTGACCATTACATTGGGTCATGACACCGTTTTCAATAGAGTGCAATGCGGGATTAAAACAACCACATTTAATGATTCTTGGCAATTTAAATCATATCCCTCCTACATATTTGAAATGGGTGGGCTCGGAACCGACTCCACTATCATTAATGATTCTGACTTAGAGGCCACATCAACCCTTTTAAACGGAGCCTGCAAATCTTCCATGGTCTGTTCTGTTGAACTGTTGATGTGGCTTTCACCTTCTTGCGTGGAGTTTGATTTGCCCACGTCAACAATGTGTAAAACATTGGTCTATTCCTTCCGTCCACAGTCTCGAGTCTTCTCTCCCTCTGCAATACCCAGATCGACTGTAAGCTCAATACCAGATGTGGGAGATTTAATCTCTGGCGTTACATCTCTCCATTCCTGGCAGTGTTGCTGCGATTGAATCTTCTTTTTGCTATTCACTCCTTGAAGGTGAACCCTGTATTTGAGGATGCATTCAATACTGAACAGATAATAACGTAGTTGGTCAGCCTGTTCCTTTAGCTGCCTCACGGCCTACCCTCTCCGCTGAGCTTCAGGTGCATGACCTTGAAAACTGCCCACTCACACCATGCAACACCCAATGAAAGTGGTGGTAACTCGTCCCTACTGTTTACAGTCATTCTTTTGCTGCACGCGTAGCCAGGCCGACTAAAACACCTCTATCACGCCTTCCTCTGGTGTTTTTAACTTCATACCAAACCAGCATTCTTTCCACGCAGCTAGGAACAGAGATAAAACGGGTCAGCACACCTCTTACTGGCCTGTGTCTTCACCTGCAACCATCACGTCGAATTTTCTTGGCCAGGACAGGATCAACAGACCGATTGTGAAGATCCTTGGATTTACAAAATATAGACAAATAAATGGTTAGGTGGCCGGTTGTGTGAAGCTGCATGCAAGGAGGCAAGGAGTCATAAAGGGGACAGTTGGTAGTAGAGTTTCCACCGCCCCAACCATAGTATTTTGTATTAGTTTGGAATGCCATACTTTACAAGTCTTTCTTTTTAAAATGGGGATATAGGTATCTGGGTATTAGATACTTTACTAGGTAGTAGTGATATATTATGTAATAAAATTTTCAAACAATAATTACACTAGATATAAATAAGGCATTACATATACCTGAACATATAAAATTATACAATGAAATGGATTAGTGCCTATAGTATGTTTATCGCAATGTGCAACTCCTTTCAATATACATGTGTCTATATATATATATATATATGTATGTATGTATGTATGCATGTATGTATGTATGTATGTATGTATGTATGTATGTATGTATGTATGTATGTATATATATATATATATATATATATATTATAATGTATTAGATCGCGATATGTGTAATATAACTGGATAGTAAAATGAAAAAAATAAAACTAAAAATTGAGTGGTCAGTGAAATTCTTTTCATAATAAATTACATCATACCCTAAAGCTAGCATTGAAAACATTACTATTACGACAGCACCAGACATCAGTCAAATTAACTCGAAAGATGACCCTCCTTTTCTTTGTGAAAAGTTGAATGAGATTTAATTAAACATCATCGTTCCCGAAGCATTATCGGGACTATTTTAGTTCGAGCCTGTATGCGGGCACACCCATCTTTACCAAAAAAATTTTTGTCGCATCTTCGGGTTGCATGGTTGTGGCGCGTCGTGAGCGTGGCGTCATCTATTTCGCGGCGTTACACCTCATATAAACAAAATGGATGATTGATATCTCTTGATGAATATATTTTCTTCCTTTGTGGTATTTAAATATATATCTTACTACCACAAGTCTAATATGCCTATTTAGTGTATCTTTGAATTTATTTTTTGATTCTAAAATCTACATTCCTTCAACAAATAAACTCACATTACTTACTCTGTTTGATATGTGGAAATGTAAACTTCTATATATGATGATCAATCCTTATGACCATGGGGTTGCCAACAAAAAATAAGTTTCACATCCACTAATAAAATTGTTGGTAGATTACACCACGATCAGTTTTTTTCTTTCTAACTTTTCCTCTCCTCCTCTACAGCTTAAAATAATAATAATAATAATAATAGTAATAATAAGCATAAAATAACACTTAAATACATTTCTTAGTACCCTATGTTGGATATGACTCTTTTTTGCATCTCACATTAGTTTGTACGTTTTGTGTTTGAGAACATATATAAACCTTATTATACCTTGATCTTTGTGGGAATTGGGGTGATGCCACAATGGAAGTGGCCCTCCGAGATTTTTAATAGCTCATCATTTATTATGGGATGTGTATGGCTCCTTGTTAGACCTTGCACTCTCCTTCTTTCTTGCTTAATAATCCAATGAACTTCCCAATTTGGATATACATCTTTAGTGTATCTTAGAATTTATTTTGCATCTCTAAAAGTCTCATTCACTACAAAACATAATCCAACGTCAGTTGGTATATTTGGTCTTGTTCTACGACTCTAAAATCCTCATTCATTTAAAAACGTAATGTTATATTAATTGACAAGATTTATATGAGAAACATACAAAACTCAAATTTAGAATGATCCTTATGCCAATGAGGTGACAAAAAATAGAAATGACCTTTCCAATAATATAATGATTGATTGACTATGCAATAAATGTGTTTAG
The DNA here is from genome assembly GCA_019776745.2 of Taxus chinensis. Classification (NCBI taxonomy): domain Eukaryota; kingdom Viridiplantae; phylum Streptophyta; class Pinopsida; order Cupressales; family Taxaceae; genus Taxus; species Taxus chinensis. The sequence continues at coordinate 770,600,829 of CM034148.1, read as the reverse complement.
TTTCTCTTCTTTCCCTTTTCCTCCCATGTAACATTATAATCCCAAAAATTTAATTAATTATCCCTAAATACCTCTGAAAACATACTTCACTACCCCAAATCAAATACCACTTTTCAGCACTTCTTAAAAATCAGTACATCTGAAAACATACTTTACTTATAAACTATAGCTCTCAAATCCTAGTTGAACTTTAAATACCTTACTAATGACATTGCATAGTTTCTACAAACGAACATACAAATTTGGTAAGAATTGAAAAAACTAAGTTATATTCAAAATATATTGTCTAATCATTCACTTCAAAGTCCACGTGAAGCTTGGAAGCTATTTCGCAATCCATACACTTTCCTTTTCCGTTTTATTTTGTCTAAAGTAACTCACTATTATACTAATAAGAGGAGAGCAAAGCGACCAATCTTAAATTGAGAGGAAACGGAATGGAAAAACTAATTGAAAGAAGAGCAGACGCTGCGAATCTCGCCGTCGGTTCCAGTTTTGACGCCAATGTTACCCATTTTAACCATCGCTTTAGCAAAAGCCAAATCGAACCTCACACCAAGCAATCCTCTGATGGTACCCGCATACTTTTGAACCACAGTTTTGGTAGACGCATCACCCCACAGTCGCTGATCCGATTCCAATACAGCGTTTCCGTCCCTCACATTCTTGAAGAAGCTTTCATCGAACTTCATTTGGCTTCCCTTGTCCAGTGCCACACGCTTTGATCCATCGCCACCAGCAGGGCACAGCGATTGCGCCTCTTTCAGATATGTCGTGCTCATGCTCGGATCCGCATTTCCTGTGGCGGTGAAGTTGTAGAGTCTGTAACTGAAAAACTGGCAATCAGTTTGCCCGATTGTATGCGCTCCTGCATCCACATTTTTCATTTTATCAAAATGGAGCTCTCGCAATCGATCAAAGAATTTTATCTGTAACTAAATTTAAATTCTTCTATAATCTGTCCCATGAAATATAGGTCGACGTAGATTAGCTAAGAACTGATTTGCTTAATCACATATATCATATATGAAATTAAAATGAATGAGTGTAGTGTAAGCCTACCAACAAGAGTTACGAGGTCTTCTGCAGTGAGACCTTTGTCAGCGAATTTCTGTTTCTGCACGCTCACGGAATCAGCAGGCGTTGGGAGATTGGCAGCATCCGAGGAAGATGAAACCAAGCCGTCTCTCCTACCAGTCGGCACATCCCACGTTGGACCCTTACTCTGCATTGCATTGTGAAAGAAATCACAAATTAAACAAAAATGAGATGAATAACCGTATGAATTCCTGCATAAAACTCTATTTTTATTATTTTTTTTGGTTACTAATTGGTTACCTGATTTATTTTCATAATATTTTGAAATTGAAAATAAGTCAGTTTTAGGAAAAGAATAAAACAATAACTTAACTTTTTGACCTTTTTTTGTTTTCTTGTTTTTTGCTGCTATTGTGTTATATTCGAATGACCTTTATCAATAATAATGTTTTAGTGATAATTTATCCTTAACACTTTAATTGCATCAACTTCACATATATCAGTAACAAATTTCCTTAAAATTTATATATATTACATAAAAGTAAAATATTCTAATAAAATTATGTTGGTTTATAAAAATATTAATAGACATAATAATTATATAAATTTGAGAAATAAATGTTATTAAAATGAAAAAATTAAATGGAAAATATTGGAAAAATAATATTAATGATAAAGGGTGAGAAAAGATTGCACCCACACACATTCATAAATTAGTGAGTCTTATCTCTCCACCAATCATAAATTTAAAATTATTTAACACTTTATAATATATTATATAATTTAAATTATAAATTAATATATTCAATTAAAAATAGAATAGGAATAGTTGGCTTTAGGATAATTGTTTTATCCTTATAAATAGTATTCAAAACTGACAATTTCTAATATTGACATATAAGTAAAAGTAGTTTAATTTGAAACTAAACAATTGAAATGTGAATTCTTTTATCTTTATTAACATTTTTTTATTAGATTAAAAATGTAAACCAACGTGGAATGGCCAGCTAAAATACTAAAAGTATTTATTTTAGAAACGAAAAAAGAGAGAAGTTAAAACAATTGTTGGGGAGGTGATGCCATGGATGAACAACTAATCCAGAACGATTCGTTACAACATAAAAATGTAAACACTTCATACGAGTTATAGAATCTACCATCTTTTTATTAAAAAAGTTTGGACGGTGATATAAGAGAAGCTTCATACGGGTTATATTCACTGTTTTGAAGCTAATGGTAGTAATTACCTGCATATTTTCTCACTAATTCTTCAATGTCTTTTAGAACTAATGGAGTTATTTCTCAACATGAATCAGGGAATGTATGTGTTTATGAAACTAATTTACCAGGACGACGGCATCACGAGCGGCAAGTGCGAGAATGTCAGCACAAGACACGACTCCTTTACAAGCAGCTTCTATCTTTGCTTTCGCATCTTCCACAACATCAAACCCACGTAAACCCAGGTTAGTCAGAGAGTTTTTCTCCGTAGATGCACCAGTGATCAATATGGACGCGTCGCACCCCTGCATTACAAATTTACAACACACATTCTTAAAAACTTTATCGGCAAAGTCGTTGCTATCTTTCATATTATTGACAGCCATGTAATTTATCTCACCTGGACGAAACAGTCATGGAAGAAGAGCCTTAATAGCCGGCTGCAATTGTTTGATCGCCATCAAAATGGGTCTTAACCGTGGCTGCAACAATGGATTCCGCCTTGGGGCATGAGGAGAATAAAACCCCACTTTGGTTCCCTTAGCATCTCCCAATCCAGCATAATCACCATCCACAAGGCAGAAAATTGCAATACTGCATGAAAATCATGGCCGCCATTCTGTCTCAGATGAATGAGTACATACAATTAGCAGAGCAATGCAAGGCTTTATAGCAACGCCAATCATGGAAAAACATGGTAAGTCAATCACGCCCGCGCTTCCAGTCTCCCAAAATTAAAGCTGTTTGCCATTATCTCTCTCAAATTTGACCAAACGCGTCTGTAACACGCGCTTTTTTTTTTTCTCTGTTCATTTATTCCTTTCTTATGTCATACTTGATATGTCGCACAAAATCTCTGAACGTCTGAAAGCAAGAAGAAAGAAGGGAATAATAATATCTCAGAGGGCCCTCCTGACCCATGTCTGGCGTACATTGGGTAACAGATGTTTCTTTTCTTTGAAAAAGAAACCGTCATTCCCAAGTGGGTTGATGGTGTATGGGCATATGCTGTTTTCCTCCATGTGGATGCATAAAGTCAAAAAAAAACCTCTATCTGTAATTGTTTAGTATATCTCTTTTGCACTTTAAACCCCGCCCAAAAATTTCAATTGTTCATGTTAGCCTGCCACCCTGGTGTCTTCCCTTTCAACCATCGCTATTTTATTTGCTATGTAATCCTTTTGCAATTCGGACATGAGTTGCAAATTACGTTATGAGGGATGCCAATATTTGATTATGACTGTCAATTGTATCTTAATGTCTAAAGTTATGCTAGTAGGGCACCGAAAGAAGTGAAGTATAGACCTCAAAATTAAATAGCCGGTAAACCTTGAAGTCAATAATCCACATGTAGAAATCTTTTAATCAATTTCATGATAAGGCACAAGAGCTAATGGAGCTTCTGCCCGAGCTTTGCCCTAACCCTAGGGCTGGAAATGTTGGAGTCGGCGGTGCTAATGACAATCGTGGTGGCCGTGTTGGCTTGTCAACTCCTGGCAATGGATTGTGCAACGGCTGTGGTATTATTGCCTCGAATCATTCCCGATCATCTTCCCCTGTTTCTGGCGGGTTCGGCTCTGAGTTGCATGATTTGGGGGAGGCTGAACATGGGTCCATCCCTATGCATGTGTTGCTGAATACGGCTGGAAACAAGGAGATCGTCCCTGGCTCAAAGGGGGAAAAATAGAGTTTTGGGGAAAAATAGAGTTTTGTGGCTATTGCCAGATCCGGTACCTAGAACCATGCCAAGCCCATGGCATTTGGAAAGAAACATCTTCTTGTTCACTTTGGTGCAGATGTTTTGAAATATGAGCCTTATTTCAAGCAAAATGGATGGATATGAATATTTAGCAATTTTTGCCCTGGTCTCCCAGCATTGTATGATTAGATTTCAACTCATTGGAGGCGTTTCATGACAGGTAAACTAGACATTTACCTCTCAATGTAGAGGTTTCTTCATTGTTGTGTTTGCTGAAACCCCTGATAAGGATTTCAATTTTGGTAAATTTTGGGATATTAATTCCCACTTTTTGCTTATGAAACCTTGGTTCCCTCTATTTAACCCGATGACTGAAACTTTCAATTTCATACCCATTTGGGCCCAGTTACCTAATTTGCCCCTCCAGTTTTGGAGTGAGAATTACTATTTACTGTCAAGTGGGAATACCTTGGGTAAATGCCTTGCTATTGACCCAAAGATTTTGGCCTATGACTACACAACATTTGCCCGCATATTGGTTTATTTGAATATTTATGTTGATTTTCCTACATCTTTTGAGCTCAAAGTGGAGGACAGGATCTGGACTCAGAAGTTAGACTATGAAGGGTTCCCCTTCAGATGTAGAACATGTTTCTCTCTTGGCCACTTACCTTCGAATTGTCAGGTTGTGACAAAATCTGTCAAGAGTAGAACCTCTTAGTGGAAGAATTATGATCCTTGTCAATTGTGTTGTTAGAGGTCCCTTGTATAATGATTCAGAGGTTGATTCAGACAGCGAGGATGATTTAGCTTATAAGAATGACGAGGCAACTCCTTCTCCTATGCAAAGGTTTCACTTGCTAGAAACACTCTGAATCCTCTTGTATCAACAGAGCACCAAGTTCATGTGGAGAAGGAGAACTTTGAAATCATCATACCGGTTCATAAAAATGTAAATGAAAATCCGAACATCGATGATGGCTGGACTACTGTATATTAAAAGAAGAAAGGGAAAAATGTAAATGTTTCTTTTAAGATGCATTTAAGATCCCATGGCAAGGAGTCTCATGGTTAAGTTATTTTTCCTATTTTGTTGTTTTTTGTTTCCTTGTTGTGCTGTTGGAAGAGGATGGATTTACGTGATCATCATTGATATCTCTTTGTCTCCATTCGATTTTTATGTAATGGGGTAGGGTCCCCCTCAACCCTTTTTCACCTTTAATAAAAATAATAATCCACATGTAGATGGGATTTTAATTTATTGTCTATGAAAGCTAGGTCGTATTAGTATAGTATTTTCCTATGCTCCTTCTGAATTTTATAGATACCTTATTTTTCAATGTTGAGTAATTAATTTCTCATTACATTCCATTGTAACATTAATCTCTGAAAAATCGGTAAGCGAAAGAATTTGCTTATTAATATTCATAGATGTAAATGTTAGGAAATAAGGGATAAAATATGCGGAATAATCCCTCACAGAATCGCAATAGTAGAAACTAATATGCAGAAATTATTACAGATCTAAAATAAAATTGCAGAATAAATAAGACAACACAAAGAGACAGTATTTAACGTGGTTCACCCAATTTGGGCTACGTCCACCAAGAATCACTTGCTCAGATTTTATTACAAGCCACCGCTCTCTTAATACAATACCCAGATTCATTTGGAGCTATGCTCAACAAACTCTACAGAATTCACAGCCTAATTCAAAGCACATTTGTAATGTTCTTCATACCTCTATCATATGCATAAAACCATATAAATAGACAACTTCTTAAGCAGTTTTACAAAACCGTGGGTATCAAAACCATGGGAAAACCCCATCCCATAAACCTATGGTTCAAAAAAATTTCCCATATGAGAAGAGCACGTTTCCCGATATGTCAGGTGCATTTTTTTTTAGGCCAAAAAAAAATTTACGGCTAAAAAAATTGTACAGTACCGTGAGGATACATGAAAAGTGTACAGTACTCTTAGTGTATAGTCTTCAACACTTTGACACATGAAAACAAGCTCCACAACCTAAGAATCTCCCACTTGGAGACTAGTTTTCCTCTAAGCAAGCTTCTCAACCCTTCACTAGTTTCTGTGAAGACCAACCAAAGCTGAACACAACTTCATTTTTTCCCTTGTGACCACCTTGGTCATCATGTCTGCAGGATTCTAACTGGTATGAATCTTCTCTAACTTCAACTTCTCTTCCTCCAAAGTCTTCCTGATGAAATGGTACCTTAACTGTATATGCTTTATCCTAGAGTGGAAAGCAGAGTTCTTAGCAAGGTGTATAGCACTCTGACTATCACTATGCAACTTTCCTACCTCTTGCTTATGCCCCAACTCCTCAAGTAATTGTTGTAACCAAATCATTTCCTTGCTTGCCTCTGTGGCAGCAACATACTCAGCCTCCATGGTTGATAAAGCCTCCAACTTCTGTAGTCGTGAAATCTAGCTTACTGATATTCCACCTACAGTGCAAACATAACCTATTGTACTCCTCCTGCTGTCTACAGCTCCAACCATATTTGAATCTACATAACCACACAAAATGGTGTGTGATCCACTGTAGCACAAAATTGTCCCCATGGTCCCTCGCAAATACCGAAGGATCCACTTTACTGCCTGCCAGTGATCTCTACCTGGATCACTCATAAATATACTCACCGCTCCCACTGCATGGGCATACATCGAACTACGAACTACTGATGAGTAAGGTACCTTGAAAATTTGGTTTCTCTCCTGCTCTGTCTTGGGACACTGCTCCTTTGATAACTTGAAATGGCCTACCAAAGGAGTCCCAACCAGTTTGGCATCTTGCATGTTAAACCTCTCCAAGACTTTCTTAATGTACTCTTTTTGAGATAAATTCAGCTTTTGTTCCTTCTTATCCCAAGATATCCTCATACCAAGGAATTGTTTGGCTACCCCCAAATCCTTCATAGCAAAGGATTCACTTAGCTGCTTCTTGAGTACTTTTATTTCTTGTATGTCTTTACCTGCAACCAACATGTCATCCACATACAGAAAAAGGTTAATATAACAGCCATCCTCAAATTTCTTTGTATACACACAATGGTCAGAATGACATCTAATATAACCTTGCTCCATCATGAAGCTATCAAATTTCTTATACCATTGACGTGGAGCTTGTTTCAGGCCATACAAGCTCTTCTTCAGTTTGCACACCATATCCTCTTTACCTTTGACCTCATAGCCCTCTGGTTCCTGCATATATAGTTCCTCCTCCAAATCACCATGGAGAAATGTAGTCTTTACATCAAGTTGTTCTAAGTGCAAGTCTTCTGCTATAACTATTCCTAGAATAGTTCTAATAGAAGTCATTTTTACTACAAGAGAAAATATCTCATCAAAATCTATACCTTGTTTCTGTGCAAACCCCTTGACCACCAACCAGGCCTTATATCTTTTCTTTCCTCCTTCTTCATATTTAACTCTGTACACCCACTTGTTCTGCAATGTTATTTTCTTTCGGGTAGCTTTACTAAATCCCATGTCTGGTTCTCCATGAGTGTAGATCAAGAATTTCGCGCTTGTTACCTGTCCAAGTTAATGCACCAAACTAAACACAAAAACCCTGAAAAACTCCAATGAAATTGATACCTGATGAAGATGTAGATGGATGAGGAAGCCGATGTAGACAAGACGGGCGCACACGAGCGATTCGCACAATAGATCTGAGTAACCTGCAAAACACCGATGCTTGACAGAAAAAGATCACGTTAAAAGATACTTAGGTGGACTGCCCGAGAGGCGGGTCCGGGAAGTGATAAGCTTCCTCGGCGGATGTCAGTCCATGTTTTCAATTAAGAAAAGAAGCATACATGATAAAAGATGTAAGTAAAAAGCTAGATTTTCTGATTGCAGTAATAGGACAGAATCTAAATAGCAGACAGAAAGTACAGAAAATAGGGAACTGTGAATTAATGCCAGATTTGTGTTACCTGTGTCCTTTTACCTATCTGCAGGGAAATCGGCGTCGACTGGGTAGAATCGGCGTCGATTGAGACGGATCGGCGTCGACTGGGTAAGATCGGTGTCGAATGGATAAGATCGGCGTCGACTGGGTAAGATCGGCATCGACTGGGTAAGATCGGCGTCGACTGGAGACAGATCGATCAATCAGGGACTGTGCGATAAGATTCGGGAATTGGAAGGTGAATGTGGTCTGGTGGATGTGCCGAAGTTGGCGAGACACTGGAACAGAGTCACCAGATGATAGATGGTGGTGTGCGATGCTGATGTGACAGGGATAGAGTAACGGTGCTCCTCTCAGGGATTGATTCGGACAGGATCTGCCCTAATTTGATACAATTGATGCTAAGAAGATCTCTCTTTCTCACAACCTGTATCTCTCTCACTCTCTGTTCGTGCGTAAGTGCTTCCTTTTTTCGTCTGTTCGCTTTTCGCTCGTTCGTGGTCTCTTTTTCGGTCACTAGAACTGAGTTCTGGACTTGCTTTTATAATCGGCACCGCTCCTAGAAAATCGGCGCTGACCATATGGGTCGGCGCTGATCGCGGAATAGACTCCCAAGATGGCCAAAATGAGCGATTTCAAGAAAGATAAGATTTATCCCGAATACGGGAAATATCCCGCTTAGGGAAGAGGAAAAATAGATGTCATACATAGATAGAATAAATTTGGGGTAGATAAGTGATTAAGATGCATGGGAAGAAGCGTAATCAAATATTTAATATTTAATCACTCATGGGTAAGATGTGATGGGGTGAATTAAATTTGGAATAAGTGATTAAATCACAAATTGGATAATATCCCAAGGGGATAGTTGGTGACGTAAAACGTGCCCCAGGTTACCTAAGCAAGTAAATGGATGAGAGGGACACTAAATTGAGTAACCAATTTTAAGTGTCTACATTTTGCCCCTTTTTGTCAAGTAACTTGCGATAAGCAAGGTTATGAGACAAAAACAAAGGGATGGAAGAAGGGAAGAATTTGTGATGATGTGATTGCCCTCAAACTAGGGATGGGATGGATGATAGAACAGACGATCCCAAGTTTGAAAAAGGTAGATGAAAAATGCAAGATGCCCCAGTCGGATGCCTGGAGTAGATCTGATCATTGATGACGCATAAAAATAAATAAAAGGCAGCAACCTAAGGAACTCACATTGGTAGGGAAAACTAGCCGGTCTCCTCATGAGACGACGTTAGTGCCTACAGACCCATGAGGGTAAGGAGAACTGCAAAATAGTTAGCATCTAAAGAGAGACACATTGGTAGGGACAACTAGACGGTTTGCAAAGTAGACGACGTTAGTGCCTACAGACCCGTTTAACTCTAAGCTGCCAGAAAGCACGAGTGTCCCACGCAAAGGGAACAAACCCGCAATAGACAAAGATATCGAAAAGATGTGCCAAAAGGCAAAATTCAGCACACAACAATGATCAGATAGATAAGTAATCCAAGCATCAACACTATGGCAAACAGATATAGAAAATCGGCGGTGACCAAACTAATCGGCGACGACTAAAACAAACGGCGTCGACCCAAAAAATCGGCGCCGACCAATCCAGGCACATATAAATATGCGAACGGAAAACGTAAACGATTTATTTTCAACGTGACGATTGTTTCAGAGAAAGCCAGATATTGTGATTTGAGCATCATGGAAGCCTCTGGGAGCAGTCAGAAGCGCAGGAGGACACGACCTGGGGTAAGTGGTCATTCTTGAACCCACTTTTCTTAATTTTATTTTTTGTGGTTGATTTTTTCTTGCATGGGAGGCCGGGGTCCGGTTTATGTCCGGCCAGGCAGTCGGCGCGTGATTGGTTTAATCGGCGTCGATTGGTATTAATCGGCGCCGACTAAAATGAACGACGCCGATTTTACGAAATCGACGCCGATTGAAAGATATTCATTTTTTTTTTTATGGTTTTGGAAGATGTGATTTGGGGAAATAAGAGACTAATTATGTTTTTGATGTCGTGGATGCAGGCACGAGAGGCTCTTCATATGAGGGATTGCCATTCCTGAGTTATTGGAGACTATTCTCCCTGATGTGACAGATGCAGACTGGCAGCATTTAGAGCTAGCCGGGCTCGGGGGTTTCCGATATTATAGAGGAGTGTCACGAGATGTGGAGCTCATGCGGGCATTAGTGCGATGGTGGGACAACCACATGTGCACTTTTTGGTTCAGGACGGGTGAGATGACTATCACCCATGAGGATATATTCAGGATCCTGAGATTACCGATCGCTGGGGACCCGATTGAGATTACACCCCGGGAGCAGCAGCAGAGGGCCCTAGGTCGGTTATACAGAGATAGGGCAGATGACTCGAGATAGTGTCCGGGGCAGTGAGGATAGCCTCACAGTACAGGCAGGATAGCCCTCGGAGCAGACGGATAGTGCTGATTCAGATGGCTATATCCTACTTTACTCTGCCAGATTCAGGAGGTGGGAGATTCCCACTGTTACTGCTAGACTGTGTTTGCGACATCCTGCAATACAGACATGTTTTTGCCTTCGCTGATGCCCTGATAGCTCAGATATATCATGAGCTATGGATGTACACCACTGGCCGGAGGACAGGGATTGATGTCAGTTTTGTGCTCCATTGCTGGGCATATGAGCACATAGCGGTGATCAGGCCATCCGGGCTTCCTTGGATGCCAGCAGTAGTGGGAGGCATTGATTATGGATTTCGGAGATGGCGGGCCGACATGGCCGCAGGGGATACAGGTAGATCAGCCGAGTGGTACTCTGAGTGTTTTTAGGACGCTGACACCAGATCAGGTTATCTGGAGGCCGTATCGGGCATTTCCGACATGGGCTGGTCAGGATGCCCACTTAGTAGCACTGAGACGGAGCCGGGTGGTCAGGGGTCATAGGCCGGATATGTGGGAGCGAGTCCCATTCATGCGGATACTGAGACAGTTCGGCCTAGTACAGACAGTGCCGACCACCTACACGCCATATAGGCGGGATAGCAGAGAGACGGATTTGCCGATTTTGATCCCGGCAGACCCACTGAGAGAGGCCCCACCCTCCACAGACAGTGATGATGACGCGGGGGTGGATGAGGGCTACGCAGCATGGTACGACACAGAGCTTCCACGACATCTCCCGCCCTCTATAGATGCTGATGAGGAGGACATAGCTGCTACGCTGGACAGATTAGAGGGAGAGCATGCCACCCTCACACAAACACATCAGGTAGCTCTGGAGGAGATCAGGGCTTTGACGGAGGAGAGGGATGCCCTGATTGTGGAGAGAGACACCGCTCGCCAGGAACGAGATATAGCGATCCAGCAGAGGGATCGCTACCTTCGGCATAGGGAGGCCCTCAGGGAAAAATATGGAGAGACCGGTGCCACATCAGAGTCTGGTACGCAGGGCACGACCCTAGGAGGGGCACCACCAGCAGCGCCAGCAGCCCCAGCAGCACCAGCAGCATCGTTACGAGCACCGGGTACTGTGAGCCTGAGCACATACCAGTCTCTCCTCGCTGAGGTGAGATACTATGAGGATGCCCTAGCGCAGCATGCCCCAGATGTGCCTCAATACGGGGCGAGGAGGAGAGCAGGCGACGGCTACGGCGAGCGGAGCCTCAGGCGGAGGGAACACTGGGAGAGATCGAGGTGGGCCGAGACCTCCAGCAGCAGGTGCATCGAGCTCGATAGGCGGCGGTCAGGAGAGACAGCCAGGTGCAGAGGAGGGTGGAGGAGATAGTGTCCTCCACGCTTCAGATTTTACTATATAGAGATTTGATAGATTTTGTATCTGTATAGTGATGTAGCCTCGATTGGAAGGCATTGTTTAGATGGCTTGATTGAAAGCCACCCATTTTTGTACAGACACATATGTATATATAGATTCATTATTTGTCATATAATTGTACTCATGCTTTTAATTTTGGATATACATGGATAGATGGATATAGATATAGACTGATAGAGGATAAAATAGATGTGATTGGATAGGTATAGACTGATAGATGATAGAAATAGATGTGATTAGATTGATTGATATGTGGATAAAATAGATGTGATTGGATAGATATAGACTCATAGATGATAGAAATATATGTGATGTGGATATAACTTTGATAGATGGATGTGATGTAACTTGGATGTACATGTGTTTGATGTTTGGATTAGATATGGATAGATATAATGTACCTTGGATGTACATTTTGGTGGATAGATTGATGGATGTGATTGATGTATAGATTAGATATAATGTACCTTAGATGTACATATTTTAAATATTTTGATGGATAGATAGATAGATGTGTTTGATGTATAGATAGATGTAATTTTAATGAGAAATGAATAAAGATAGATGTTTTGATAGATAAGAGGAATTTTGATAGAAGATAAATTGTGATTGAATTAACATGTGAAATGTCAATTTAACAGGATGCAAGAGCCAAAGATGTAAATGGAAACAACCGTGACTTAGAAGAGAAGACACTCGGAAAAGAAGGGAAATGATAAGTCGGACTTCCAACCGACCATAGATAAAATCCAGATAAGAAACCGAAAGACCAAGCATACAAGGCCCTATATAAGATTAAAATAAACCTGACACTAACTAGTCGCAAACCAGATCTAGGATAGAAATGGAAAGAAAAGTAAGTATCTTGTCGGAATTTACAAGGGACAGGATACATGTCCATGATAGGAAAATAGGATTCTCCATATGATCGACAAAAGGTCTTAAATCTCAGCTTCATGACTTTGACAGAAAAGCAAACTGATCAATGCGGGAAGTTTGCTTGATATGGAAAGACTGATCGATGCGGGAAGTCTTTCAGTGATGCTAAAAAGTGTATAAACTGACTGGAAGGCTGATTGATTACAAGAAGCCTTGAATATTTCTTTGAGAAACAGTCCGTCCTTCAAGGGAGCGGTCTGTATTTTGAATTTTAATGATAGCCATCCTTCGAGGGTATGGTCTATTTTCTTTTTGATTCACTTGATAATGTATGGATAGCTGTCCTTCAAGGGATCAGTCTATCTTTTGGATAGCATCTTTTTTTTTTTTTTTTTTTGAAACTCTTTGGAAGAAGCTGAGTTTAGACCTAGATAGATCAGATGGAGGGGAAGAGAACATAGAAGAACATGTACTCATGCCCTGAGTAGATCCAATTAAGATAAGTACTTGGGACAGATGAAGTGGTGATTAAGGTATTCCTACCATGAGGAGGAACATATCCAAAAGAAACGTGCAATGAGTAGAGCCGCGATACTCATATTTAAGGTAAACGAGGCAATAGGCGGAGAACCACACGATTTCAAATCACCACAAAAGTAGATGACTGGTTATTAGGACGGATGGAAGATCTGAGTTGCGACTAGATTTGTGTAAGATAGATTTTAACAATAGAAGGGCCGTAGATGCAAGGCATTGAGAGGTTCCGCCTCAGGTACACCATCCATGGAAGATAAACGATAAGCCCCAGACCCATATTTATGAGTGATAATGTAGGGGCCCATCCAGTTGGGAGCAAACTTACCACGTTGACTTCTTTCGAGTGTAGTGACATTTTGATTTTCCTTAAGAACAAGGTCACCAATTTTGAAGTCACGGTGCTGCAAGTGCTTGTTATAAGCACGTTTGACACGCTCAAGATAGACTTGATGATGCTCAAGAGCGTTGAGATGCCGCTCATCTAATAATTCAAGTTGTGCTAGACGATTTTGACGATAATCCTCATCGGAGACAAATTCTCTGAGAGAAACACGGAGAGATGGGATTTGGACTTCCAAAGGAAGGACAGCCTCAGACCCATAGACGAGAGAGAAGGGAGTAGCACCAGTAGGAGTACGAATGCTAGTCCGATAAGCCCAGAGAGCAAAAGGGATATGTAAATGCCAATCCCTGTCGGCTTGACTAGTTACCTTTGCGAGGATAGTACGCAAAGTTTTATTGGACGCTTCAGCCTGACCATTAGCTTGAGGATAGTATGGAGAAGAAAAACTGAGTTTGATATTGAAAGCGTTGCAGAGATTCTACAAATCAGCGTTCTTGAAAGACTTACCATTATCTGTGATTAGCTTATGTGGAATGCCAAAGCGACAAATGATGTGTTGATAGACGAAATCAACTATGGGTTTAGCCTTTGTTGAAGAAAGAGGGATAGCTTCTACCCACTTAGTAAAGTACTCAGTGGCAGTAATGATAGAATGATGACACTGTGAAGAATGGGGATTGATGAGACCAATAAGATCAAGACCCCACTGCGAAAAAGGCCACAAATCCGCCACAGGTTGCAAAGCCTGACTAGGGATGTGCGTGAGATTGGAATGTTACTGACACTTGACGCACTTCTTAGTGTATTCACAACAATCTCGATTAAGAGAAGGCCAATAATACCCCAAACGTAAAATGCGCTTAGCTACAGCTAAACCACTAAAATGTCCACCACAGATACCGTCATGGACCTCCTGGATGGCTTTAGATGATTCATGGGTTTTGAGGCATCGAAGCAAAATACCATCAAATCCGCGTTTGTAAAGAATCCCGCCTAGGATAGTATAGCGATTGGTGCGTTGGACAAAAGACCTTCTACCATTGGAAGTCAGATCTGGAGGAAGGATCGAATGAGATAGATAATCAACTATCTGTTGATACCACTCATCCTGAGTATGAGTTGTGACAACATTGATCGAAGTTAGTGGCTCAAGATGAGATGGTTGATCCAATCGTTGCACAGCCACATAAAGACGTGAGTCTTCGGTAAAAGGCGGGATAAGTGAGGCTAATGAGGCCATTGTATCTACGAATCGATTTGCAGTGCGAGGAATGGCTTGGATAGTGAACTTATCGAAAGATTGGAGTTGGGCAAGAACGATGTCACGATATTTTTGAAGGATATCATTCTTGCATTGATAGACACCCGTGACCTGATTAACGATGAGTTCAGAATCACTGAAGATGTCAATATGACGAGCGCCGAGATTAATGGCATTTTGAAGACCTAAGACAAGAGCTTTATATTCAGCCATATTATTGGTGCACTCAAAGTTTAATTTGTGTGCAACTGGGATAGGCGTACCCCAAGGAGGAATCATCACGAAACCCGCACCTCCCCCTTGCTGGCATTTGGATCCATCAAAGAAGAGCTTTACTTTAAATGGAGATAAACCAAAATCAATTTGTTGGATATATTCATCGGGGAATTGAGAAAGGGGGTCTTGAGTGTCCAGAAGAGGAGCATCAGCTAATTGATCTGCAATAACCTGACCCTTGATATCCTTTTGCGGGATAAACTCGAGGTCAAATTCTATCATGAGCATAAGCCAACGAGTGATACGATCATTGTGATAAGGCTTTGCATGAATTGTCTTGAGAGGATTGACACTTGTGACAATGTAAGTTTTTTGATTAAGGAGATAATGACGAAGCTTAGAAGTTGTAAAGAAGAGAGCGCAACATAGTTTTTCAGCTTCGGAGTAACGTGTCTCATACTCATGGAGGGTGCGACGGATGTAATAGACAGCTTGTTCTTTACCACAAGTGTCCCGATGCGAGATCATGGCTCCCAGAGCATGGTCAGTCACAGAGATATAAAGATAGAAAGGCTCCCCCTCGCGTGGAGGTGTAAGCACGGGTGGAGAAAGAAGATAAGCTTTTAGATCATAAAAGGCATTTTGGCAATGCTCATCCCATTCAAAATGAACATTCTTACGGAGGAGATGGTGAAAAGGTTGACAACGGTCCGACAATTGGGAGATAAAACGACGCACTGATTGAAGACGTCCTTGGAGACTGCGGAGTTACTTCAAGTTAGAAGGGGGAGGCATCTCAAGGATGGCTTTTATTTTTGTGGGGTCCACTTCAATACCCCTGATGGAAATGATAAAACCTAAAAGTTTACCAGTGAGAACGCCAAACACGCACTTAGCTGGATTTAGACGAAGACAAAAGCAGATAAGCCTCTCAAAGAGAGGTGCAAGGATGAAAAGATGATCCTGACGACATTTGGACTTCCCGAGGAGATCGTCAACATAATCTTCCACAGTTTTGTGCAAGAGATCATGGAAGATGTAGGTCATTGCTCGTTGATAGGTTGCTCCTGCATTCTTAAGACCAAAAGGCATGACACGATAGCAAAAGGTCCCCCAAGGAGTTATGAAGGAAGTCTTATGTTGGTCTTCTGGTGCGATGAGGATTTGATTATACCCAGAGAAACCATCCATAAGAGAAAGCATCTCATGACCCACAGTTAAATCTACGAGTTGGTCGATATTAGGTAGAGGAAAATCATCTTTTGGACAGGCAAGATTAAGATCCCAGAAGTCGGTACAAATTCAAATTTCCCCAGTAGCCTTAGTTACTGGTACTACATTGGAAACCCATTGTGGATAATCGATGGGTTGGATGAAGTTAGCCGAGAGCAAGCACTGTAATTCTTCTTTAACAAGAAGGGCTACTCTAGGGTGCATTTTACGTAATTTTTGCTTAACTGGTTTAATACTGGGAAGGGTAACGATATTGTGGACCACAATATCGGGATCGAGTCCTGGCATATCTTCGTATGACCAAGCAAAGGCTTGACAATGTTTGGAAAGAAAAGTGGTAAAATCCCCTAACTCCTGTGGATTAAGGGATTGGCCGACCTTAATGATACGAGGGTCTTCAGAAGTCCCTATATTAAGGTCGATAGTGGCCTCGTTGAGAAGGGTAAACGTGTCAGAAGGAATAGTTTTGGGGAGATATGAATCCTCTGCCCCCAGATAGGTGAGGATAGAATCATCATCCACACAGTGGATAGTGTTGATAGTGGGAGAATCATCTCCAACTATTTCAGGGAAGATTAATGGTATAGAAGCAGACCGATTGTTAGTCTCATAGACTAACGGCCCTAAGGAAATGGTATTGATAAAAAAAAAAGTTAGGTGGGATGGAAATGTCATCGTCCACATCAAGTGATGCTTCTGATTTAGTGGGGGAAGATGGTTCTTCCGTAGGAAGAGGCTCGTCAAGAATAGTGACGGTGGCTTTTGAAAGGGGTTTAAACCCTAAACCAAATTTCTGATGTGGCATGAGAGTAGGAATGGACTTGAGGTCATGTATACCTTGTTCATATTTTCCCAGGCCAAAACCTTTCCACGCGCATCGATATAGATAAGTTTTTGCAAACGTGGGATTCTGTAGATAATCAAACCCTGTTGAGTAAGGTTTGGTCCTAGGAGGAGAATCTGGGTGATAGTGAGGCGTATCGAGACCACCGTAGATGAAATTAGTTTGTTGATTAGGCAGACCAATGGTGACGATGCGACCGAGACCTGGTTGATATTCAGGTTGTTTGTCTAGTCTACCATACTCATTAGGTTTGAGATGGGCATCGAAAGAAAAGAGAGGAAGCTCTCCTAGTGAGAAACGCTGCAATGTCTCTTCTAGATTTTGTAAATCCGGTAGTTTGGTTGTAGGTATGGAAGAAGATGAGGCCCCGTCAGGAGAACATGCATTTTCTTTTAAAGGGGCAGATCTTGTGGTCATGTCGCATTGTGCGGAAGGAAAAGGATCTCCTGGATGAGTATATATTTTGCCCTCATATTGATATTTTAAGCATCGATGGAGGGTGGATGGGACATAATGCATTGCGCAAATCCAGGAGCGTCCGAGGATCATATTAAAGTGGAATTTTCCTTTGACAATGTAGAAGAGTTCATGAAGTAGCTTCTTACCTACTCGAATGGGTAAGACCACAGTTCCTAGAGTGACTGCTAGCTGATCGTTAAATGATCGAAGGGCGAAAGGCGGGGGTGACACTACATTCTTTGGTAACTTAAGTTGCTCAAACGTGTGCGAGGAGATGACGTTGAGTGCAGCTCCACCATCGATCATAACACGTTTTAAGGTAGTGTTATTGATTTGGACTGTGATAAAGAGGGGAGCCTCCAAATCCTCGGAAGAAAGAGAAGGAATTTCTGAATCTTCAAAAGAAATGGTGGTTGATAGTCTATTCAATCCAACAACCAACTCGTAGGGCTGGGGCTCATCTAAATTCACTACGATGCGATGCAGATTATCGATTAGAGCCTGGCGATGTTGTGGAGAGGATTGGATGAGGTCAAAAAGAGACATTTTGACCGGAGCCTGGGTGAGTTGTTTCATAACACTCTCCTCAACAGACACAGGAACTTGAGCCCGAGGTGCAGCACGAATAGAGACCCTGGGTCGTGGGGCTGATGAGGAAGGAGAAACGCCTTCAAGGGCTGTAGAAATGACAACCCATGGTCGAGATGCTGAAGATGAAGATGGGTTATCATAGTGTTGGGTTCTAGTGGTGATATGGATTGTGTCAATTTGGGAAGGTGGAAGATCAAGTGGAGTGGGACCACCAGAGGTCTGAGTGGATTGTTGGGGCTCAGATGTGGCTAAGGTGACAGAAGGTACTTGTTCCTCCTCCTCCAGCAAAAGGTCACTTTTTTCCAGAAGGTTCTTGATAACGGCTTGAAGAGCTTTACATCCCTCAGTATCATGACCCGGAGTACGGTGGTAAGCACAAATCAAATCAGAGTTAAACCAGGTAGGTTTCACTCCTTTAGGATTATAAGGTTTAATCGGAGGAAGGGTTATGGATGAAGACTGGATAAGTTGATGAAGGATTTCGGTGTAGAATCCGGTAGACGAAGATGAGGATAGAGATGATGAAGGTGGTTCTTTTACATTAACTGACTGCCGAGGTAAAAGATCTTACATGTTAGGTTTAACAGTCTTTTTAGGGATGCTCTTATTTGTTTGGACATTTGGAGGAGCAGTCTTGGGCACTTGAGATGGGAGTAAGTGAGACATGATTGACTTTGGTGGAGGAGGAGCCCCTAAGATAGATTTTGAAGATGATGGAGGTGTGACAAATCTTGCGGTCTTTAGAGACAAAGGGGGTTGCTTGGTCGAATTTACTGATGATTTAGATAATGTTGATTTAGAAGAGGAAGAAGCTCCCAAAGTAGGTGTGATCGGAGGGACATAGGGTGCCTTGGTTTTTGGTAATGAAGATGACGATCCTGATAGAAGAGGTGACGTCTTTTTAGTAGGTAAGTCTATTTTTCAGGAGTATTGGTGAAGAATGTGTTGTAGAAGAAGACGATGGCTTTGATAAGTGTGTAGAAGAAAACGCCTTCTTAGCGGGAAAATCCAATCATTTATGAGGCGTAGAGAGAGATTTTTATGGAAGAGCACCAAGAGTCTTGATGGTCTGAAATATGGGCTTTCCTTTTTCAGGGATGGTGACGACTTCAACGACATAAGGTGATTGTAACCTTTTCGGAGGAAGCAGGTGGGGAGGTACTGATGGTGTAACGTTAGATTTTGGTTGTCTCGGTTTAGGTTCTGGAACCAAGTGTATAGGTGTTGGTGCTACTTATTTTGATTTTTCTTTAATAGGCGAAGTAACATTGGTGATGGAAGAAGGGGGTGATGAAGAAGCAGTTCCTTGCGAAGGGACTACTTCTGATGCCGTAATCATGGGTGAAACTACTGTATGAAAAGAGATAGGAAGGGTCAAAATCGAAGACGCTTCCGTCGAAGTCGGCACAATTATAGGTACGTTTACCAAGGACATAGTTGCAGCGGGAATGGGAGCAACAGAAGTGGATGTGCCTGTAGTGGAAACTCGAAGGGATGTAATTGCCTCGAGTATTGAAAGAATGTCTGAAGATGAGACAGATGAGGATGACACTGTCTCGGGTATGGATGGTAGGTCAGACAAAGGAGCGGAGAAAGAAGACTCCGTGCTTAGTAATGTAGGAATATTCAAAGACGGGCCATCTGAAGATAATGGAACTCCAGTGATAGATGAAGTGGAAGGAGGTTCTGATTCGATTGATGTGTTTGCAGATGGCTTGGTTTCGGAAGAAGATTCTTCGGTAGAGATGAAGTTGATGGTATGAGTGTTTGGTTTTTGAGACTCTGAAGCATTATGGTTTGGGGCATGATTGGGAAAAGGTTGTTTAAAAACATCGAGCGCCTGATTTGGGGGAGCATTTGGGTTATCCAGAATGAGCTCGCCTTTATCAATGAATTTTTGGACAAGATTTTTGAAAGTCTGACATCGTTCAATTTCATGACCTTTGGTTCTATGATAATGACAGAAATCATTTTCCCTATACCAGAATGGGCGTTCTCGGCTTTCATCAACATCCCTAATGGGGGGAAGTTCGATCATGCGAACTTCCAACATTTTTTCTAAGATAGAGGCATATGATTCCCTGAATGGAGAAAAGGATCGAGATGATGAAGCCCCTTTTCGAGCAGATGAGGTGTCTCTTCGTGGTGTTTGATTAGAAGTATTATCGGCTCGTGATGCTTTTAATACGATAGCGTTGGTGGATCCTTGATTCTTATCTTTAGAAGGAGAAGAATTTGGTTTGGTAAACTGAGAAAAATCTGGTTTAGACTTAGAGCGAATTTTTAGCTTCCCTTGCTCAATGGCGCGAGATTCAAGTTTGCGTGCCATCGTGAAGGCTTCTTCAAAGGTATGAAAAGTTTGGATCCTTAAAGTGGAAGAAATGTGACTAGCACAAGATCGAGTAAACAACTCGATCTGTTGGGATTGAGGAAGGGAGAAAGACAATTGGTTGATTATCCCTCTCCAACGAGCGACAAAGTCTGCAATAGACTCATCATCGAATTGGTGAATGTTATAAAGATTTGTGATCGAGATCTTATGCGCGATATTTATTGAAAAGTTTTCAACAAACATCTGGGCCAATTGAGAGAAGGAAAACAAGGAATGTTGAGGAATGTTATTGTACCAGTCTAAAGCAGGACCTGCTAGAGACATAGGAAAGGTACGGAGCATAAGCTCCTGATCCTGGACTATGAGGTAGCAAGCATGTTTGAATGCTCGCAAATGTTGCTGAGGGTCTTCCCGATTATGAAATTTTGAAAATTTAGGAAGTTCCCATTGGGGAGGATAAGGCTTAAAAGCCACTGAAGGGTGAATGGGTTCATTACACACTTCTTCAAAGGAGTATGAAGGACAAGCCCCTTTTGTGGAGGCTTCCAAGTCTGCACGATTTTCTTGAAGAGAATTTGAACCACGTCTGATTGAGGAGGAGGTACATTGGTATGTCCTACATAAGAAGCAAGTGGTGGATGTTGTTGAGGTGTCAATGGGGGATTCATCTGTTGATGGATAGGATGATAAGAGGAATAACCAGGTGTTCTGGGTGACACCGGGTGGGGTATTTGCTGTGAGGTGGCTTGCGTATAGGCAGGCTATGAGATAATAAGTGATTGAGAAAATGAAGGTTGGATGATGGGTGGAGCCTGTGATTGGTGGACTCCTATGTTTGTTGATTGGATCGGGACAGATTGAGGAACATGGGTGTTGGTTGGATTGGACATGTTGGGGAACAAGACCTGAAAGGGGCCTTCTACTGCCGGATTAGGTATTAAGGGTGCTGATGTTAAAGGATGGGCGAAGGTCACAGTTGCTAGAATATTGGAAGAAAGACCCCCTAGAGGACGAGAAGTAGGAGCCAACTGACTATTCAGAGGGGGTTGGCTCATGAAGAGGTATTGACCTTGGGACACGATGGAGGGCATAGATGAATTAACAGCAATATGCGGGTGTGCAGACGCATTCATTATAGCCAGGGCAGAAGACTTCTCAGAAGTAGGTTGTGGAATACTTGAGGTAACTGCGGTGTTAGGAATAGGTAAGACTATTTGAGAACTAGTCGATATGGTAGGTGGAAGAGAAAAGGGAGGCATAGGGGCCTCGCTCTTCTCCGTGACTCGAGGCAAGAGCGACGATGCAAACTGCTCTACAAAGGCTTGGGATGATCCACGAGGGTAATCGTACACTTGTTGGATTGGTGGTCCTTGATCAGATATTTGAATAGATTTGTGTACTAGGTAGTCCATGAGGGCTATCGGATTGTGGTCGAGGAATGCCTGGAATTCAGGATCCCCGCGGGGAACATACTCCAAGCCAGATCATATTTCCGAAGGACTAGGGGAAGCTGGACGTGATGGGATTGCCTTGGCTTGATAGAAAGGATTATATGACCAGGATGGGGAACTAACTAACAGCGGTCCCGAGGAAGATTGGGGGGGGTGCCGAAACCTCCACACTAGTGGTGATCTCAGAGGAAGAAGGAACCAGTTGAGCCATTCTTCTAGATTGTGACCGAGTGATAACCGTCATAAACACGCAGAAAAGAAGATTGACCTAACTAATGCACAGACAATTCAAGCAGTGCAAGTGATTATCTCCTTTAAATTTTGATGCTTTTAAGAAAAGAAAATGTTAGGGAAGGCTTTTTAGAACAAGAACTACTCAGATAGCCAAACTAAGGATGGTTTGGGTAATGTTTGGTGAGGAGTCCCGAAGGCACTTCAGTAAAAGACCGGTATGTGGCTTGATATAGGGGCCTACCCCCGCACTTCACACACCACTGCGATAAGGGAGTCGGGTGCTTTGCCAATATATACCAAAATCTTCCATGAATTTATAGCGCAGCCTGAGTACCGCGTAGGCTCTTCCTCTTGGATATCACTTCCAAGTAGGCGAGGCCAGGGAAGGAGTTTTGTTTAAATGCTTTATACCTAGTGATTTTGGCTTTGTGTGCAAGGGTGAAAAATAAAAATCAAATAGTGTCACTACCGATTTTGATCAATTTTCCAGCCTAATTAAAACTAGATGAAAAGCATGCAGCAATGACAAAGAAAACGTTCTTTTTAAGCACTTAAAAAACGAAGTGTTTGATTTCGGTGAAGACAAGTCAAACAGATTCTTTCCCAAATGCGATTAAGTTCTTTTTAAGCACCAAAAAAATTGAAGTGTTTGGATGTGATAGGCAACCAACAAAGAAATCCTAAAAAGGAGAAAACACCGAAAAAGAGGAATACCTGTGGATTTAGCTCTCCAAGGTGTGTGGACTTCAGAAAGCACGTTTTTGAGCTCTTCCCCTCGAACAATCCCATGAACAAGCAAAGTGCTCCGCAAGAAGAGGTTAAGAAAATAACAAACAAAATCCAGAAAGATATATCCAGATAATGGTGAAACAGAAATCTCTATTTTTAAGGAACTAGAAAAATTTCGAAGATAACGATTTCACCTAAAAAGAGCAAGATTGAAATGATGAAAAGAAATGCTCAAATAGGACTGATAGAAATCAGTGAAGAAAAGGAACAAAGTTCGAAACTAGAAAAGAAATGAACTTACCAATAAGGGACTTTGGTTGGGTCCCACCGGGCGTGCCAGAATGTAGATCAAGAATTTCGCGCTTGTTACCTGTCCAAGTTAATGCACCAAACTAAACACAAAAACCCTGAAAAACTCCAATGAAATTGATACCTGATGAAGATGTAGATGGATGAGGAAGCCGATGTAGACAAGACGGGCGCACACGAGCGATTCGCACAATAGATCTGAGTAACCTGCAAAACACCGATGCTTGACAGAAAAAGATCACGTTAAAAGATACTTAGGTGGACTGCCCGGGAGGCGGGTCCGGGAAGCGATAAGCTTCCTCGGCAGATGTCAGTCCACGTTTTCAATTAAGAAAAGAAGCATACATGATAAAAGATGTAAGTTAAAAGCTAGATTTTCTGATTGCAGTAATAGGACAGAATCGAAACAGCAGACAGAAAGTATAGAAAACAGGGAACTGTGAAATAATGCCAGATTTGTGTTACCTGTGTCCTTTTACCTATCTGTAGGGAAATCGGCGTCGACTGGGTAGAATCAGCGTCGATTGAGACGGATCGACGTTGACTGGGTAAGATCGGCGTCGACTAGGTAAGATCGGCGTCGACTGGAGACAGATCGATCAATCAGGGAATGTGCGATAAGATTCAGGAATTGGAAGGTGAATGTGGTCTGCTGGATGTGATGAAGTTGGCGAGACACTGGAACAGAGTCACCAGATGATAGATGGTTGTGTGATGCTAGTGTGATATGGGCAGAGTAACGGCGCTCCTCTCAGGGATTGATTCAGGCAGGATCTGCCCTAATTTGATACGATTGATGCTAAAAGATCTCTCTTTCTCACAACCTGTATCTCTCTCGCTCTCTGATCGTGCGTAAGTGCTTCCTTTTTTCACCTGTTCGCTCTTTCGCTCGTTCGTGATCTCTTTTTCGGTCCCTAGAACTGATTTCTGGACTCGCTTTTATAATCGGCGCCGCTCCTAGAAAATCGGCGCCGACCATATGGGTCGGCGCCGATCGCGGAATAGACTTCCGAGATGGCCAAAATGAGCGGTTTCAAGAAAGATAAGATTTATCCCGAATACGGGAAATATCCCGCTTAGGGAAGAGGAAAAATAGATGTGGTACATAGATAGAATAAATTTGGGGTAGATAAGTGATTAAGATGCATGGGAAGAAGTGTAATCAAATATTTAATATTTAATCACTCATGGGTAAGATGTGATGGGGTGAATTAAATTTGGAATAAGTGATTAAATCACAAATTGGATAATATCCCAAGGGGATAGTTGGTGACGTAAAACGTGCCCCAGGTTACCTAAGCAAGTAAATGGATGAGAGGGACACTAAATTGAGTAACCAATTTTAAGTGTCTACAATGAGAGCCTGATGCTCCTCATCCATGGCTTGCTCCCACTTCTTCCTGGCATCTACCTGCATTGCTTCATCAAAGCTCCTTGGTTCTCCACTATCAGTGAGTAATAAATAATAAAGAGAAGGAGAAACACATTCAGGTTCTCTTCTTACCCTAGAAGACCTCCTCAATATAGGAGTTTTGGGGTTCCTATTGAAAGGGTTCCTGAACTGATTCATGTGTCACTTTCCCATCCGGAAGATCCTCTACCGCTGCATATTCTTTCTTGGATTCTTCCCTGTTTTCCTGCAACTGTTGCTTATACATGCCTTTCTCATTAAAGACCACATCCCTAGATCGAATGATTTTCTTTTCCTTAATAATCCAACATTTATATCCAAAGTCATCACCACCATAACCACTGAAAGTACATTTTTCTGATTTAGCCTCTAGCTTAAACCTATCATCCTTGTCTATGTGAACAAACACCTCACATCCAAAGACTCTAAGAAATGAATAATCAACTTTCTTACCATACAAAGCCTCTTCAGGTATGCCTCCATCCAAGGCACTTGAGGGTCCTCTATTTATCAAGTACACAGCTGTGCTCACCGCTTCTGCCCAAAAAGAAAGAGGCAGTCCTGCATGTAACCTCATGCTCCTAGCACATTCCATTATTGTTCTGTTAATCCTTTTTGATACCCCATTTTTCTGCTGGAGTTCCTAGAACTCATCTTTTGCCTACTGATTCCATTCTTAGAACAGTAATCATCAAAGTCATTGCTACAATACTCCCCTCCATTATCTGACCTCAGACATTTTAACTTAAGACCTATTTCATTCTCTACCAAGGCTTTCCATTTTGCAAAAGTGTCAAATACATCAAATTTGTTTTCTAATACAATAAACCCAAAATTTCCTTGTTACATCATCAATAAAAGTAACATAATAACTTGAACCACCAAGAGATGGTACCTGAGCTGGCCCCCACACATCAGAATGCACCAGCTCTAACTTACTCTCTTTCTTTGTAGGTCCAACCTTGAGAAACCTTACTCGCTTCTGTTTCCCACATATGCAGTCCTCACAGAACTCCAAACTTGTTTCTCTATATCCGGGTAAATCCTTCTTTATGATCTCCATGCCCTTATGGCTCATAATGACCGAGCCTATAGTGCCACAATGTTGTATCTACTTCTGAAGCCACAAGATTACAAACATTAGTGCTATAAGTGGTTAAATACAAGGTTCCAACCTTCTTACCTCTTGCTACCACAAGAGCACCCTTGGTAACCTTCCCAGAGTCTGTTGTAAATATCACAGCACAACCATCACTTCTCAACTACCCTGCCGATATCAAATTTTGTCTTAATGTAGGCACATGTCTGACATCCTTCAATAGCCAAGTATTCCCATTCTACATCTTAACCTGAATAGAACCTTTTCCAACTATGCTGTAAGGCTCATCATCACCAAAAAAAACATGCCAAAAATCTCCTTGAACATAATCAACAAAATAATGCCTATGTGGAGAAGCATGGAAAGGATCCCCTGAATCTAAAACCCAAGATTTAGTAATATTTTGCAAAGAAAGAATCAAAGCATCCTGACATACATTACCCGTTTCCACATTTTCCTCCTTGTTTTCTTCCTATTGTTTTTTCTTATCCCGAAGCTCCCAACAGTCCTTTGCATGCCTAGGATTTCCACAATTCCAACATACAATCTTTTTCTTGGATTTTGACCTTGCTCGATCTTTCGATTTTCCACGGTTTTCTCTATTCTTCTGTCTCCCTCTAGTTTCCACTGTCAAAGCATTGCCTGAAGTAGAAGATTCCCTAGATCTTTTTCTTCACATTTCCTCACTTAGAATCACCCCTACAACATCCTCAAACTTCAACTTCGAGTTAGCTGGAACCAAGTTACTTACCGCCATTACCATGACTATTCTAACTCTCAGGTAAAGAGCACATAATTAATAAAGCCCTAACTTCTTCATCAAATTCTATTGTAACCGAAGCTAGCATATTCACAACCGTATTGAAATCATTTAAATGATCTGCTACTGAACTATTCTCATACATCTTCATATTAAACAAATTTTTCATTAAAAATAACTTATGAGAGGCAGAGGGTATTTCATACAACTTCCCTAATGCATCCATTAGATCTTTTGTAGTCTTTTCCTTTAAAACATTAAATAATACCAAAGATGTAAGACACATCCGGATCATTCCAAGTGCCTTCCGATCCAACAAATTCCATTCCACATCTGTCATACTCGAGGGTTTGTTCAACTTCTCAGACAACAACATATAAAGATCCTTTTGATAAAGGTAATCTTCCATATACATATTCCAAAGACTGAAATTCTTCCCGTTGAATTTATCAACCCTAGATCTTCCATCATCTACCATAGCTCCCACTCAAGCTAAAAAAACTTTCCCTGCGATTCAACACTTCAGCAAACCAAACCAGGCTCTGATACCAATTGTTAGGAAATAAGGGATAAAATATGCGGAGTAATCCCTCACAGAATCGCAACAGTAGAAACTAATATGCAGAAATTATTACAGATCTCAAATAAAATTGCAGAATAAATAACACAACACAAAGAGACAGTATTTATTGTGGTTCACCCAATTTGGGCTACGTCCACCAAAAATCACTTGCTCAGATTTTATTACAAGCCACCGCTCTCTTAATACAATACCCAGATCCATTTGGAGCTATGCTCAACAAACTCTACAGAATTCACAGCCTAATTCAAAGCACATTTGTAATGTTCTTCATACCTCTATCATATGAATAAAACCATATAAATAGACAACTGCTTAAGTAGTTTTACAAAATGGTGGGTATCAAACCCATGGGCAAAACCCGTCCCATAAACCTATGGGTAAAAAAATCACCCATATGAGAAGAGCATGTTTCCCGATATGTCGGGTGCATTTTTTTCGAGGCCAAAAAAAAAATTTACACCTAATTTTTTTTTTTCCGGGAGCTGTGCTTGCGAACCCCTGCTATCGGGAGCTGCGGCCCTTGGACCCCTGCTCAGGGTCCAGCCTGGCCCCAAACCCGGGGAGGATACATGAAAAGTCTACAGTACTCTTAGTGTACAGTCTTCAACACTTTCACACAAGAAAACAGGCTCCACAACCTAACAGCAAAGATATTTATTTATACAATATTTTATTAACTGATTTCTAATAGATGGAGATGCAGCTCGCAGGTGGGAGAAAAATTAATGTTGCACCTACCTCTTCCTACCCTAGTTCTTTAGGTGGCTCATTACTTTTATTTATGATGGACATGGACTTTAGCATCATTTGATTATTATATGATTTATTATGGTTCTTTAGACGACACTTGTGGTGATTTGGGTACATAGTGTCAAGCTAGTTTTGTGGTTATTTCTTAGCTTTTACATGTTATGATTTTGGATATCAACATATTATGTTATAGTGACTTCATTTCACATGTGATGGATTCACTTATGGTTTTTCCATATACTTGGTTATCATTTGAATTGTAATGGCTAATTGGATGTCCCCGTGTGTTACTTAGATGGTTCATATATTTTAGATTAGTATGGATGTATATGATTAGCGTCAGCAATTTCATATTGACATTATTTTTGTATAGTTAGCATCATTTATCCATGTATGATTTGTTGAGATTGTTTTATTTGATATTTTATTAGGTAGATATGTTTAATTATTTGCATTTAGTGTGCAAATTATAGGTCAACATAGGAGAACGTGGGTTTCAAAGCTGCACCTCGAGTTTGCACAAGCAACCGACTGGGCCGAGTCCTAGCCATGTTTGATTTGTGTGAATCCTTATATGTTGTTTAATGTCATATTTGGGCACCATGGGTGATTTCTAATTGTTATTTTATTATTTGTAATTTATTTTAGCCTTGTATGAGCTAGTTTAGGGGCCTACAGGTCCCTACTCATGCTAATTGTGATTAATGTTAATAAAGTATGTTTTTTAAGGTCTAGGAGCACTGAAGTGTCACTCGGATGGGCCCCACTACCTCAACCCTTATTCCATTTAGCCAAATCTTGCACTGCAAGAATATGGGCCTAGTATCCACAAAGTTTTCACAATATTTTTCTAGATACCTTATTCAAAATTATGAATCCAATGTAGTGGACTCCACTTATATTTTTTTGTGGAAATATCAAATGTGAAAAAAAATGTGACAAAACCTACGATGAAAAATATTGTGAAAAATCTATAATATTATCATTGTAGCTTTTGTCAAAAATCTAATATAGTTACATATCTACAGTTGAAAAAATTGTGAATAGTTTGACAGTTTAAATAATAATATAAATTCACAATTTTAAAATTATGTCACAATCCATAATGATAAGAAATTCGCAAGTAAATCGATATAGTTTTTTTACAAAATTTCTATTTTAATAATTAATAATTTATTGTAAAATTTAATATATTTTTTATAATATAATTCTTGAAGTTTATGAAAAATCTATAGTTAATATTTAATACATTTATATTTTTAAATCTAATTTTCACTTTTATAATAATTATTTTAATTATAATATTTGAAATTAATATAATAATTTTTGTAAATAATTAATATTTATTATATTTATATTTTTAAATTTAATTTACATTTTAAAAAAAATATGTAACCATAATATTAAAAATTAAAATAATAAATTTTGTAGGTAATTACATAAATTTTTTTTAAAAATGAATTTTTTTATATTAAATTACTTATCAAATGATTTGCATAAATTATAAGAAAATTACTTATTAAAAGGAAAATTATAAATTAATAAAAATATGGAAAAAAAAAACATAAAAAATAGAGCGTGAACATATATGCATATTGAAAACATGATAATTAAACCATAACAAAATATTTTAATGTGCCAAAATATAAAATGTTTTAAATGAGCGTTCCGTATTATTTTCAAAAGAATCAATATAAAGAAATAAGTATTATTTTATTAATTACAAAAAATAATTTTAAAGAAATATCTTTTCAAAACATGTAACTAATTTTTAATAAAAATATTATTTAAAAAAAAAATATTCATAAAATTTAGTTTTAAAGAGGTACTTACTTTTAAACTGAAACGTAAAAAGATTTATTTTTTTAATGATTGCATGCATGCATTATTAGAACAATTGTTATTTTCATAAATGTCTCTTAAATTTGGCAATTTTTCATGATTCATAAACATTCATTTGCAACTGAGCTTTTTGGTTGATAGAAGTGTGTAAATTATGATATTCTTCAGTGTCTGTTCCATGTAAAATATATCATTCAATTTCTTTATTCATATTTTTAAAAAAAAATTCAAAACACTAACGGAAATATATATTTCATATATCACCAAAGGAAAGCGAAATCAGACAGGTTGTATATTTATAAATACACACTGCTAAGTGGTAAAATATTTCTATAAAATTTCGTTAATCTAACTCACCTAATACAATATGACTCTGTCTATGATCATTTTCTTAAATTTATCGAGATCTTCGTTTATGTATTTTTGTGTCAAATTATTGTTAATCAAGATATTAATGAAATTGATATCACCATGCTTTTGACTTAGCTGGAATAACTTTTGAGAAAGCTAGAATAATGAATCAAATGGATTTTATTAGCCATTCCTATTTTGAAGAAAATCATTGTCAATTTCTTCTTATAGCAAAATTGTGAGATATCCGATCCCCTATAGAAAATACACAGTAATTTTAATAAAGTTAGTAATTTCTCTTATGGGTATAATATGTTTTAGAGAAGATGGAATTAAAAAAATGGGAAAAATTGAAGAGGACATAAAGGACCTATAAAGAAAATTCTAGCATGAAATAATGGTGAATTTTACTACCCATCAAGATCTGTGTAGTGCGAGGAATAACCTTTTCTAATTTAAATTTGTTCTAAAGAAGGGTAAGTGCAACAAGTTGTGGACTAAAAAGGGGTCATAAGTGGACGATATATTTCAAAAAAGAAAAAAATTTCAACTTGTAGGTATTATTAGC
The DNA here is from genome assembly GCA_019776745.2 of Taxus chinensis. Taxonomy (NCBI): domain Eukaryota; kingdom Viridiplantae; phylum Streptophyta; class Pinopsida; order Cupressales; family Taxaceae; genus Taxus; species Taxus chinensis. The sequence goes on along the minus strand of CM034148.1, from coordinate 770,570,327 downwards.
AATACGCGCACTCAAAATTAGAAATAGTTATATTAACTTGAATTGTAGCATCTGGAATCTAGGTTCTAAACTACTATTTTTTTTAAAAAATAGACAATTTTAGCTATATTAAACACTCAAAATTCTAAGATATATTTTCTTAACAAACCTATAAGATTGTAGTTTGTTTGCCTGCGAATTGGATGACCAAATCTTGTTATTTTTTTTCCTTTGCTGAAAATTTATATGTCACTGTCTATCTTGGGATGGATTTTATTTAGCATTTTTTCGAGAAATATATATTTTTTATGATTTTTTTTCATGAAAATGGTCTGATTTTTTTTAAAAAATGAACCTCTTTCTGTTTTCCCGCCATAACTATATAAAAAAAATCGAAATCAAATAATGTATTTTAACGTGTATATAATTTCACCATGCTTGGGATGGTATAGGTTTTATTACATTCTAATAAGCAAAACAAAAGTTGCATTCTTAAAAGTAGACATGAACATTTATGGAAAAAAATGTCTTACAAACCTACTCTTAGTAAAAAAAATTATAAAATGATATTTATCTCATTCTATTGACTTTAAAATCAATATTTCTATGAAGATAACAGTTTCCTCTATGCGATGATACCATTATTGTGAGATTTTTTTCAATTTTTTGGCATGGTTCAAGTCCGTGGAATAGCAAATTTGAATTTTTTTGCCTTTCACATGCCATAATGACCTCTCATAGCTCTGGTAGGGGAAAAGTAGATATTTCCTGAGCCTTGAGGGTCGGATTTGAAGATATAGAAAGAACCATGATCACAGTTTATAAACCATGATTGCGGTCCTAAATAACATAACCGCACTCACACTTTTCAAACCACGATCATGGTTTATAAACCATGATTGTGGTTATTAAATCATATTTACACGCATCCCAACATTGGAATTACTATGTAATTTTTACTGTTTGGCCTTACTGTATGAATTACTGTGAAATTTTGTCACTTTTTGCACATTTTTCTTATCATCAAAAGTAAAACATCATGAGAGACAAGAAATGAAGTCAAAAAGGAAATCATTAAGTAAAAAAACACCGGATGAATTAGACACAAAAATATTTCAAAATGCTGAGCGAATGAGGAAACTTTGTGAATAAAAAAGAGGTTCATCTTTAAACCCTACTATTGTAAGCAATAAGGAACCAGGTAATGTTTTTCTTGTCAAAGTTGAATATGAATTAAATACTCATGATAAATATATTTTTACTGTCAATGTTGAAGATGAATTAAATACTTGTGATGTAGCTAATGTTGAAATTGAAGGAGACAATGAAAATGTGAATCAGGAATTTCTGGTTGAAACCATATACAAGCAAAATTTGACAAAAATACCTCGTACGATTTTACGTAAGAGACCTAATTATTTTATTGAAATTGAAGAGAAAATTTTGAAACCCATGTCTGACAAAGTTTGTAAATGTCAAATCAGAAGAAAAGTCACTGAAATTTGGGATAATCATTTTAAAATTTTACATGATTCCCAAAGATGTCAGTTGTTGGTTAGTTTGATGAAATTGAATAAAATGAGACCTACATTACACACCTTAGGATTGACAGTGTCTAATATACATGGTCAAACCTCTACAATTTTTGAAAAATTTCATGATGAATATCACACTATGGGCATTAAAAGACATACAAGGGATAGTAATGGTGTGCGTCGTGTATTTGCTACTAGTGTTGTAAGTGAATCAATAAAAAAGAAATGTTTGATTAGGAAAACAATTCAAATGTTGAAATTTAATTGAAAAACTTTAATGAAAGCAATTAAAAGGCGTAATATCCTTTAATGACTAAATAACATAGATTTTTGGGCATTTTCTGCTAGAGCACCGCATAATAAACAAGACATATCTGATGCTATAAGAGAATTTGTTATTCAATTTTGGCATGATAACATTATAGTTTAACCTAATACAAGAGATGTTGTCAAATGGAGAGTTGGTTCTACTAATCGTGAACCACATCAAAAGTATTTCTTAGATATGAATCAAACTCAATTTTTTTGTAAGTTTGAACAGGAGCATCTTGAAATTAAAATTAGGTAATTTTTTTTTGAAATGTTGAAACCATTCTATGTGAAAATAAACCATGCTCATACCACTTCTTGTTGTAGGCAACATGTTGAATTTTCAATGCATTATACTAAACTTTTACGTATTCGTTATAATTTTCATTCTAAAACTATGTTACAAGAATGTGGTGTTCAAGTTCCACCAATATCTTCCATTGATATCATTCCTATGATATTTTGTGAAAGTGAAGTTGGACATTATTTTTATAGTCATGATTATTTAGATGGAAATTATGGTACTTGCAGCAGATTACCTAAATTGGAAAGTTGTATCCATTAGCAAATTGGAGGTGCAATATGACATAATATAGTTGAGTTTGATAAATATAAATCAATACCATACCTATTAAAAGAGGAAAATGAGTCTAAATGGTGTGAGCTAGTTACAAAACATATGTTTGTTTTCAATTTATGAGAAAATTTAAGGATTAAATTGTTTATGAGTCTACTAGGCATACACACAGAGCTCGATAGTTGGATGAACAGTTCAAGATATGTAAGGATAGATTTCCTATTTATACTATTGTTTCAGTGATCGATTTTGCAAAGAATTACATGTTGTAACCACAAATGGAGGTTCCATCACAATATTACAACTCAATACATGTTTTCATTTTTGTGCATATAGCATGTATACATTGTCCTCACATTAGAGAGAATGATCATTTTTTTATAAGAGAGTACCAATTTTATATAAATGATGATAATACTCATTCTACAAAATTTTTACAAGGGTATTTCTAGTTATTTTATGAAAACTTGTCTGATAGGGACATCTACTTCAATCGACATTATATGGGGTCAGATAATTACACGTCCCAGTTTAAGAATGCACAAATTTTTTTGGATGAGAAGGATGCAAGTCAATATGGGTGTGCTAAATATTTGGATTTTCACTAAGGCTGGACATGGAAAAGGAGAGCATGATGGTGTAAGGGAATGTGTGAAAATATCTCTTACAAGAAAAGAGTTGAAGTACAAATATGGTGATAAATTAAAAGATGCAAAGAGTATAGTGGAATGGTGTATTGATGACATGGCCCGAGGTTCTCAAGAAAATTCCATAGTTAATAGATAAATTTGGTAGATATAGGAACAAAAAGTTGCTAACTACGAGGATTGTATGACACTCACAGGGTCCAATGATCTGCACTCATTTTGTAGATCAAATTCTACTTCATGGGCCAAATGGCCAAGAAAGTTGGCATGTTTTTGTGCATCTTATATCAAATTTTTATCTATTGAGCGTGATTCACAAAAATGGGTGAATGGATGGATTTGTAGGCCTCTAACTCTGCATCTCAAGTATTAACCTCCATAGGCATTACAATTTGTTTCTCTAGATGCAGTTGCAAAATCCAATGACTTTGATGACATTCCAATTTTGGTGCAACAAGGTAAATGGTTATGTTATGGGGGAATAAAAACACCCCCTGAATGAGGTAGTTTATGGACTGGGGAATTTGGTGTGATTTCATAACATGGAGATATCCTGAGTGTGGGACATTGCAAAACAAGATAGCTCTCCAAAGAAGGACGGTTCCTTCTCCTAACCTACCTGTGACTAATTACACTTAATGTAGGAAAACCACTAATTAATCATAATCTAATGCTTCCAAGGGGATAGGGAAAGAAGAATTGTATGAAAGAAACATATGCTAAGAGTAATGATATAGCAAGAAAGGATTGCTAGTCAGTCTTCCCAACCATGCAAAACGTAGAAAGGATGAATTATGGGGAGGTTGGACATCTGCAACAAAAAATTGAAATGTAAACATTCACCATTTCATGGTAAACACAACCAGTAAACATGTAATAAACAAGAGAGTACACATAGATCGTGCATGCACAATAAGAGGAAAGGAGAAATAATGAAAACAATGCAAGGATTGACATGGAATCAAAAACATAATTTTCATTACTCCATAAAATTTACACAGTATATTTTTATAGTAGGAAGAGGCATGAAGCCATTAAAAGAGTTTGAGGAAGGATTAAATCCCCAAGAAGAATGGGATACATGGGAGAGAAATAATATCCACAACTTTGCACATGAAATCCCCTTACATTTTATAGAGGAAGGAATGAGGAGAGAGAGAGAAGAAAAAATTAAAATGCATTCCAATCTCCTACAAAATCCATCATTGACCTTGTGGGAGAGATGGGCAAGTTTTCCAAACCCATACTCCATTATATCTTACTTGGTGGGGAAGAAAAGGAGCCCATACCTCATCATTCTGGTAGCTGAGAAATATGAAACCACTCCTAAAAAATGGTGGACTGTAATTTCAAATTTTGGAGAATGTAACTTTATTAAAATTATGAAATCTAGTCGTAGTTGTATAGAGGACGCTGAGGGATTTCCAAAAAGTCTTTTTTGTGTAAATTTGAGCTCCTAGTAAAAATTTATGGCCATACAAAGATTGGAGGGCCATACTGCAAAAAATACGAGTCATTAGCTCTGTTTCTTCGAACTCCAAAATGCATCGCAACATCCGAAATCCAAAAATTCATATTTTTAGGCATTTTGAGTTCAGGGGTTGATGTTACTATTCATTCGATTGGGTGTTTGAAAACTATGAAAATCTGAAACCCCAAAGTCCAAAATTTAGATTTTAAGTTTTGGACCTTGTGCCTTTTAGACCCATAACACTGTTCATCCTGTCAACTTGCCAAAACCTCGATGTATTAAATTTGGACTTCAGGTTTCAGACCCTTTTCTGTTTGGGCCCGTGACACAATTTATCTCGCCGACTAGTCGAAACCTCTGAAACCCCAAAGTCTAAAATTCAGACTTTGAGTTTCAAACCTTTCTCCTTTGAGGATTCTTGTTTCCTCAATCTCAAAACAATCCCCCAAAACTGAGACCTCCATAACTCCATAATGCCCTCCGTGTTGACCCCGAAACACTGAGACCTTTCAGACTTCAAAGTTTCATGCTTTCAGGCATTGGCTTATGCTTTCAGATTTTTTAAGCGAAGACCCCTAAACTACCGAATCTCTAAAGTTCAAAATTTGGACTTCGAAGTTCAGACTCCAACATCACCGATCCAAGATTTCATTAACCTCGAAAAGGGGATTTGAGCCCGAAAACACTTGAGCGTTTCGTACTTTAGGTTTTTGGGACATTTTTCTTGTTTTCTTCTTGCCTAGATGTCGAAAATGTAAAATCTAAAACTTCTTAAGTTTGAAAACTTCATACTTTGAAGTTCCCATTTTTTCAGTTAGCTCAACTTCGAGATTACTTCAATTTCTTGCCTCTAACATTATTTCCATTTCTGAGCCCATCGACTACCTGTTTGGCCAATTTCGAAATGCAAGCTCACATGAGTGAATCAATCCCTCCATTTTCTTTATGTGCAAGGTCGTGTTTGTCAATTTTGCCCAAGGGGAAAAATTGGATAAATTTTTTGTGACTTGCGGGATCACCTTCCTAATAGGTGGAAATATTAGTTGCCTTGAAGTATCCATGGGAATGGAGTCATAAATGAGATCTCAACACTAATTCCGTACTTGAAACTTGAATCTGATTACTTAAAAATTACTGACCTTGAACCTTCTCCGCCACTTGCACTCTCAATTTTTATAAGAAAATATTGATGATGAGGTTTGTGAGAGTAGAAAATTGTGAGACTGGAATGGATTGTCCCAAAAGCTGATTCTATTTCTCTGCATTTTCCTTTTAAAAACTTCAACTGTCCCTGCAAGTATGATCCTCTTCTTGTAAGAGGCCCACCATGACACCATATACTGTGTTGGAGAAACCACAAATGAAAAGCTATGTATAAAATTACAAATAATACATGCCTAAGTAGACATGCAGAGTGTGTCTTAGCACCTGTGATGCTAAAAAAGAATCCTAATCCTACCCTACACTAACTAGAAGGAGAAAAAACTTCAAAAAAATCCCACCATTGGTAGAAAAAATTAGCTTCTATTTCTTAAGACTAGAAGCCATGCAGATTATTTGATGTTAATCATGGTTGTGGTTATGAATGATAAATTTTCATAACAAAAAACTCTCACCCATATCATTGAGATATTATCTAGAAACCAAACAAACACCTGTTCAAAATGATTCACCTAGGGCTCTTGGAGATGTTGCAGTTGATGTAGTTGATCCTTGACACTATGAGACTCACGCTCATGTTCAGAAGTGAACACGACCAGTTCTAGAAACTTTGGTTTTAACTCAAATTAATCTAGATACCTGATAGGGCATGACTCGAATCTCTGAGTGTCCTTGTTTCTCTGAATTGGAATTTTAAAAAGAATATATTGAAACAAACTTTCCTGGAAAGGGTGACTATCTGTGATTGGATCCTCTTTGTCTTTCTCATTTATAGACAACTGAAGAGTCACCTTGGTGGAAGGTATGGAAGAAATGCTTTCCTCATGATCTTTTCCCTTCATGGAGATGTAGAACTCCTCCTTATGTGGCATACTCTTTGGAAGATTCAATTCCTCTAGTCTTGGCTCAAGAGGAATCTTATGAACGATAGGTTATTCTTACATGTGCTCTACTCTAGAAATGGGCTCTTTTTCTTGTAAGGAAGATGATGGAGGAGAAAATGATGTGATCTTAACAGAATCCTCTTCATTGAAATAATCCTCGAAGTATGACAAATAATCCATCTCCTCATTATCATATTGTGTCAATTCAACCTCCTACATAGTTGGAGCATGCTCCTCTTCTTTTGGATTTGGAGCTATTCCTTCCTCCCCTCCTGTTCATCTTGCAAATTTTGTATGAAAAACCTATTGTTAACATAAAGGGCCATCTTGAATACTTCATTCCAAATAGTCAAACTGTTAATCATCCTCAACCTATTCTTTCTTGGCAAGTACTACAACTGAATAAACCTTCACCACTTTCTCTTCCCAAACTTTAGCCTCCTCTGAAGGCTTGACCAGTAGAGGATTTTTTTCTATTCTTAGCTTAGCAACCCAACTCTTCAAAAATTGAATCATTTTTCCTCTGTTGGGTTCCTCCTCTTGCTACTCTTTGTGACTGGTTTTTTGAGTTTCATCCTCACTTGGATTTGGGAAAGTAAGAGGAGAATTGGGTTGAGTATCGATAGGTGTTTCTCTTGGTGGTGGAGATGGTGGGAGGGTTTTACAAATATTCTCCTATGGAGGGGAATTTTTTTGGAAGGGAAGAGGATAGAAGAATTGAGATGATATGGAAGGGCGGAAGATAGAGAAAGGAATTTCATAGTAGGTGTAGCAAATGGGAAACTTGGGAATTGAGGCTTGTGTTGAAATGATACTGATTGGGGTGAAGGAAAAGAAATATGAGAGTGTAATGCATGGGTCTCCTATAGATAAGTTTGATTTTCATAACATTCAATGTCCTTGATCCATCCCTCTAGTTGAGCTAACATCTCCACTATGAAGCATAGTTTCTCCTGTGGGCTAAGATAATATGCAAAGGGGCCTTCCCATGGACAACGAACCTCAAATCCAATCTTGAATGCCTTAATTTGGGATGTATCCCTAGACTGCACCATACTAGCCATCATCTTGAGGATCTTAATTTGTAACTCCACATTTCTGGGGGAAGAATGTCCTTCCAGATCCACATGCCCCTGCCGTTGAAAATATGGATGGTTTGGTGAATATCCAAACTGACCTGTATCTTATTCTTCTAGGCATGCATACTGAACTTGATTTCCATTACTGTATGGATTCGGAGATGGTTGGTAATACCCTGGAAATGAATTTTGTAACTCGGAAGGAGAGTTGTGTTGATATGGTTGTTTTCTTAGATGTTAATCCCATAATGAAAATGAAGCCATGAGTGCGAGAATTCATGAAATGGAAGAAAATGGAAGGGATGGAAGAGGAAAATGGATGGTGGAGAAAAGGAATGTCTGTTAATTAGAAAAATGGGTTTGTTACCTAGATGGAGTCGTCGATTTTGCTTGTGTATGTCTCAACAGATAATGATTCCACCAAGATCACAACAACTTGATGAAACAGAAAGAATACTCGTATGGAAACCTTGAAGAGCTCAAAAATAGTCATGGGGTTTGATTGGCTTGTTATAGATGGTCTCAAAAGTTCTGAAACTACATAGTCCTCAAAATCTGAAGTAGAAGAAACTCTAAAATCAAAATTCTCTGAAATCTCAAAAAGCCAGCAACCTCTAAAAGTTTTGAAACCCTAAAATGTAATAGGTCCGAAACCCTGAAACCCAAAATTTGGAAAGTGTTGACCGAAATAAGCTCACACTGACACCATTTTCCCCCTTTTGTGCTTCAATCTGAAATTTTACATATTTTAAGAACTTAAGGCCCCGTGAAAGCATTTCCATCATATAGGAAATTTCTTCCACTTTCCATAGATATAAACAAGTCCTTCTAACTCCTCTTATTTCACAAGTTACAGGCCAGTGGGCCTTAGAGGGATTTTTTGCCAAAAATGGGCCGGCGGGCCTAGGGAAGAATTTTTCCAATGGAAATTGTGGAATGACGAGAGACATTTTGACATTTTCCCTTTTCATAAACAAGCACAAGTATAATTGCGGGCCCATGAGCCCAAGAAGGATAACATTTTGAAAAGTGGAAAATGTGGGTCGATGGGCTTGGAAATGTCTTTTTGTCCCAAAATGGGAAAATGTGGGCCGGGGGGTCTGAGGATGAATCTTTGTGAAATCATGTCTACAGGGCCATGGGGGATATTTTTCCCAAATGTAAAAGGAGGCTAGTGGGTTTGTAGGGCACTTTGGAAATTTTACACTCTTTATCAAATTACACTTTTTTCAAGTGTGGGCCCGCGATCCCACAAGGTCGCATTATCTATTGAAAAGTCACACACCCATGGAGGGTGCCACGTACTTCATTGGCACAACTCCAAGAATAAAATCCAAAGTGGAGACCCCAAACAATTTCCAAGCTTCCACATGTCTTAAGTATAAGAGCGTCAGCGGAAGCCTCCACATGGCTCGTTGGTGCAACACCAAGGCTAGGTCCAAAGAGCGGGTTCTCAAATGAGTGTCAAGTCTTCATGTGTCTAGGGTCTAACAGAGTAAAAAACAAGAGATAGAGTGAGCCTAAAATTACAAAGTATAGAGAGCCAACAGACAGAGCCACATGTCTCATCAGTGAAAATTCAAAGGCACAACCCAAAATGGAGACTCAGATGAGTGCAGGCCTTCCACGTGTCCTAGGCCTGAAAAGGGAGCAGGATCAAATCAGATAAGTATAAAAGGTAAGCAAAAGAATCCACGTGTCAGCATGGTGAAACTTTAAAAGTTAAATTAGGAGTAGGTTCCTAAATATGTGTTGAGCCTCCACGTGTCCAAGGTCAGACATATGGCCCCACCAAGCAAAGGAGACTTGGCCAAAATACAAAGAAAGGAATAGGCCAGTGGAAGGAGCCATGTGTCTCTTCAGTGCACTTTAAAAGGCATAGCCCAAAAGGTAGTTCCTAAATGAGCACAAACCTGCCACATGTCGCAGAAGTCTAAAGAGGTATGGTTGACAGTTGAAAAGTACAAGATCCCACGGAGGCCTCCACATGTCTTTTCTGCACAACTTATAAAGCAAAACCCGGGGGAGGTTTTGAAACAAACACCAAGCCTCTATGTGTCTTAGGTTAGACATAGTGTCTCCACCAATCGAAAGGACTCAAGTAGAATACAAAGGAAACTAAGGATCCCACAGAAACTGCCACGTGTCAATCCAGCACAATTTCAGGAGTGAAAGGCAGGGGCCAAATCTTCAAGATGCAAGAGGCTGCCACTTGGACCTGGAACAGACAGACTCTTTTAAATATTGCACGCTCATGCCCCTGATCTTCAGATAGCCATATCTTTAGACTGGAAACCTGGATTCGGGCAGGAGAGGATTTTTTTGAAATATCTCAGCACCGACTTCTCACCTACCTCCATTAATGTTTTTGGCCTTCCATTTTTTAGGCTTTCGGTCTCTCACCTGTTGCCATGATGAAGAATGGGCCTCTTTCTTTTCCCACAAGGGACAATGACGGAGGCATGGGTGGTGCAGTAAGACTCTTCATTGTGGTAGGTGGATTCAATGTATTTTAAGTGGTGGTTGGAACAAAGATCGAATTCCCTCTCTCTTTCTCTCTCATTCTTCTATATATTGTAAAGGAGGGAAATTTTCAAACAATCGGCCATTGTTTCTCTTATGTGCCTCTCTCTCTTTCTTCTTTAGGGTGGAATGTGGAGTCTAAGCCTCCTCTCATGGCTCTATAGTGGAATTTTCTTTCCCCTTGCCCACTGATTATGTACCGTGTAAATTTTAGAGAAATAGAATTTGTTTCATGATGGATCTGTCCATCCTTAGCTCACTTTATTGTCTCTTCTTACCTCTCATTATTGTAGGGTATAATGTGCATATTTTGATGTTTTTTACAGGTTTTGGGAGCTATGCTTAATGGGTCTTGAAGTGCTGTTCCATGTGAATATATCTCTGGTTCATGTTACATCTTGTCAATCATCTCCTTTACTCAACTCTCTCAGCTTTAGGAAGTTCGGATCTGTGATCAACCACTTCCTTTTCTAGTTTATCACTCTATAGTGTAGGCTCTCTTTCACCCTCTCTCTCTCCCTATCTCCTTGGAATGGTTAGATTAGGATAGATTAGGTTCTTTCTGCACTGGAGTAGCTTATGGTAGGTAGATTAATAAGTAGGAACTAGACTTCTCTGGAGGTCCATCTCAAGTCTGTAAGTCCCACAACTTGAGATGTGTCCAATGTTATTCAATCACAACAAATGCCCCAATATAGACTCAGGACATTTGGGGGTGCTATGATTTTACACTAACAGTTTTGGCATGCCTGGTGGGACACTGAGGTTAGATTTTCCATCTTTCTAAGGTGTCTCATTATCAACAGAAAATATTAAGCCACCGTGCCACCACACTAATAGTTTTGGCACACCTGGTGGGACAGGTCTGAAGCACCTTACCACACCATCTTAACAGGTTGGTGTGTTCTTGTTAGGGTTCAACATTTTGAGGCACATGCAAAACACATCTAGCGAATCCATCTTATCAATGACACATCCTATGAGTTACAGACCTTCTTCCATCCATTTTCATCCATTTTTCTTCCATCTCTTTCATTTTCTTTCATTCATAAAGTTGTGCAATCATGACTTTATTCGCATCTTGGAATCCACACTTGCAGTAGCATCAATGTAGTCCACCTCCAATGTATTTCCCAACTCCTTTAGATTAGCATTATGATCAGATATATAACCATTATGCTTACCCATATGAGCAGTGTCAGAATTAGTCTGGCCCTGAAGCTTATCAAGAACAAGGGGACGCATACAATGGTGACAACTACATGGGAAATTCTGATCTACTGGAGAATATTCAAATAATGGAGGATAATATGGTGCATTCCAGGGCTACAACATAGATGAAAGCATTCATAATTAGTTATAGGGAACCTTGTCCATGGGCAGGCCCTATGCGAAGACATTACAACCCTGAGGAGAATGTTGACTTCACGACTAAAATGCTTCCTCAACTTGCACAATGGATTAACGAGATTAAGGCTTATGAGTTGGAAACAAGAACACCTTGTTAATGGGTAACTCCACCGTCTCCTAGATTTTATTTTCCTCTTCCTCAATCAGTATCATCACAGGAGTGTCATGAGTTAATCCTCTCAGTAGCATCCCCAAGTGTTGATTTCCTTTCTCTATCCTCTAGTCTTTCATCCCATTTTTTGTCCTCTTCCCTTTTCACTTCCAAATCAGAGTCCCCTACACAAGAGCCAAAAGAAATGCCTTCCCCTCCACAAAAAAGAAACAAAAAACTAGTGGAGACCCTACCCATAACTCCTCTTGCTCTCCCGATTCCATGTCAGGGAGAGACTCCAAAAACTAGTCAAGGAGAACAACAAGAAGAGGAACCAAATAGAAAATAAATGATAGAAAATCTGAAGAGTTGGGCTGCCAGATTTGGGTTTACAAAGATTCCCTTATTGGTTAAGCCTAAGGAGGAGGCTGTGGTCAAGACACAAGTAGTGGAAGATTCATCTATAGCTCGAGTGTAGGAAGAAGGAGCTATTGAAAATCCAAAAGAAGAGGAGTATTTTCTGGCTATGGAGGAAGACCATGCAATTTCAGAGGCTCCAAGTGTGGAGTAGGCTACAGAAGAATCTTTAGTTCTTCCTCCCACTTCATTCCCTTCAATATCTAATGTTGAATAAGATCTTAATATTTCAAACTTCATGTTTGAAGAAGAGGGGAACCATGGTGAGAAAGTTGCAGATCATAAGGACACCATGAAGGAGATCAAGCACATGCCACAGGACAACAAGGAGGAAAATTATCTATCTGACTTGGAAGATTTCTTTGATGGAGAGGAGCCCATGGAGATAACATCATTTGCTCCTCCATCATCTGTATTCCAAGGACATGAACCTACTGAAATGGACAAGAGCATTATGGGACAGTAGCCTACATGTCACAACAACCCTCTGGAACCAGGTTTGGAAGATATGAATCTTCCATGTTCTTCAAAGGAGGAGGAAGGGAAATGGCAAGAGGATGTCATCGTCTCTCTCACACCATCCACATAGGAAGGTCAGCAAGAAGAATCCATTCTTGGAGTTGAAGTTCAGAGAAATGGGCACATCCAAAGGATCAGACCATGCTCAATCAGGTACTTGGCTTCATTGGATCGAAGGGAGAAGCCAAAAAATTTCATGCATACTTCAGGGCATGAGGATGAGATCCAAAGTACCAAGGATCACCTACAATTCCTCTTCAATCCAAATGAAGAGAAACTAAAAGAGGCATTTGACTTGTTTCCAGTTGATACCTTGATGATTTCGGTTGAGGACCAGCTTATAGCAAGTTTTTCACTCATATAAGCAGCCATATTCAGTGCCAAATCATTTGTATGGCTTTCCCTTTTAAGAAAGGGAAGCTACTTCTCCCTGCCAGTTGCAGGATTTGTTTGAGTCCCTTTTCTCTCTTGTTAGTGTAGCATAGGAGTAGGTTTGTTTTTAGCAGAAGAAGTGCTTGTACACACTTTGTATGTTCCAATTGGAGTATGTATGATTTATAGTTTTGTACATAGTGTTGTGGTGTTTTTTTTGCTTGTGTAAAGTACATTTGAAGTAGCATCTAGTGGGTCAGCTCCAATTCCACTGGTGTTCCAAGTGGCTTAGGGATCAAATTTTCAAAGTTCAGATCATATTTTTTTACCAGGAAAACTCCATGCCTAATGGATGATTTAAGGCAACTTATCAGTTCACCTAGTAGGTAGGTGATCCCCATGAGTTTCCAAATTGTTGATGAAAATAAGCTCACACTTATTTTTGGCTCAATTGACACCATTTTCACCCTTTTGTGCTTCAATATGAAATTTTACATATTTTAAGCACTTAAGGCCCCCTAAAAGTAATTCCATTAGATAGGAAATTTCTTCCCCTTTTTAGAGATATAAAGAAGTCCTTTTAACTCCTCTTATTCCACAAGTTATAGGCCAATGGGCCTTAGAGGGATTTTTCACCAAAAGCAGGCCGACGGGCCTAGGGAAGAATTTTTACAAATGGAAATCACAGACTGGTGGTGTGGCAGGAGAAATTTTGACATTTTACCTTTTCAAAAAAAGACACAAGTATAATCACGAGCCCACAAGCCTGAGAAGAATTACTTTTTGAAACGTGGAAAAAGTGGGTTGACGGGCCCAAAAATGTCTTTCTACCCTAAAATGGGAAAATGTGGGCCGACAGGCCCGAGGATGAATTTTGCCAAAAGTGGATTTGTGGGGCCATGGGGGATATTTTTCCCAAATTTAAAAGTGGGTTGGTGGGTCTGTGGGGCACTTTGGAATGTTTACACTCCTTGTCAAATCACAGTTTTCAAGTGTGGGCCCGCAAGCCTGCGAGGTTTCATTAGCCATTGAAAAGTCATAGACCCACGGAGGGTGCCATGTGCCTCATCGACGTAACTCCAAGGATAGAATCCAAAGTAGATACCCCAAACAAGCACCAAAATTCCACGCGTTCTGGGTCCAAAGAGGGGACAAAGCTGACCATTTAAATCAACTAAATATAAGAGTGTCGGTGGAAGCCTCCACGTGTCTTATCGCTGTAACACCAAGGTTGTGTCCAAAGAGTGAGATATCAAATGAGCGCCAAGTCTCCATGTGTCTAGGGTCCAATAGAGTCAAAAAAGGGAGATAAAGTGAGCCTAAAATGACTAAATATAGAGAGCTTGCGGACAACGCCACATGCCTCATGTGAACAAATTCAAAGGCGCGACCCAAAACGAAGACTTTGACAAGTGCAGGCCTTCCATGTGTCCCATGCCCAAAAAGGGAGTAGGCTCGAATCGGCTAAGTACAAAAGGTAAGCAAAAGAAGCAACATGTCACCATGACACAACTTGAAAATTAAAATTCAAAATGGGTTCCTGAATGTGCGCTAAGCCTCCACGTGTTCAGGGTCATACATATGGCCATGCCAATCAATGGGGACTTAACCAAAAAACAAAGAAAGGAATAGGCCAATTGAAGGAGCCACATGTAGCTCCCAAATGAGTGCCAACCCACCACGTGTCCAAGAAGTGCAAAGAGGTAAGGTCGACAGTTGAAAAGTCTAAGAGCCTACAAAAGCCTCCACGTGCCTCATCCGTGCAACATCAAAAACAGAACCTGGGGGTTATTTTTAAACAAGTGCCAAGCCTCCACATGTCTTAGATCAGAAAAAATGTCTCTGCCAATGTGAAGGACTCTAGTAGAATACAAAGGAAATTGAGGAGCCTATGGAAGCCGCCACGTGTCAATCAAGCATAATTTTAGGAGTGAAAGGCAAGGGCCAAATATTCAAGATGCGCGAGGCTGCCACATGGACCTAATACGGAAAACATCTTTTATATATTGTGCACCTACACCTCTGATCTTCAGAAAACCATATCTTTTGACTTAAAACTTGGATTTGGGTGGGAGAGGATTTTTTGGAAGGATCTCGGTGACAACTTCTCACCTTCCTCCATTAATGTTTTCGGCTTGACATTTTTGAGGTTGTTAAGTCTCTCACCTACCGCCATGATGAAGAATGGGCCTCTTTCTTGTCCAATAAGGGACAGCAACAGAGGTATGGGTGTTGCAGTGAGACTCTTCATTGCGGTAGGTGGATTCAATTCATTTGTAGGGGTGGTTGGAACAGAGTTTGAATTCCCTCTTTCTTTCTCTCTCATTCTTCTATATATTGTAAAGAAGGGGAATTTTCAAATGGTTGGTCATTATTTCTCTTCTACTCCCCCTCACTTTCTTCCTTAGGGTAGAATGCGGAGTCTAAGCCTCCTCTCATGGCTCTGTAGTGGAATTTTCTTGCCCATTTCCCACCGATGATGTACCGCGTAACTTTTGGAGCAATAGAATCTATTTCATGATGCATCTATCCATCCTTAGATCATTTTAATGTCTCTTCTTACCTCTCATCATTGCAGGATATATTGTGCATATTCTGATGTTTGTTACAGGTTATGGGAGCTATGATTAATGGGTCTTGAAGTGGTGTTTTTTGTGAATCTATCTCTGGTCTGTGGTGCATCTTTTCCACCCTCTCCTCTACTCACCACTCTCCTCTTCAGGAAGTTCGGATCTGTGATTATCCTCTTGCTTTTTTGGTGTATCACCACTTAGTGTAGGCTTTTTTTCACCCTCTCTCTCTCTCTCCATATCTCCTTTGAATGGTTAGATTAGGATAGATTAGGTTCTACCCACACTAGAGTAGCTTGTGGCAGGTAGATTAGGAAGTAGGAACCGTCCTTCTCTAGAGGTCCATCTCAAGTCTGCAAGTCCCACAACTTGAGAGATGGTCCAATGTTATGCAATCACACTGAATTTTCCACTTGAGACTTAGGAAATTCAGGGGTACTATGATTCTGCACTAAGACAAAGGTTTAAAAGTGGAAAACTAATGAAATTATAAATCTTGAAATCTTCAAATTCGAAAACCTCTAAAATTTCAAAAGTCAAAATTTCAAAAAAATAAGGATACCTTTTTGAAGCTTAGGCCCTGACCTATCATCTGGTGAAGTTTGAGCTCATTTATCACATTTTCAGCCCTCCAAAAATGATTTTAGACTTTGACCCTACTGCAAAAACCTCCAAAATATGAAATTTAGAACTCTTGAATTCTGAAATACAAGAAAACCTCACAAATTGAAGTGTTTGAGCTTGGCTTGAATGTTACAAGGTTTTCAGTAGAAAATGAAATTTCTAACTCCTTTGTTTTACCATCGGGCATTCCAAAATTGTTATGGCAGAATCAAAGCACCCCTCGAATGAGGCAGGTTATGGACTAAGGAATTAAGTGTATTTGCATAACATGGATCTATCCTGAGTGTGGTACATTATGAAATAGGATAGCTCTCCAAAGAAGGTTGTTTCCTTCTCCTAACCTACCTACAACTAACTACTCCTAATGTAGGAAACCCACTAACTAATCCTAATCTAATGCTTCCAAAGGGACAAGGAAAGAAGGATTACATGAAATAAACCTACACTAAGAGCAGTGATACAAAAAGAAAGGAGTGCTAATCACTCTTCCCAACTGTGAAAAAATGAGAAAGGATGAATTATGGGGAGGTTAGACAGAGGCAACACAAACCCAAAATGTAAACACTCACCATTTCATGGTAAACACAACCACCAAACATGCAATAGACAAGAGAGTACACATAGATATTGCAAGCACAAAAGCGGTAACACCAGAAAAGGAGGATTTGAAAGTAGTCTCCAAATGCAAGTGAAATGACAGGTAAGGAGAAATAATGAACAACAATGCAAGGATTGACATGGAATCACAAACACAACGTTCATTAATGTATAAAATTTACATAGTATATCTTTATAGTAGGAAGAGACATGAAGCCATTACAAGAGTTTGAGGAAGGCTTGAAGCCCCAAGAAGAATGGGGTGCATGGGAGAGAAAAATGATCAACAAATTTGCACATGTAAACCACTGTCATTGTTGGAGTGATGGGAAAGTCTGCCAAGACCATACCCCATTATACCTTGCTTGGTGGGGAAAAAAAGGAGCCGATACCTCATCACTCTGGTAGGTGAGAAATATGAAACCACTATCCTTTCAAAAAGGCATTTTACTTGACTTTATAAAAAGCTCCCCATACTATACTTTCACATTTTGAAGTATTTTACTTTATTAAAATTATGAAGGCTTTATAAAAAGTCCTTTCTTGTGAAAATCTGATTTTTAAGTTAAAATTTATGGCCATATGAAGATTAGGGGGCCATACTCCATTAAATATGACTGCTTGGCTTTGTTTCTTTGGACTCTAAAATGCATTGCAACCTTGAAATCTGAAATTTAGACTTTCGAGCATTTTGACTTCAGAGGTTGATGTTACTATTCATTCGGTTAGTTGTGTGAAACCTCCGAAACCCTTAAGTTCAAAATTTGGACTTCGGGGTTTCAAACCTTGTACCTTTTAGACCTAGGACAGTGTTCATTGATGACTGAATACCTTTCTTTTACCTACCCTAAAAAATCCAATTAGACTTTAGGTGGTGTAGAGGACCCCTCTAAAACCAATTGTGAAAATCAGACCGTTGTCAAAAGTTATGGAACCGTTTGAAAGTCTGACTTCAGGTTTCTCCTTGCTTTAGGACTTCACTTTAGGTTTTGGACCCCTCCCCTTTTGGGCCCATGACAAATTGTTCATCCGTGTTGACCCCGTTGAAACTTAGGAACCTTTGAAACCCTAAAGTTTGAAATTCAGACTTCAGGTTTCAAGATTTTCCTTGCTGCTTTAGGACTTGCGCCCTCATTGTCCTCAAGTCCAAAACAAAACCCTTGAAACTCCGGACCTCCAAAATTCTAAAAACTGTTCATCCGACTCATGTTCGACCCCAGGTTCTCAAGTTTGAAACTTGAAACAATGATCCCTTTTAGTTACTTTAGAGTTTTCAAGATTTCGGGCGTTGGCTCATGCTTTCACGTTTGTTTAGTGAAGACCTCTGAACCTTTGAACCTCCAAAGTCCAAAATTTAGTTTTCAAAGTTCAGACTCCGACATCCTTTCGATCCATGGCGCCGTTGACCTTGAAAACCCCCCAAGCCTTTCGAGGTACTTTGGAGTTAGCCATTTTTCACATCTTTTCGGGCCTGTTTTTTTGTTTTTTTTCCCTAGCTCGGCTTCTGAAACTTAGAAATATAAAACCTTTGAACTCCAAAAACTTTGAAGTCAATCACCCATTTTTTCACGTAGCTCAACTCCGAGCTTTGTGCTTTAATTTCCTTGCGGGTGAATTTTGGATAACAGCAGTTATTTCCAATTGTTGAGCCCGCCTAGTAACCTTCCCATTTGGCCAATTTCAAAATGCAAGCTCCCATGGTTGAATCAAATCACTCCATTTTCTCTGTGTGCAAGGTTGTGTTTGTGCATTTTTCCTGAAACACAAGACCAAAATTGGAATACGAGAGTTATTTACACATTTTTTTATTGTAGTTATGTTCATTGATATTTAATATGTAATTTAAAGTTGAGTTCTCAAACCTTTTTTTATTGTAGGACGTGTTTTAAGTTTTTTTGAAAAAAGACAAAAAAGAAAGAACAAACTATTTCTTGTGTCATTGCATTGAGGAAAGAAATAAGTTGACTTCTCCTATTATAGATGGCGAAGATATTGAGTACCCTACAAGGTTAGTGGTAGTTACTGGAACTTGGCTTCGACGGTATCCATTAAAAAATTCTTCATTTGGGGTGTTTGAAAATTTTGAGACACACAAGAAAATACACTTATATTCACATCTAGTTCTAGAGACAAAAATTGATCTTTATAGATATCGAGAAATGCCTAATACCAAGATTATTTGGAAGGTTTGAGAGTCAGATCATGAAGAAATCCTATCCGCTATTAAGAGTAGATTCTATCTTGATGGTTCATTGGAATAAATTTACGTGCTTATGTCTGGTATATCTAATTTATTTAAACTATTTAAATTTTTCAACTAGATTCAAGTTCATATATTTTATTAAATATTTGTATTTTGTATATATCTAGTATGGTTTTGATTTAACTTAAATTTCTTTGACTTTAACACTTTTATGCGAGTTAGTGGTGATAGAAAATTTTCCACCTTCATGACTTGATGGTTGATTGGAATGAATTTACATGTTTCTCTGGTATATATGATTTCTTTGATGTGTTTAAATTTGTCAACTAGATCATTCAAGTTCATATATTTTATTAAATTTGTGTATTTTTTTATATATATAGTATGGTTTTGATTCAACTTAAATTTATTTGACTAACAATTTTATGCAGGTTAGTGGTGCTAGAAAAGCTTCCACTTTCACGTCCTTTTAATGGTGAATATTAGAATGAATTTACATGCTCGTCTGGTACATAGAATTTCTTTGAATTGTTTATATTTTTCAACTAGATTCAAGTTCCTATATTTTATAAAATTTGTGTATTGTGTATATATCTAGTATGGTTTTTGTTCAACTTTAATTTATTTGACTAACACTTTGATGCAGGTTAGTGGTGTCGGAAAATATTCAACCTTCATGTGGTTGGCATTTTTAGTAGAGAATTTGATATTATCAAAGCTAAGAGAAGCTTTCATTGTTTTACAAGAAAAGAGAAGCAAATAACAACGGTTTATGTACTTGTGGAGGGGGTTCTTGGATTCGGAAGAGGTATCCTAGAAGAACACGAAGTGTAGGGAACCAAAATGATGCCTCCTCAAGTTTTCACTAGGCCATCCCTATGTGTTTGCATAGTCAGTTTTTTCCCACGACCCACTATTTGTAAAATATAGTGTTTGACAGCCTTACATTGGCTCAAACAACACTATTTGACATGTTTACAAACAATAAGGCAACGAGAGAACCGATTGGAGATAGAAAAAATTGAGACATGCTATTATAGAGAATCCCTAGGCTAAGGTGTAGGATCTAATGAGACATCTCTAGGTGCCACTGAGACTGAGTAATAACCTGTCGAAGTTTTATGATTTTTTGTTCTCAAGGCTCTTGAGGGACTATGCCTAAATGAAGTAGCCTAGATGTAATAAAATTTTACTCTACCGAAATGATGCCTCCTCTAGAATTTACCTAGCCACCCAGATATGTTGGAATAGTTGGTTTAGTGCCACGATCCACCATTTGCAAAATATAAAGTTTGACAGTCTTACACTAACTCAAACTATAATATTTCACGTGTTTGTAAATAATAAGGTAGAGAGAACACGAATTGGAGATGGAAAAAAATGAGAAAAACTATTGTAAAGGGTCCCTACATTGATGTGTAGGATATAAAGAGACATCTCTAGGTGCCACAAAGACCTAGCAATAACCCGTCGAAGTTGTAAAATTTGTTTTTGTCTCGGGGATCTTAAGGGACTACGCCCGAATGAAGTATCCTGGAAGAAACAATATTTTCCCACACCAAAATGATGTCTTCTCTACCATTTACTTAGCCAACCAGATGTGTTGGAACATTCGATTTTGTGCCATGACCCACTGTTAACAAAATATAGCATTTGACAGCCTTACACTGACTCAAACCCCACTATTTCACGTGTTTGTAAATAATAGGTTAGCGAGAACACCCATTGAAGACAAAAAAAATGATATAGGCTATTATATAGTCTCCCTACGTGGAGGTGTATGGTTTGACAAGAATTATCTACATTTCATGGAGACAGTAATCACCCATCGAAGTTGCATGGTTTTTTGGTGTCAGGGATCTTAAGGGACTACGCCCAAAATGAAATAGCTCAGAAGAAATGACATTTTCTTACACCAAAAAAAACTCCTCAGATAGCATTTACCTAGCCACCCAAATGTGTTTGGCATGGTCCGTTTTGGTTCTATGGCCCACTGTTTGCAAAATATAGTGTTTGATAGCCTTACACTGGCTCAAACCGACACTATTTAGTATTTTTGCAAACAATAGGGAAAAGACAGTACCGATTGGAGATGGACAAAACTGAGATAGGCTATTATATATGGTTCCTACACAAAGGTGTAGGATCCAATGAGGCATCTCTAGGTGCCATGGAAACTAAGTAATCATCCGCCAAAGTTGAATGGTTTTTTGGTCTGAGGGTTCTTAAGGGACTACTTCCCGAATGAAGTAGCCTGGAAGCAACAAAATTATCCCGCACCAAAATGTTTCCTTATCTAACATTTATCTAGCCACCTATACATGTTGGCACATTTGGTTTTGTGCCATGACCCACCATTTTAAAAATATAGTGTTTGGCATCCTTTCACTAGCTTAAACAACACTATTTTGTGCATTTACAAATAATAGGGCAGCGAGAGCACCAATTGGATATAGAAAAAACCAAGATAGGCTATTTTAGAATTCTCTACACTAAGGTTTAGGATCTAATGAGATGTATATAGGTGCCATGGAGACTAAGTAATCACTTGTTGAATTTTTACGATCTTTTGGTCTTAAGGCTCTTAAGGGACTTCACCTGAACGAAGTAGCTTAGAAGCAATGACATTGTCCTATAATGAAATGACACCTCCTATAGTGTTTATCTTGCCATGCAGATGTTTTAGTAAATTCGATCTGGTTCCATGACCCCCCCCCCTTTGCAAAATATAGTGTTTGACAACCTTACATTAGCTCAAACTGCACTATTTGGCACGTTTGTAAACAATAGTGCAGCGAGAGTAATGATTAGAGATGGAAAAAAATGGGAGAGGCTATTATAGAGGGTCCCTATGCTAAGGTTTAGGATCTAACGATATGTATCTAGGTTCAAAGGATAGTGATTAATCACCTATCAAAGTTTTACAATTTTTTGGTCTCAGGGCTCTTAATAGACTACACCCGAACGAAGCAACGCAGAAGCAACAACATTTTCCTACACTAAAAAGAAACCTCCTCTATCATTTAAATGGAAACCTGAATGCTTTTTCATCATTGGTTTGGTCCCACGATGACTCGAGGCATAACTTCTCACTTCTTGCCTCCATTGATTTCCTAGGACTTCCTAGAAAAGGTAGTTTGCAAACAATTATGCCACGAAGGCTTAACGAATTCCACGAACCTGAATTATTGGGTGTAATTAGAGGCCTCCTTTACTCAATTTTCTGAATAGAGGATTCTTAGTTTGGATGACTGAATGCCAAGTTGTGATCGTCAAAATTTTCCGCTAAAACATGAATCGAGATGAATAGGGAAGGGGTTCTTGGCTCCGGATTGGGTGGTCTGACTCATAGTAGAGCCTCCCTGGAGGCTGCAATACCACCCGAAGGCATATACGCCTACAAGTAGACATGTTGGTGGTGGAATTTCACTCCCCCGATGTCCTAGCGTATGATTTCTCACTACTATTCTCGCATCAATGAGATAACAAAAAGGTAAACACATTACCATGTAAATACTCTAATGATTGATTGATTGATTTTTAAAGCATGTAATTACAAAGTAGAGTGTTAAGAATATATTTTGCATATCTTGTAATAACTAAAATACAATGTTTATGTCCTTTTTTAAACAAGCGAATTCAAATTAGGACCTTCTTGTTACACACATCAATAACACTTCACTTGGACTAATACATAATAACTTGAGAAGACATTTTCCAAGATTTCAATCTTGGATGTTCTCTAAATATCGAATGTACATAAGGACATATTATACAAAACTCTTCAGAGGTTAGGAGTGCCACTAGAAGTAGACCCTTCGCATCTTCAAGATACGGTGGTCAACATTGCACCAACTGAGTACATATCCTTTAATCATAGGGAGATTCCTATTAAAGATCCAATACATAATATCCCCCTATATATTGAGGTATTCATTACCCGCCGAAAGATAAAATGGGTGCTTGTGAACAATGGATCAGGGCTGAATATATGCCCATTGAAATTAATTAAGAACTGGGATGAACAGAAGAAGATCTAGAGTCCCACAACATTACCATAACCGCTTATGACAATGAGGAAAGGGAATCAACTGACACAATCACATTACAAATGGAAGTAGGACCCACTTGTCATCAGACAAAGTTTCATGTCTTGGACTTGGAACTTCTTTATAATATGCTTCATGGCCGACCATGGATTCATTCCATGCAGGCCGTTCCATCAACGTTCCATGAATGCATCAAATTGAAACACGAGGGACAGACTGTCACAATACAAGGAGATCCAGAGCCCTTCTCTCACTGCAGATCTCTCAATATTTTTACATGTAAGGGTGTCTATACTTGTCCCTCTACTAATATAGTTTTTATTCTTCAATCTGAAGCCATGTAGTCATGGGTAGATTTAGATTCCCTAAGTTCTTACACTCATGAGGCTTCTACATAAACTTATCCTTTTGATTCGTGGGAGATGAAGGTTCTTGAATACGGATCTCGAGAATATATTGTGCAACAAGCTCTTTTGGTTTCAAACCTATCATTGTCACCTAAAACTAGAGGCCAACCCAACTATCATTTCAGATGGCCTAAAGATGACTGAGCTATTGGGTCATTTTTACCTGGGGGGTTGCTCAATGAACTTAAATTTTTGGACCCACTATGACTTGAGTCTCTTAAGATACTCAACCAGCTTGTTAGCAAATCCCTAAGCATGACAAGTTTAGCCAAATGATGTATTCAATGGGCTACAAGGGTATAGGATGTGAGAAAAATGAGCAAGGACTGAGAGAACTAGTTCCTCTCCCACATTTAAGGATTGAAAGATACAGTATCAACATTCAACCCTATGGATCGTAACCCAATGATAAATATTCCACCTATTTTTAGCATGAAGATAGCTTTGATTATTTAGATAGTGACACAAATTCCCATTGTAGCCAATATGAGTATCTTTCCTCCACAAACCTATCCATGGATACTGATTTCCTTAGCATAACTCCTATTGAACCTAAATTTGACCATGTTTACCCTTGCCTTGTCGAATGGGATCAACAACATCATGTACCACTGAATCTCTTTGAAAATGATGAAGCCATTGCAGAATTCATATTCATTCAAGATACAATTCCGATTGGAGACCATACAAAGGGTTTCTGCATTGAATTAGATATATGCATGTACTTCAGTGAGGAATCTAGGCTTTGTGGTTTGAAAAACATGAGAAAAAGAAAGGGAAAAAGTTCCAATGAAAAGCCTCAGTAAAAAAAAAGTCCAAGTCACATAGTGAAAACCTCTTTGAGGCGTTGAGTGAAAAACAACTAAATAACTCAATGGATAAGAAAAGTGAGCACATGAAGGGTGAAAATATCTTAGAGACACCCTTGGAAGAAGATCTCAACCTTCCTCCTGATCCTACGCGTATGGAGGTTTTTTCAAAAATTCTAGTGAAAGAAACCATTGATGTGAATATTGGAACAAAAGACGATCCAAAGATAGTCAAACTAGGAGCTTCAATCTTGGCACATGAATAAAAACCATTCACCATTCTTATGCAGGAATTTGTAGATGTATTCACATGGTCCTATAAGGATATGTCGGGCTTGGATCCAAATTTTTGATGCGGGAGCATAACTTGCAGAGGCCATAACTTTTGATCCGACCGTTGGATCGTCCTGAAATTTTACAGGGTGGTAGATATACATTAGTACTATGCTGGGGACAACTTTTCTTGCAAGGTTGTGCTCATTTTGGTACGTTTTCGGGCTCGGATTCCGTCATCTAGTGGTCTAAAATTGGCTCCGAATGTTTTTTCTGCTTTTCTCTAGGTCTTAGAACTTTAATAACTTTTGTTGTGCTTTTCAGAATAAGTCCAAATTTCGCGTGAGCCCTAATTTATGAATGCATATTTGGCACGCAAATTTTGGGGTCAATCCGAGTTGTTTTACATTTTAGGGTTTTTTGGCATTTTAGGGTTTTTGGCATTTTAGGGTTTAGAGTAGTCTTGAAATAAAAGGAGAATGCTAATGATGTAATAGAAAAGAGTGAATTCCAGAATGAGAAGTAAGCTATTGTGAAACTCCTGGTTTTATTTGCAAAGGTGTTTATGTGTGTTTTTGGAGGTATCTCAACCTCTTGCAGCTGGATTCACATCAATTGGTATCAGAGCTGGATTTTGATCTTGCGGAAATAATTAAGGTAACATATTACATTTTTATGTGTAGTTTTTACCTCTGTTTTATATAACCATGGCTAGACGCGGGAGGGGAGGTTATGCCCAGATGAATAGGCATATGCAGGAGCTACAGAGACAAGTTGCTGAGCTCACGGGGGAAGTTACCCGCCTTAGAAGGAGACATGCAAATGGGGATGCAAACCCAGATAGTGATATTGAAGAAGAGACTCCATTAATGAATGAAGGAGGAGATGAAGAAGAAAATGAGGGAGATGAAGAAACCTTGAATGAGAGACCATTTGAGGAGAGATTGATCAAGGCTTTAGAGGGAAAGAATGACGACATCAAGATTAATGTTCCTGATTATGGTGGAGGGTTACGACCAGAGGAGTTGATTGACTGGTTAAATCGCATGGAAAAATTCTTTGAGTGGAAAACCCTTTCAGAGGAGAAGAAGGTTAAGTTTGCATGCACTAAGTTAGCTGGACATGCATTGATCTGGTGGGATCACCTACAAAATGAAAGACAAAGGAATGGAAAGGGAAAGATCCGAAACTGGAATAAAATGGTAAAGAAGCTGAAAGAAAAGTTTCTTCCTGTAGATTATGCTCAGAAACTCTTTCGAAGGTTCCAAAACCTAAGGCAGAAGGATCTCAGCATTGAGGAGTATACTAATGAATTTTACAAGTTATCAATCAGGGTGGAACAGGGAGAGTCTGAAGAACAAAAGGCTACACGGTACATAAATGGGTTGAGTTACACCATACAAGATGAGCTGAGTATGCTCCGGATCCATAGCCTAGATGATGCTTATCAACTTGCATTAAAAGAAGAGGAAAAGAACAAGAGGAGTAATTTTAGAAGAGGTGTGAAGAGAGGTCCATCATCATCTCCAATGAGGGGTAGGGGTAGATTTGAATCTACAAAAGGTGAATCCTCTAATACAGAAGGGCATGAAGATTCTGGTCAAAGCCATGGTAACTACCAAAGAGGTAGAGGATTTCAGAGGGGAAGAGGTTATAATGGAGGACGGGGCTGGAATAGCCCCCAAAGGCAATATACATGTTACAGATGTGGTGAAGAGGGGCACAGAGCTTTTGAGTGTCCGCACTATCCTACACAAGATAGATGGCAAGGAGAAAAACCACGAGTAAATCTGGTTGAGGCTGAAGAGGAAGAAGAAATGGAGGTTGCTGCAGACTTGGGTGAAACCCTCATGATAAGGAGGACGATGATTGTCCCAAGGAAGGAGAAAGAACGTGATGTTGCTGGAGCTGATTCATGGCTTCGAACAAATATATTTCGAACAAGATGCACCTCTGGAGGAAAGGTATGTAAAATTATTATTGATGGTGGTAGTTGTGAAAATATGGTTTCAACTGTAATGGTTGATAAACTGAATCTGAGCTGTGACAAGCACCCATATCCCTATCGTATATCATGGTTCAAGAAAGGAAATGAAGTAACCATAGATAAAAGATGCCTTATAAAGTTTTCAATTGGGAATACCTACAGGGATGAGGTGTGGTGTGATGTTATCCCAATGGATGCATGTCATATATTACTGGGTAGGCCTTGGCAATACGATAGAAAGGTTACGCATGATGGAGGGAAAAATACATATACCTTTTGGAAGGATAGTGTAAAGGTGGTCTTATTACCCTTCAAGGAAGAAGAGAAGAGTGAGGGCTTGTTGGCTACAAAAGAGTTTGTTACAGAAATGGAAGAAGCTGGATGTTGTTATGCACTAATGTCAAAGAAGCTGGAGAAAGAAGGCTTTAATATACCTATTGCAGCAGAAAAGATACTAAAAGAATACAAAGATGTCATACCAGATGAGCTACCAGATGGGTTACCCCCAAAGCGAGATATTCAACACCATATTGATTTGATCCCAGGATCGGCCCTTCCAAACCAGGCAGCCTATCGGATGAGTCCGACACAGAGTGAAGAGTTGAACAGACAAGTGACAGATCTAATACAGAAAGGGTTAGTGAGAGAAAGCATGAGTCCATGTGCAACTCCAGCATTATTGACTCCCAAAAAAGATGGAGACTGGAGAATGTGTGTAGACAGTAGAGCCATAAACAAGATCACGATTAAGTATCGGTTTCCAATTCCACGATTGGATGATATGATGGATGTGCTAGCGGGAGCCCGATATTTTAGCAAGATTGACCTACGGAGTGGCTACTACCAGATCCGAATCCGTGAAGGGGATGAATGGAAAACTGCTTTTAAAACAAAAGATGGATTATACGAGTGGATGGTGATGCCATTTGGGCTATCTAATGCACCCAGTACATTCATGAGGTTGATGAACAGAGTACTCCGAGAATACAATGGTAAGTTTGTTGTTGTCTATTTTGATGATATTTTGATATTTAGTAAGACAGTGGAAGAACACTTGTTACATCTGAAATTGGTGCTAGACTTGTTACGTAAAGAGAGTCTATATGCAAACTTAAAGAAGTGTAGATTCCTTCAGAAGAGTCTTGTTTTTTTGGGATTTGTCATATCAGGGGATGGAGTGAGGATGGATGAGGAAAAATTAAAGGCAATTCTGGAATGGCCTATTCCAAGGAATGTGACAGAGGTTCGTAGTTTTCATGGATTGGAAACTTTTTATAGGAAGTTCATCAGGAATTTCAGTAGCATTGTTGCACCCATAACAGAGTGTACAAAAGGGAGGGAGTTTGTATGGACTAAGGCAGCAACAGATAGTTTTGAATTGTTGAAGAAGAAAGTATCAGAAGCACCTGTTTTGGTATTGCCAGATTTTAGCAAGGTCTTTGAGGTTGACTGTGATGCCTCACATGTTGGGATTGGAGCTGTGTTGAGTCAAGAAGGACGACCAGTGGCATTCTTCAGTGAAAAGCTAAATGAAGTCAGGAGGAAATATTCTACTTATGATGTGGAATTTTATGCTATTGTTCAGGCACTAAGGAACTGGAGACATTACTTGGTAGCAAAGGAATTTGTACTCTTCACTGACCATGAAGCCTTGAGGTATGTAAACACACAGAAGAAACTAAATAGTAGGCATGCAAAATGGGTTTCATTTTTGCAAGAATACACTTTTGTTTTAAAGCATAAGTCAGGTAAGCAGAATCAAGTTGGTGATGCCTTGAGTAGGCGTGTAGCCCTTTTGACAACAATGGAAAATAAAGTCCTAGGCTTTGAGGCAGTTAAGGAATTGTATGAAGGTGATCCTGATTTTGGTGATTTTGTCAGAAAGCTTAAGGAGCCTACAGTAGGTAGTGATTCTTTTGATTATTTGATGCAGGATGGTTATTTGTTTAGGGGGAAACAATTGTGCATCCCTGCTGGTTCAATGAGAGAAAATATTATAAGAGAATTGCATAGTGGAGGGTTGGCTGGACACTTTGGTATAAGTAAGACAATTTCTCTTGTCGTAGAAAAAGTATTATTGGCCAAAGGTAAAGAGGGACATCAGTAGGGTTGTAGCAAGATGTAGAGTGTGTCAAATGGCTAAGGGTCATGCACAGAATACTGGGTTGTATATGCCATTGCCTATCCCTACAGGGCCATGGGTTGATCTGAGTATGGATTTTGTGTTAGGGCTTCCTAACACACAGCGAGGGAATGATTCTATCTTTGTTGTGGTTGATAGATTTTCTAAGATGGCACATTTTATTTCTTGTAAAAAAACTAATGATGCTTCAAGAATTGCAGATTTGTTTTTTTCAGAAGTGGTTCGATTGCATGGAATTCCAAAAACGATCACTTCAGATCGGGACACGAAGTTTTTGAGTCACTTTTGGAGGACTCTGTGGAAGAAATTGGGGACACAACTACAGTTCAGTAGTGCATATCACCCCCAGACTGATGGGCAGACTGAAGTAGTGAACAGAAGCTTGGGAAATCTCCTACGTTGTATAGTTGGAGAAAAGCCAAAACAATGGGACTTAGCTTTACCTCAAGCTGAGTTTGCATATAATAGCTCGATAAACAGGTCAACAGGGAGGTCTCCTTTCCAGATTGTATATGGTAGGAATCCAAAGGGGGTCCTTGATCTAATTGTTCTACCAGGTGAAGATGAAACTAGTGATGATGCAGAAGCATTTGCAGAACACATTCTACAGCTACAAGATGAAGTGAGGGAAAAGCTGAAAGTGAGTAATGCACAATATAAAACGGCTGCAGATGCCAGTAGGAGAGTAAGTGTATTTGAAGAAGGAGATATGGTGATGGTTCATCTTAGAAAAGAGAGGTTTCCAAAGGGAACATATAATAAACTCAAGTATAAGAAGATTGGGCCATGTAGGATTCTGAAGAAAATGAGTGATAATGCCTACAAGGTGGAGTTACCTGAAAACTTTGCTATCTCACCAGTTTTTAATGTTTCTGATTTATATAAGTTTCTAGGTCATGATGAAAATGTTGCAGAGGAGGAAGAAATAAACTGGAAGAAACAGGTGCCGAAGGAGAAAAAGGAGAGGGTAATGCATGTCTTGGACCAAAAGACAATCACTACTAGACAAGGGAGCTACAACAGATATTTGGTACAGTGGGAAGGTTTGCAACAAGAAGAAAACACTTGGATTCCTGAGTGGGAGCTGAGGAAAATTGACAGTGCAAAATTAGATGAGTTCCGTCAACAGAATTTGCAGGAGCTGAATTCTTTTCAACCAGGGGAGAATGATGCGGGAGCATAACTTGCAGAGGCCATAACTTTTGATCCGACCGTTGGATCGTCCTGAAATTTTACAGGGTGGTAGATATACATTAGTACTATGCTGGGGACAACTTTGCTTGCAAGGTTGTGCTCATTTTGGCACGTTTTCGGGCTCGGATTCCGTCATCTAGTGGTCTAAAATTGGCTCCGAATGTTTTTTCTGCTTTTCTCTAGGTCTTAGAACTTTAATAACTTTTGTTGTGCTTTTCAGAATAAGTCCAAATTTCGCGTGAGCCCTAATTTATGAATTCATATTTGGCACGCAAATTTTGGGGTCAATCCGAGTTGTTTTACATTTTAGGGTTTTTTGGCATTTTAGGGTTTTTGGCATTTTAGGGTTTAGAGTAGTCTTGAAATAAAAGGAGAATGCTAATGATGTAATAGAACAGAGTGAATTCCAGAATGAGAAGTAAGCTATTGTGAAACTCCTGGTTTTATTTGCAAAGGTGTTTATGTGTGTTTTTGGAGGTATTTCAACCTCTTGCAGCTGGATTCACATCAATTTTGTAGTGCATAACCTAATAGTGAACGCAGACACCAAGCCCATCAAAAAAAGGTCAAAAAAATGCATCCACAGGTGGCTCTTCTAGTTAAAGAAGAGTTGAAAGATTGCTCACAGAAGGATTCATATCGACCTATTGATTACTCAAAATGCATTTCAAACATAGTCCCCATACAAAAGAAACCTCTCGGGATCAAAATATGAATGGATTTTTAGAGACATTAATAAGGCATGTCCAAAAGATGATTTCCCATTGCTCAATATTGATATGATTGTTGATTCAACTGCAAGATATGAAATGTTATCTCTTACGGATGGATTTTAAGGTTATAATCAAATAAAAATCACATATGAGGATCAATAGAAGATAGCCTTCACAACACCCCCTAGGGGACTTTTTATTATCAGGTAATGCCCTTTGGCCTTAAAAATGTAGGTGCAACCTATCAAAGGGAAACGAACATGATTTTCCATGATATGATTCATGACATCATGGAAGAATATGTGAATGATATCCTTGGGAAATCCAAGCCAAGAGCATATCACCCCTGAGATTTTATGGCGTATCTTTGAATGCCTGTGGGAATACAAAGTTAGATTGAATCTAAATAAACGTGTGTTTGTCGTAATGTCAAGAAAGTTTTTTGGATTCATTATATCATGAAGAGGGATTGAGGTAAACCCAACTAAAGTTTTGTATGACAAAGCACAATTCTATGTCCCACTTCGTGTCCCAAAAATGTAAGTAAGTGGTTCAGTGGGATGATAAATTAGAGGTGTTCTAGTGAACACCTATTTTGCGTGAACCCCCTTTGTTCGAACTTCCACCTAGGCCAAAAAATTGGTCCACATGAAAGGGGGTTCACGTGAACACCACCTTCATGCAAACGCTTTTGGGTTCAAATAATTTTGGTGACACAGAGATATATAAAGATATTTATATAGTTTTGGGAGGAAGATTTATGGTTTAGTGGGGTTAGGGAAAATGGGGGTTCATTGCAAACCCCCTTCGTGTGAACCCCCATTCGCGTGAACCCCCCTTCGTGCAAACCCCCTATGTGGCACCTATGTGGCACATTTTGGTGCGAAATCCATTTCGAGGATGATTTTATGTCAAAATGTGCCACATAGGTGCCACGTAATTAGGGTTAACAAATTAGTAAAATTACAAAATTTTAACATAAAATACATAATTTTATTAGATTTCTAAAAATATATTTTTCATTTTTAAAAAATCTGTTTTTACTATTTATTTTTTATTTTTTTCTTACATATGGTATTTTCGGACAATCAATCATAACACAATCAACCCAATTTGAAAAATAGCAAAATGTATTAAAAAAATAAAAAAAATAAACTTACAATTGTTTGTATTCCTCTTCTTACGTGTGAAAAAAAAAATTCAATTTTGATATAAATATTAAAGGTTATTCGCATAGACATATGTATGTCATTTATTCAAAAATATTTTTACTAAATAATTAATTAAAAAATATATATAAGTCAAAAAAATACAAAAAATTGACAGGACCCTTCAAAATTCAAATCTTGAACATATATATAAAATTTCGTAGTGAAAAAAAAAATTGTCATTTGAAAAAACTACTGGGGGACAGTCATTCCTCTTTTATAGAATAAGAAACAACATATGAATAAAATTAAGAAAAAGACCAGATTTTTTTGCCAATTTTATTTTTAAAATATACATGTATTCTACACTCTAAACACAACATTTCATTAGTTTTTGGAATTTCATGAAATGTACAGTTTATGTTTATAAAGGTACAAAACATACCAAAACGTGGAACATTTTATTGTGATTTTACTTCATGTGATCAACTGCACAACTTGCAAGAAAAGATACAAGCCATCCACAACTTCATTTCCCAACTTGATGACAAATGTCATTCATTTACCCATCTACTTAAAAAAGGATATTGCCTATATTTGGGGACCAGAGAAACAACAGGCCTTCACCTTGCTTGAGTAGTACTTAGTGAATCCACCTGTCCTCCATTGCCTCCAACTCCCGGTGAGCCACTCATGATGTATATTTCTACTGCTCAATCAACTATTGGTGCATTTTCTCGCCCTATATGGCCTTGGAAATAAAGAAAAAGTTGTGTACTATCTTAGTCATACTCTCATTTCTTATGAGCCCAATTACCCTTAGATTGAAAAATATTGTTTCGATGTAGTTTTTACCTTCCAAAACCTTTTCCATTCCCTGTTAAATACTAAAACAAAGCTTATATCAAAATTTGACCTACTTAAGTACCTATTGTCCAAACCCACCCTTACAGGTAGAATGGCTATTTGTATCATTCTACTAAGTGAATTTGACATTGAGTATGTACATCACAAGTCGGTAAAAGGACAAGTACTTGCTGACCAGTTAGCAGAAGCACCATTACAAGGAACAAATCCTGTGAGTCTGGATTTTCCCAATGCTTCATTAATGTATATTGAGGAATATATCATGTGGCAAGTGAAATTTGATGGATCTTTTACTTTTCATGGTTCAAGGGTAGGTGTGGTATTAATTACTCCTTTTGGTGACCTTATACCTCAAGCTTTTCGCCTTGGTTTTCCTTTTACAAATAATATTGCAAAATATGATGCACTCATCTCTGGGATGAAGCTGACAATCAAATGGGATATCCATCATGTTAATATCATTGGTGATTCACAATCGATCATCAAAAAATTTAATGATGAATATAAATTCAAGGATGGGAAACTCTTCCCCTACAAGAAATTGGTGGAAAATTTGGAAGAGTAGTTTGTGAGTATTACATTCTAATAGATTCCAAGAGCACAAAACAAATTCACAGATGCTATGGAAACCGTAGGTTTTATGCAATGAATTCCACTAGAGAGAAATGATATTCCATTATTTGTTGAGAATCTACACTAGAATGCATATGACATGCATTAATAATGTTTGGATTGTGAAGTTTTTGGTCCCTATTCCCCATGGCATGTGCACATCTACGCCTATCTTAAACACAACACCTTACCTCCTAACATCTCTTGTTCTGTAAAACAAATCCTTATCCGTTAGATAGGTTGTTGCACCCTCTTAAGAGATACACTCTATCATCATGGCTATGATGGGAATATGTTGCATTTTCTAGATGGAGTAGAGTCAGTCCAAGAAATCAAAGAGGTACATGAAGGGGTGTGTGACGCTCATACAAATAAAATGGTTCTAGCTAGGAATTTGTTGAGAGTAGGATACTATTGGCCTAGTATGGAAATAGATTGCTGCAACTATGTAAGGAAATGCATATTATGCCAAAAGTATGGAAATTTCATCCATGTGCCATCACAACCATTGTAAACAATCACAACCCCATGGTCATTCTCCAAATGGGGACTAGATTCAATAAGAAAGATCACCCCTAGCTCATTTGATGGTCATACTCACATCATCACAGCTACGGAATATTTCACTAAGTGGGTGTAGGCTGTTCCTTTGATTTATGTTACAGAAGCTCAGATTTAAATTTTTTTAATGAATCATCTTATCTACCAGTATGACATTCTTGTGGCCATAGTTACTAACAATGGCAAATCATTCAATAAAAATACAGTGAAGGACCCTTGCCATTGATTTCAAATAAAATTGAAGTGATCTATGCCATATTATTCATAAGGTAATGGGCAGGCTAAAGCCACTAAAAAAACATTGGTTTGAATCATGGAAAAGATGGTGAGTAAGACAAGTCGTAATTGGAATTTAAAAATTCACCTAGCCTTCTGGGATTATAGGACCTCCATTCACACTCCTACTAGTGCGACACCCTATTCCCTAGTATTTGGAACTGAATCCATCATCCCATTGGAAATTGAGCTTCCTTCCTTGAGAATATCTCTTAGGTATTATCTGGACAAGGATGAGTATTACAAAGTGGCTAGGCTGGAAAAATTAGAAGTCCTGGATGAAAATTACATCTACACCCTTAACCATCTCAAAGTGTATCAAAACAGAATCTCAAGAAATTGCAACAAAATGATCATACCTCGTTAGTTCGAGGTCAGAGATTTTGTCATGAAGGAGAATAAGTTCAACACAAGGGAAGAAATAGAGAAGAAAGGCAAGTTTGAACGCATTGGTTAGGACCTTATGTCATTGTGGCCAAACATGTCACAGGAGCATACAAACTTGCCCATCCCAATAGTGATTAGTTCACAAACCTATGAATTCCATGCACATTAAGCAGTTCTATGCTTAAACATGACACAAAAATTAAAAAAAGTAAGACAAAAAAAGAGTAAAAATGATCAAAATGAAAAAAAAAATTAAAATAAGAGTAAAATAAAAAGAGAAAGCATGTCATCCATATGTGAAAACCATGAATTTTTGCACTTTGGATAGGTCCCTTGGTGAAAACCGGTTTCTAGCACCTTGGGAGGATTTATTGTTGACAAACATCTTGTATCTAAAGTATACTTTTACTTAGCCTAATACTAAATCCGCACTTGTATCGGAAATTCCCTACAAACCAATCCTATCAGGCCTTGATCCGGATTTTTCTCCTCTTATAAATCGGTGAAGAGATGTTATTTTTATATTCCCCATCTATTGCTAGGAGCACTTATGTGGATTCACCTTCCTATTTGCAAACATGTGGTGCCTTCACTAATATATTCTCCATATAGCAGTAGGGGCATCAAAGTCTCTTGGTTACCTATGCATAGCTTCGGAAAACCGTGAAAAATTACAAAAAAAATAAAAATTTGTTTGAAAATCACAAAAACATTCAAATATATTCGAAAATCAAAAAAACATTCAAATATGTTCAAAAATGGCAAAAGATTTCAAATATGATCAAAATCCAAAATAATAGAAAAACACAAAACAGAAAAACAATAGAAAAACGTTTCATAAAACAATCTTAGAAAAACATAACTTTAGTTTACTTACTTCATCTTGTTTTTTGCTTTTTTTGTGTACATTGTTTGCTTGTATAGTTGATGCTTGTTTGTACATTTGTATTGTTTGTTTCTTACACATACTTTGATAAGATCCGTCTTTCCTCGCTTAGATTAGATTAATTCTTACGTGTACATATGAAGTGTGTTTTTGCATGCTTGTAAATAATTGTACATGGCTATGTTAATTCATGTTTGTTAGCACTGTATATTTGGTTAAGTTTGTTAACATTTACTTGTGTCTATTTGTCACATGTACATAGTTTTGTTATTACATCATCATATCTCCATAAATATCATCACATCTAACATCATCTCTACATCATATATAAATAAGAAACTAAGTATACATCATACATGAATGCTAAGCTAATAATCGCATATCGTATCATCAAATGGGGGCAAGAGGGATCACAAATATCAAAATCTATCTGCCTTGCACCAATATCATTGTGTCATCTCGTCCACTAATCTAGATTATCACATGTATAATACTATCAATATCATCTATGGATTTATCATGTAAAAATCAAACACATGTGGTAAAAACATTTCAACTATCATCATGATACATACAAAGTGTGAAATCAAACCATATAACAACACACTCTAAATTTTTTTCTACTTGTCGTGAATAATTATTTTATTTAAATAATTATTTTATATATTTTTTTGTCATGCTGGGGCATTATTTTCCACCTAGCACTCATTTCTTCTCACTAGGAAAATTTAATTTCTCCTAGACGATTTCGCTTCTTCTGCACACTCCATTGAATGATTATTTTTTATTAAATAATTATTTTGTTAATCTTTCCATTACGCTGAGGCATTATTTGTTGCTTGTTGCTTCTTTCTTCTCCCTGTGGCATTTCTTTTTATCCTAGGAGATTCTTGTTGATTATTCTAACTTTTTCTTTATCCAAAATGTCAAAAGTCTAAAAAAATCTAAAAAAATTTAAAAATTTAATTCATAATCCAAAAAATTTCAAAACTGTAACAAAAATCCTAAAAATTGTAAAATTTGCTAAAATAGGTAAAAAAACTCATAGCAGCTGAAACTCGTGTCTTACACATGGTATTCATTCCATATCTTGTTGGAATTTTCACATGTTCATGAATTAAACAACTTGTGGATCATTTGACTTACAACCATTTACAAATCTAGCCTGCTTGCTTCATCGGTATTCTGGGGTACATCTAGTTGCTTGATATTGTTTTGTTGGACACAAATGCTTTATCATTGGACCTGGGTGTCCTTTATCATCCCCCCTTGCATGTATCCTTGCTAGGGGAACCATTTTTTAACCCTTTTTGTCGATCATGAACATTTGGGGATCTTCAACTTGATAACAAAACATTTGTACAATTTTCTTGAACATTGTTGGTTGGAATATGTGTGTTTGTACTTTTTTCCCCTGTTAAATGAGCTTGTTTCCTTCTCATCTTGCAATGCTTTACATATGTTGCATTCAGTTGGTGTTTTCAGCAATGGACAATTGTTCATAGTATGGATTTTCATGTCATTCTAATTTTGGCATATCCTTATATTTTTAACAAGGATGGATGACATAGATCTTTGGCAATATGATGACACTAAGGTTGTTGCCAATGCAAGGGATGAAAGCTAGTTCCTATCTCTGCTTATCCATATTTATTCTACATCACCCTCCTATCAACACTATTCTTTTCATTCACATGGGGCATCCTGCCCCTACCCATTCTTCAGTTCA
This sequence comes from Taxus chinensis, assembly GCA_019776745.2. Lineage (NCBI taxonomy): Eukaryota > Viridiplantae > Streptophyta > Pinopsida > Cupressales > Taxaceae > Taxus > Taxus chinensis. The sequence goes on along the minus strand of CM034148.1, from coordinate 770,533,318 downwards.
TTTCTCCCACCATTTTCAATCGTTGATCACCTTATTTCATTACCCCATCGACACTCAAGGGGGCATCTCTCACTTCTACCAATTTTTCTTCTACGCCTTCAAATTTTATCTATCTACTATCTTTGAAGTGGTGTCACTTACACCACCTCAAAGAGGGGAAAATGTAAACACCTATAATTTATCTCAAGTAATTTAAATACTTAAATTACACTAATTATACCCTTTCCCACAAATTGATGACATATTGTCAATATCACACATTTTCTTTGTTATCATCGTTAATTAATTACATTACATTAGTTAATTAACTCTTCTATCAAACAATGATACTAATTAACAACATTCTGTTAATCATCTCCCCTTTCTATCTAGATTAATTAATTATTTCTAGTTAATTAATCTCTCCTTTCTATCTACATTAATTAATTATTTCTAATTAATTAATACCCCTTTCTATCTAGATTAATTAGTTATTCTTAATTAATTAATTATCTCTTCTATTTAATCAATAAATTGTCATTTATTTGATTAAAATCCTCTCATAACATAAATCATACTAACTATTCCTCTAAAAATATTATATAAGTTTACACACCTATTAATTAATCACTTTGGTTAATTAATAAATTCCCTCAAACCCCATGAGTCACTAAAGGAAAAAATAAACTCTTCTAAGGTTAACTCAATCCTTTCTAAATCTCCATTATCCACAACTAACCCAACCTCTCCATTTATCCCACATGAAGGGCAGTGTAGAGATTCTTCTATCCATTGGTCTATATAAGGATCCCTCCTCCTACCTTTCTATTTACACCTACATGCCTTAATGAGCATAGATCATTCACTATAGTCATTTTATCATCTTTGAGCATTCTTCCATTAGAAGAGATAGCCTTCTCCATTTATTGCATTCATCCACCCAATTTTATGAAGTCATATGGACATATGTCAAGTGGTCTTTTAGCCATGATTTGACAATACTCCATTCTTAGAAACCTTGGGATTTCAAGCACCTAATAAACTCTTTGATTTTTAGAGATCTATATAGGTTCAATCTCATCTCATTTAGCATTCAATAAGAGATAGAAGTTAATTTTTTTAGAATATTAGCTTAAATATTTATTTCATTTTTAATGTAGAAATGTTGATAAGTTATCTTTATTTAAGCTCTTCGCAAGATGATTCATAGGTGTAATTTAACATTGTATTCAAGCTACTAGATGCTAGTTTTAATTCTACTTACATAGCTAGCTAACTCATGCATACAACATGTACATGTGAAACACTATATACGAACATTAAAAATGTGTATTTAATAATAAAAGTGCAATCAAATGAAATTTGAAATGTAAGTAACTTGAAACTTAGATTTGTAACACACCCAACTACAATAGCTAGCATGTCGATGTCAGATGTGTCCCTCACCGGTTCTTGCTATTTAAAACAAAAAAATATTAGTTTTTACATGTATGTACATGACGTAATGAAATATATATATACTTAAAATATGAAATAAAATAAACTATTGTATATGTATATATATTATATTTATTTGACATTTACCTGTGAAAGACCAAGATCATTTACACCAGTTCTAAAAACATCAGCCATCATCTCATCTAGAGAAGATAAATCATGTGATCTAGGAAATGATGTCTTGCCTGCAATGCATATGACAACACATGATCCACAGTGGTTACGAGACCACATGATCCGTAGTGGTGTGGGTGTGTTAGAACTGACATCTCCACCAACATCACCAGAAGCAATATGGCCACTATGTTGGGTTGGAATGTCAGTGATCTCCACAAACTCCTTCACTATAGGAGGGATAACCGAAGGCAAGTGGGGGTTTTGGGGCATGGGGGATCCTCGGTTGACTAATGCATGTATCTAGTCTACTATGTGCAGAGCCACCTCCTCTCCCATAAAAATTAAAAAATAAAAAATAATTTGGGATCTCATTAACAATGAAACTCGCAATACAATTTCTTCAAAAAATAGAGAGGAACCTCATTTTTGTTGCATTATGGATAATAAAAACCATCCACCATCAGTCCCAACAATTGTTCTTGATTTGGTCATCGTAGTGGCACCAATTGATTAGGAACCGTTTACAATTATTCGCGAGGGGGTGGGGGGGGCATTGGTTCTCAGGTTAGTAAATAATACACAAATGCGGTCTTTTGTAATTCTTTTTTATCTTTTACAGTTATATGGGATAATTTACCTGCATATCACCATATAAAATCAACTCTAAAGTTATTCCCTCCATCTATTTTGTTGATTTTGGAGTCAACTTCACCAATCAATGTTTGAAATGTGTTGGTTGAAGTCACGCGGGATAGATTTGTGACATGATTTTGTCTTATTTTCTCTATAATGTTCTCAATGGCAATTTTATTTTGTTAGATTCTTCCAATGATATCAACTTGTGTTCCTATTGGTTCTGTGGGGACAAAAGGAGCCACATGAGACTGATTTACTTTTAGAGGAGGGTTTTGAGGAATATTTGGATGGTTTATAGGATTACGAGCTTACTGAACAACTAACAAAACAAAGAAATTGTATACATAAACAAAAAACTAAAAAAACCCATGAAAATCACAAAAACAACCTAAAATGCAAGAAATTTGATCAAAATCAAGGTCTCACCTCTTCGTTTTGACAATATCGTTGAATATTTTGTGATCCGGAAGTCTAAAGAAAAATTTTCAGGGGGTATTCAAAGCATGAGTACCAACAGTGGAGGATAAATCGGGGTTTGCAGGGGAAAATGGGGGAAAATAAGGGGTCTCAGGTATGTTATTTTTGTCTCATAGGACCGCGATTGTGCTTTATAAACTGTGATTATGGATTTAGGTTCTGAAATTTCCAAACCTATATAAAATATCCCGCGATCATAGTACATGAATTTAGGGTTTTCATGTGAATGTTTTGGCCCCCCAACTTGCTGCACTTACCCAGAAGTTGGCTTAATTTCCTAGATCAACCAAGATTTAGGGAGTATTTGACCACTCAGCTGTGAGGTTGTAGGGGATTCATTCGGTCATATGTTACTAGACATAGCAGAATTAAAGGTTAGGAGTGCCCTAGGCAATAAGTGAAGTGGGCACCCTTCATATAATTTAATCCATTTTTTTTCCATCAAATTAACAAATAAAAGTTACATATATTATCATATTATAAAATTTGTATACAAATCATCATAAATCACCAATTTGGGGAATTTTGTATGCAAAATAAATAAAGATATCCTATAAAATCTTCACATAAGGATAGGTAAATATTCCTTTATTGAGAGATTTAATCCTTCGAGATTCTCATAATGCTACAAATAATTATTTTATAGAATGTTAGTTATTCAACTTATTTACCAATATCAAATAGGTGACAGGACTCAAAACTAAACAAAAAACCACTTTTTTCCAAATCAATAAAAATTCTTATGTATCTCCTATGGTGTTTTGAAGAGTGATATATGTACCAAGCCTACTAATTCGTCCATTAAAAATAACATTTCCTGTAAAACATTAGGAATAGAGAATTAAATAATGATTTTCTTTAATTATGCCTTCACATTATAAAATTGCTATGAATCTTTAAAAAAAAAAATTACACACTAGAATTATTTAGAAGTACAAATTAGAGAATGGGTAAATTTACAAAAACAATCATATGAGCTTAAAATTATGCAATTTTAGTTTTGGTTGTGAAAAAATTATAGTTACTTTTTTATGTGTATGTGTGAAAATTGTTTTACTTTATAATAATATCAATAAAAACATCAATTATTATTGAATTCAAGTAAAAGTAGTAATGTTAAGTTATAATAATAACAAAAAATAATGTTTTTTTTAAGATTTAGGAGCCCCCTGTCTCTTGGCTCCCGAGGTAGTTGCATATTATGTCTAAGGCTTAATCCCTACTTGGTACCATATTTCACCAGAAATAAAGCTAAAACAAGTAATAAGGATTTTAATTCATATTCCATTTGTGGGACGAAATTGTGAAACATAATTAAATTAGTGTGGTAAATAATTTGTTACAAAAGAAAAATATCCTTTAAATTCTTATACTGCCGCATACATGCATTTTCAAGAAATTGTGTTATTTAAAAATTGCTGAAAAAGTAAAATTAAAATATTTTTAAAAATACGTGAATAAAATTTTAACTTACAATCAAAACATTTCTTTTACAAAAGAAGTAGTTATATAACAACCTCTTCGACTGTGACAAAATAAGGGATTTAGAATAGGGCATAAACATCCACAAAAGCACTAGAAACATTTAATGCCTTAAGATGTTCGAAGAATTCAAAAGATTATCCTCCAACCATGATCCGTGAAAGTCACTTTCTTTTCCATATAGGTTGAGTGCCATAGAGATTGGGTTCCACATGAAAGAAAAATCCTTAAAGATTAGGATCTTCAAATGTCAATCCTCCTCATCATTTGCATCTTTCTAATAATAAAAATCAGAACTTATTTTATCCACCTCCGGCTCCATTCCAATAATAAAAATCAGATTTGATTTCATCCACCTCCATTAATCTAATTAGAAACATAGATTAATTAAACTCTTCCATACCTCTATAGATTCGATTCATAAAACCTTATACCACGTCTGGGAGGGAGGAATAATTTTAGGTTTTCTTATCAAGGAGAAAATGTAACCCTGCATTTGGATCCTTTTCTTTTATCAACGACCTACAAATATCCTTGCTCGATCCTAGTGAAGGATAAAAATTTAATTTCATTAGCCCATAGTTTTCCACAAAAATTATTAAGGTAATGTCGTTTCCCAAAAAATGATAGTATAATATAGAATTACAATGAAATTATATTGATTTATATTTTTATAATTGTATTATCTATAATCATGTAAGTGAAATATACTATTAATGTGAATTTTTCACATTTTATGTGTTACGGAGCTTATATGTTATTATATTTTTGACAAGAATTAACTAGTCAAATTGTTTATTTGTAGCTGTGTAAATTATTCACAATTTTGTTTTCGTAAAACTATGTAGATTACCTAGAAATAATATTAAAATTTGGGGTAGTGTAGATTATTTATGATTTGCTTATTTTTGCATTACTATTTATTTTACTAATGTAGATACTCCATAGTAAGAGCTTAATTAATTTTTCAAATGTAGATTGTCAATAATTTAAGTTATCTACATTTTATTTATACTATTCTTAATTAAAGTTTTAGATTCTTTTTTTTCAAAAATATATAGAGAAATTGCGATTTTCCACACAAATTTATAGGATTATGAATATTCCACAAATTAAATTTAACTTGATGAAATTGTGAAAAATCTACTTTGCATATAATAGAAGTCATCCATTTAATGTTTGTAATCTACAATTTATCCACAAATTGATTATAAATGTAGACCTCTTTCTAGTAGTGTCAAATTTTGGCTAAAAGTGGCAATTTGAGTGACCTTGTTTCATTTAGGGAGCCTCCCTTTCATGGAAAATGACCCCTTGGACCCTACCTATGGGTAGGGGGGTCTCTTTTAAAGGCCAAATAGAAATTTTCCTTGCATTTGACCCCTCAAACAACACTTTCTTGTAAGAGAGTTAGTTGTTTTTCTTATTAAAAGTTGGAGAGGTTATGGTTTTACTCACATTTTGGGAAATTTGAAGTTTACCTCCAAAATGAGAGTTGTTTTATTCTTTTTTTTTTGGAATCTTTGTGTGGGGATATGCGAAGGATGATACATATCACCCTCTAATTTGGGATAATTGTTAATTAATTTCTTTTAATATTCCCTCATGGAGAGGGGTTGGGACTCTTTGGTCATTCATGTATTTTGGGTGTTGGAGATTTATGGTGTGCTTGTGGAGCTTGGAGCTTTGGATTATGGATTTGGATAGAGATTTTGGAGAGGTTGATTGAGATAGGCCTCCTTGATCCTCTACTATGTTTTTTCTTAGGGAAATATCATGTGTTATGAAATGAAATTGATGTCTTTTGTGTTGTTATTTTAAGATAAGTTTATGGATGTGTTGTGGATTTTTTGTTATTGTATTTCCTCCATCCATCATGTTTTGTGATGGATTTTGGAGTGTTGGGGAAGAAGGAGGAATAGCCTTATCACCACATGGCTTGATGGAAAAGCCATGAAGGTATTCTTTATTCCTCCCCACATAAGGTTTGATGTGGGGAAATATTATCATATGGTTTGAAAATCCTTCCAAGTAGGAGGCTTGGTGCATGGGTTGGAGAGATAAAGAGGGAAATTGTGATTTCTAGAGAAAATGAGGGTGCTTGGAGTTTTACTTGTGATCCTATGGTTGGGTTCACCACTTGGATTCATATGTGATTTTTAACTATTCCCCATTTTTGGGGAAAGCATGGAGCTTCTCCCTCATGTGTTATTTTTTTAATTTTATTTTTTGTATGTGAATTTTTTTCTTGTATGTTTGGTTCCCTTCCCTATTTCACTTGTGAAAAACTGAGGCATGTATGCTCTCTCTCCCATGTGCTTGATGGGAGGGTTGCATTCCTTCATGTATTGGATATGGCATGCAATGAAGACAATAGGTAGGGAGGTAACCGGGCAGTTTATCCTTATTCTATGAAGATTACTTTGGCATAAATACCATGCATATTTTTAGCTTGAATATTGATGAAGACAAGGTGGATTATTGGACATGTTGTTTCCCTAATTTGTGAAGGCTTTTGCACTTGGATTTTATTGGGTTGTTTTTAAGATGGTGTAAACTATTGTTTAGTAGTATCCCATCTTGTGGATGAATTTTTATGTTTCTCCTTAAAATGTTGCAACTTTTGTAAAGCTTTATCCTTACTTAGTAAGGATTTTGTATGGTTGTAGTAAAAATGTTAAGCCGTTGATCCTCTCCTTGAGAAGTAAGTAGAGGGCTACTGTAAAGCTTGATTCCCATGTTGTAAAAATATCTTATTGTTTCTATTGAATATGTTTGAGAAATTTGTTTCATGAAAGTTGGGAGTACACATATGTTCTTCAAAATGGTTATTGCAAAGTCCAAATATATTGTATTTACCAAGAGTTTTGTTGTAATAAAACCTTTATGCTACCATATTAGAACTATTTTCCCATTCCTAATTTTAGGAATGTTGTAAACTTTAGTTTGGAAAGCTTATGATAAACTCTTACCGCTTTGGAAAGTATGGTTGTAAGTTATGAAATAGTGGTTTTGGGAGTTGTCTTTCCCTTAGTATTTCTTGAGAAACTTATGTAAATTGCCTCCACTTGATTATAGTATTTTTAAGAATGTTCCATCATTTTTACCACGAGAGAAATGTAAATGGCAAGTTGATTTTCAAAGTATGATGCGTTCTTTATTCTCAGTTATTGAGTTAGCATTTTGTTTCAAAATCAATTAAAAAATTAAATAATAACATTGTTTATAATATTCCCTTTTTGTCAAATCATATAATTCATATTGTGGGTTTTATCAAATAGAAGAAAGGAATTTATTTTATTTCAGGATATTATGCTTTTATATCAAAATCTAAAAAATTTATAAAGTAAGATTAGTTTGAAAATGTTATTGTTTTATACATTATATTCCATTCTTTCTCTTACATGCAATATAGTAAGATAATTTAAGTTGGACACTTCCATTTATTGAGGATTTATAAATCATGTGTTTTGTGTAAATGAAATTAATATGTTAATGAGATTATAGAAAAAGAATAAAACTAATGTACTATCTGATTTATTTGGAAACCATTTCATTGACCCTTTTGAATATGTGAAAATCATGTACACACACACACACACACAAATAATTAAAATATGATATTTTTGTTAGCACAATGAATAAATCCTAGTGACCTGAATATCACTTTGAGTGCCATATAAAACTCATGTATATATATATATATATATATATATATATATATATATATATATCTACATACATACATATCTACACACACACACACACACACACACACACACACACACACACACACACACAAACATTTGCCTAAATGAGGCTAAGCAATGAAGGTTCTAAAAATATAATATAAACCAAAAAAGGGAAATGCGTGAGTTTGCGGCTGCATCTAAACCTACCCCCTCTGCCAATATTTACAAACAATGTGGTGTGGTCACGGCCACACCACTTAACTCACCCAAATAGCAAAAGGATGTGACCCTCTTCCATAGGCCTCCTTATGTATATTAAACCTTGTGTTTTAAAAAAAAAACTTGAATCGTTAATATATATATTTATTTATTTTATTTTATTTTTTCTAAGAAAGATGAAAACTCTTCTAATTGGAAATGGAAATTGTAAAGAAATAAGAAAAATAAAAAGAAACCCATGTAGGGTAAAATAATCCCTAACATAAATAAAATAAAATAGATTAATCTTTGAAATAGAATAGAGTTCTACAATCCTCCATGAATTCCCACTCCATTCTTCTTCATCCTCCTTTAACACCCTACATGCACAAACAAAAATAAAAGAACAAAAGAAAACAAAAAAATCAAAAGGAAAGAAAGGAAAGCCTTTAGTGGAGGATTAGGGCATCTCTAAGATCCCTAGGATCAGTTGCTTGGATTTAATTGATCCAAGAGCCAAGAATTATCCCTACACCTTTATTTTAGTTATGAGATTTAAGTGGGATGGGGTGAAATAAATAAATGGGTATGGGTGAGTATTACATGGTGTAAGTTTATTACTCAGGGTCGATAATTTTAAGTGGATGAGCTTAGGGATGTCTTAAAGTAGAGTGCTTTATTTAAGTTATTTGAAAAATAACATAGGGTTATAATTTTAAAATTGGTGCACTTAAATGTTTACGGATATTTAAATAGAGTGATCTTGTTAACATTGAAGGAATAAATTAGTATTATCCATTTAATGGTTGGGTTTAAATTTGGGGATAATAAGATCTTACATGGACATTAATAAATTTACTAAATAAAAATCAGCAAGACTAAGGTGGATGTAATTTGTCATCATTAGGTGGATAGGGTATAATAATTTGCAGACATCAATTTTTTTGGAGATTCCTTTAGATTTTTATGTTGGTATTTTAGTGTCTTAAAATGGGGCATTACATTTGGTATGAGAGTACATGTTCGAACCAAGCACTCTGGGTAAAACAATAAGTCAATTAGAAATGGAAAAAGTAATAAGAAAACAAAGTTAAACCATATTCGCTACCTTACACAACCTTATAACCTACCCTTTTCATTGCGTATAGATGATGCCCCCTACACAGGGTATGAGATGTGGATCCTTCAAGGACCTGGGAAGTAGGTCACCTAGGCCCAATCTACTTGCCCCTGAGTTTGGACCATAAATATTAGTTGTGATTGAGTAGTTTATAGGTGTTGTGCAATAACATCTTCGGACTCAGCATGAGACGATAGAGGAGGATGTTCATCTGGGGGAGGATACAATGCCATAAGAGGGAATACACTCAGAGACACATCAACGTAACACTTAAAGATTAGAGAGACCATGTATCCCTTCCACTCACCATGAGAGAGTGACCTCATTTCGTCATAACCGCTGTCATAGCCTGAAGGGACCATTTTAGGAGGGATGACCAAATTTGCTACTAGAGAGGATGGTTGGGCATCAAAGTCTAGATTGGGACAAAGGAAGTGCGATTAGGGATATCCTTCATCTACTATTACTCACTTACAGTGGAACCTCAGATAGATTGGGGGCCGAGTCATGGATCCTTAGCCTTGATAGTTGCTTTGGATTGCACTCATATGAGAACAATGTCAAGCATAGGTTCACTATACACCACCTGCGTGAGGCAAAAGGCATACGGTGGAGGAATGAGGAGTAAAATCTCCACTTGAATAGAGACACAGTGACTTGGGATCTATTTGAGGAGATCTATAGAGATAATTTCATGTCTAAGAATTTTGTTCATAAGAGGATCGATGAGTTACACAATCTCTGAAAATGTTCAGGAATGACTGCAAAGTATGACACTCGATTTCCTGATTTGTTGCAGTATATGCATTATCTACAGGATGAGAAATTACAATTCAACATGTTCATTCAGGGACTAAATTATGATATAGTAGGGGCCATCAAGATGTTAACTCCTCTGACATTTGAGAAGGCCATAGAGAAGGCATACCTAGTTGAGGAGAATAAGAACATGGCCCAGGAGCACAAATATAGGAATAGGGGTAAGTACACAGAGAATATGTAGTCATTTCAGGATCATAGGAAATGAGGTGTAGCACCAACCCCTAGAGCATGATTCAGGCCTCCATAGTAAGTCTCGAGACCTCCGCACCAATCACAATAACATTAATAACATCATGCTCACTTGCAGCAGAGGAATAGGTAGACATAGATCATGTAGAGAGGAGGATTTCAAAGAGGATTTTGTGGGGGTAGAGATAAAAGGTAGGGTATCTAACATTTATAGCCAACCCACACTTAGCATTCTACTAGGGTTGGGCCAACATGTTTAGTGCATAAGAGTATATGAGGAACAACATCTCTAAGAGGTGAGGTAGGTTGTTTCATTTGTGGGTCCAATGATCACTATGTGCGTATGTGTCCTCACAAACTGACTACCATTGATAGAAAAAGTTCTTCCATTTCCAGGTAGATAGTGACATATGTAGGACGCGCCCATCATGTCTATGTAGTAGTAGATAAACGCCAAGTTGAGCATCATGCCACGATTATCGAGATGACATGTACTATCAGGGGTATTTTTGTCTTATTATTTTTTATTCAAGTACATCATTTTAATTTATATCACCTTCTGTAGTAGTCCAGTGTGGGCTAGTTCCTTCTAGGTAGTCAAACAATTGGCAGGTTGAGTTGGCCTCTGGGGCCAAACTCAGAGTACATACCTACGTGGAGAGTTGTGTAATCGATTTGGGAGTATTCTCCACTTCCTTAGACCTTCGAGCGTTACCTTTTGGCTACTATGAGGTTATTATAGGAATTGATTGGCCTGAGTCTCATCGAGCCAAAGTAGATTGTAGAGGGAAGATCATTGAGTGTGAGGATGACCTTGGGAACTCAATTGTTATCTCTGGGATTCAAAGGCCTGTCTTTTTTCATAGGATCGCGGATAAGAAAATAAAGCAGAGCATGCGAAATGGTTGTCATTTGTTTGTGATTACGATCACTGATCGATAAGAGAGTACTTCATAACATTCACCTCTTGAATAACATGCAGTATTGAGGGATTTTTTGGATGTATTACTAGGTGAGATTCCTAGGTTGCCACCTCGTAGATAGGTGGATTTCACCATATACCTAATACTAGTAGAAAAATGAGTCTCTAGGGAATGTTATCATATGATGAATCTAGAGCTGCATGAGCTCACGATTCACCTAAAGGAGTTGTTGGAGAAGGAACTTATTCACCCTATTATGTCCCAATGGGGAGCGGTAATTATTTTGGTGAAAACTAAGGATGTTTCTCTCAAGATTTTTGTTTATTTGAGGAAACTTAATCAGGTCACAATTAAGATTAGTTATCCACTTCCAAGGATTGATGACTTATTTGATTAGATGAGGGGTTCCAGAGTGTTCTCCAAGATTTACCTCAAGTCGAGATATCATCAGTTGTGCATTGCAGATGCACATATTCAAAAGAGAACTTTTTGCACTCAATATGGGCATTGTGGGTTCAATGTTGTACCTTTTTGCTTGACCAATGCCCCAACTATATTCATGAGCCTCATGAATTGTTTTTCATGAACTTCTTGGACCACTTCATTTTGGTGTTTCTTGATAATATATTGATATATTCTTATTTTGAGGAGGAACACAAGGATTATTTGAGATAGGTAATAGAGGTTTTGAGAGATCAAGAAGCTTGTTGGGAACTTAGAGAAGTACAATTTCATTCAGTTTGAGATTTAACACTTGGGTGACATCATTTTAGGAGAGGGTATCTCAGTAGATCTGTCTAAGATATGAGGCATTCTTGATTGGCCAACACCCACATCAGTGATAAATGTTAGGAGTTTGATGGGATTAGCAAGGTATTACCACATGTTTTTACAGGAATTTTTCTATGATTACATATCATATTACTTATCTTTAGCAGAAAGGGAAGAAGTTTGAATGGTTAGAGAGGTGTGAATAGGATTTTCAGTTTCTTAGGGAGATACTAACCATGACACATATCTTAAAAGTTTTGGATCTGACAGAGGAGTTTCTGATTTGCACCGATGCTTCACTAGAGGGTTTAAGAGAAGTTATTATGTAGGAGCATTGAGTTATTATTTTTTACACGCATAAGCTCAAATATTATGAGCTTAACTATCCTATCATTGACTTGGAGCTTGTAGCATATGTTCATTCTCTAGTGTTTTGGCATCATTTTCTTTTAGGTAGTCCATTCATTTTGTGGATAGATCATTGTAGTCTTCACCTTATCTTCTCACAGGAAAACCTCAATGCTTGCTAACGATATTGGATGGTGTTCTTATGTGAGTATGACACAGATGTATAGTATATCAAAGGAAAGGAGAATTTCATTTCAGATGCCCTTAGTAGACAAGGACATGTGGTTTCTTCCATGAAACTACAGTCGGATCTTTGAAGCAGGATTCTTTAGCATCTTTTTGAGGATAAGTTTTATGAGGGTGCTAGGTAGATGTTTGAGTCACAAGGTTCCATAGAGGTAAGATATTCTAGGTGTGTTTTAGAGGTAGATGGTCTAATTTGATTACAGAGGCACATTTTAGTTCCTAGGACAGGTGATATTTGTAGCTTCATTCTTACAAAGGCTCATAGATCCCCATCTGAAGAACATCCAAGAGTAAAGAAGATGCATGCTAATTTGAGAGAGTTATATTATTAGCCAGGTCTTAAATGGGATATAAAAAAAATTATCTCCATGCCTTGAGTGTCAGAGGGTAAAGAAAAAACATTCTCATCGCGCAGGACTCTTATATCCTAACAACATTCCCAAGTTGAAATGGGACGTCATCTCCATGGATTTCATTATCGGACTCCCTATGTATTTTTATCATCATGATGTCGTTATGGTCACCGTGGATAATTTGAATGATTTTTCACACTTTTCACCAACCAAAGTCACCTATAATAGACTTTCCATAACCAAAGTGTTTATGGAGGATATTTTCAGATTACATGGGATTCCAAAGACCATTATCAATGACAGGGACACCATTTACACTTCATCTTTCTAGACTTCATTTTAAGCCACTTTGGGAATGCATATTAATTTTAGTTCAACATATCACCAAGAGACAGATGGGAAGATAGAGAGGGCTAATCATGTACTTGAGGACATGTTGATGATGTAAGTAATGGACCAGTAGAAGAAGTGGGAGAATTATCTACACATGGTGGAGTTTCAATACAACAACAAAAATCATAGGTATATTAGTATGATTCCCTATAAAGGCTTTGTATGGGCATATTTGTAAGGAACCTTTGAATTGGGATAGGCTAGATGCTAGGTTTGTAGTTGGTCCAGCCTACCTTTAGGAATATAGAGAAATAAGTTATATTGATTAGGAAACATCTTGAGAAAGATAGAGCATGTCAGAAGGCATATGCACACACAAAGAGGACTGATTGTCACTTTTCAGTGGGTGACAAATTATTCTTGAGGGATTGTCCACATAAAATCCCAATCCACTATGAAAAGGGTTCTAATATTTTGCATCATTTTGTGGGGCCATTTGAGATCTCAGAGGTCATATGTCTAATTTTCTACTGCTTACCTTTTCCACCACACCTTACACGGGCCCACGACTTCTTTCATGTTTTAGTATTACGTAGAAATGTGCCTGATATTTCTCATGTATTAGATTGGTCAGCCTTAGAGGTTGAGGATGAATGATAGTGGAGACTAGAGCCAATGCACATCATGGAGCATAATTGATTGGGACTTCAGGGGAGAGACTTGGACTAGGATAGAGTGCAGTGGGAAAGATATCATGAGACATTAACTACATGGGAGAATTCTATGCCATTGAGGGATTGATACCCTTATCTCTTCCAATGACTTCCAGGAGAGCGGTATGTAGTGCCCATGTCTTCCTACACTAGTTCTTTTGTTGGCTCATTACTTCTATAGATGATGGACATGGACTTTAAAATCATATGATTACTATATGTTTTATTATGGTTCATCTGATGACACTTGTGGTGATTTGGGTGCATAGCGCCAAGCTAGTATTGTGTTTATTTCTTAGCTCTTGCATGTTATGCTTTTAGATATCAACATATTATGTTATATTGAATTAATTTCACATGTGATACATTTACTTATGGTTTCTCCATATACTTGGTTATCATTTGAATTGTAATGGATAATTAGATATGGTCATATGTTACTTCGATGGTTAATATATTTTGGATTAGTATGGATGTATATGATTATAATTAGCAATTTCATCTTGACATTATTTTTTTATAGTTAGCATGATTTAACCAAGTATGATTTATTGAGATTGTTTTATTTGATATTTTATTGGGAAAGTGTGTTTAGTGGTTGCATTGAGTGTGCAAATTATAGGGCACATAAGAACATGGGTTTCAGAGTTGCACTTTGGTTTTGCACAAGTGGTCGAATAGGCCAAGTCTTAGCCATGTTTGATTTGTTTGAAACCTTATATGTTGTTTCATGTCGTATTGGGAACCATGGGTGATCCCTATTATTAATTTTATTATATATAATTTATTTTAGCTTTTTATGAGCAATTTTAGGGACCTAGAAGTCCCTACTTGTGCTAAATATGTTTAATGTTAATAATGTTTGTTGTTTATGATATGGGACCACCTAAGTGTCACTTGGGTGGGCCCCACAACCTCAACCCTCATGTCATTTAGGCCAATCTCGGATTTGGGCTAAAAATGGCAATTTTGGTGACCTCTTTTCATTTTGGGAGCTTCCCTTACATCGAAAAGGACCCATGTGACCCTATCTATGGGTAGGGGCTCTCTTTTAAAGTAAAAATGGGATTTTCCCTCCCATTTGACCCATCAAACACCACTTTATAAGAGAGTTTGTTTGTGTTCTTATTAAAGTTGGAGAGGTTTTGGTTTTAAACACAATTTAGGAAATTTGGGGTTTACCTCCAAAATGAGAGTTGTTTTATTCTTTTTTTTTTTTTGGAATATTTGTGTGGGGAGATGAGAAGGGTGACCCATGCAACCCTCTCATATGGGAGAATTTTTAATTGTTTTATTTTAATATTCCCTCATGGAGAGGGGTTGCAAATCTTTGTTCATTCTTGCATTTTGGGTGTTGGAGATTTTTGGTGTGCTTATTGATCTTGGAGATTTGGATTTTGGATTTGCATAAAAACTTGGAGATCTTGATTGAGGTAGGCACCCTTCATTCTTTAGTATGTTTTTTCTTATGGAAATATCATGTGTTATGAGATGAAATTGGTGCCTTTTGTGTTGTTTTTGAAAGATGAGATTATGGGTGTGTTGTGGAATTTTTGTTATTGTATTTTCTTCCATCCATCATGTTATGTGATGGAGTTTGAAGTGTTGGGGAAGAGGGAGGAATACCCTTCTCACCAAATGTCCTGATGGGCAAGCCATGATGATTTTATTTTTTCCTCTCCTCATATGGTTTTATGTGGGGGAAGATTTTCATATGGTTTGAACATTTTTCCCCATCCTTGGTAAGGAAATCATCATGGTTTGAAAATCCTTCCAACGAGGAGGCTTGGTGCATGGGTTGGATATATAAGGAGGGAAACAATTATTCAGAGAGATAAAGAGGGTCCTTGGTGTTTTACTTGTGATCCTATGGTTGGATTCACCACTTGGCTTCATATGGGATTTTTACCACTCTTCCCCATTTTGGGGGAAAGCATTGAGTGTCTCCCTCATGTGTTGTTTATTTATTTTTATTTTGTGTATGTGAAAAGTGTGCTTACATGTTTGGTTCCCTTCCCCATTTGACTTGTACAAAACCGAGGCATGTATGCTCTCTCTCCCATGGGTTTTGAGTGAGGCTAGCATGTACTTCTTGTATTGGATTTGGTATGTAATGATTCCAATAAGTTGGGAGGTAACCAATCCATTTCTCCTTGTGCCATGAACATCATTTTTGCGTAAATAACATGCATATTTCTATCTTGAAGATTGATGAAGAAATGGTGGTGTTTTGGACATGTTGTTTCCCAATTTAGAAGGATTTTCCACTTAGATTTTATTTGGTTCTTGTGAAGATGTTGTAAACTCTTTTGTAGTAGTTTCCCATCTTGGGGATGAATTTTTATCTTCTTCATTAAAATTTTGCACCTTTTGTAAATCTTTCTCCTTCCTTAGTAAGGAATTGGTATGGTTGTAGTAAAAAGGTTATGCCTCTTATCCTCTACTTGAGAAGTATGTAGAGGGATATTGTAAAGATTTATTCCCATGTTGTAAAAATATCTTATTCTTGCTATTGAATATGTTTGAGAATTTTTTTTATGGAATTTGAAAGTGCACATATGTTCTTCAAAATGGTTATTGCAAAGTTGAAGTGTATTTTATTTACCAAGAATGTTGTTGTAAGAAAAATTTGATGCTATCGTGTTAGAATGATTTTCCCATACTTTATTTGAAGAAGGTTGTAAAATTTAGTTTGCAAAGCTTTGTAAGGAATAATAATGTTCACATGTTAGTAGTTAGTTATATTATTTTTATATAAACAATAATATATTTTTGGAGTTGTTTTAACAACTCGTATGATTTGAGCTGTGTATTGTTATGTGAATAAAAATCACAACTAAATAGCATTATGGAGATATTGTTGGGTAAGAAGTTTCGTAAAAAATAGGGATGTAAATACCTATTTATATGTGTGGCATATGCTGCATAAAAATACATAATGATTTGAACGGGAAATTTATTATTTTGTAATTAATATTGAGTTTTCCTACATAAATATGATCCAAAATTATTATTTGGTATCAGAGCGATGTCATATCTCTGATCATTTCACGTAGAGGAGTTTTTGTGCTATCTTTCTTAACATTTCCCTTGTCAATAATGGAATACAAGATTTTCCTCAAATGGATATTTACTTGATGAGCTTCAAGTTAGATTCTATGAGTTTTAGAATATTTGTTGACCACATATTATACATCATACTGGTGAATAAACCAAATAAATGTTATTGTGTGTAGTTGTCAAACATAATCCAACATTTACATGGGCTTCTGCACTGTGAATTGGTAACGAAGTATATAGATTTGGAATGTTCGTCTTTCATCCACCTAGTTAGAACATTTGTCTTTGATCTAAAATCCCATCGTATCTGGAAAAATCCAAGCTTGTTGTACCCACGTGGACATTTCAAGATTCAATTTTATTCCTTCATGGTACTCAAATCTCCATTCTTTTTCATAGTCAACAGCCCACAGTGCATGTCCTCATCTTCCAACATTAGCGTTTATTCATAAACCAACTCTAGCATGAAATTTATTTGAAGAGCCACCTGTGTGTGCAAACAATGATCTCCACATGGCATGCCAAAAAAAATGAAATAAATTTTTTACAGATGCATGATAACAACATATAGGTGTCACACGGAAAAAAAAATTGTTGACACAAAATAGCAAGCCTTGATGTTGTACTATTGTTTTTTGTTGACAGATGAAACAAGCCTTATTTTCACATGATAAAAAGATTTACTGTCACACGGAAACAAGATTTTATGTTGTAAGAAAATAAAGATTATTGTTTTGCGACAAATAATCTTTTTGTTGTGAGACAGAAAATCTTTTTGTCATCCGAAAAAAAAAAAATTTATGCAATATAATTTCTTGTTTTCATGTGACAACGAGGCCTATTGTCATTGATCAATGAAATTTTGTTGTCATGCGACACTAAATCTTGACATGCACTAATAACTCTTGCTTTTATTTGACAACATTTTGAGACTAGTGCTAACAAAGAAATATTGTCATACGTAAGAAAGGTTTATTGTCGTGTGATAAAAATATTACTACCGTGCAACAAAAATCCTCTTTTTACATGACAACAATCATGTTTCCACATGACAACATACTTTTTGTTGCATGACAAGAAGATTGTTGTCACGTGATAGCAATCTTGTTATCGCACACCAACCTGATAGCAGAAACATTATTGTGTAGCAATAAACATTATAGACAAAAAATGGCTCTCCCTTAAGAAACTACCAGGAGAAAATTTCATTATGAAATCAAGGAATATTTATGTTTTCTGCGAAAGTAGTTCCAGGTATATTTTCCAGGGATTTTCTACGTCTAATTTTCCATTGGCCTCTTAAAATGAACCATGTTACTTTTTCAAATACTTCGAACCATGTTCCAAAACCTACTGCATTGTAAATCTAGTAAGAATGTCAATCTTTTGTTCTTTATCTCATCATCCCTTATGTAAATTTCTAGAATAGTTGATCCAATTAAGAAAATATTGAATTGTATCTACTTTTCCTTGTTGATTCCATTAGCCCCTCTTTAGTTTTGTCTCATGACAAATATCCTTGAAAAATATCCACTAATCATATTGTTAATGATGTCATCGACCCTTATACAATTTTATTACATGGTTGATCATTTTTGAAAAACATTTTAGTAAGAAATATCTAAGCATTTCACTGCAGTGTTGAAAAGTTTCTTGATGAATCTATTACATATTAAGTTGATAAATATTTATTTCATTATAAAAAATATTAGATTAATTTTCTTCCTAAGATTTTTCAAAACTATGTTAATTGCTTTACAACATGAGCCAATAATATGATGTAAAATCCCCTGTGTTGAAACATAAAGACTAGGCCCAACATCTAAAACCTTTTCAATGATTTTGAAGAAGTAGGGAAACATAAGGATGCCATAAATTTGATTATACCTCCGGTATGGAATGGTTTTATACAAAAATTTCTTGAGTACAAAGGAGATTCACCTTAAATGCTATATAAACATCCTAAAGACTATCTTTCTTAGAAATTGGATGTTGATGTTAACCATCCCAAGCCTCCGTTGGATGGATAAAATGATAATTCAACTAAAAATACCAAAATCCTTTCCAATATACATTCTCCCTAACTCATCATGTATGTCAAAGATCGTCTAAATACAAAAAAACCATGGTTGTAAATCATTTTTAATACTTCCAGACCATCCTAACTTAAATTTTTAACCAACATCAAATAGTATATTGAGTTAATAAATGTTAATGTTATCCCCCACTAGTTCTGATTATGCCCAATGTAAATTCCATTACACAACCTTCCATTTGCACAAGTCCATTCAATATATTTAATGATACCCATTATCACCATAAATCATTACTGTGGACATTAGAGGTGTTTTCCCTTCCATCACTTATGATGATTCTTCTAACCAAATTCTTCATATAAAGGATTTTGGATATTTCTGCAAATATTGGTTTAAGAATAACTCGTATACTACTACCAAACTCCTAGCTAAAACACTCGTAAGATATTCCTTTTATTATTATCACACCCTCTAAACTAACTCTGTAATTGATTTACAAAGCTATGTAAATACCCTAGTCAATTAATTAAAACATCATGATCTTCTTGTAGAAAAATTAATGGCTTCATACATTACAAGAATATGTAAACCTAATCATCCCAAGACTTCATAAAACATGTGGAAATTGTTTCCTCTAGTGATGAACATAAAATTTTGGATGGGATCTTCTTTAACTATTCGTTAGACCACTTGATCCTCTCCTTCAAAACATAGATCACTTTCCACTGCCTCTTTAGAAAAAGAATTCAAACAAGCAAAACACAAAGATTATATTATGTGGGAGTTCAAAAATCCTTCTCAAAGTAAGAATAATGCTAATAAAATACATGTCTTTATGCATCCTAGAAACAAGAAACACATTAATGACATAGTCACAAATAACTATCCTTAACAAAATTTTTCCTATAGGATAATCCACAATGTTGATCGATATAGTTCTTAACCACATACTACATCTTCCTATATTGACTATCATCAACTGATAGGCAAGGAAGAGCTATAATGGCATGTACCTTACAAATTTACCATGGTTGTAGACCCTTCTCACCATCTCCCTAAATGGCATGATGAAAGTAAATTTTGTTAGAGGGATCCCAATTGTGGGAATTCATATTTAAATTTTCATTCCCTTTGATCCTTTTCCTATACCTTACTCCTTGATAAAAGAGCTGATCATGAATCTATTACTGATGAAAGATTATGTGAGGCTATCAAGGAACTTGACAAAGAACAAACATTTAATAAACAATAAATTGTTTATCAAGATAATAAGTGTATCGTAATCTACAATGAACCCCTTATCAATCATTCTAAATTTAATAAATCCAATACTGATCATATTATCAAGGAATATACCAATGTTTTTATACATTATATCCATATACTAGTGCATCTATTAAAAGTGTGGTTCATATGGATAATTCAAATTGCATTATCACCTATATTAGATCATATTATCCTCCTTCATTTCACAATACCTCCGACATGATCATCTATCATATTTACTGATGAAAAATACCTCATGAAAATAATCCTATACCTAAATACTTAGTCCAATTAAACTACATCAACCCTTGTGTAGACATTCCTGCATGGCCAATCCCATTTACTTATTATCCTATTAATTCTTATTCCATCTCCCTTTAAGGTGACACTTTTTCCATGGATGATCCCATAGAAATGGTAGTTAGAAATCCACTTTTATAATCTTATGCTAGACCATCTTCTTTAAACAATTTTCAGACTGATCCTTCCCAGGTTTGGAATATATCATATCCTATCCTTGATGATTGGGTTCCTCTTACAAAAATTTCTTGCCTCCCTAGGCAAATACCATTTTTACAGTTCATTTGTAACTCACCCCAACATCACAATTTCCTTATGAAAACAATATTTTCTATGAATAATATTTTTCTAACCACCTTTCGGTAGTATCCCACCCTTCTAAGTTTATAAGAGAGTATAATGTGTTAATGCTAAAAGTTATCCATTTCAACTAACCTTTCCACTGATCATTCTTTATGACTGCACTTCCCTCTTGATTTCATGATCTGTGGTGAGATTTATTTTTTGCTGATGACCCTCCCCTATCTATCTCATTTAATAAATCAGCCACACTATGATTATGAGAGGATTAATAGGAAAACTTATTGGTAATTATTTATCCTATATTGACTTCATTAAGACACTATTTACCCTATATATAACTTAAAATCCACCCATAACATGTGTTAGACATATGATTATAGGATTGTTGTCTCCATGGTTTCATTTTCCTCTATATCACTTTCCCCCTTATCTTATTCATGTCAAATTTGTGGTATTTAATTTATAATTGTCTTGTAATATCCTCCCAAGATGATCGTGGACTCATCACACGTATGTAGTGACATTATTTTTGAACTAATATATTAAGTTATCACACTTAGGAGCTATATATAAACTACAAGGTGATACCAAACATTGGATATTTTATCTATTTCGTAAATGTGGGAAGTTTAAAATTCACATTCTTTAATATCTTTGTACCATCCCATTTCAGGAATGTCAATGCCTTAAATACCCATAATTTTATCTTAATGGTAATTTGTCATCTTGAAGTTGTGGTCATTAATATTCCCAACCTTCTCAATTTTAAAAATTATGACCGTAATGAAATTCAAATTCAAATTCACACCTCCAATATTTCTTATGATATTATCTTCCAATTACCTCCTACCTTATGACCGAGATCACCCAAAAAGGATGTCGATAGTGTCCCTATCACAATTACTCATGTAGAACATATAAGCCAAATTAAGACTATAATTGACTCGTGTGATATTTATGTTACAACACATGACTATGGTTATTGTGATTATTTGAATGAACCATTTTAATATAGCCATTCCTGTTACTTCAAAATCATAGCACCCCTGAATGTATGCAACTCAATGGGTTGAGACTCTCAGTGTGATTGCACAACATTGGACCATCTCTCAAGTTGTGGGACTTGTGTACTTGAGATGGACCTCCGGAGAAGGTTGGTTCCTGCTCCTAAACTACCTGTAACAATCTACTCTAATGTAGAAAAACTATATAATCCTAATCTAACTTTACAAGGGGCCATAGAGAGAGAATGCATGAAAAAAAATCCTACAATAAAGTTGTGATACACTAGAAAAGGAGGGTCACTGATCACAAATCCAACTACCTATAATGGAGAGAGTTGACAAATGGAGAGGATTGACAAGATGCATCACATACCAAAGATAGAGTTCACACAAAAAACCACTTCAAACCTATTAAACTTAGCTCCCAAAACCAGCAATAAACATCAAAAGTATGCACAGTGTACCCTACAATGATGAGAGGAAAAAAGAGATAGTAAAATATGGAAGGAGGGACAAAATGCATCACAAAACATGTTTTATTGCTCCATGAGTTCACACAGTACATCATCAGTTGGAAAGAGGAAACAAAATTCTATTACAGAGCCATGAGAGGAGGCTTAAAATCCACATTTTACCCTCGAGTAAGAAAGAGAGAGGGAGGCAGGAAAGAATAATGAGCTACCATTTAGAAATGCCCCTCCTTTACGATATACAAGACAATGAGAGAAGGAGAGAAAGAAAATTCTAATCCCACTTGAACTACACCAAAAAATGCATTAAAATTCCCCTTCAACAATGATGGGTTCCATGACACAACTCATTCCTCCATTAATGTTCCTTGCTGGGAAATAAAGGAAGACATAACCCATTATAATGTTAGGTGAGAAGCCTGACAACCTAAAAAATGGCAGACTATAATTAAAACTCTTCATTAATGGTGGTAGGTGAGTAGCAGATGTTGAGAGATTTTCTAAAAATTCCTCTCCCACTCAAATCTAAGATTCCAGTTCAAGGATATGTGTGCGTGAAGGTAAGGGTTATGGGTTTAACGCGGGCTCTCAATATTTAAAGAGTCCATCTGTGTAAGATCCACGTCGAAGCTCGGTGCTCTCAAGATTTTACCCCTCTTTTCACTCTTGAAGTTATGTCGATTGGACACTTGGCATCACCTGTGGGCCTGCAGTGTTTCCTTTGTGTTCTGGATTAGTTCTTTTTGTTTGGAAAAGTACTATGTCTGAACCTAGAAACGTGGAGGGCTAGCACACATTTGGAACCAGCCTTTGTGCTTTACCCTTGAAGTTATGCCACTGAGACAAGTGGAGGCTTCCGCTGACTCTTTTGATTTACTTAGACTTTTCAACAGCCATCTCTACCCTTTTTAGACACTGACCACGTGGAGGGCTTATGCTCATTTAGAGATTACCTATTGATTTTTACTTTTGGAGTTGTACCAAGGAGACAGATGGCACATTCCATGACTTTACTCTACTTTCCTTGTGTTTTGCCTAAGTCCCTTCTGTTTGGCGAAGCAACATGTCTGACCCTAGACATGTGGAGGACCAATGCATGTTTGGGACCTATTTTTCTGTCACACCTTTGAAGTTGCGCTGAGATCCCAATTAGAGGTTTCACGGTTATTTTGGGACCGCATTTGGATTTTAACTTTGAAGTTACACTCAGCTGACACATGGCACCTTCCGCTGATTTTATTGCTTTGCTTCAAATTTTCAATGGGTGATGCAACTTTTCCAGACCCTAGACACATGGAGAGCCTGCACTTGTTTCGGGACCCTACCTTTCTCACCGCTTTGAAGTTACGCTAGTAACACACATGGAGGCTTCCAATGACTCTTTTATACTTATCTGATTCAACAGTTGGTTCTGCCTTTTCAAACTCTGGACACGTCATGAGCTTGCATTTGTTTGGGGAATGCCTTTGGTTCATGCCTTCCAAGTTGTGTTGAGCTGACACATGGCACCTTCTGCGGTTCTATTGTCACGCTTCAAGTCAACTGTCTCTATTAAGTTTGAAGACTTTGGGATTTTCTCCATTATTTTCTCGAGCTCTGATCTCCTTTAACATTGTTTGGCCTTATTTTCTAACGTTTCTTGTCCATGGTCGAGACCTCCTACCACTTGATTTTTGAGATCGAATGTGATCTCACATGACTAAACCAACCCTTTAATTTTCTCCTGTGAAGGGTTTTGTTTGATCAAAATTTTCCTAAGGGGAAAAATTGGATAAAAACCTATCAATTGCCCAAGTTTGTCTTTCTCTAGTTGTCCCTTTTACAAAAGGGGGGTAAAAATGGATAAAAATTTGGCAACTAACGGGGACATATGCTTGCTAGATGAAGAGACCAGTAGCCTTGGAAGTATCAATTAGGAATGGAGTCAGAATGATGGCCTGATATTGATCTTTCTCTTAAAAACTCAAACCCGACCACTTGCACTTAGTGATCCTGGGCTTGCCCCGTTGTCTGCACTCTCAATTTTCATAAGGAAATCTTGAAGGTGAGATTTATGTGAGTAGAAAATTGTATTGACCTAGAGATTTTACCTGAAACATTATTATAACTGGGTTTGATTTCCCCCAAGCGCTACCTCCAATGCACTATACACGAGCAACAACACCCTAAGACACACACTATGTACAAAAATAAAAAATCATACACACCTCAAGTGGAACATGCAGAGTGTGCAAAAATAGTTTTGTTACTGAAAGAAAACATAAACTAACCTAAACTAACCAGAGGCAAAGGGCGCTCAAGTAAAACTTTCCACAGGTAAGGAGAATTAGCTTCCCTTTCTTAAAATCAATAGCCATGTATATGATTTGGCATAGAACATGGATTTTATAATGCGTGGAAAACTAAAAAGAGGCCAATCCTTCACTCAACTCATCAAGGTATTGACTGGAAACAAGACAAATATCTCTTTTAGTTGCTCTACATTTGGATTGAAGAGGCATTACAGCTTATCCTTGGTACTTTGAAACTCATTGTCATGCTCAGAGGTAAGCATGACTGGTGTTGGTTTCTCCCTTGGCTTTAATGAAGCCCAGTACTTGATTGGGAAACGTCTTATTGGATGGATATTCCCATTGTTCTAAATCTAAACTCCAAGAATGGAGTCTTCCTGCAGACCCTTTTGGGTGAGTGTGGTGGAAGAGGAGGATGCTCATGGTCTTTTCCTTCCTCCTCCTGAGAAGAAAATGGAAGATTATGATCCACCAACCTTGGCTCTAGAGCGATGTCATGAAGTGTAGGTTATTGTCCTTGAATGCTCTCCTCCGTGGCAGTGGACTCATGTGCTTGGAAAGTAGATTACGAATTATAAAATGATGTGATATCCTTGGGATCCTCTTCATCAAAGTAATCCTCCAAGCCAGATAGATAATCTTCCTCCTCGTTGTCCTACTACATGTGTTTGACCTCCTCCATGGTGTCCTCCTGATCTACAAATTTCTCACCATGAGTCCTCTCACCTTTAAACATGAAGTCTGGAAGCTCAAAATATTCTTCAACATTAGAGTTTGAAGGGGATTAAATGGGAGGAAAAACTAAAGGTCCTTTTATGGCCTACTCTGCATTTGAAGCATCTTGACCTATATGTCTCTCCTCCATAGATGAAATGCACTCCTCTTTTGGATTTGAAGTAGCTCCTTCTGCCTTGCTTTTGATGTAACCAAAACCTCAACCACTTTTGGCTTAACCTCAGCCTCCTCTGAGGGCTTGAACATCAAGAAGATTTTATTAATCCCAAATCTAAGAGCTAAGCTCAGTAAGATTCAAATCATTTCCTCTTTTCTTAGCTCTTCTTCTTGCTACTCCCCTTGACTACCTTCTTGAGTTTCTTCCCGACATAGGCTCGGAAGAGTATGAGTGGTGGGTGGGGAAGGTATTAATTTTGGTACTTATGGAGTAGAATTGCATGTGGAAGGGAAACAAGACTCTTATGGACTAGACTCATGACACTGCTGCAATAAAACTGATTGAGAAAGAGGAAAAGAAAAACTATGAGGTGGTGGACTTACCAATTGACAAGGTTATCTTACACCAAGCTTGTAGGCATCAATCTCCTCATTCCACTTTGTAAGTTGAGGGAGAATTTCAACTATGAACTCAAGCTTCTCCTGTGGGCTATAGTGTCTTGGAAAAGGGCCGACCCATGGACAGGGTGCACTGCAACCAATTCTGAAAGCTTTAATTTGTGTCATAGCCCTAGATTGAACCATGCTAGCATCTGTTGTTTGAATCTTCTCCAGTAGATAAAAATTCTCCATATAACTGTTATCATCATATGCATACCCTTGCTCTTGATAAGCTCCATATCCAAACTAGTTTTGATGTTTCTCATATGGGTAAGAATAATGGTTTTGAATCTGATGATAATGCTGATCTAGAGGAGCCGTTAAACTCATTAGAGGCTAATTGCACTGTTGTAGGTTTAAATTCCAAGATGGGAATGAATTCATGACTGCACAACTTCATGAATGAAAAAAATATGGAAGATCTAGAAAGAAGAATGGGTGGAAATGGAGGGAAATAAAGTATACAACTCAGAGGATGGGTTGTTGACTAGATGAAGTTTCCAGATGTGCTTGCATGTGCCTCTAAAGGCTGAATCTTAATAGGAACACAACAACTTGCTAAGATGAAGTAGTAAGGTGCTTCAAACCAGTCCCACCAGGTGTGCCAAAAATTTTAGTTCAGATGCATGATGGATTAAGATTTGTTGTTTGATATTGAGACACATCAGAAAGATGAAAAAATCTAACCTCAGAGTCCTACTGGGCATGCCAAAAATTTTAGTGTAAAATCAAAACACCCCTAAATGTCTACAACTCGATGGGCTGAGACTCTTAGTGTGATTTCACAACATTGGACCATCTCTCAAGTTGGGGGACTTGTGGACTTGAGACGAATCTCTAGAGAATGCTTGTTCCTCCTCCTAAAATAACTACCACAATCTAGTCTAATTTGGGAAAACTATCTAATCCTAATATAACTTTCCAAGGGGCCAGGGAGAGAGAATGCATGAAAAAAATGCCTACATTAAAGCAATGATGCACTAGAAGAGGAGGGTATCTTATAATAAATCCAATTGCCTAAAATGGAGAGAGGTGAGAAATGGAGATGAGTGACAAGATGTATCATAGACCAAACATAGAGTTCACAAAGAACACCACTTCAAACCCATTAAACATAGCTCCCGAAACCTACAATATACCTTATAAGTATGCACAATGTACCCTACAATGATGAGAGGAAAGAGGAGACATTAAAATAAAGAAGGATGGACAAAATTTATTACAAAACATGTTTTATTGCTCCATGAGTTCACACAGTACATCATCAATGGGAAAGAGGAAAGAAAATGTCATTACAAAGCCATAAGACAAGGCTTAAACTCCACATTTGACCCTAGGAAAGAGAGAGAGAGAGGAAGGCAGGAAAGAAGAGTGACCAACCATTTAGAAATGCCCCTCTTTTATGATATATATAGGAGAAAGAGAGAGGGAAAATTCGCATCCCACATCAACTACCCCCAACTATACATTGAAATTCCTCTGCAACAATGAAGGGCTCCATAACACAACCCATGCCTCCATTAATGTTCCTTTCTGGGCAAGAAAGGAAGACTAAACCTCATTATAATGGTAGGTGAGAAGCTTGGTAGCCTAAAAAATGGCGGACTGTAATTAAAATTATTCATTAATGGTGGTAGGTGAATAACAGACGTTGAGAGATTTCCAAAAAGTTGTCTCCCAATAGAATTCGAGTTTCCAGTTAAAATATATGGCTTCCTCAAGGTCGAGGTTTGAGCGTTCAATGTGGGATCTCAATATTTAAAGATTCCATCCTTGCAAGATCCACGTGGAAGCCCCCCACATCTTAATATTTCAGCCTCTCTTCTCACTCTTAAAGTTACAACGATTGGACAGTTGGCATTGTCCGCATGCCTGCTTTGTTTAATTTGTATTTTAGTTTAGTCCTTTTTGTTTGGTGGAGAACTATGTCTAACCCTAGACATGTGGAGGGCCAGCGCACATTTGGAACCTTCCTTTGGGATTTACCCTTGAAGTTGCACCGGTGAGACACATGGAGGCTTCCGCTGACTCTTTTTCTTTATTTGGACTTCTCAATGACCATGTTTACCCTTTCTAAACTCTGACCATGTGGAGGACATGCGCTCATTTTGAGACTACCTCAATATCTTTACTTTTGGAGTTGTGCCGAGGAGACATGTGGCACCTTCCACAGCTCTGCTCTACTTTCCTCATGTTCTTCCTAAGTCCCTTTTATTTGCTGGAGCAACATGTCTGACCCTAGATAGGTGGAGGACCAGTGCACATTTGGGACCTATTTTTCTATCATACCTTTGAAGTTGCACTAATTTGACACGTGGAGGTTTCGCGCTCATTTGGGGACCTCATTTTGATTTTAGTGTTGAAGTTATACTGAGCTAACACATGGCACCTCCCAAAGGTTCTTTTTCTTTACTTCAACTTTTCAATGAGTGATTCAACTTTTCTAGACCCTGGACACGTGGAGAGCCTACACTTGTTAGGGTACCCCACATTTTTTACACCTTTGAAGTTACGTCGGTGAGACACATGGAGGCTTCTAGTGACTCTTTTGTACTTAGCTGTCTAAATATCTGGTTTTAGCTTTTCGGTCTCTAGACACATGGCGAGCTTGTGCTTGTTTGGGGACTACCATTGGCTCGCACCTTTGAATTTGTGTTGAGCTGACATATGGCACCTTCAGTGGTTCTCCTGTTGCACTTCGAGTTGAATCACTCTATGAAGTCTTAAGACTTCAAGCTTTTATCCATTTCCTTTCTCAATCTCTTATCTCCTTTAACATTGTTTGGCCTTATTTACTGACCTTGCTTCTCCATGGTCCAACCCACCTGCCACTTGATTTTTGGGATCAAATGTGAGATCACATGACTGAACCAACCCTTCAATTTTCTCCTGTGCAGGGTAGTGTTTGATCAAACTTTTCCTGAGGGAAAAAAATTTGATAACACCCTATCAACTACCCAAGTTTATTTTTCTCTAGTTGTCCATTTTACCAAAGCGGGGTAAAAATGGATAGCAATTTGGTGACTCACGGGGACATCTGCCTTCTAGATGAAGAGACCAGTACCCTTGGATGTATCCATTGGGAAGGGAGTCATGAATGATAGCATGATACTGATCTTACTCTTGAAACCTCAAACCAGACCACTTGTACTTAGTGATCCTGGGCTTGCCCCACTGTCTACACTCTCAATTTTCATAATAAAATATTGAAGGTGAGATTTCTATGAGTAGAAAATTGTATTGACCTAGAGATTTCACCTGAAACATTATTATAATTAGGTCTAATTTCCCCCAAATGCTACCTCCAATGCATTGCGTACGAGCAACAAAACACCATAACACACACTATGTACAAAATTGAAAATCATACATGCTTCAAATGGAACATGCAAAGTTTACAAAAGCACTTGTGTTACTGAAAGAAAAGCTAAACTAACCTAAACTAACTAGACGCAAGGGGCACTTAAGTAAAACCTGCCAAAGGTAAGGAGAAGTAGCTTCCCTTTCTTAAAATTGACAGCCATGTATATGATTTGACATAGAACATGGATTTTATTATGCGTGAAAAACTGACAAGAGTCTAATCCTCCACCCAAATCATCAAGGTATCAACTGGAAACAAGACAAATACCTCTTTTAGTTTCTCTGCATTTGGATTGAAGAGGCATTGACGATTATCCTTGGTACTTTGAAACTCATCGTCATGATCAGAGGTAAGCATGACTGGTGTTGGCTTCTCCCTTGGCTCCAATGAAGCTAAGTACTAGATTGGTCAAGGTGATTTCTGATGGATGTGCCCATTGTTATAAATTTAAACTCCAATAATGGAGTCTTCCTACGGACCCTTTTAGGTGAATGAGCTGGAAGAGATAGGATGTTCATGCTCTTTTCCTTCCTCCTCTTGAGAAGAACATGGAAGATTATGATCCTCCAACCTTGGATCCAGAGGGATGTGATGAAGTGTAGGCTATTTCCCTTAAATTCTCTCCTCCATGGTAGTGAACTCATGTGCTTGGAAGGTAGAAGATGGAGGAGAAAATGATGTGACTCCTTGGGCTCCTCTTCATCAAAGTAGTTCTCCAAGCTGAATAGATAATCTTCCTCCTCATTGTTGTACTATGTGTGTTTGACATCCTCCATGGTGTCATCCTGATATGCAAATTTCTCACCATGAGTCCCCTCACCTTCAAACATGAAGTATGAAATCTCAAAACTCTTCTTCAACATTAAATTTTGAAGATGAATTAAATGGGAGGAAGAACTGAAGGTTATTTTATGGCTTTCTTTGCATTTGAAGCCTCTAGAACTATATGGTTATCCTCCACAGCCAAAATGCACTCCTCCTCATTTGGATTTGGAGTAGCTCCTTCTTCATCACTTGTGTTGTAACCAAAAAATCAACCACTTGTGGCTTAACCTGAAACTCCTCTTAGGGCTTGACCATTAACATGATTTTATTAATCCCAAATCTAGGAGCCAAGATCACCAAGATTATAATCATTTCTTCTTTTCTTGGATCTTCTTCTTGTTGCTCCCCTTGACTAGATTCTTGATTTTCTTCCCGACATGGGCTCGAGAGAGTGGGAGGAGTGGTGGGTGGGGAAGGTATTTCTTTTAGGTCTTGAGGAGTAGACTTGGATTTGGAAGGGAAAAGGGTAGAGAAATTAAGATGGGATTTGAGACTAGAAGATGGAGAATGTAAATCAACACTTGGGGCAGCATTTGAGAAACTACACTCATGACACTACTGCAATGAAATTGATTGAGAAAGAGGAAAAAAAATATATATTAAGTGGTAGACTTACACATTGACAAGGTTGTCTTGTACCAAGCTTGTAGGCCTCAATCTCCTTAGTCCACTATGTAAGTTGAGGAGGCATTTCAACCATGAATTTAAGCTTCTCCTGCAACTAAATCGGAAAGCTTTCATTTGTGATGTAGCCCTTGATTGAACCATGCTAGCCTCCATTCTTTGAATCTTCTCCAATAGATAAGCATTATCCATATAATTGTTATCATCATATGCGTACCATTTCTCTTGATAATCTCCAGATCCAAACTAGATTTGGCGTTGCTTATATGGGTAAACATAATGATTATGAATCTGACCATAATGCTGATCTAGAGGAGTTGTGAAACTCGTTAGAGGATGATTGTACTACTGTAGGTGTGAATTCCAAGAAGGGAATGAATTCATAACTACACAACTTCCTGAAATAAAAAATATGGAAATGTGGAAAAAATATTGCGTGGAAATGGATGGAAGGAAACTCTACAACTCAGAGGATGCGTTGTTGACCAGATGGAGTCATCAGACGTGATTGCATGTGCCTCTAAAGCCTGAATCTTAATTGGAACACACCAACATGCTAAGATTAAGTAGTAAGGTGCTTCAAATAGGTCCCACCAAGAGTGCCAAAATAGTTATTGTGGATGCACGGTGGCTTAAGATTTTCTATTTGATATTGAAACACCTCAAAAAGATGAAAAAAACTCTAACGTCAGAGTGCCACTGGGCATGCCAAAAATGTTAGTGAAAAATCACAACACCACTAAATGTCTGCAACTTGATGAGTTGAGACTCTCATTGTGATTGCATAACATTCAACTATATCTCAAGATGTGGGACTTACGGAATTGAGATGGGCCTCTAGAGAATGCTTGTTACTCCTCCTTAAATACCTACCACAATCTATTCTAATGTAGGAAAACTATCTAATCCTAATATAACTTTTCAAGGGGAAAGGGAGAGAGTGTTGGTATCCAAATTTATTCTCCTTTTCAAGCCGAGTAGAAACACAGATTTGACAAGGAGCTTAGAGGAAGATAGGACCATAGTGTGTGTAGGTTTGTATCCGGGGATGAGATCTAACTAAACCTCTATTACTCAGATTTGTGGAGAGATGGATAACACCTTTAAGAGGATTTTACCTTTCCTCACTACTTTAGGCCATGCCTCTTTGACCACGGTGAGAGGACCCTTAATGTAACCTTTGTTTGATGAAGGAGATGGATATATCATTCCTTTACACAAATTCTATGAAGAGAACCTTGGGAAAATATGGCCAATGCTCTATGATTTAACTCTTAAGAGTTTTCACTTCTAAACGATGGAGATATTTTCAACACAAGGCTAAGGTTACTGAAGACATTAGGAAATCTTGATTGTTCTGCATATTTTTACAAGTAGATTTTCTTCCTTTGTTGATACACAAGGCAAATAGGGGTCGTTTAGGGTAGATAAATGGTTTTTAAATGATTTTGGTAGGAGATGAACAAGGATAAAGTTGATTGTACTAGATCTTTTGGAGGGACTTCACAACAATGAACAACTTTAACAACAGAAATATTCAAGATAGTTAGGACGTTCCTCCAACAAGAAGGTGTACTTTAATGGAGGCCCAGATCAACATGTTTTCACATAATCTTTGAGACTCCAACACATAGGCTCAAATTGAAAGACTCAATTAAAAACTAAAGTTTCTGATCAATTACAACTAAGGTACACCCGAAGACTTACAAAAAATCTTTATCAACAAATGAAAATAAATTGATTTTAAATTTGTTTATCTCATCCAAGATGAAGGCTCTTCTTGAAATGAAATTACAAATATCATTAAACTGTCATAGGGACAAGATCCTATATGATTTCCAAAAAAATTTCAATGTAATATTGCAATAGGAATGAAAGAAACTATTAGCAGACATTCTGAAACAAAGTAGACAAATTACTAGAGGATGGACACAAATTAATTTCAAAATTACTTTAATTCATCTGCAGGGGAAAGATTCCAGAGAAATATCAGTGCTCGTCAATGGCTATACATATGCAACCAACTTGACATGATAGAAACTATAACAAAAAAGAAAATAATAGGTTATCTCAGCTTTCTTCTCTCGGGAAGATGGATTTCTCAAATATTTTCTCAAGAATTCAAAACTTTGACCATTTTCAAGA
Organism: Taxus chinensis; assembly: GCA_019776745.2. Taxonomy (NCBI): domain Eukaryota; kingdom Viridiplantae; phylum Streptophyta; class Pinopsida; order Cupressales; family Taxaceae; genus Taxus; species Taxus chinensis. The sequence goes on along the minus strand of CM034148.1, from coordinate 770,500,402 downwards.
GTGTTCTCCTTGCATTTATAAACTTTTCTCACTCAACTTCCCCCTCAAAAGAGAATAATATTTGAGGGACATTTGCTTGGTACCAATTTGTCTCAGATAATGACGTTTAACAAATTCATATCTGAAATCTACCAGGTACACCAATTGTGAACTGATCACATTTCTCAGTCGTCTTGACTAATGACTAGGATGCCATGCCACAACTTTTCAGGAGTACTTTTAATAATTTTTATTCTTTCATGCGATAAATCCCCTTTTTAATAATTTTTCTGAGCCTATGCATAGCTGGACTTGAGAGGTCATCCATTTTTGCTCTTGAGGAAATGCCTTTTTCACCTTTTGTGCCTACACTTTCTTCATTTCATCCTTTTTCCCTCCTCCTCTGCAATTTCTACTCCACATCCATTTCCTGTAGTAATTCCCACTTTCTCAAGTGCCTGAGTAATTTCCACTTCAAAATATCGGCCTTAACGATCCTTGGAATCATATTTTAAGTTTCGAATACATTTAATGGCACCTTACTGACAAAGATGACAAATAATTTCATCAAAGAACGATGAAAAATAGTACGTATTTGTGTCTCCAAGAGTCTTGGAGCAAAAATGGTGCAAAAATATATGAAATGCACATCGACAGTTGATCGTTCTCCTTTTCCACTTTATATCATAGCCGTCCCTGTGTTTCCTTTGTACAACTACGAATTAGAAACATAGAGACAAGTATCAAATAAGCGTGAGCCTTCCACATACCCTAGGCCCAAGAATTATGTCTTTTGGCATTTGAGAAGTCTCGGTGAAAAAAGGATCCCGTAGAATCCTCTGTGTGTCTCAATGACACATTTTGAGATGGTCCTCAAAAGAAGAGACCTCAAACAAGTGCAGGCTCAACATGTGTCTCATTCCGGTAGAGTCTGTTAAAAACGTTGAAGTTTCAATGGAAAGTGTCATGTGTCTAGGGTCCAATACATTTTTCTTTGGCCGTTGAAAATTCCAAGACAGAGGGAAGAGTGAGGGGAAGCCTCAAAGTGTCATCCTAATGATTCTTCAAAATAAAACTTAGGGGCCGGTCCCTAAACATGCGCGGTCCCTCCACGTGTCCTAAGCCCCTAAGTTAGTTTCTTGGAAAGTCTAAGTAAGGGAAGGCTCAGCGTAAGCCTCCACATGTCTTTATGGTGCAACTTCAAGATGGTGGCAAAGAGAGGAGACCCTGAACAAGCACGATCTCACCATGTGTCCCAGGCCTTAGAAAATTTATTTGAAAAGTTTTATGTACAAATCGGATTCGGTGAAATCCTCCACATGTATCCCTCTCACAATTGTTAAGGTGGGACCCTAAGGAAGATCCTCAAATGAGCACCATCCTTCCATGTGTCCATGGCCCACCAAAATAGTATTGGTTGTATGAAAAATTTGTTTAAGTCTTGGAAAAGTAGCGGAATCATCCACATGTCCTCTCGGCACAACTCCAAGGCCAAACCAAAATGTAAATTTTCAAATGAGCGTTGTTCCTCCACGTGGATAAGTTTTAGGTTGAAGTGATCCTTACAGTTTTTAGAGTGCCTCGCTGAGCTGCATTCAACCAAAAAGGGGCACATTTCCACTGATGCAGAGATATAATTTTGACGGGAAAAACACACTTGTCAAACTGTAAAAATGTAGGAAAACTACCATTTGATCCTGGAAACGAATATTTCTTCAAGGACAATGAATTTGGAAATGTTACAAGGCTAAAATATGATCCTTTGAGCTACATCACATCATGTTTTCACTTGTATTTGGGACAAAAATGATAGGGACAATAAAATGTGACTATGGATAGTGGAACAAAAGGAACAACCTAAGTTTTACACCTAATTTAATGAATCCTTCAGATGGACAGAGAAATGAAAAACAAATTATGGACCTTTAATTAATCCTTAACTAAGGAAGGAACTGATCATGGAAACCAAATGGAGAATAAATTATTCTAGCACCAACACGAGTAGATAGAAAATATGACAGAGGCCAAAAAATGAGTAATTTTAATGACAAATAGGACAAGACTAATTTGAAGACCGACATCAGCTCCGACTCAAGGATTGGCACTCCCTGTGAGTGCCACAAGAACTGAATAACAGACCAAGTGCCAAAAAACATATCATCGGGCAATGAAGTGAAAGAATAAGCTTGTAGAGTAGAATAACCACAACCATCCTCCAAAACACGAACCGAGAACCCAACAAAACTAGGTCACCAAGGACTAGAATGAACAAAAACACAAACTTGTAGATGAGAGCAAAGAACTATGCACTATACAAATGGAGTATACCTTGATTCTAAAAAATAAATCAAGGAAATGCTTCAAATGCATACCATTAATAGGAAATTTAAGTAGTTCCCCATCTAAGTCTTTTAGAAACAAAGTATTTTCACCAATTTGAATATCAATGGAATAAGGGCCCATCCACAGTGCATCAAATTTACGATGCTTGTGCTTATCTTCATGCATGTTGTCCCATAAAATCACAAGATCCCCATTTCTAAAAGCTCTTAGAGTCACCTTTTTGTTGAATAACCTCTTCAATTTTTCTATGAACTTCACATGTCGTTGATGGGATGCCCTTCTTTCTTCATTCAACTCAATAATCTAATTGATTCAAGCATGATATGGACTCGATTTTGGTCTTTAATCTGTTGAAAAAACTTAAATGAAGACAATTACAAATGGAGGGGAAACAGATCTTGAGTTCCATATACCAATTCAAATGGGCTTTTACAAGTAGCTCTTATGACAGTGATTCTGTTAGCCCAAACAACAAAATTTAGTTTCTCACCCCACTTCCTTTTACTCAGCTCCAAGTTTCTTCTAATGATCTTCAACATGTTTTATTACTAGACTCAACTTGTCCATTTCCTTGGGGATTAGAGTTAGAAGCATATGTCAAATTGATCACAAACTCTTTGCACATTACCACCAAAGGTTTGTCTCTAAAACTCACGGCATTATTAGTGAAAATTTTAGTTGGCATTCAAAATATGCATATGATTTGATTCAGCAAGAAGTCCATGATAACTTGGTGTGTTCCCTTCCTAGTGGGGATTACTTCCACCCACTTAGTGAAATAATTAGTGGCTACAAGAATCCATTTATGACTAGCACTGAAAGGATTAGAAATTTCCCCAATGAAATCCATTCCCCATTATCTAAATGGGGCTTCAATTGACACCATCTATGAAGGAAGGGAGCACGAAGCTTTCATTCTTCAAGAAAAATGCTGGCATATTTCACATTTCCTCACCAATAGAGTTGTATCCTTGAAGAGATTTGGCCACCAATAACCATCCCTCAATATTTTATGTGGTGTAAGTCTTCTAGCAAAATTTCCCCCAAAGACCCCTTCATGGAGATAAGCAATTATTTTGGGGGCCTTATTTAAGTTAATGCATCTCAATAGCACTCCATCAGGGTTCTTCCAAACTAACCCAAAATCAGTAATGACATAATTTTGAGAGGCTAACTTAAGAGCTCTTTTCTGATTTTTACTAAGATATTCAGGGAAGCATAAATGTCTGTGATGAAAGATTATATCTTTGTACCATTCAGAACTTAACAAATTTTCAAGGACATCCACCCTTTCTACTTATACTTCATTCACCTCAATTGTTTGTAGGTTGCTCTCAGCCATAAGCTTAGCTAGGCCCAAACCTCTTACCAACTTCATGGTTTGGATATCCATGTCATACTCCTGCAACTTGTTCACCCATCTGCATATTTTTCTTGAGACCCTCGTCTCTGATTATATGTCTTTCATCATGGTGTGGGGAACATAAGGAATAACTTTAGAACTCAAGATGTAGGGCTTGAAAACATTTGTTGCTTTCACCAAGGAAAATGCTTGCTTTTCAATGATGGTGTATTTCAACTGAGCTCCCTAAAATACCTTACTGAAAAAGGTAACTGGTCTCTCAGCCCCTTCATCATCATTCTGTAACAAAATAGATGCAATGGTATTTTCTGAAGAAAAATAAAACACTTGAAAAGGCTTCTTGTGATTTGGGGCTACCAAAACAAGGGAATTATTTAGCGCTTATTTGATCCCATTGAAAGCTTGAATGGAAACCTCTTCGCATTTGATAATTTGGTCCTTCTTTAGCATTCTAGTAAAGGGGATGGCCGACTCAGCAAATTTAGACACAAATCTTCTAATAAAGTTTATTTGTCCAAAAAAGGATTGAATTCCCTTCTTAGTTATTGGAATTGAAACCTTGAAGATGGATTCCACTCTCTCTGGATGTATCATTACCCCATATTTTGATACAATGTCACCAAGCAACTTTGCCTTTTACACTCCAAAGTTGCACTTCTTGGTATTCAATGATATGTCATACTCCATGCACCATATCAGCATCTTCTCCAAGTGTTGCAAGTGATCATTTCTATTTCTGGAAAACATAATTACATCATCTTGATAAACAACAATGAAATCATTGATATAACCAAAAAATGCTACATCCATTGCTCTTTGGAAATTTTCTCCAGCATTCATTAAGCCAAAAGGCATCCAGACATAGAAATAAGTTCCCCAAGGAGTAGTAAAGGTAGTCTTTAGTCTTTTGGACTCCTTCACAACAACTTGAATATAACCAGAGAAACCATCCAAAGTAGATAACAATTCAGAACCTGTTACCAATTGTAGCATTTTCTCCATGTTTGGAAAAGGGTAATTATCTTTCAATGATGCTCTATTCATGTTTTTGAAGTCTACGCATACCCTTATGTTACCATTCATTTTTCTGACAGGCACTAGATTTGCAACCTAGATGAATACCTCGTAGGATGAATGATCCCTCCATCCCTCAAATTCTTTAGTTCTTCCTGCATCTTATAAGAATAGAGTGGATTGATGGGCCTCTATTTTTTCCTGAAAGGCTTGGCATTAGATTCAAGAGGAATCTCATGTTGGAAAAAATATTCCATGTATGCCTTTAACTCAGAGTAACACCAAACTAGGTAGTCATGATATTTCTTCAACAATTAAATATAGGACTGCTTCTCTTTCTTGTTGAGATTGCTTTCTAACCAGATTTTACATGGCTTTTCCTTTACACCTAGGTCTTTCTCTTCAACATCTCTTCAAATATACATATTTATTTTAATAATACAATTAGCATTATCAAATTTTGACTCAAAATTCACCAAACCTTTGGGAATCGTGTTTGTATTTAACTAGATCATGTATTTGCCAAATAATGTTTCCTTTCCTTCAACAAAACAAACCATTGGTTCCCAATCTATATTCTAGTTAGAAAACTTGCCTTCTCTCTGTAAAAACTATTTCACCTAGGCATCATCATCAAACACTTTCCAATTTTTAATGTTATCAGGGACATATGACCTTGTTAGTACTTTAACATCATAGTAAAAAAATGGAGACATTGTACAATTCCCAAATCTGGATCCTGGCACTGCTAACTTGTCTGCAATAGCATTAAACTTTCTATTATGGTGCATAATATTAAAAGATTCAAACATTTCAATCAAATCCCAAACTAAATGCTTGTATTGTTTCATTCTCTGATTTTTAGTAGTATACAATTTCCTAATTTTCTTGATAATCAATTCTAAATCCCCTTTGACAATGACATCCTTTATACCATATTTCCATGCAATTCTGAGGCCTAATAACAATGCTTCATATTCAGAAATGTTGTTAGTTCATTCAAAGTTAAGTTTGAAAGAAAAGACAAACTCTTCTTGGCCTAGGGAAATCAGAACAATGCCAACACCATTTCCAAACTTGGAACAAGCTCCATCAAATAACAAGATCCATGGTAAACCCATTTTTTCAAGATATTTGCACTGATCAATCTTGTGCTCCTTTCCATTAGTAAACCCCACCCAGTTATCTACATCTACATCAACATATAAAACTTCATAAGAAGCATTATTTGGATCTTCAATGAGGTGCAACATTTTCTTGTCTCCATACAACTTTACAAGTATGCCTTCAATTGGAATGGTGGAAAAAGACATATCCATCTGAAAATTTCCACCAACACTTACAGCCCACTTTCTTAATAACAGCATGCCCAACTTGGCAGGGAAATCAATAATGACACCATCAAGTTTAAGGTTCTTACCTAGATAATCTACAAGTTGTACCACCAAACCATTCACACACCCTACAACTGGGACCTCTCTAGAATCCATTGCAGTACACTTGCCATAAGATTCTATCACTTTAATGTTCAGCTCATTCATAACTTCCAGAGGCATAACATTGCATGATGCTCTAGAGTCAAACATATAATTGTGCAGCACTTTGTCTTTAATATTCAGTGTTGTAAAAAATGGATCAATATTTAACTGAGTCTCAAGTAAATATATCCCCAAGTAGACTACAAGTGGTTCACCTATCTCCTCTAATATTGGTGATTTTTCTAGGTCTGCAATGGTTGAAGGAGGAGTGTTTACATTATTTATATTTCTGCCTTAGGCAGTCCTATCTTCCCCTAATCCAAAATACTCAAAAGCCCTCTTCTTATTCTCAGGAATCCTAAGTAGTTTCACAATTGGGATGGAAATCTTGATCTGACTCAAGACTTGGGCAATGTCATAGGGAATGTACTTAGGCAAAGCAGCATTTTGAAAAAGGTTGACAAACTCATCTAATGACACAAGGTTTTTAACATTTTGGGATGGGTGGGCACACCAATTCTAGTTGAGACAACAGGGCCTTTTCCATGTGCATATTTCTTTGCAGTATCTTTTATGACATTGGTGATAACTGGTGTCTTTGTTTTGGCTTGAGTCTCTTCCCCTTTGACAACTTTACTTCTTGTGTTAAACACCTTTTCTAGGGCCACAACACCATTCATTAGCAGTTGTCTATCCTCTTATGATGGGATTCCTCCATCGTAATTATTAATCATTCAAGCTCTTAGTACTCAAAATAATTATTAGGAAGTTCAAATGCTTGTACCACATCTATTTGTAAATCATGAGAGGGAGGAAGAAGAGGTACCCGATGAATGTAGTCCCGAAAACTTGCAACAGTTCTTGCACTTATTAGATCAGTTGAAGTTGCTCCTTGTTGTGACCTTGTAGATCTGTCCACCGTGCATGCATCATCATCAGTGTTGTCATCATCATCAGCTTCTTCAACTTGCTGATCTTATTCACATGGCATGTGGGGTAAGAAGCATTTGTCACACCAATGCATTTGATTTGTCTCTTCAACAACAACAACTCTGACATTTAGAGGATCACACACTACTCTATTCTCCCTAGCTTGGGGTTGTCTAGCTCCCATGGGTCCTTTACCTCTATCATCAAACCTCTGATCATTTCTAGGATGATTTACAACTTTTTCTTGTCCTTTTTGCCTATACTGACCCTGAGAACCTTGTCCGATTCCTTTTTCTACCCTGGCCAGCTTGTAAGAAATTTCTTTGACAGCCCCGACCAAATTCCTTATAACTTACTCAAGATCCACAACCTTACTTGATTGAGGCTTCTCAGAGTTGATAATTTTAACACCCTCCCTCTTAGGAAGTTTTCCAACTACCTTAACATTGTTATCAATTTACAGAGCCATGATAAAGGTTTGTCTCAAAGTCCCAGGGTTCTTATCTCTCAAATAGCAAGCAGCCTTTTTTATCAAATGTATGTGAATACTTTATCAAACATGATTCATCACATGGCCTCAAATTAGCAGGCAATATTCTCAATGTTTTATTAAATCTAGTGTTCAAATCATGCACTTATTCGCTAGGATTATTTTTTATATTTTCAAACTCTGATAAAAGAAACCTCGAGTCTATGTTATCACCATACTGCATTCTAAAGGCATTCCTCATCTCTTTCCAAGAGTCAATGGAATTATCTGGTAGAGATTTATACCAGTGCCTTGCATCCTCTTCTAGAGTATGAATAAATATTTTAATGTATACATATTCAAAATCTATTTCGAAAGCCTCCATCATATTGAAAAAGAGTTTTAAGTGTTGATCACCAGTTATTGCATTATTTCCTTGAAAATTTGGTAATTTTTTTCTTACATCCTATGGCACAAAATTTGGATATCCAGCCATTCCTCTAAAACTAATGGGACCAAAATTATTAACGATAAATGGAGGTCTAGGTGGAGGTTGAGCCATATTATTATGTGGAGGTGATCTTACAGGGGAAAGAGAATGATGAGGAGTGAGGGGTCTATGTGGTACAGGGATACAATTTTCAGAATGAATGCCCTCTAGAGGCTCTTTCTCTTGGAAAACTCTATTAGATTTTGAAAAAATAGGGGCAAATTAAGAATCAAATGTTTCAAATACATATGGACCCTCTCCAGATGAATAATTTAATTCAAAAAATAGGCTACTTGATTTAGAAGCACTTGAGGAAGTACTACAATTTTCAATAACAGGATGATCAGTTTCACTAATGGAAATCTCTTTTCTTGATGCTTGATCTCCAACAACCTTCCAAATTCTTTTGCCTTTTGAATTAGACTTTCCCAGCTCCTGAAACAACCTTCTACTAGGGTCCTTGGTGAAGAAAGATATTATTCCTTCCACTTTTGCAGCTATTAGTGACAAATATTTCTTGATATATTTTCAAGGCATTGGTATTTATAAATAATTTAAATAGTACAGAGTCGCCACTAAGGATTTTCACCTTAGTTTGTGTAAATGCATTATGAAAGACATATCAAATGTCTATTAATACCAGATTCATTCAAAGCTTACAAGATCTACTCTTATTTTACCCAAATTTATCAATGATGATACAAATCCTATTACAATAACTGTATAAGCTAGAAATATTACACTCAGAACTCACAACTTTGAACAATTCTTACTAATTTGAGAAAATAATGACATTTCAGCAATGTATTTATACTTTAAAATCTATAAAAAGCATTAAAATGGTCTGTAAACGTACACCTTTGTTCAAATAATTCAAAGATTCCCTGAAAATGGTGCCACGAGTGTTGGTATCCAAATTTGTTCTCCTTTTCAAGCCAAACAACAACACAGATTCGATAGGGAATTTAGAGGTAGATAGATCATAGTGTGTGTTGTTTCGTAGCCGGGGATGAGATCTACACAACCCTTTGTTACTCAGATTTATGGAGATATGGATAACACCTTTAAGAGGATTTGAACTTTCCTCACTACTTTAGCCTATGCCTCTTCGACCAGGGTGAGAGGAACCTTAATGTAACCTCTGTTTGATGGAGCAGATGGAGATATCATTTCTTTCAATAAATTCTATGAAGAGAACCTTGGGAAAATACGTTCAATGCTCCATTATTTAACTCTTAAGAGTAGTCACTTCTAAATGATGGAGATATTTTCAATACAAGGCTAAGGTTACTAAAGACATTAAGAAATCCTGATTGTTCTACATATTTTTTCAAGTAGATTTTGTTCCTTTGTTGATACATAGGAAAAATAGGGGTAGTTTAGGGTGGATCAATGGTTTGTAAATTATTTTGGTGGGAGATGAAGCATGATAAAGTTGATTATGCCAGATCTTTTGGAGAGACTTCACAACAATGAACAACTTCAACAACAGAAAGCTTCAGGATAATTAGGACAATCCTTCAACCAGAAGGTGTGCTTTAATATAGGCCTAGGTCAACATGTTTTCACATAATATTTGAGAATCCAACATGAAGGCTCAAATTGAACGACTAAATTAAACACTAAAGTTTTTTATTAGTCACGCCTATGGTACACCCAAGGACTTATAGACAATCTTTATCAACAAATGAAAGTGAATTGATTTTAAATTTTTTTATCTCATCCAAGATGAAGGCTCTTCTTGAAATGAAATTGCAAATACTATTACACTATCACAGGGACAAGATCCTGCATGATTTCACAAAAATTTCAATGTAATATTACAATAGGAAAAAAAGAAACTCTTAGCAAATATTCTGAAACAAAGCAGACACAAATTAGTAGAGACTAGACACAAATTAATTTCAAAATTACTTAGATTCATCAGTAGGGGAAAGCTTCAAGAGAAATTTCAGTTCTCATCAATGGCTAAACATATGAAACCAACTTGACATGATAGAAAATAAAACACAGAAGAAAATAACAGGTTATCTCAACTTTGGTCTCTTGGGAAGACGAATTTATCAAAAGTTTTGTCAAGAATTCAAACTTTGACATTTTGCAAGAGTGTTCTCATTGCATTTATACACATTTCTCACTAAATTTTCCCCTCAAAAGAGAAGAATATTTGAGGGACCTTTGTTTGTTACCAATTTGTCTCAGATAATGACGTTTAACAAATTCACATCCAAAATCTACCAGGTGGACCAATTGTGAACTTTCATCATTTCACCTTTTGCACTTGCACTTTCATCATTTCATTCTTTTTCCCTCCTTCTCCTCTGTAATTTCTACCCCGAATCCATTTCCTCTAGTAATCCCACTTTCTCAAGTGCCTGAGTAATTCCCACTTCAAAATATCAGCCTTAACGATCCTTGGACTAACAATTTAAGTTTCCAATCCATTCAATGGCACCTTACCGATAGAGAAAACAAACAATTTCATCAAAGAATGATGAAATATAGTGTGTATTGGTGTCTCCAAGAGTCTTGGAGAAAAAATGGTAGAAAAATAGGTGAAATGCACATCAACCATTGATCCTCCCCCTTTTCCAATTTATATCATTGTCATCCACGTTTTTCCTTAGCGCAACTGCAAAGGAGAAGTACAAAGGCGGGTCTTAAACAAGCGTGAGCCTTCCACGTACGTTGGGCCCAAGAAAAATGCCTTTTGGCCTTTGAAAAGTCTCATTGAAAAAAGGAGCCATTGGAAGCCTCCTTGCGTGTCAATGGCACATTTTGAGATGTTCCCCAAAAGAAGAGACCCCAAAAAATCACGGGCTCAACATGTGTCTCAATTCGGAAGAGTCTGTTAAAATAGTTGAAGGTTCAGCGGAAGGCACCATGTGTCTAGGGTCCGAGACATTTTTCTTTCGCTGTTGAAAATTCCAAGAAAAATGGTAGAGTGAGTGGAATAATCCATGTGTCCTCTTGGTGCTTCTTCAAAATAAAACTTAGGCGGCAGTCCCCAAACATGCACACTCCTTCTAGGTATCCCAAGCCCTTAAGTTAGTTGCTTGAAAAGTCTAATTAATGGAAGGCCTGAAAAAAGCCTCAATGTGTCTTTATGGCGCAACTTCAAGATGGTGGCCAAGAGCAGAGACCCTAATCAAGCATGAGCTCACCACGTGTCCCAGGCCATAGAAAATTGCTTTGAAAAGTTATAAGTACAAAGCAGAGTTGGCAGAAGCCTCCATATGTCTCCATGTCAGAATGGTTAAGGTGGGACCCTGACGTGGATCCTCAAATGAACACTAGGCCTCCACATGTCTATGACCCGCCTAAACTGTACCGGCTGTATGAAATTTTTTTTTAAGTCTGGGAAAAGCAGTGAAATCCTCCATATGTCCCCCCGGCAAAACTTCAAGGCCAAACCAAAAGGTAAATTTTCAAATGAGTGGCGTTCCTCCATGTGGACAAGTTTGGGGTTGAAATGAGCCTCAGAGTTTTTAGAGTGCCCTACCAAGCCCCATCCAACCAAAAAGGGAAATGTTTCCACTGATGTAGAAATGTAATTTTGACAGGAAAAACACACCCGTTAAACCGTAAAAATGTAGGAAAACCACCATTTGAGCCTGAAAATGAATCTTTCTACAAGGACATCAAATTTGGAAATGTTACAAGGCTCAAATATGATCTTCTGAGCTACAACCCATCATGTTTCCATAGGTATTTGGGACAAAAATGATAGGGACAAAAAAATGTGATCGTAGACAATGGAAGGAAAGGAACAACCTGAGTTTTACGCCCAATTTACAGACTCCTTCAGATGGACAGAGAAACGAAAAAAAAATTCTAGACCTTTAAGTGATCCTCGAGCAAAGAAGGGATTGATCATGGCAACCAAATGGAGGAAAAAGTATTCAAGCACCAAAACGGGGAGATAGAAAATGTGACAGAGGCCGCAAACTGAGGAATTTCAATGAAAAACTGGGTGAGACTAATTTAATAACTAACAGAGAGAATGCATGAAAACAAAGCCTACACAAAAGCAGTGATACACCAGGAAAGGAGGGTTACTGATCAAAAATCCAACTACCTGAAATAGAGAGAGGTGAGTAATGGAGAGGATGGACAAGAAGAATCACATACAAAATATAGAGTTCACACCAAACACCATTGCAAAACCATTAAACACAACTCCCAAAAACTGCAATAGACATCAAAAGTATGCACAGTGTACCCTGCAATGATGAGAGGAAAGAGGAGACAATAAAATAAGGATGGAAAAAATGTATCACAAAACATGTTTTATTTCTCCATGAGTTAATACAATACATCATCAGTGGGAAAGAGGCAAGAAATTGTTGTTACAGAACCATGAGATGAGGCTTAAACTCTAAATTCAACTCTAGGAAAGAAAGAGAGAGGGAGGCAGGAAATAAGAATGACCAACCATTTAGAATTGACCCTACTTTATGATATATATTAGAATGAGAGAAAGAGAGAGGGAAAATTTGAATCCCACTTCAACTACCCCTAACAATGTATTAAAATTCCTCTACAGAAATGATGGATTCCATGACACAACCCATGCCTCCATTAATGTTCCTTGCTAGGAAAGAAACGCAGACTAAACCTCATTATAATGGTAGGTGAGAAGCCCGAAAGCCTCAAAAATGGTGGACTGTAATTATAATTCTTCATTAACGGTGGTACGTGAATAACAGACATTGAGAGATTTCAAAAAATTCCTCTCTAAATAGAATTCGATCTTCCAGTTGAAAGATATGGCTACCTAAAATTCAAGGTTAGGAATTTAACATGGGCTCTCAATATTTAAAGATTCCATCTGTGCAAGATCCATGTGTCAGCCCCATGCGTCTTAAGATTTCGCCCCCTATTTTCACTCCTAAAGTTACGAAAATTGGACACTTGGCATCATCTGCGAGCATGATGTGTTTCATTTGTGTTCTAGCTTAGTGTAGATCAAGAATTTTGCGCTTGTTACCTGTCCAAGTTAATGCACCAAATTAAACACAAAAACCCTGAAAAACTCCAATAAAATCGATACCTGATGGATTAGATCCGAAGATGTAGACAGATGAGGAAGCCGATGTAGACAAGACGGGCGCACACGAGTAATTCGCACAATAGATCCGAATAACCTGCAAAACACCGATGCTTGACAGAAAAAGACCACGTTAAAAGATATTTAAGTGGACTTCCCGAGAAACGGGTCCGAGAATCGATAAGCTTCCTCGGCGGATGTCAGTCCACGTTTTCAATTAAGAAAAGAAGCATACATGATAAAAGATGTAAATAAAGACTAGATTTTCTGATTGCAGTAATAAGAATCTAAACAGCAGACAGAAAGTACAGAAAACAGGGAACTATGAAATAAATGCTGGATTTGTGTTACCTGTATCCTTTTACCTATCTGCAGAGAAATCGGCGTCGACTGGGTAGAATCGGCGTCGATTGAGACTGGTCGGCGTCGATTGAGGAGGATCGGCGTCGACTGGATAAGATCGGCGTCGACTGGAGACAGATCAATCAATCGGGGACTGTGCGACAAGATTCAGGAATTGGAAGGTGAATGTGGTCTGCTGGATGTGCTGAAGTTGGCGAGATACTGGAACAGATTCACCAGATGATAGATGGTCGTGGCAGGGACAGAGTAACGGTGCTCCTCTCAGGGATTGATTTGGACAGGATCTGTCCTAATCTGAGACAATTGATGCTAAAAATATCTCTCTTTCTCACACCCTGTATCTCTCTCACTCTCTGTTCGTGCGTAAGTGCTCTCTTTTTTCGCCTGTTCACTTTTTCACTCGTTCGTGATCTCTTTTCGGTCTCTTCCGTCCTTAGAACTGAGTTCTGGACTTGCTTTTATAATCGGCGCCGCTCCTAGAAAATCGGCGCCGACCATATGGGTCGGCGCCGATCGCGGAAAAGACTCCCGAGGTGGCCAAAAATGATCGAAAAAGATAAGACTTATCCCGACTATGGGAAAATATCCCGCTTAGGGAAGATTAAAAATAGATGTGATACATGGATAGAATAAATTTGGGGTGGATAAGTGATTAAGATGCATGGGAAGAAGCGTAATTAAATATTTAATATTTAATCACTCATGGGTAAGATGTGATGGGATGAATTAAATTTGGAATAAGTGATTAAATCACAAATTGGATAATATCCCAAGGGGATAGTTGGTGACGTAAACGTGCCCCAGGTTACCTAAGCAAGTAAACGGATGAGAGGGACACTAAATTGGGTAACCAATTTTAAGTGTCTACACTTAGTTCTTTCTGTTTGGCGTAGCACTATGTATGAACCTAGACACATGGAGGGCCAGTGCACATTTGGAACCTACCTTTGGGATTTACCCTTGAAATTATGCCGGTGAGACACATGGAGGCTTCCACTGACTCTTTTACTTTACTTGAAATTTTCAATGGTCGGATCTTCCCTTTTCGGATTCTGAGCACGTGGAGGACATGTGCTCATTTGGAGACTACCTCTAGATCTATACTTTTGGATTTGCGGCGAGGAGAAACATGATACCTTCCATGGCTCTGCTCTACTTTCCTTGTGTTATTCCTAACTACCTCTTATTTGGCAGAGCAACATGTCTGACCCTAGACATGTGGAGGACCAGCCAATGTTTGGGACCTATTTTTTTGTCACAGCTTTGAAGTTACACTAATATGACAACGACCGATTTAAATTTTCGGGACCCTGGACACATGGAGATCATATGCTTGTTAGGGGACCCCACCTTTGTCACACCTTTGAAGTTGCACCGGTGAGACACATGGAGGCTTCTGGTTACTCTTTTATACTTAGCCAATTCAATGGCCAATTCTGCATTTTTAGACTCTAGACAGGTGGCAAGCCTTCACTTGTTTGGGGACTACCGTTGGGTTGTGCCTTTGAAGTTGTGCCAAGCTGATACATAGAACCTTCTATGGTTCTTTTGCTGCACTTTGAGTTGACTCGCTCTGTGAAGTCTTAAGACTTTGGGCTTTTCTCCATTTTTTTTCTTTAGTTCTTATCTCCTTTAACATTGTTTGGCCTTATTTACCAACCTTCAACTTTTAAATGAATGATGCAACTTTTCCAGACCCTGGACACGTGGATATCCTATGCTTGTTTTGGGACTCTGCCTTTGTCACACATTTGAAATTTTACCGGTGAGACACATTGAGGCTTCAGATGACTCTTTTATACTTATCCAATTCAATGGCTGGTTCTACCTTTTCAGAGTCTATACATGTGGCAAGCCTGCGCTTGTTTGGGGACTACCTTTGGGTTGCACCTTTGAATTTTCAATTAGCTGACACATGGTATCTTTTTCGGTTCTCTTGTTGCGCTTCGATTCAACTTGCTCTATGAAGTCTGAGGACTTCGGGATTTTCTCCATTTCTTTTTCTCGAGCTCTTATCTCCTTTAGCATTGTTTTTCCTTATTTTCTGACCTTTCTTCTCCATGGTCGATCTTTCCTGCCACTTGATTTATAGGATCAAATGTGAGCTCATGTAATGAACCAACCCTTCAATTTTCTCCTGTAAAGGATCATGTTCGATCAAACTTTTTCCGAGGGTAAAAATATGATAACACTCTGTCAACTACCTGAGTTTGTTTTTCTCCAGTTTTCCATTTTACCAAAGTGGGGTTAAAATGGTTAACAATTCCCAAGTAACTAATGCAAAAACTTCCTCTTATAATTACACCCTAAAATATACCATATCTTTAATAATAATTCCATATCCATGTAATATTCGCATTCTCTATGTGATATGCAGGCCAATAATCTTATCACTGATGATGTAATTTATTCAAATTTTTAATCAAAGAATGATATTATGAAACATTATCCCCTATTTAGTGATATTATTTCTAAGCTTGAACCCACTCATTTTCTTATGCTTTATATATATTCTTATCATTCTCCAATACCTTATCAATTAATTATTATACCTATACCTCCCACAACGTCTTTGTAGTCTCTTATTTTCATTATGGCTCTAAGAAAACCAATGGAAAATACATGCTACACATGGCATGAGGCCCTAGGACATGATATTTACGATTATAGATTCTATAGAAATAATATTAAAATAATGAAGGTGGAAGTTATACAAGACCAATAGAATAAGATTTAAAAATCCTCTCCTCTTTCACATATATTTTTATTTCATCATGCTTTAATATTACATAGAAATGATACTTGTTGGGTTCTTTCCCAAGGGTGTCAAGTCTATTATTTTTATCCTCGTCATCTAAGTTTCAATCATGATTTTATTCTTCATATCATTACATGCTGCCATATATCTCTTGTCCTTCTCCCCGTCATCCTTCCGTTGATGATGTCCATCATGAAATTGTGACACAAATCTTTGACAAGATCAATGAATATATCTTATCTACATGGTTGGAATTCTATCGCAGTATATAGATCATCCAAGATATCCAAAAAGAACTCATAAAACATACTCACTATAAAATTCTTCATGACATAGTTGACATGATACATAATTTAGTATAATCATTCACATGTCTTCATTAAGCCACTTTATCTAGCTTATCATCTCCCAAGTAGGTTCATCAATTCCATTTGGGCTTATCAATCTTGTTTGGTTTTATAAAACCATTGTTTCATATCTTGGATTATTTTCTAATTCTTAATTATCTTCCACTTATATTCTTCCATAATAATTGGGATTATACAACCATGAATTCATATATTGGATAATTAAGTCAGCATTTTTTTCTCATTTCCTACCTTTTTAATTCCTTATCACTTAGGTTAGCCCTACCATTGCTCCCCATTGCATGATATTTTAACCAAAATAAAAAATATATCAATTTCAAATATAGCTTTATCATTTCATTTTTCTTAATCATATGTGTTTCTAAGAAACGTTTGTGCATATATAAGAAAATGGAACCATAAAAATAATCATACATAACATATAGATAAACAAATGGTATCTCATATATATCTAATAATGCACCAATTTACACATCATTATATCTAAAAAATTATAAAATTAATAATCCCTCCCTCAAAAGGAGGTGGTCTAATTCTTTTAGTTTATTATGTGTGATTGGTTCGATATAGGGATTGCGTAATGTCTTTGGCTCTATACCGAGCCATTAAATAATCTCCCTCTCCTCTAGTTACATAAACCTTTATATTTACAATACGGGTCACACTTGGTTCATCCCATGTTTCTTCCCTTTTAGCATCAAATATTCTCATTTCCTACTCTCACTATAACTTTGTGTGTGCACACAAAAGGTCTTGCACCAAAGAGATCATATCCCCCACACTCACAACTACTAAATAATATTTGTTCCCTTAAATATCATTAGATTTGTCTCATACGATACTCAAATATCTCGTTAATATTATGATACATAAATAACATTGGATCCACCATCCTGGTCATAAAAGTTGGATTTAGGAAACCTTCCACAATCTCGAGTTGTTGACCCTCAATCATCATGTAGAATCTCATATATGGTTCAATATGTAATATAAAATGTCTACACATCCTATTAGCCATATTATTGAAAATATATTCCAAATTTAATTCCATGTAATCAAAATAATTAACCCTAAGGATGACCTAGCTCACCAAGTTGTTCCATAATGACAACTGCACTTTCCTCTTTATGTATTATTGGATAGGATTACACCTATATTGGGGAGCCAATATCATGGATGATTTCTTTAAGCCTCATACCTTTTTTTTAGTCTTAAAATAATGTATGTTACTATCATGAAATATGTGTCTAAAAAATAGCCTCATTTATACCTTCATTACAAATGTTTGCATTCATATTCTCAAGGCTTCTCTACCCTCTCATCCTCTCTAGTATCCCATCTCTCTAAAAAAATTTCTACCTCAATTACCTGAGGTCTTTCTACACCTCCTTCTCCCCTCAAACATTATTTCCTACCACCTAGTTGTGGTACATTCCTCCCTAAATTTGGTCGTAATTGTGGTGTGATTACCACCGGTCTAAATATCCCTCGTGTCTCTAGCATATCTTGGTTGATACTCAGGGAGATGTCGTCTCACCATGTGATTCAAATGTCAAAACTGAAAAGGAACTCTATTAAATAAGTGTGTCTCCACACACCATATATAGTGATATGTAATCTCCAAGGTAACCTCTACAGTCATTATAGTCAACTAGTTGGGCTACTCATCCATTATCCATCTATAGGGATCATATATCACCTTCTTCTATATAACATGTTGTAACTTATCAAAACATACAAATGAAAACACTTGTTTTCCTCCCTCCCACTATATAATTTGTAGGGCATCTCCTGGTTTGTGTAGTGGTGGAAATGTAGGCTATACATTAGGAAATTCTCATAAATCTAGGAGGACAATAATATGACAATCCAATTTTTCACTTTGTATCCTAACTAAATCCTATAGAAATTATTCACTAGCTACACCGATGTGTTTTTTCCCCAAATGAAACTAATACCAATTCCCAATTCTTTCCGACATGCCATTAGCATAAAATTAGTACTTTTCCATTTTCTTTTGAGAACAAGACTCTTTCAATAACCATACCAATGATAACATTTTGAATATTAAAATTATGAGGAACATGTATGAAAATATATCCTATCTTGAAATATCCCATATGATACTCATAATTTTCCCTATCCTTTCATTTCATTCCTCTCATATCTTTGTATCCATCGAAACATCACAAAAACATGTTGAATCCTTGAATTAATAGTCTTCTAATGACATGTAAATCATGTAATTTCATTAGAGCCTCTATAATTTATCCACTAACTCTTCACTCGATAGTTTAAGACCTACTATCCTAATGTACCAATAATATCCAGTCAATTTTTCATCTATTGGGACTCGTAGATCTTCATAATGCATCCAAATATAAGGAATTATATCTATGTAATGTCTTAAGAGATAAAACACCTAACTAACTTTAGTAACTATGGCACATATATGGATCTCCATAGTTGAATCCTTTATTGATCCTAAAAAACATAAAAAATGAAAACCAATTACATCCCCATATAAATCCATAATCAAAATTTAAAAATTGCATCTAAAAATATGAAAATATCTTACTCAACTACCCCATTATTCTTGGTTGAAAGATTCTGTCACCATGTGATCAATTTTTTCTTCTCTACCCCATCAACACTATTCTTATAATTCCTTCGACCATGGTAGAAAAACCTCCATATCCAAACATCATCGACCATTCTATGATAACTCATCCTCACATGCCTAATCTTAAGCTCCCATAAGATAATTAGTTAATTACAAATACTAAACCTAATGACGTCTACATTCGAGATGCTCCCAAACCGACCTAGACCTTGATTCCATGTACATTTCAACTATTTTTTGGTAAAATTTGAATAGATATATTTCATCTAGAATGTATTTTATATTTTCTCCTAACTTCACATTCCCAAACTAAATAACAAACCAAATAGTATTGGATTCATGCCACTATGTACACCAGATTAGTCACCTCATCACCCACCTAGTACTATATCCATCTTCACTAAATTCGTGGATTTTTATGAATATTATTTCACTTAATATCAAATTAGAAAAGTGAAAAATCAATTATTACTATCGTTAGTAATTCTTATTATTATTTTTCACTAGGATTTCTTCCAATCTTCAAACCTTCATAATTTTCACACTACAAACCTTAAATACAATTCATAATTTTTATGATTTTCATAGTGGTGAGATTATCATTTCAACATACTACGCTTCTCTCTACCAAATTTTCCCCAAAGGTCACCATTTTAAGTTATTTTCAACACTCATATACCATCCCTCTTATAACGTCCTAGTTAGGTTATTTATGTATTATTGTATTGATTACCTTCTTATGTATGTTTTAATTATTTCTCATTTAGGGTTTCAAATTTATATTACAGATTATATACGAAATTCGACTGACATCAACATGCATGTATGAGGTAATTACTTTTGATTTCTAAAATTAAATATTTCTTTTTGATTTCTTGTTGCATGGATATTTTTCCAAACACCATCTCATGTTTGAATATTGTGACATGCGATGACATTCTATTTAGGAAAATTTATACAACATATAGTTTACATTTAATAACCATATATTTTGTGTGGGTTATTTTGATGCATTATCCTCTTTAGTGGGTGTCTTAAGGGGTTGGATGGGACTCGAGTATGATCAGAATTAGTCATGTGGGCTAGACCTCAACATTAGAGATATGTCATTTTTATCTTTGGTTAAGCCATGCTTGCCTTGTGTCTTAACGTTTTCACACATTGCACTCATCATTTGCGTGTTTCCTATTGTGTCTACCTACCTATTTCAATTGCACACTTTTATCCTTTCTTTCGGTCAACTTGAATTTTTTTTATTCAACCTCATTGATCTTTTGGCCTCTATTCCTCATGTTTGATACATTTTTACCTTAGGGTTTCTCCCAAGTCCCATTCCATCATCCATGGGATATGGTCTATGGTTTCTAATTTCCATAGCCAAAACCATACAATATATAGACCAAACTACTTTATTGTTATTTTTACCAATTTACAACCAATCAGTTTAACAATTACTTTTCTATCACTTTCTTATTTACTCTTTCTCAAACTATTTCATTGTTATTAGATTTGTTTGGATTCTTGGAACATTCTTATTTTGCATTTATGTCACCATCATGAGTTAGGATTGTATATATTCTTGTTGATCTTTCCCCTTCTCAACCCATAACAATTTTCTCTCAATGTTATCATCTCTAGGGAGGATTATGCATCAACAGTCACACAAATTCTATAGGTAGTATAACTAATCATCTATAGTATGTTGTTTTGCAAGTTATTATTTTTTTTGTTGAGTAACTTCTATATATTATAGTAGATGTATGTTTTATTTATGTTATTTATTTTTCTTATTAATATTACACCACTTGGATTTATGCACCCTGTCTTAGTCCATACATTTCATAATCCTAGAAAAATACCCATATTCATCATGTATCTATATACCTTGGAAGCATATAGCTATATTATGGATATGGATACTATCTTTGTTATATTTAAGATACTATTTATCCTTGAGGACCTTTGTATATTGATGATGTGATTAGTAATATATTGGATCCATACATTTTAGAACCTAGAACCGAACCTCTCTTTACCCATAATACAAGGTGCAATAAGAAACTAGTTATGAGTAGAACATATTTACCTCTACAAAATTTTACTTGTATCGTTGATCCCCTTGTTACTTCAAATGGTTATATTACTAAAGAATAATTAATTAATACCCAATTTAAATTTTCACTTTTGGAATTTACTTAAGAAAGAACCTATGTATAAATAAACTATGTATAATTCATTCTAATTTATAATATTAATAATTGATACTCCACATCCTTTCTTTACATCTATTATAAACACAGTAAAAACTATTGATAAGGAAATTACATTTAGTTGTACCAAGATACTTTTTCCTTATGGTTTGGATGAATTCCCATATTTCTTTACAACTATGTGTATTAAACAATATCTTATGAAACATGTTCTATTTGATAATGGGTCTAATTTTAATATTATCACTCTCTTTAATTTAAAAAATGAGTAATTACATGTCCTATATTGACACCACTAGTATTATCCTATGAGGCTATGATAATATCACATTATATACATTGCTTACTATAACTCTTAGTCTTTCAATTGGCCCTAAAAATATACCTACTACAATACATATAATGGACAATGCTTTTTGCAAAAATATACTCTTATGGAATCCTTGGATCCATGATATGGAAGGTATCCCATCTATTATATATTAATGTGTGAAATTTATCCACCATGGTTATGAATATACTAAATTCCCCAATTTTGAGACTTTTAAATGTGGAAACATTTTGCATATTACTCATACTTTCCTATTATTAATATTTTACATCCCATCCCTATGGATAATTTAAATAATCATCCAATTTTTGAATTATGTAATAGTGATGACATTATGTCTTTTGCATAAAAATTAGTTAAGAAAACCCAAAATATATATTCATCCATTACTATGGAAAACCTTTTCAATCCATATTCATTTTACCATACCTTATCCCAATGTGTTTGTATTTTTATTTATAATGCATAATAATAAGTTTATGTCAATGATTATCACTCAGAAAGTGATGAGGATTATATTGATCTCACTAATGTTTTTTTACAAAATATTAATTTAAATACTTTTAATTAATATTGGTATATCTTCCATTATCTATTTATCTCCATTATCATTAGGATATATTGACTAAAATATTCTATGATTGATACTATTTACATAATTCCTTTACAAGCAATTATTCCTACTACCCATATGGCTTCACATGATAATACTGGAAAACACATACAATTAACAATAACTAACCATGATATAATGTAATCTTCTACAAATGAAATTGATCCTATACAATTCCCTAGCGCTATTACTAATCTGGCATATATTGATACAATAAATGAATTATTATCTATATTTATTCATCATAACTTACTTCGTTTACCCAATTCACACCATCTCACTAATTAAAATCTTTCCCTCAAACCTAGAAAATCCCATTTTCATTAGCATTGTATCTATAGCTATGATCTCAATCATAGCCAATATCTCATTAATGATATCCAGTACCTTATTCCCAATGACATTATTAACATAATCAAATAATTCCCATAGTTAAAATCATAATTCCCATAGGATTTTGTTGAATCAAGTAAGTGACCATGATTTTATACATTTAATAGGACACTTTATGTACACAATAATTATTGGGAACATGTCCCACCAAATTTTGATAATAATAATAATAATAATATACATTTATGAGGAATTACACACCCTGATCCTTACTGAATTGCATATCAAACTTCTTCTTTCCTCATATCATATCTTTTAAGATTGTATCATGTTCTTTGTCTCTTTTAGCTTATGTATGATAGAAAATAAATTTGGTTCATACACAAACCTCATCCAACCTCTCTTTCCTTAGGTCAATATTGTCTATGACACCTCATAGGTATAATTGATGAGCATAATATAACAATTACATGTAAGTTACCTAATAATATTAACATTATTTAGAATTCTAATATCCCTGATCATTAACTTAAATTTAAATTTTGAACCATTTTGTGGCTTAGAGAGAGTCACCTTATACAAATGAAGAATATATCCCAACATTATATCAATTTTAGAAAATAAGATACTAAAATGAACCGTGATTTCAAATTTTTTTATTTTGGGATGACCATTGTAGACACAAAATCTATATACTTATGTAAATTTATTTTTCCTACAACATAATAATAGATACTTGACTCCTAAGAAAGAAAACCAGGAATCAAAAATGTGTTTTGGTCCATTTTATTTTTATCTTCTACATTTATATACCTTGCACATCCTATATCCTTATCGATATTTAACTGATTTATCTTTATGGCCTTAGAAATTAGTTCCCATTGAGGAAAAAAGAACCCAATTGATCCTATCCCTTCCATGGTATCCTGACCTTCTTTGATTTCTTCTTACTCTTTTGGGCATCTTTTACGTTTGGGTCATCTTTTACAACTTTGGGTTGGCCTTTCAGTTGTCAATTTTGAAATTCAAACAAGGGAATAATATTAATATATATATATATATATATATATATAGTTATATTTCTCAAATATGGGGCCCAACACTAGCATTATCTACTATCACCTAAGATTGCATCCAAAGGCATAAGAGAATTATAAAGCATCATATAACCCATCTAGTCAAGGGACAACGGTTGCATAAATATGAATACATAAAATAAGAGGGGAAGTCTATTCTATTCCGTTGTATAAATTATATACATTTCCTATATTCTAGATCTAGGATGCTATCATTATGCAACTTGCACAAGGGAATTCTAGGGAATAGTTAAACGTGCTTTTGAATAGAAATATATAGCTTATAAAATGTAGTGCAGTGCCTGGTACTGAGATCAATCTTTGGGTGTCCTTTGATGTTTTTGTCTGACTCACCATTCTAAATATTTTTTATTAGGTTTGATATGGTTTGTGGGTATATGCAACTATATATCTATTTTGAATCTTACAGGTGCAAACAAATACATTGGAACAAATACAGAGTGATAAAAGAGAGATCAAAATCGAAGCTCCTCTTACAAAGAAAATATCAGAACCTGAATATCTAACTGGACAGTAGTGTCCTAATAAGTCACTATATTCCAAGCGGTCTTGTCCTCCCATGAGCATTCCTATACTTTACATTTTTGGGTCTCAAAACCTCCGGTTAAACTTCATGACATTTCTTTGAATCGGTTCCATCCATTAACCTTCCTAGGTCATCTCTAGAATGTGTAAAATGATCTAAAACACCCTCTCTCTCTATTACTTAGGGTTTCATAATATTGTTTTCTTATTCGTGATCCATTTACTATATTTTTTTACTTATATATTATTGATTATGTTATTTACTCTAAAACATATATTTAATTCCATTTATATTAAATCATTTGTGAACATGACCGCGTAAACCCCACCTTCTAAATATGTATCAATTTCTCTCTCCTTCTAAATTCCTGGACCAATCCTCTTACCCATCCTATACACCTACTAAGGTTTCTTGGCATGGATGGAACGACTACCAATTTTAGGTAAGTTCACACCCAAAATTCTCGCCACTTTAATACTCCAATGTTTGATCAAAATCTTAATGTAATTACCCCTTGCTACAATCGGCCACCTCTAGCTCCACCTATTTCTCTTCCTCTACCTATTACCTCTACATTTCCTCCAACCACCTCCCAATGTTATGATATCATTGTAAAAATAAATAATACACTAGAAAAAATATCTCTGCATGATCTCTTTCATAGTGCACTAGATTGTCTTCATCCATTAGAAGCTTCCCTACACTCCATCCATTTTGTAAGTGATAATTACCCTATTGGTTTCAGCCATCTTATTCAATCTCTCAAATACCTGTTGCATGGTGTATCCTTTAGTGATGATGATACCCCACCAAATGCCATTGGCGATCATCTTGTACCTTTTTTATCACCATTATTATCAGGTGCATCTATATAAAGCGTATACTAATTGACAATGGATCTTCTATAAATCAATGTTCTCTTTTATTACTCAAGAAATTAAAAATTCCTAATAGTTTTATCACTAAATCCTCTACCCTTGTTTGGAGCTATGATTCCACTACTCACACATGCATCAATACCATCACCTTACCTTTAAAAATTGGACTTATAACCCTTACCACTCTATTTGACATCATTGACACATCATTTTAGTTCAATTTTTTTCTTGGTAGACCATGGATGCACGCCATGCATGTTGTTACTTCTACAGTTCAGTGATGTGTTACATTTTTACATGAGCGATATGATCATACTATTTCAACTTATAATGACCCATTCAAGTTTTGTCACATAGATCCAGTCAGTTTCATTCCTATTCGTCTGATGCATCCTATTCCATACCATAATATCAGTAAATATGATGTTGGTCAATCTAGTGCTCCCACTATTTCTTGTACATCCACACCCTTCCCTTCCATCCCTACGCATACCATGAGCCTCATATCACCCACATAAACTCCCTCTAGCACTACTAATACCCTATGTATCTCTACTCCTCACAACCCTCCATTTAGCTACACTCCTAATTTCCTTGATAATTACATCCAACAATAGAATGACAACATTGATGATTATGATGATGAGGTCGACATCGTCAAGATTACTGATGAAAAATAACACATTATCAAATTTAATCCTCTTTAAATAGATGAATCCTACGTATAAAACACTTTTTTTACTATTGATTGGTGTTCGTATAAATTTAAGTAACCTCCTCCTTATACTACAGCCATGATCCATGTCCGGGATATTATACATGTACTAGATATCATGCCTTCTACTCTGGTTGCATCTTCTCCACCACCCGATCCATTTACATATATATTATGCGTACATGAATCTTATTGGCCTAAAATTCCATTCTATCCCACTTTCTCTGACATTATTTTCACACATGAGGGCATGACATAATTAGTATTTATACGGATCATGTACTCCCCACATCTCACTCCCCCCACCTGTATCATGGATATGTTAGATCATTAATATTGATTATGGCCTTTATGTCTTCCATTTGTTATTTTATCTTGCACATACACCTCATTCCTCTCCCCTTAGACAATATTGGCTTAACTATATTGGTGTCTATTTTCATGCAAACCATATAGATATTAGGTCTCTAATGTCGTTTGGACGAATCGCCATTAATAATGAATCTTTCCTTGGCTATACCCCAAATTAAGTTGTTGGTATGCACATGATTTTTCACAACCTCCTTTTACTGATGAAGAATACAGTATGAACATGTATAATTTATGCAGCAATGTATCTCTCTATGATCAACCCCATACTATCACCTACTATGTCTCCAATCCAAATCCCATCGGTTATGAACCTGACACTATCGATATCCCTGATAAGTTTATTTGATTATTAACTGCTCACACACTTAGGGGCATAACAATTTCTCCCACCTTCTAGCACTATAATTTTTCTCTAGTATCTACTACTACACTTCATGCTTCGTGTTTCATGTGTAATATTTCACAACACTCATATACTTTTGGTACACACAATGTACCATCATTACCCGATGATGCACTTTATTACAATATTTCATCCTTGAAATTTTTGGTTGAATTATTAAATGAACCTCACATCATCTAGGTTTCATACTCAGTTCTTCATGATACATATTTTCTATCATCTATTCTCATGTAATACACTCATTTCTTGATGACACACTCTTGTTCTATGGTTCATTATTGAATTTTTATGTGGAATTTCTGAATGAACCTCATCTTAAAGACTTATATTGTAGGGAAAAAATGGTCCTACCATCTTCAAACCTTTCATATCACACTATCACACTCACACAACATTTACATATCTTTGTTGCATTCACTCTTGTTAGCCTATACTACTTAAATAATGCACTTTACTTACTTTTCTAGCCAAATTCTTAGTATGTCAATATAATATTCTATATACACATGCTCAATCACTTGATATCTTAAGGTTAATGTAGGAACAATCACATATTCGTACATGATTCAAGATCCTTGACTTAACTCTTTACTAATCCCACTGAGGCTCATGGGGCATCTAATTTTTTTACTCTTATAATTCATATATCACAAATTCTATTTTCACTTTATTTACTACTTTAATCACTATCACTAAACTTTTCATTGATTTATACACGTTTTAAGATACTATCTATATTTCTAACTTACTAACAGGTGCTTCATTTGTAGCATTTGTCTTACAAGATAAATAAAACCATGGTTATTTATCACTTCTTAAATCCTATTGTTTGCACACTATAACCTATGTCTTAATTGACTATTGTTTTCTTATGGCCACTTTGGAACTAATTTTCTTGTGACATTTTGAGACATGTTCCATGATTGAAACACACTTTTCGATGTCAATCTTGTCTTCCTAGTTTCCTGTTATATTGTTTTCTCATGTATGCTATCTATTTTTACTAAATATTGTTACTATCCTATCTTGTTTGCATGCTCCTTTATTTCTACCATGCACATCCCCTACCCCTTGTAGGTATTTACTAAAATACACATATTAGCTTCAGGTTCTCTCATTTGGGCTGCATTCTCCTACGGTCACTGTCAAATCTGAGGGCTATATATTAATTAACCTTTATAACATTTATCAAACATTAATGTAAAAAATAAATACATATGTAATAATGTAAAAACATGTGAAAATAGTATTTAGAGTAGTACACCCCTGAGGTGAAACAAACCACAGAATGTTTTTTCCCTTTAATGTGATAAAATTCATAGTCTAGTAATAATATCGTTAACATAACTTCTCTACCTTTCCAATTCACCCAATTAAATTAACCAAATATTTCCCACAATCATATTTAAATAACGCCAATGGTCATGCACAAATTAAGTTATAGGGTATGTACCCTTCTTTAAATAAATTAGTTATTTAAATAAAAAATTAAACATAATCTAAATTTTATATTAAATAATTAAGAATATAAAATATATTCCAAATTATTTAATCATAAACTAAAGCTTATAATAACTTAATATTATGTTCTAACAATCCACTTTATTTTTAAGTGGGAAACCATATTCCAACATTGCCTATTTTTACAATATGATATAAAAGTCCATAAACCATTAGTGAAGGTTTAGGCTATCATACCACTGTTGAAGGATTTAACACCTTCATCATGTTCAAATTATATTTTGGTACAAATGGATTCAGAATCCATAAACCAAAACCTCTGATTTAGGATAAGCATGATTTGCTAGACTACATCTCACGATTTGTCATGGAAAATTCTCAAACCACATCTCTAGGAGCCTTTTATAACACAAGGAAATTATTTTCAAACAGATGGAACACAATGGATTATACACCATAAACTTAGAGTTATAAGTTTAGAAAGATTATAAAAATATATATTTACAATTCTTTAAATTGGATAATGAAGTATAGAGGAGAAGCATATATCAACCGGTCGACCATTAGGAAGTGAAATTTCCATGCACACTCCCCCGTAATGGAAAATCTGAATGGCCAAAAATTGTACAAAACATGCAGTATTTTACAACACAAAATGGCTGATTAACGTAACTAGAACTTAACGTTAAAAAGATTAGTACTGGAGATATATCTCACTGTAGTGGATCTTCTCTTAGATAAGGAGCATATGAACATATATATTGTTTGTTCACTTATTTTGAACTAAATTATATAGTAAGAATAATATAACTCTGGCCATCACATAGAAGATGAATACTTCCTTTTTCATTCCATGTGTATCTCTACCAAAAACGACTTCAACCACATGGCTTCTTTGAAGCTTCCATTGCACTTCTATAATCTCCATCAGTAGAATAAATGGAGATTGTTGGTTTCTTTTCGCTGTTCCAAGTAATGGCACCTGTACCAAAAAATTGAACAAAAATATATATGTATATTTTATATCGAACACAACATCAACATAGTTAGATTCATAATATCCATATATACATAATAAGAAGCATAATATAAATCATTATTGATTTCACTTATAACCATCTATAAAATTTAAACACTAGTTATATATTAAATAACATAACAATATGCTTAACAACTAACCATGTTAAAATATGTTGAAAATTTTCAAAACATTACTCTCGTAAAATATATATTAGATAGAATTAGTATTGGACGTCTGCAATACAAACATAAATTCATACCCAAGTGTCATTTGATATGCATTTAATAATATTTTTGTAATCACATACTAAGAAATGTTTAATAAACAATGTATATATCTTCATTATCTATTGTAATCCCTTTCAAAAGGTGATAATAATGATACATAATATATCTAAATAGATAATGAAGATCATAGAAGAATAATCACAACATTAAATGAAAAAATGAATGACTAACTATGGAGACATCCCATGTATTTACATGAATTTTGCTTCAATAAATGACTGATGAAGGGTTTTTGGTGATTACTTACCATGTAAACACCCTTTACAGATTTCATAGGTGGTAATTTTAAGCCATATCATTCATGATCCTAAAGAAATGATCTCAGTATTACAAACCAAAAAGGAACAATAGTTCTCTTTTCAAGTAAACTACTAGGAAATAACCAAAGAAAAATATGTAAACACATATAAGCCATTTTTTTGTATGTTTTCAACTATAGTTACTTCTAGTTCATTTTATGTAAACCAATAGTAATTATAGTTATTCTAAGTTAACTATGAAATAAAAATAACTTAAATTTAGTACAATATATTCAAATTAAAAAAATCAAAATTTTGGATCTATATACTTTGATTAAGACTTCCGCGATGACTTTCGACTTTTGTTTTTGTGAAAAATTTCCCTAACCCTAATGACACAGGAAATTGAAAATACTCTGCTAAGGTGAGGAGGTATGAATGATGGAAACATTTATAGGGGTATCTCAAGTTCTTGACGTGCACGCTCCTGTAAGGAAGGGGAGTGACTTCATTTCAACCCATAATAACCTACAACCTCTCCCAATATTACTTGGTGACATGAATTGTGGTGAGAGCGGAGCCTATACATGATGTTTAGTTGGTGTTTGATCTAGTTTGGATGTATGGATTAAGGGTGGAGATGGATTTTCTAGGGATGTCAAACATATTTTAGGATCAGTGACTTATGGCTACGGGTCATGGTAAAATATATGCCCTCCCAAAGGCTCTTGACTATGGGATAGACGTGCACTTTGCTTCAGTTATCCAAATTTTCCCTATCTCTGATGTGCCTGAGGAAACTTCTAAGGGAATTCCCTTGGGAACTAAAACCTCTGATTTCCATCATTTATATCCAGATCTGAAGGGGACTATTTAATAAAAGGTTGGCCATGGTGATCAACATCAGTGTTCCTTCCAAGAGGCGTTATAGGGGAGGATCAGAAAACTAACACCTATGGTACCAGTTGCTGATATTCCCTCTGTCACCTTTTGGGAAGATTTTCTTAAATTGGAAATTTTCTTTCAATACTATGCCATGATCTGCAAACTCAGTGGATTTTGGCGAAGCCTTTCTACCCTACATGAATGGATTTGAAAGCATTAGCTTCTTCTTCTGGAAGGAAGGATGGATATCTATCCTTGCACTAAAGGTTTATTTATTGTTTCTTTTACCTCTATAAATGAGAAGGATACAATATTTGAGGATATTTTGGCATGTCAATCCCACTACCTCATCATGAACCTATGGTCTCCCATATTTAATTGAAGTACTTTGAAATTTTCTAGTAAACAAATGTGGATTAGATTACCGCATATACTGTTATAATTATGGGACCAAGCTTGTCTTGTCTCCATTGGAAAGACACTAGGAAATATCTTGACTATAGATGCCCAAACCATGGATTTCAGCCAAAATACCTATACAAGAATCCTAGTTTAGATTAAAACCTCTACAAACCTATCTCTTAGCATTAAAATTAAGGTTAATAATAGATCCTATACCCATCCTCTTGATAATGAGGGATTTCCTTGTAGATGTAGAATATTTTTTTCTTTGGGGAATATTGTTACTGATTGTGTGTTGACTAAGACCAAGAATGAAAGTAAAATTATATCTTCATGATGGAGGAACTCTTATCCTAGCCACTTGTTTGTTCAACTAAATAATTGTTTAGAAGACATTTTTATTAATGAAGCCAAGTTTTCCTCGTCGACGGTGGAGTGTTATCCTTCCCCTAATCCTCTTGGAGAAGTGTTTTCCCTTGTTGATACTTTTGATACCAATCTCTCTCCTCTTGAGTCTCATTATTTTGAGAAAAAAGAGTATTTTGAAATCATCATTCCAGTTCAAAAGGAAAATGTAAATCCGAACAATGATGAAGGTTGGAATACTGTGGGGAAGAAAAATAAGAGGATCATTGTAAGTGACCCCCTTAAAATCCATTTAAGATGTTGAGGGAAGGATCATCTGAGATGATTTATATGGTTGTATCATCTATTGTGGTTCATTATTTATCTCTCTTTTCCATTAGTATAGGTTGCTTTTTTTAATTCTAATTGTTATATCTTTTCTCCACTTGTATTTTGGGGTTTTTTGGGTCCCCTTCAAAACCCAACATATTTACCTAATATAAAAAACCATATAATTTTCATTTAGAGGTGATAGATGTAGTTTATAGTTTCACTACATTATCTATACGATTATTATCATCATTTTCATCTTTATTTTTAGATGGTTTATTCCATTTTTTATTTTCAATTTTTATTTTATTTTTGAATATATATAATACACAATGAATTACAACCACTTTATTTCGCCATCTTACTTGCATCCTATAAAACCATGTGAGAATGAAATCAACATGAAATTGGTGGCATGGCATCAACCTAAATCTAGAATAATTAACATTTTTAGTTTCCCATTTCCATAATAATAATAATTTTCATTCGAAAGGAGAGAGTTAGAGACATATTTTCATTCCACTTCATTGCTAAACAAAGGGGGGAGAAAGAGATAGGGAAGAGAGAGAAACACCATTTTTCCAAAAGTCATATTTCACATGATAAACCACACGAGAGAGTTTCTTATTGTTACTTATATGTTTCAATAGTTTTACTGATGGTTTATTGTCTTGGTTAGGGTCTTATGACCTTGTTTCCCATTATTCTACTAGTTGCAAAAATATCTAATTTTAGCTCAGAGGCTAAAGAAACACATTCGAAAATTGCCTTCCGATGGGCACTCACATAATAGTTAAATTAAATGTTTCCTCCTATATACCTAGAATTCACAAAAACTGATGGAATTCAACACTAGTGAACAATTTACAATTGGCGGCTAGTTTTCTGAGGCCATTGGTTGTAATTGTGGCTAGTTGTAACAATAACCAATTTTCGGTTGAGGGCTAAGAAACCTCATCCAAAAATTGAATCTTGATGGATGGAATACCCATGGGAAGATTCCTATGTGCACTCATATATATGGGGAATTTATCATATTTGATAGAAATTGAAAGTGCAAAATGGGTTAAAATTGGCGATGGAGTTTCTGGAGCCATTGGTCATAAACTATCCAGTTTTATCTAGTCAAACAGAAACCTAAAAAAATCCATTTTTCAAACTAGATCGAAGATAATTTTTCCCCAAAATCAAGTTTGTAAGAAATTCCCTAGTAAAAATATAAGAGGTTTATAAAGGTGGGTAAGCATTTCGTTGTTTAGGGTTAAAATGATGAGCCAAAATGAAACCCAACTTTTGAGTTTTAGAAGCTTCTTAAAAGTGAAAAATAGGGTAACATGGCTCGTAGAGGAGCACTGAAGTGAGTAAAAATGGACGAGTGGGGTCAATCTAAAGCTTGATGAAACTCTCCTCATAATAATGAACACATACGATGCTTGACATCTCTTTTACGGGGCACACTATACTATTTTGCACATCTCTGGAAATTGTAATTTTGTAACTTTACAAGTTGGATAGAAATGGTAGTTTGAGGTAACGAATAATTTAGGTCTCACCAATACCAACAAACAAAAGCACCAAATTTAATACCTTGGCTCTAGCAATGCATAAGGCTAAGGTAGTAAGAGTGTGTGATGGTCAAGCGTAAATCATTTACGTAAACCATGAGGTGAGGTTTTATTATCTTACACTAAAATTTTGGTTAGAATATCCAATGGTTTAAGATTATAATGGTTTAATATTTTAATTATTTTCCAATGAGGAACACATTTAGTTAAAAAGTATAAAATATGAATGTAAGGAGACCATGTCTTGAAAAACTAGTGTTTGTAGTGCAAGTGGTGCTCCAGGTGGGTTTACCTACATTATAATAGGCTCCAACTCTCTTTTGGAAATATATCAAATAGTTCATGTGTCCCCACAATCCCTCCATATGTACCATTAAAGACAGCATCCAAGGCCACATATACACTAACCCTCTAAGCATGAATAGCTCCACAACACCAACGAACTTCCCACATCTGCTTATCAACACCAAGCAAATGGTTCCACATAGCTACCATAGGTTGGACTGACACGTTGATGAGAAATTTTACAATTTTCAAAAGATATCTATCATGATGGCAATCCTTACAAGCCATGAGGATGCATTTCTTTCAAGAATTCTATCAAGTAGTTTTCATGTCAAGCACTTGCTTCAAAATTTGGGGCCAAAATAAAATAATAATCAAACATTGCTAAGGTCACCCAATTCCCATCTCAAACACAAAACTCAAAAAAAGTGGCCAACAAAGGGTTTGAAACAAATGAAGCTTCCATGTTTTTGATATATTCATATCAGTGCATCTACCACAATAATATCTGAAAAAATTATTCTAAGCTCTGACTGATGTGAAAGTTTCAAACCTCGTAATTTGGCATAGGCTTGGCAGGACTTTACAAAATTTGTGGGATTTGGATTTACACCAGCCAATTACATTTTCTTGAAATTTTATGAGACTTTTCAAAAAACCCATTTTGTGCATATCTTCCAATGAATGTTGTCCACAAAACCATGTTTTTTTAAACTTTCTTTCACACAGTTCACCTGCCTTGTGTAAGGGTCCAAATTTTACACACACGTCTACTAGAGAATTTTCAACTACAACATCTGATAAAAGAATCCTCTATATTTTATGCTTTGATGGATGTGCATACTCTTTTCCAGAGCTCGTATTTTGGCATAGGTATCGAGTACGCAAGAAAATGTAAACTGATTAGGTTGGAGACCTATTTGTTTCATAGGTGAAACAATGTGATTTTCCCATGATGAAACCCATGTCTTTTGTACACTTCCGTAATCATATTCCATGAGAATTTTCCTCCTTATTTCATTTGGTCAAACACTATAACAATACAAAAGTTCTCTGACAGGCCCTAGCCAGAAATTTCCATCAGGGAAGGAAACATGGAAAGTATCACCAAGAAAAGATTCCTCACTGTAACTATCCAAATACTACTAAAATTTACAATGTTTCTTTGGGTTTCATCTTTGTTAATGCCTCCAGATCTCTAATAAATTGTTTTTTCTATTATTTAAGTGAAGTGAAAGGTCTGAGAGGACATGCAAGGCAATCATACCCAGCCAAAACACCTTCAACATGCCATACTACCCTCCCCCACATGCTAATCCACTCCTTCTAGCACGCATCCCCCATAATTCTTTCCAACCACATCCTTTACTTCTCTTCCATGTCACTTCACATCTATTTTCTTTTCTTTCCACCATTTTCTTATTCTTATATTTTTTTATTTATTATTTATTTATAATTTTTATTTTATTATCTATATTAATGTTTACAATAATGATTGTTGAGATGATCCACCACTAATGGAGAGGGAAAAGAAATTGGGGCATTACATCTCCCTCCCCTTATAAGAGTATCATCCTCAATGTGACATAATGCCAGGGGTAACAAAAGTGATAAGAAAGGAAGGAAAGCTAATGATGACGAGTTCCATCTAGGGATAAGATCTCTTTCATTATAACACGACCATAGGGATGTAAATAAATTTTAACAATTTCCTAAAATCTTAATGTTCTATGAAGATTAGTAGTTCTAGTTTACCTTATTACTTAGTTATTATTTTCCTTTGCAGTACTTCTTAATATCAATCTCTTAATATTTCTTTATATAAATATTTTAGTATATTTATTTTTCTAGGTGCCCAACAGAATCTGACATCACAATACCACACTAGGCCTGAATACAACATCAATAGTTTACAAGACATATGATATGTACTTTCATGACTATATCACATTACAAAAACTCAAATAAACAATGGAAACACCATACTTTTCCCTCAGAACATGGTACTTAGCACACATGCACTTGACATAATAGTACTCATAACATTATCAGACTAAAATAACCTAGAATTCCCAATAGGTACACATATAAAGCTTTCACACAACTTGAAACAATAACTATAGCCTCATAGTGTCAAAAAAGGGGATCAAATCATACCCTCAATCATAAACATCAATCATCAACATCCCATAACATAATTAGACTTACATGAGTATAAATAAATCATAACACCAACTCCACACGCCTCCCAAATCATCACAAAACCACTCCATATACCTCCCGAATCATCACAAAATACTCCATATACCTCACAAATCATCACAAAAAAACTTCATATACCTCCCAAAGCATCCCAAAACATTTCCATATACCTTCCAAAGCATCACAAAACAACTCCTTATACCTCCCAAGAATAAAATAAAGATAAAATTTTCTTTTAACTCCACCAATGAGGTCGATCACCCTATGGCCCTAATCATATAGAGTCAAGACACCCCTAAGAAAAGTGACATAATAAATTGTGGTTCAACAACCAACTAGTTATCTGTAAATGCTTGGGACATACCCCACTACAATGAAGTGGTTCCAAACGTCCAACCACTCTATGGTGAATTCCACTACCCTATTCCAACACATTACGATATTAGAACCAACATAAAAATATTTTTGAAATGCCAAGTGGAAAAAATACCAAGCCTTGGGCTAGGCTATAAAAAATAAATAAACTTTAAACAAAAATTTAAAACTAAGAAAAAAATGGCTAAATATCCATAGTTAGTGCAAAAATCTACATGTTAGTGCAACAACCAAATAGAATGCCCAAAATATAACAATGGAAAAATCTATAAAACTACTGGTTCTGACAATAAAGGAGATAATAATATATTTACAAATAAAATACGTAGAGAGAAATAACATATTATAATCACTATGTGGCCTTATACAAAAACTAAAGGGGGAATCATTGAGTTGCTGGCACTCGGACATAGAGCCTTGGCTCGTAAAATAAAATATCAAATAATACAACTATCATAATCTTTTCCTGAATCTTACCTCCATACTCCCACAAGGCTCAACATAGTAAAAATCACATAGGATTTTTTGATGGACAACCCACATAGGAAAGAGTAGGGAATGCTAGTTTGCATAAGTTGATTCTAAGGTGTTGCACATCCATAATATACTGAGAAAGCTCAAAGTATACTAAACAGATAGAAGTGGGTTTTCAACCTATATGAGACTCCACTTCCTAACTCATAATTGGCTCAATATTATGAAAACCTGGTCCATGCCATCTCTCTCCACACATACACTCTTAACGATTTCTTCCCTCAAGGATGTCTAGTGTAAGATTCACAACATAACACATAACTACATCACTAAGACATTGGTGATTCATGCACATTAACCGTAGCGTCTTAGATATGGTATATATATATATATGGTATAATTCAATCATTACTTTCATGGGTCATGATACATCACGTTTCCACATAACGAACCCATGGTGCAAGTACTCCATAACAGGGATCATATGATCACAATATTCCCTCTAATTCATGACATGAACATCACATATTACATGAATTATACATATGATGAACACAATTACTAACATTAGAACATATTGTCAATCGTAATATAACATGGTGACACAAACGATTCATCACAACACAATGGTGACATCACATTAAAATCCAATTCACTATACACAAATTTTGTCATGCAGGACATAATCACACATACATATCATAAAAGAATAAGACAATCCAACACTCTCTAATCCATAATAAAATTCTTTTAACACACAAAAAGGTAGCACATCACACTTGAACTCCTCATCAAATCAACAAAAAGGAGAGAAAATAATCTCATCATAAGCACATGAACATGATAAAAAATAAACACTAAGTGACATGCACAACATGTGCGTTCATACTGTCACAATTACAACATTGGTCACATGACAACATATATCACATTACTCTTACTATCTTCACCACCACCATGCATAAATCACCACAATTCCAATCCATACCAAAGGTTTGAGAGCTTGAACCTCCACTCTGATACGAAATGTAATGTCCACATTTTACACACAAAAATACAACAGTAAAAATACTAGAATTTTTCCTACTTACATTTCTTGATACATGACAACACAAGTGATTTCTTAAGACAATGCATAGCACATGATATGTTTTAACAAACATTATCTTGAAAAGATGATATGAAAATACATTTTGCACATCAATACCACCCTTCCCCAAATGATAAGGCACAATATTTAATTAAAAAACAATTAACTCTCGTATAGGCACCATCCATGACACAACGCTTTCGTGGTTAAAAATTTCACTACCTTTATCTTTCATTATTGGACTTAATTTTTGAAAATAACCGATCATGTGGTCCTTCATTTTTCTTAAAACTATAATATCTTTTCCTTGCTTTACTTAAATTTTCACTTGTAGTTACCCCATCTAATTTTGCTTGTTTCCCCTATCGTAATAGAAATATGTGACCTGATTGTTCATATGAATATAGATTCCCACAAGATCCACAAGTGTTTTCTCTAATAATTTTTATTCTAATTTGCATGTTTGTTTTGTTTTGTAGTTTATCTTAGTTGCAACAAGGAAGGGTCACATGAACAAGTGTCGGTGTAGTACATCAAGAGTAAATATAATACATGTTCTTTTCATAATAGCATTTAATTACTAAGCTTACTGAATTATGTTTTAAGGAATTACAACTAACCGTATATGCTACCTTCTTCCTTTAAATTCTTATTAATCAAGGTCTTAAGGAGTATGATTTCAGATTAAACTAGGTTTGGTTTCATTGAAATAAGTGATGTTAAATATCTAGATTTGCATAAATAAATTCAACAACAATAAATCAAATTAACTCATGAAATGGAAAGTAAAAAAAAAAAAATAGAGAAGATGAAATTAGAATGAAGAAATTTCTATTAAATATGAGAGGGCATTGTTAGTGCAGAATCATAGCACCCTCGAATGGCCTGCGTGTGAGTGGGGCATTCGGTGTGATTTCACAACGTGGGACCATCTCTCAAGTTGTGGGACTTGTAAAATCATACATGGACCTCTGGAGAAAGTCATTCCTTGGTTCCTAATCTACCTGACAAAAGCTACTCCAATGCAGGAAGAATCTAACTAATCCTAATCTAATCATTCCAAGGGGATAGAGAGAGAGAGAGGGTGAAAGAGAATACACTATGAGGTGATACACCAAAAAAGGAAGTGGCGAGATACTCTGTTGAGGGAGAATGAAACAGAGAAAAGGGGACTGAGGGACGTCAAATAGAAGTGACATAGACCCAGATCCAAATCTACCATTAAAATTCCTTGAAGCATGACATCTTACACCTGCAAACATGAAATATATACACAAGGAGAAAACACCAGATAGAGAGGCACAAAGAAAAAATAAAACAATGCCAAGGGTTGAAAGATTCCACAAAATAAGATTTTATTGCTCTATAAGCTGCACAGATTATTACAAGGGTGCTCAGAGGCACAAATATGCTCTCCAGACATAGGAGAAGGCTTACAGCTCAAATAGAGTTGGGAAACAACTTTGAAAGAGTTTCCCCATACCCAAAATGTCTCTCCCTTCTCAAATGAGAAGTGTTACAATATATAGACAGTGAAAATCAGAGGGAAAGGAGATAATCTCTATCCTACTCTTAAAATCCAACAACCAACTATCAATTCCCGTCACGAATCCGCCAACAATCTGTCAAGTCCACCACTATATGTCTGTTTGGTGTGTTGAAGAAGGAAGAACATAAGATTGAATCAAATCAGATCTAGTAGTTGAAACAATCAGATTACATATTAATGGCATGAATATGTTTTCCCATTTTTCATGCACTTAACCTCATCAAAATTAAAGTTTCAGGATCCCATGGCATAGACAAGGTCGAGACCTTTACCACAGGGCCAAATTTGTTGGATTTTAGGTACTAGATTAAATGATATGTCCATTTGAAATGTTTGAGTCGGGTATGTACAAAAATGGTGAAAACCAGTTATAAAAATAGGTCCATGGGCCCGAAACTCACTTTACACCTTTTGGAACCAAACAATACAAAATATAAAAAATGCCCCCAGCCCGTAATTCATTTTTTGTTAAAAAACCATCTTTGAGCCCACATGTCCACATTTTCGATTTGGGTGAAAAGTCTCTCCCAAGCGCACCTTCCCACATGAAATTTAGGCTTGATAGGTGGCTCCTTGGGCATTAGCAGAGGTGCGGCTCATTTTTATAATGTACACCCTTTGAGCCAAAAACTTCGAATTGCCTCTGACGACCGGCCTTCACACTTTGACTTGAAACATGGCCAAGTGTAGAGCTGGCGCTAGTTTGGGAACTGCTTTTGGATTTTACTTTTGAAATTTCACCGAAGAGACATAAGGCACCTTCTACAGCTTTTTTGTGTTTCCTTATGTTTTGGCTAAGTCCCTTTTGCTTTGTAGGGCCATAATTCTTACCCTAGACACGTGGAGGGCTTGCGTAACTTTGAGTCTCATCTCCAAATTTTTCTTTTGAAGTAGAGTCATGCTAACACTTATCTCCTTCCAATGGCTCTATCCCATTTTGACTATTCAACCCCCGAGTCTATTACTTTTTGGACATGGGACACGTGGAGACTTGGTGCTTGTTTGAGTCTCTGGTTTGGGTCATGCCTTTGAATTTGTGATGATACAATACGTGGCATCATCCACTGGCTCTCTATACTTAGCCAATTCGAGTCGATGCCCTTCTTAGACCTAGGATACATGGAGGCCTTGTGCTTGTTTGAGTCTCCAGCTTTGGATTCGACCCTTGAAGGTACATTTTTTGGACACGTGGCATCTTCGACTGTCTTGTGAATTTTTAATTTCTGATTTGGGACCGCTATGTCCCCACTTTTTAAATTGGACTATGTGGTGAGCCTACGCTCATTTGGGAGCTGACATTTGGATGCATCTTTTACAATTGCGTTGAGCTGACACATGGTGCCTTCCGCGATCTTGTTTATACTTGGGAGGTTTTAGCCTTGAGTTGAATCATATGCAAAGTTTGAAAATTTAACCCCACTAATTCAAACTTCTACTATAGAGCTCTGATCTCTCTTGATGTTGTTCGGCCACCCCATTTTCCTATCTTTCTCCTCCATTTCGAGTCAATTTTGGCTCGCTCTAAATCATTTGTGAAGCCTGAAGACTCTAGAGCCTTTCCCCATTTCTCTCCTCAGAGCCTTTGGCCTCCTTGATGTTGTTTTCTTCTTTTTAGCCCATGTTTTCTCCATTTTTGACTCCACCTACAACCTGACTGTTGGATTCAAAACATGGGCTTGTACGATGGAACAAACCTTTAAATTTATTTCTTTTGTGGGGTTGTGTTTGACTAATTTTACCTGGGGGAAAGTTTTGGATAACATGCATTTTATACAATTGCTTGCTCCTAAATTCATGGACTCTAGTCTTATCATTTTTATCCCAAAATCTCTCCTTTATTCCCTAGTCTTACTCTCAATCCCAAGATATTTTCAAAAATTCCTATCTCTGTGAGTTGTGCATGAAAACTAATTATGCACACTCACATATTATTTAAATATTAAATAATACTAATATTTAAACTGTATGTTCACACTATAAACACTAATTTCCTAACATTCACCCCCTTAGTGTGAACATGGGTGAGTTCTGTCTAGTACCTGCTAATTTTCTATAATATGATGGTTTTCAAAGAGTACCATCAACTCCAACAAGTTTTCTAGTTGAACCATTAATCAATCTATATGTGATTTTCTTAGAGATTGACAACACTCGGAAATTTGTTTTTCTAGTGTACCACCAACAACTTTCATAGCATCTTACATGTTTCCATCCACAATTTACAAAAGAGAACAAAATATAGGATAAATATGTTCCTTACTACTAACAAAATTTATCCATTTGTTCTTTATTTACTACCACACATGCTAAAATTAAACACACCGAACAAAACTTAAAAAACATGGCAAAAAAGAAACATTGTGGCCTCATCGATGGTGCTTGATGAGAGGTCACTAAAACACCTCCTTCCTCCTTTGCCTCCATTATAATGCTACTTAGTTAGAAAATGGATCTTGTATGCTCAGTAAAACAATTTTTTTGGGTGTCCTATTGAACTGATAATGCACCCCCTTACTATGGATGTCACATGCAAGAAAAAATGTGTCTAGTTAAAAAATTACATAAATGTATTATGCACCACTTGTTTTTTCAAATACCTATTTTTATTTCCACTTTTCTCTCAAACTAGAAACTCAATTTTTGCTAAATTTTATCAAAACATTTCTATATATTAACAAAAAAAACTCAATAAATTTCCTAATATTTAAAATATAGGTTTTTTAGATACATTCAATCTATCAAACATTTGTTTTAAAAACAACAAAACATTTCAGTCAACTTAAACATAATTTTATGCATAGATATGAGACGAATCTGAAGTTGATGTACACTACATTATTTTGCATCTTGTTCTTATATTTCCAGCAACAAAAATGAGAGATCAATCAAATGTCATATGAGTAAACTGTGTTCTTTCTACTATGATGTTTCTACTCAAAAAAATTTGTAGGGGATTCATTCAACCATCTTCTTCTTCTTCTACACTTGCAGAAGGAAACATGCTCTGATAGAAAATGATGCTAAATCTCTATATTTTCATAAATAAATTCAACAACAATAAATCAAATTAACTCATGAAATGGAAAGTACAAAAAATATAGACAAAATGAAATTAGAATCGAGAAATTTATATTGAATATGAGAGGTCATTTTATACAATTGCTTGGTCCTAAAATCATGTAGTCAAGTCTTATCATTTTATCCCCAAATGTCTCCTTTATTCCCTATTATTACTCTCAATCGCAAGATATTATCATACATTCCTATCTCTATGAGTTGTGCATGAAAACTAATTATGCACACTCACATATTATTTCAATATTAAATAATACTAATATTTAAAACCATATGTTCACATTATGAACACTAATTTCCTAACAATAAGTATTAGGTTCTTATTATAAGGAGGCATTCAGTTATAAATTTACACAATTACTAAGTCATAATTAGGATTATTGAACACCCCTATCTCCAAAAATAATGTTGTAACTCTAGGTAAAATTCGATACTTCTTGTCAAGGTTGGCACTCTTGTTTGAGAGGGGGTTAAAGGGGATTCACATTTAGTATTATCATGGGTAGGTAACTAAAACATAAGACTGGCTTTGAATCATTACATTCAGCTTAAAATTATTTCACCTAATTTGATTTAAATGGAATTGTTGGTGTTAACCATATAAAGTGTTGCACAGATCTATAATTAGATAAAGCATAGAAAGAATGAATGCCGGAAATAACCAGAAGAAAAAAATAAACAAGAGAAATATTACACCGGATTTAATGTGTTCACCCAGTGTGGGCTACATACACTAAGAAATGAACAATATTATAATTTAGTGCTTTATAGAGGAAATAAAATCAAGATCTACTATCTTCCAACACCTCACAAGATGTTTAATGCTTTTCCTTCACTCAGCTACTCTTTCTTTCTCACCAAGAAAACTTACATGCAAAACAATTGTTATTTATATTATCGTATTCTTACTTACCCTCATACAATGCACACATGGACATATATTCGATTTTGGGTAACTTAACATTTCTTTTACAAGGTCGATGTCCCACTTTAAATTGGGGGACATGCGGTGGAGGCTCCGATCATTTTGGGAGCTTGAATGAAAATGGATGAAATTGGGAATGCATTTTTACAATTGCGTTGAGCTAACACATGGTGCCTTCCGCAATCTTGTTTATACTTGGGAGGTTATAGCCTTGAGTTGAATCATATGCAAAGTCTGAAACTTTAACCTTGTTAATTCAAAATTCTACTATAGAGCTCTGATCTCTCTTGATGTTGTTCGGCCCCATTTTCCTATCTTTCTCCTCCATTTCGAGTCAATTTTGGCTCGCTCTAAATCATTTGTGAAGCCTGAAGACTTAGAGCCTTTCCCCATTTCTCTCCTCAGAGCCTTTGGCCTCCTTGATGTTGTTTTCTTCTTTTTAGCCCATGTTTTCTCCATTTTTGACTCCACCTACAACCTGACTGTTGGATTCAAAACATGGGCTTGTACGATGGAACAAACCTTTAAATTTATTTCTTTTGTGGGGTTGTGTTTGACTAATTTTACCTGGGGGAAAGTTTTGGATAACATGCATTTTATACAATTGCTTGCTCCTAAATTCATGGACTCAAGTCTTATCATTTTTATCCCAAAATCTCTCCTTTATTCCCTAGTCTTACTCTCAATCCCAAGATATTTTCAAAAATTCCTATCTCTGTGAGTTGTGCATGAAAACTAATTATGCACACTCACATATTATTTAAATATTAAATAATACTAATATTTAAACTGTATGTTCACACTATAAACACTAATTTCCTAACATTCACCCCCTTAGTGTGAACATGGGTGAGTTCTGTCTAGTACCTGCTAATTTTCTATAATATGATGGTTTTCAAAGAGTACCATCAACTCCAACAAGTTTTCTAGTTGAACCATTAATCAATCTATATGTGATTTTCTTAGAGATTGAAACACTCGGAAATTTGTTTTCTAGTGTACCACCAACAACTTTCATAGCATCTTACATGTTTCCATCCACAATTTACAAAAGAGAACAAAATATAGATAAATATGTTCCTTACTACTAACAAAATTTATCCATTTGTTCTTTATTTACTACCACACATGCTAAAATTAAACACACCGAACAAAACTTAAAAAACATGGCAAAAAAGAAACATTGTGGCCTCATCGATGGTGCTTGATGAGAGGTCACTAAAACACCTCCTTCCTCCTTTGCCTCCATTATAATGCTACTTAGTTAGAAAATGGATCTTGTATGCTCAGTAAACAATTTTTTTGGGTGTCCTATTGAACTGATAATGCACCCCCTTACTATGGATGTCACATGCAAGAAAAAATGTGTCTAGTTAAAAAATTACATAAATGTATTATGCACCACTTGTTTTTTCAAATACCTATTTTTATTTCCACTTTTCTCTCAAACTAGAAACTCAATTTTTGCTAAATTTTATCAAAACATTTCTATATATTAACAAAAAAAACTCAATAAATTTCCTAATATTTAAAATATAGGTTTTTTAGATACATTCAATCTATCAAACATTTGTTTTAAAAACAACAAAACATTTCAGTCAACTTAAACATAATTTTATGCATAGATATGAGACGAATCTGAAGTTGATGTACACTACATTATTTTGCATCTTGTTCTTATATTTCCAGCAACAAAAATGAGAGATCAATCAAATGTCATATGAGTAAACTATGTTCT
This sequence comes from Taxus chinensis, assembly GCA_019776745.2. NCBI lineage: Eukaryota > Viridiplantae > Streptophyta > Pinopsida > Cupressales > Taxaceae > Taxus > Taxus chinensis. The sequence continues at coordinate 770,455,448 of CM034148.1, read as the reverse complement.
TTCTACTATGATGTTTCTACTCAAAAAAATTTCATAGGGGATTCGTTCAACCATCTTCTTCTTCTTCTACACTTGCAGAAGGAAACATGCTCTGATAGAAAATGATGCTAAATCTCTATATTTTCATAAATAAATTCAACAACAATAAATCAAATTAACTCATGAAATGGAAAGTAAAAAAAAATATAGACAAAATGAAATTAGAATCGAGAAATTTATATTGAATATGAGATGGTCATTTTATACAATTGCTTGGTCCTAAAATCATGGAGTCAAGTCTTATCATTTTATCCCCAAATGTCTCCTTTATTCCCTATTATTACTCTCAATCCCAAGATATTGTCATGCATTCTTATCTCTATGAGTTGTGCATGAAAACTAATTATGCACACTCGCATATTATTTCAATATTAAATAATACTAATATTTAAACCATATGTTCACATTATGAACACTAATTTCCTAACAATAAGTATTAGGTTCTTATTATAAGGAGGCATTCAGTTATAAATTTTACACAATTTACTAAGGTCATAATTAGGATTATTGAACACCCCTATCTCCAAAAATCATGTTGTAACTCTAGGTAAATTCGATACTTCTTGTCAAGTTGGCACTCTTGTTTGAGAGGGGTTAAAGGGGATTCACATTTAGTATTATCATGGGTAGGTAACTAAAGCATAAGACTGGCTTGAATCAATTACATTCATCTTAAAATTATTTCACCTAGTTTGATTTAAAAGGAATTGTTGGGGTTAAACCATATAACAGTGTTGCACAGATCTATAATCAGGTAAAGCATAGAAGAAATGAATGCAGAAATAACCAGAAGACAAAATAAACAAGAGAAATATTACACTGGATTTAATGTGGTTCACCTAGTGTGGGCTACATACACTAAGAAATGATCAATATTATAATTCAGTGCTTTATAGAGGAAATACAATCAAGATCTACTGTCTTCCAACACCTCACAAGATGTTCAATGCTTTTCCTTCACTCAGCTACTCTTTCTTTCTCACCAAGAAAACTTACATGCAAAACAATTGTTATTTATATTATCATATTCTTACTTACCCTCATACAATGCACACATGCACATATATCTATTTTGGGTAACTTAACTTTTCTTTTACAATCAATTAATCATCTTTAAAATAATTGATTTATTCTAATTTTCATCAAAAAACAAAAAATATGTCATACAGGTAACCGTCATTGGTTACTGCTTGACCGGCACCAGTTATTGCCTAACCGGTGCTAGTTACACCGTGACTGACGCTAGTTACTTTCGGAACTAGTGACTTGTAAAAGCAATTTTCTTATGAATCAATTAAGCTCCATTCTCAACAATCTCGCACTTAGAGATCAATTGTTGCACTGTATTGTGCATCACCATCCTTGGTTCCTTTTCCTTGGCCTATTTCTTCCTCTTCAAGTCTTAAACTCCAAGACCAATAGAAGTGGAGTGAAGCTCCTTCTCCCTTACCAATGGTTTCGTTAGCATATCTCCAGGGTTCTCATCTATATGTATTTTCTCTAACTTTAGTTTTCTATCCTCCAACACCTACCGCATGAAGTGATACCTCAACTGAATATGTTTTGTTCTTGAATGAAATATTGAGTTCCTTTCCAGATGAATCACACTTTGACTATCAATGTATAATTTGCAATCCTCTTATTCCTTACCCAAATCTTCCATTAACCTACTCATCCATATCATTTTCTTGCTAGCTTTTGTAGCTATAACATACTTTGCCTCTGTAGTAGACAAAACCATAACCTTTTGCAATCTCCAAATCCATCTAATTGTCATTCCACCTACCGTGACAATATATCAAGTGGTGCTCCTCCTGCCATCCAAGTCCCCAGCCATATCTGAATCAACATAGCCACACAAAGAAGTATTTTACCCTCTATAGCATAACTCCATGTCGGATGTCCCTCTCAAATACCTCAAAATCCATTGGACTTCTTTCTAATATTATTTAACTGGATTAGTCGTAAACCTACTCACAACTCTCACTACATGTGTAATGTCTGGTTTAGTACAAACCATGGCATACATAATACTTCCTACTGCTGAAGCATAGGGAACATGTTCCATGTACTAAAACTACTCGTGTGATGAAGGACACTGATATTTTCTGAATTTGAAGTGTCTAGCCATAGGTGTACCAACAAGTTTTGATCTTTGTATATTAAACCATTCCAACACCTTATTGATATGTGCCTCCTGATACAAATACAACTTCTTGTTTTTGTTGTCTCGGTGAATTTTCATGACAAGGATTTTCTTTGTAGCTCCCAAATCCGTCATTGCAAATGTGTGAGCTAAACTTTCTTTAAGTTTGCATATGTCCTTCATACTAGATCCTACAATCAACATATCTCCCATTTTCAAGCCATATAAAATAAACACAATGGTCAGATTCACATCTTATATAACCATGCTCATGCATAAAACTGTCTAACCTCAAATAGCATTGCCTTGGAGCTTTCTTAAGCCCATATAGGCTATTTTTTCGATTTGTACACAAGTTTCTCCTTACCCTTGACTTCATAACCAAACTACTGCTGTATATAAATCTCTTCATCTAAATAACCATGAAGGAAATTCGTCTTCACATCTAGTTGCTCTAAATGCAAATCTTCTACTGCAACTAAGCTTAATACAGTAAGAATAGAATTCATCTTAACAACAAGAAAAAATATTTCACCAAAGTCAGTACCTGATTTCTATGTAAATCCCTTTACTACAAGCCTTAGCTAGTATCTTTTCTATCCACCCTCTTCTTCCTTGATCATGTAAACCCACTTGTTCTACAATTTTCTCTTACCTGCTAGAAACTTAACCAAATTTCAAGTTTGGTTCTGCTCCAAGGAGTCCATCTCCTCATTCATGCCATGCTCCCACTGAAATGGGTATTATCCTACATTTATTCTTCAAATATCTCTAGTTCACCATTATAAGTCAATAATAAATAAAATAGACAAGGTGTAAATATTTGTAGGGATTTACTTACCCTTTGTGACCTTCTCACAGGATTTTGGCATACCAGAGGATGAATCTGGACCTCTTGGACATTTGTATCTAAATCTGTGAGTAACTAACACCGGTCACCTGTAACCAACATCAGGTTTGTTAACCAATTTCAGTTTTACCCTTCTATAAATGATACCAGTTTTTCTAACTGATGTTGGTTAGGGGTAAACTGACACTGGTTACTGTGTAACACTATAGGTAATACTTTTAAATCTGAGAGTGCATTTTCATTCAAAAACTTCCCAACTGGTTCATCCTTGGGTACCAAAATTTGATCCCTATACATTATCTTTTCATTCCATTCAACATCACAACTCCTAATAATTTTAGATTCTCTAAATCCCAAAAATGGAAACTGAAATCACCAGATCCATAACTAATAAAATTGCATCTCTTGGATTTTGCATCAAACTTTTTTCTATTTTCCTTATCAACATGCACAAAAACATCTGAACCAAAAACTTTAAGAAAAGAAAGATCTACCTCTTTTCTGGTCTAAGCTTCCTATGGTATTCCTCCATCTAGTGAACTTGAAGGCCTGTGGTTAATCAAATAAACCATTGTATCAACTGCTTCCACCCAAAACTGTAAGGGAAGTCCAGAATGTATTCTCATACTTCTAGTATGTTCCATGATTGTCCTAGTCATTCTTTTTGCAACACTATTCTCACGTGGTATTCTTGGAACCATTCTTTATCTATGTATCCCATTCATTGAACAATAATCATTGAAATCCTTGCTATAGTATTCACCACCATTGTCAGATCTAAGGCACTTTAACTTAGAATTTGATTCATTATCAACAAGGGACTTCCATCTTTTAAAAGTCTAAAAAATATCATATTTGCATTTAATACAATAAACACATACCTTTCTTGTAGCATCATCAATGAAATTAAAATAATATTGGGATCCTCCATGAGAAGCCACCTGAGCTAGTCACCACACATTTGAGTGTACAAGCTGCAATTTTTTCTCTTTAGTTGCCCCAACTTTGAGAAACCTCACTCTCTTTTGCTTTACAAAAATAAAATGCTCACAAAAATTAAGATCAAAATATTTCAAATCTAATAACTTACCCTTAGCCTTTAAGATCTACATTCCTTTTTGACTCATATGACCCAACCGATTATGCCACATGCATGCATCTGAATCTGAAGTAGATAATACAGAAAATAAATCACTAATACAGGTAGATAAATATAATGTTCCTACCTTCTTACCTCTTGCCACAAAAAAATCACCCTTGGTGACTTTCCAAGAGTCTCCTGTAAAAGAAGCCATGCAACCAGATTCACCTAGTTGCCCTGCAGAAATAAGATTCCTCCTTAGGCTTAGCACATGCCTCACATCTTTCAATACCCATGTATTTCCATTTTGCAATTTTATATGAACTTCCCCTTTACCAATAATACTGCAAGGTTCATCTTCACCCAAATAAACATTCCCAAAATTTCCCTGGACATAGAATCTGAAGTAACCCTTATTCGGGTTGCATGCAAACAAGCTCCTGAATCTAAAACCCATGATTCAATTCTATTATCTAAATAAAAAATAAGAGCATCTTGCATTACCTCTGATGAAGAAATATTTTCTTCTTTACCTTTGTCTAGTTGTTGGTTCTCTTTATACTTTGACCAATAATATTTCTTTGCATGTCCTTTCTTTCCACAATTCCAATAAGTAATTCCCTTAGTTCTAGATTTAGATCTACTATCCCTTGAATTTTATTTCCTATTACTATTACTCTTGGATCTCTCCTTCTGCCTACCCCTTATTTCTACATTCAAAGCATTTCCAGATGATGATTCCTTTATAATCTTCCTACAAATTTCTTCGTTCAAGATTATACTAACCACATCATCAAAATTCAAAATAGTATTAGCAGATGTTGTATTACTACCATCCATTACCAAGTTTTCCCAACTATCAGGAAAAGAACATGAGAATAAAACTACTTTTACTTCATCATCAAATGGTATAGCATCCGATTTGAACTAATTTACAATTGATCAGAAATCATTCAAATGACTATATGTAGATCCACCTTCATGCATCTTAGAACTAAATAGTTCCTTCATCGAATAAACTTAATTTGAAGAACTATTTTTTTCATATAAATTAGCAAGAGATTACATTAACTCTACTGTAGAAGTCGTTTTTGTAATATTGGAAGCCACGAATGCTGTCAGGCTCAATCTTATAGATCCGAAAGCCTTTTTTCAAGAATATTCCATTCTTCATCAGTCATCTTCTTAGGTATATACTTCTCATCCAATGGTAAATATAAATCTCTGATATAAATAATCCTCAATTTACTTCTTCCTTACTTGATAATTATGACTGTCAAATTTCTCTACCTTGTATTTGTTTTCTTCTGCCATTTTTGTAGCTCCCACTCAATCAGAAAACCCTTTATGAGTAAATTTGTCAACATAAAAAAATCTCAAACAAAGCTCTGATACCAATTTTTGGGGTTAAACTATATAACAGTGTTGCACAGATCTATAATCATATAAAGAATACAAGAAATGAGTGCAGAAATAACCAGAAGATAAAATAAACAAGAGAAAGATTACAAAAGATTTAATGTGGTTCACCTAGTGTGGGTTACGTCCACCAAGAAATGACTAATATTATTATTCAGTTCTTTAAAAAGAAATAAAATGAATATCTATTGTCTTCCAACACCTCACAGGGTGTTCAATGCTTTTCCCTCACTCAGCTACTCTTTCTTTCTCACCAAAAAAACTTATATGTAAAACAATTGCTATTTATATTCTCTTCTTCTTACTTACCCTCATACAATGAATAGAAGCATATATATATCTATTTTGGGTAACTTGAATTTGATTTTACAATCAATAAATCATCTTTAAAATAATTGATTTATTCTAATTTTTGTCAAAAAATAAAAATTGTGTCGCACAGGTAACCGTCACCAGTTACACCCTGACCGGTTACTGCATGAACGGCACTAGTTACACCCTGACTGCCAGTTACTGTCAGAACTAGTAACATGTAAAATCAAGTTTCTTGTGAAGAAATTAAGATCCATTCTCAACAGGCATTTTGAAATTTGTCTAGTAACCCATCTGTTAATAAATTTATTTACATGCTCATGGGAATACTAGCTCTCATCCTAGGGAAATGCCTAAAGAACTTGATTACCTGGTTTCACAACGTAAATTCATTACGCAATAGGAGAAGTGGGAAACAAGGGAGAATACTCCTTAATTTAAAGGATTATGGTTCACATTAAGGATTAGATGTCATGGATCTAGTTACACATCACATAATGTTTTGAACACATTATATTAATGATCTAAATTTCACTTTTCTCCTAGCTCATCATATTGTGGTTACATTCCCACAAACTAATCATAACTTAAAATATTTTTAAGTTTCAAAATTAACTCTTAGTATTGTACTATTGAAACCACGCAATAATATAAAATTGGTTACTGAGTTCAATTATTATCCTAACTCTTTAAGGTGACTTCGAAGGTTACTTTGTGATCTTCACCATACAACATGTGTGTCAGTCCAAGAGGGTTATATACTATGATTATCATTGGTTTACTAAGGATTACTACCTTAGGAGAATTCGATGAGGGGATGAAATAAACCATCAGAAATTTTAACCATGTCTTTCCTAATTGTTGAATTTATAGATATTTTGTTAAGAGTGCAAGCTAGGATGCAAATATAAAATTGGGCTCTTATTTACTTATTAGAAGGTTCCATTAAGTGTAAAGATTTAAGTTCATACTTACGTTTTAATTTCTTCTATGCTAGAAAGATCATGTGAGAAGGGTCGATATGCAAAAGTTTTAACTAAGGTTAGTTGTTTAAATTAGATTTCTTTTCTATATTCACTATTAAATAACACAACACTCTAGAGATTTCATCATAAATTTTACAACGAAAAATCAATTTAAGATGCCAAATTCATATTCCTTTAACATATATGTCCAACACATTTTTTTAACCTTTCCATACATATATCTATATCCAAATGACAACTATGGTTAAATACACATTCCCAAAGCACCCCTAAAATTAGCATCTCATACATATTACAAATTTTCAATAGTAAAATTTACTGTAACATAGTAATGCATATATATACATATATATTACATTAACATGTATAAATTATAATAATACATAATGAATTACAACCACACCCTTCTTTCATCTTATTTGCATCCTGCAAAACTATGTGAGCATGAAATAATTGATAAATCGTTGGCATGACATCCACCTAAATCTATCATGATTATCATTTTTAGTTTTCCATTTACATAATAATAATAATTTGCATTCTAAAGGAGTGGGTTAGAGATATATATTCATTTCACTTCATTTCTTAACCAAGGGCAGAGAAGGAGATAGGGAAGAGAGAGAAACACTATATTTAAAAAAGTCATATTTCACACCACAAGTGACACGAGAGAGTTTCATATAGTTACTTATACATTTTAATAGTTTTTACGATGGTTTATTGTCCTTGCTAGGGTCCTACAACCTTATTTCCCATTATTCTACTAGTTGCGAAAATGTCTAATTTTTTCTCAGAGGATAAAGAACCACATTCAAAAATTTCCTTTAGATGGGCATACACACAACACTTAAATTTATATGTGTCCTCATATATACCAAGAATTCACAGGAATTGATGGAATTAAGAACTTGCGAATGGTTTACAGCTGGTGGCTATTTTTTGGGGGCCATTAGTCATAATTGTGGCTAGTTGCAACAACCTATTTTCACTCGAGAGCTAAGAAACCTCATCTAAAAACTAAATCTCGAATGGATGGTATCCCTTTAGGAATACTACGATCTTCCCTTCTATTAATAGGAAATTGATTAGAGTTGAGATAACTGGAAATAGGAAAAATCGTTACAAATGGTGATGAATTTTCTGGAGCCACCAATCATAGTTTGGCCACTTTGACCTAGTAAAATAGCAACCGAAAGCCTACAAAATCCCTTGTCCAAACTATCTACAAGATTATTTTCCCCCAAACCAAAGGTTGTTAGCAATTTCCTAGTTAAAATACAAGAGGTTTACAAAGGTGGGTAAGTAGATTCTTGTTTATGGATGAAATAATGAGCTGAAATAGAACCCAACTTCTCAATTTTAGCAACTTCTTAAAATTTCAAATGGGGTAAATTAACTCCTAGAGGAGCAGAAAAGAGAGTACAAATGGTTGATTGGGCTCAATATAAAACTTTACGTGACTCTCCTAACAACAAGGAACACATACGATGCTTAACATCTCTTTAATGAGGCATAATAAGTTGTTTAGCACGTCTTTAGAAATTGCATGTTTCTAATTTTGCAAGGTGGATCTAAATGGTAGTTTCTAGTTAACGACTCATATAGGTCTCGCTAATACCAGTGGACAAGAGCATCAAATTTTATATCTTGGGTATAGCAATGCGTAAGGTTGAGGTAGTAAGCGTAAATCAGTTACATTAACCACAAGGTGAGGTTTTTTTATTTTACACTAAAAGTTCAGTTATAATATCCAATGGTTTAAACATATAATGATTTAATATTTCAATTATTTTTAATGAAGAACCAATTTAAATAAAAACTATTAAAGATGAAGGTAAGGAGACAATGCGTGGAAATACTATCATCTGTAGTGAAAGATAGGTGCTCTAGGTGGGTTTACCCGCATTCCACAAGGCTCCAACTTTGTTTTGAAATTTTTTCCAATAGTTTGCATGCACCCACAACCCCTCCATCTATTCCCTTCAAGACAATGTCCAATTCCATCGTATACACTAATGCTCTAAGCATAACATTCTCCACAACACCAAGGAACTTCCCATATGTGCTTATGAACACCAAGGAAATGATTGCACACAACCACCATAGGTTGAACTTACACGTTGATGAGAAATTTCAAAGTTTCCTTTAGATATTTGGCATTATGGCAATCCTTGTAGGAGATGAGGCTACATTTCTTTCTAGAATTATGTCAAATAGTTTACATGCTAAGCACATGCTTCAAAATTTAGGGCCAAAATAAAATGATAATCAAACATTTCTAAGGTCATTCAATGCCCATCTCAAACACACAACTCAGAACAAGTGGCCAACAAAGGGTTTAAAAGATGAAGCTTCCATGTTTTCAATAAATTCCTAAGAGTGCATCCACCATAATAATCTCTAAAAAATTTCTTCTATGTTTTGATGGATGCACAAGTTTCAGAGCTCTTAAATTCACATAAGCTTGGGAGGATGCTGGAAAAATTTGTGGGATTTGGATTTACACCTGCCAATTTCATTTTCTTGAAATTTTCTAAGCCTTTTATACAAACCCATTCTGTGTATATCCTATAGTCAATACTTTCCACAAAACAACTTTTTTTTAAACATTCTGTCAAACACTTAAAATGCCTTATGTAAGGTTCCACATTTTCCATAAATGTCTTCCAGAGAATTTTTAACTATAACATCTGAAGAAATTCCTCTATCTTTTATGATTTGATGGATGTCCATACTTTATTCTTGAGATCGTATTTTGGCATAGGATGGGGGTATGTCGGCAAGATGTAAACTCATCAGGTTGGATACTTATTTTTTGTATAGGTGAAACAATTCAAATGTATGGTGAGGAAACCCATGTCTTTGGTACACTGTGATAATCATATTCCATGAGAATCTGTCATGCTCTTTCAATTTTTCAAACACTTTAACAACTCCAAAGTTATGTGAGATTCCCTAGCCAGAAAGTGCCACTAGGGAAGGAAAATTAGACAATATCACCAGGATATTCTTCCTCACTATAACTATTCAAATACTACTAAAATTTACAACCTTTCCTTATGTTTCAACTTGGTTAATTCCTTAGGATTTCAAATAAAGTGATTGTATTATTATTCAGGGGAAGTGAGAGGTTTAAGAGGACGTACAAGGCAGTTGTACTATGCCAAAACGCCATAATACCCTCCCCCACACTCCCATCCACTCCTTCTGCCACACATCCTCCATAACTCTCTCTAACCACCTCATTTACTTTTCTTCCACTTCACTTCACATCTATTTTCTTTTCTTTTCCCCTTCTTTAATTCTTTTATTTTGTTTATTTATTATTTTTTATTATTTTTTATTTATATATCTTAATGCTTGTAATAATGATCACTGAGATGATCCATCTCTAATAGATAGGGAAAAGAAATTGGGTCATTACACATATCATCTTGAGATTGTGTGAAATTAGCTAATTAACCCTCTCTCTCTCTCTGTTACTTAGGGTTTCATAAAATTCCAATTTTTTTTCCATTTACTATATTTTATTACTTGTATATCATTCATTATTGTAGTTACTCTAAAATATAGATTTAATTGCATTTATATTAAATCAACCCTGAGTGATGTGACTTTGACTATAGCGAAAATAATCTCCTCAATGGGGAATCAAATCTCTTATTTTATCCCCTTCCCCATTTATATATATTTTCAACAAGACAAGGAAATTAAAATTATAACATAATAAAAATAATTTCAAATATTTACAAAAATACACAGTCATTACCTGTTTGATTTTCTATCTTGCTACTTTACATATTTTATTTTTCATAACGTTTTGATAGATATCACAATTTTTAATTTACTCTTTACACACATGCATTCATGAGGTATGTTGAGCTCGATGTAAGTTACACACAATTGATACATGATGAAGTGTGTTGGCATAGAACCTCATTAGTGATGCTAATAATTTGGGGGAATCTTATACACTATAAAATACTAACATATCTTGCTCTATGTTATTTTGTTACTATTTTGTTATATAATTTTTTGATACATTTCATTCTTACTTGATTATTTAACTACTTGAATAATTATTATATGTGGCCTAAGTGACTTTATTATCTTGTGATAATGTGGATGTCCCATGTTTATGTCTATATTTCTCTCTTATATGTAGAGAATTACATCTTTGTTATTGCAATTTTTACCTACATTTTGATCTTTTTGCAATATCGTGTTTTTCCCATGTTTTTGGATTTATATAATTATGTTAATATCTTACATACTAATTCTTATGTTGTCTTGATTATATAACATATAACTACTATTTCTGGTTTCCTATTGTTTATTGATTTCATTTTGGCTTATATTCCCCACCATGTGCACCCCTATTGCACCAACAATACTCTAATTAAGGAAACCATTACATCCTTCTATTTGTTTTAAAATTGATTATAAGACTCACCCTTTATTGTTTCACATAATTTCATTCTAACTGTGTCACCTAACACTTTATCAGACACATGTAAAATTAGTGGTATTTCAATGCGATATATTATACTTCTATGGCTAGTATAGGAATATTATATGACATAGACACAATTCTTAACATAGAATATATCTAAAAATATAGATATGAAAAAATTAAACTCGAAATAATCACATTAGTTTACAATCATGTATAATTCATTTCAAGACCATATTGTGGTATAAACCCTCATTGGATTATCCCAACTTAGGGTAAAAATATTTACAAATTCGAACAATTTCATATTTGTAATGATATTTACAAGATTCTACTAAACATTGAGATACCGATGATAAATTTTAGAGTATAATATAATGCGTATGAGTACGTCATTCCTTATAGTTTACACAACATACTTATAATTATATATACATGGTTTGGAGGCATGGGCTTTATTCAATTTTTCATTACACATGATTTTCATTGTCACAATCATCTCCAAGAGTTATAATAGGGCATGAATTATCCATTCTTTTAAAATTTGTGTTTTTATTTCAAAAAATGGCCTTATGTTTATCAAGAGAATTGTGCTATATTAGGTTGGAAGGTATCAATTTGGCTCAATTATTTTTATCTTGTACTTATTTTATTCTTTATTTTTGTGTGGGAATATATTATGGTGGCTAAATACTCTACACACTTCTCTTCAATGTTAATGGGATGATTCAGTACCTCTCGTCTTTAGTCTTTTGTTGTGTATACTTAATTCCATATCCTAATTAATATTATCCTTCGGTACAATGAGGAATTATTCAACCCCAATTCTTGAGTAGCTCATCAACCTATCAAAAGATTGAAAGTATAGGAAGAATGAAAACTTATCCCTATAAAAAATTAACAGGTTTATTCATTCCATGTTTTGCATCTTTGTACCTTACTTTATATAATTTAAGTTTTTCAACATTAAAAGAAATGTTTAGATTTGAGTTAAAGTTAAATTTATAAATTATACCTTGATTAAAATCTATGTTATAGGTTTCACCATGGAACATTCCAATGCCACCATCAAGGAAAAATAAAATTGAGAAAATGAAATTTTAGTTTACAAATTAAGGTATTTTTTCCTTTATGTATGCGGTTTTTAATCTCACACCTAAACAGGAGGAAATATAGATGCTAAATGTAGGAACTTTTCCCTTGAAAATATTTTTTTTAATTTATTTATATATTATTACAAGTTATGCATTTTATAACCAATCAATCTCTCTCTTAAATTTCTCATCTATACATAATGATTTTCTATTCATTTAGTAATTATGGTAGAAGTAAATCTATAAGGTTCATGTTATCTCTCAAAAGTGCACCCATTTTTAGGGTTAGTAGATCCTCAAACTTTTCTTCTCCTCACTTCTGTAGATACAATTGAGACACCTCATAGGTTTTGGGTCTCCCTATTGTGAGGTGAATCTCTGGGATTACAAGGCCAGTTCCTTCTTTGGAATATCACTAAACTAAAATTGTGGGTGTTTGAGGGTTGAAGAGATGGATAAAAATGAAATTAAATGGGTGATACACCAAAATTATTGAGGGATTAACTGAGAAACATGTGCATAATATACTAATAATAAGTTAAATAAGACATGATCCAATGGTTTTCAGCTAATCTCAAGGAAAACAATTTTGTTGTGGGACTTATCACAACAACACGACAGATAATTGCACACTAAAATTAACATAAAACCCCTATTTGTAGTAAGGTAAATTACATAAGAAAGATTAATTAACTCAGGCTATAAAATTCACAAGAATGACTAAATTAATACACACCAATAAAAATTAAATGAAAGGCAATAACTGGTTCTCATTCAAGGGAAATCTTACAAAAATATGCTTCAGCACTCAGTATATCACAAATTCCTCCTTTGTGCCTTGCTATTACACAAAATAAAAAATAAAATATTCACCCCCACCCCCTAAAACTAGACTGCAGTCGAACTATACATACATGATAATTTTATCCTTTGAAATGAATAAATAATAAGGCATAAAACTACATATTGTATACAAGAGGCCAAAATAATCTTTCTTTCCAAAAATACACCGAGTCAAACTGATTTGAATCCTCTAATAATGTTGCATGAAGTTGTACGGTCACTTCGGAAATATTGAGGTAATTGGGTGAATAATTTGCATCTATTTTAATCCTTGTCTTTATCTGGAAGTCACCTTTTACATGTATGCCAAGGTGAATTTGTATTTTTGTGCCACTTGTCTTCATTTGCAAGTAATCTCTAAGTGCATGTTGATTTTGTCTTGTAGTTGATGATGTGACACTTGTTCACATGTGATCTTTTGCATTCTTCCTGTACACTGCCACATCTACTTTAAATTTATTCCACCTTAGAAGTTACGTGGTCTCTTAGAAAAACTATGGTAAAAATAATAAGAACGAGGCTTGGTATTATTTCATGATGTTGTTGGCTCCTCTTTTGGATTGATTGGTAAAATACATGTTAATTATTTTTATAATATCTAATACCTTAATAATTTCCAAGGAATAATAATCAAGTCAAATACCTTATGATGGTGGTGTAATATTTTGGTCCCCCCTTACACAAAATCTCAACCAATTCTTATGTCAGTGATCACAATTTAACCCTAGTTGTATTAGGGTTTTCTCTATGGCTTCCACATGTTGCACTTTCGGCTTGGGTTGAGTTAGTTAACTCATTTAGTGAGTTAGGAAGATTGAAAATGTTTGAAACCCTATCATTTGGTCACTTTCATTTAATGATCTCGAGGGTTGGTGATGCCCTGGCCATTTTCTTCTAGGTTGACATTAATGTGATCTTAAGCTCATTTTGGTGCCCGTGTGGAAGGTTTTCCTTTGTTAATGTATTAGTTACAACTATGGAAACTCTTCGCTTGAAAGTGTCTCCATATCTATTGCCCGTTGTATTTTGTGATCTCACCTATCTTCAAATCTAGGTTATTCAAACTATGCTTAGAGCCACGGTTTGCTTCATCTGATAGTGCCCTTCAACTTGGCCACCCTTAGAAAGGTTGTTCAAACTTTTTTTAATGTTGTCGTGAATATTTTTGGATCATAATGAGTTTACCTTTGTTATTTCTAGTTCAAAAGAACTTTGGGTTATGTGTTTCGTTTTAGCAAAGACACCTAGCAAGGAATAGAGATACATTTCATTTGTAAGTTGCTTATACCCATACTCATCTAATCGAGGGTTTCATAATGAAACTCTACCTTGTTTTTTATATTGTTGAGTTGTGAAATTTAAACTAAATGGTGATGGTAGCATTTACTTTCATATCTTGATGAGCTCTTCACCCTCAGTAAACTGGTAAGTTAAATTTATTTTTTTCACTTTGAGCTATACTTCATTTTGTAGTTGTATGAGTTATTATTCATTTTATATGGCTCTGGTGAGGGTTTTGAAGCATTTTTTGTTTTCACTTGATAATTTTATTATCGAGAAACCTATGAGGTTTAAATCTAACTTATTCAGTCCTAATAATATGACTTGGCCATGTTTTGCAAGAGTTGATACTTATTTCTCAGTGGCTCTATTTAGATATTTCGTTTTCCATAATTATTGTGCTTCTTTTACTTTGATTGCCACTTTTTATCTTTGGACGTCTGTATACTAGCTCTTATCACACCCGCCATGAATCTGGTGGATTGCTTCAGGGATCATTTTTGCCCAGATTTTCTCATCTAAAATTGTTTTTTACTGGGGTTGCTCATTGTTGGTTGGCTCTTGCTAAATCATTTGCCTCTACATTTCATACATTTCCTTATTTAATGATGCGGTTCTAATTTGTTTCCTTTCTATGGAGTCATAGAGTTCTTTCATTCTGGGTACAATTGTGTTTACTTTTGGTTGAAATTGTTTCAATATGAAAACCTCTAGATGTCATTGTCTTTTATGTTGACTCATCACACAATCTGGGTTTTCTTCATTTTTTTTCACTTTGGTGACCTGGGGCTCATGTTTTTGTTCTCTAATTCATGGATTGAGTTAATTTTTTTTCTAATTTCTCACTCATGGCTCCATTCACCTCCTTTGGCCCAAATCATGTACCATTCAGCCCCTTGTGTTAATATCTGAAAAATTTATGTAGGCCCCTTTGATTTATATATTTGAAATAATCACATTTTCATTCCTTTTTTATCGTATGAAGAACTATAAAAAAATTTGAAATCTTAGCTTGGTATGACATGTTGGGAGTTTGGGACTGCGAAATCGTGCTATGGTTTAATAACATAAAAAATCATACACACAAGATCTAAACAATTCCCCAAAATCTATAGCAGTGGCGGTATAAACTAAAATAATCCAAATCAAGACAAAGTACACACACATAACACATCATGTAATTTGGTTCACCTAATGTGGGATACGTCCACGAAAGATAGAGATATCATATATATATAATACAACAAGAGTACAAACCAACTCTTTAATACAAGATTACAATGCATCTCTCCAAGAGTATCTCCTCTCTTCTAAATCTCTAAACAGATCTCCATGAGTGCACTAAAAATGTTCATCTAAACACCACCATAAAATCTCATGTAGCAAATAACTACTGCATCTCTTAACTCCTACCAAGTTCTCTATGGATTTGCAAACAAGACCTCTCACATGGGTCTACCATATGTGCAACTATGACTATGCACCAAGAAGTAATTCTGTATCTCCATCACTACATAACTTGTGAAAACATGATGAAAACCTCCTCTACAATATCTAGATCTACATGGATCACCAATACAATATGATCTCATGGATCTACACAACAAGATTAGATCTACATGGATCTACAAGAAGAAACTCTATGTTCTTTGCATACTATGGAAGCTATTACAATGAGACAATAAGTATACATAAATAATACAATAGAAGACATTATCCTCTTCTCACCATTTAGATGTACCTGTTATTTCCTTATGTCCAGCTCCTCTTCATGGAGACTTTGTCTTCTTGTAACCTGTTATTTCTTTCTATTCTTCTTCCTCTCAATCTAAGAGAATCAAGGATCTAATTCATTCCTTCTCTTAATTATCTTACTTACCCTCATATAATGCATGCATGCATATATATCTATTTTGGGTAACTTAACTTTTCTTTTACAATCAATAAATCATCTTTAAAATAATTAATTTATTCTAATTTTTGTAACAATCAAAAACTGCGTCACACAGGTAATTGTCACCGGTTACAGCCTGACTGGCACTGGTTACTACCTGACTGGCACTGGTCACTTCCTGACCTATAATGAACAACACTAGTTAACCCTGACCGTTTCCGATTACATCCTGACCGACACCGGTTACTATCAGAACTAGTAACATGTAAAAGTAAGTTTCTTTTGAAGCAATTAAGCTCCATTCTCAATAATCTCCCACTTGGAGAGAAATTGTTGAATCTTTGTACATGTACCTATACATCATTTTCCTCTACACAACATGAATACCATTTATTCTTTCCTTCAAAAATTCTCTAAAAAACCAGGAAGATAAAAACATGAGTTAGCAAACCACCATGAAGCTACAACTAATACATGATAATCGAGCTATCCATACATCAAGCTCCAAATGAATCATAACACCAAGCCTCTCATGCAACAAAGCCATCATGACTAACATACCTGTAAGAGCTCCCACTCAAACTAAAGTACTGAGCTTCAAATGCAACCATTGACATACCTGTAAAACCAATCATGTTCTCCATCCCTCTATCCATGTCTTCATGCAACCACCAATGCAATTGTCCAAAGACAAGTCAAACTGGAATATGTGAAAGCAAAACAAGATCCCAAGTAAAAACAACCCTAAATGAGTTCTACATGCAATAATGGGTGATCAATCCAAAAACACCTAGATAACTCAAATAAATCCAAACACTACAATCTAAAAATCCAACCCTGCATAAACAACTAGTAGGTCTAACAAATTTATCTGTAGATAAGATACCTATGAATGAGTAACATAGTAATCAAGAGGAAATACAAAAATCCCCTACTCATGCTCAAGGAAATTGAACAGTGCTCATAGGAATCAATGTGCAAATCAAACATTTTCATCATCATAGACTCACAAAAATTAATCTATCCACATGTATAAACACACCTATACATCCATCCATATCATTGGGCTCTCCAGAAGTGTCAAGTATCTCACCAACTAATTCCAAAGCAATATATGAATCATGTGCTCATCAATGTCAATAACAAATAACCATGTTAAACCATGCAACTAATACTAAGTGTAAATACTAGCAAACATGTCATCAACATACTGCACAAACCAAACCAAGATGAAAGAAAAACAAGGGCACCATCTAAAAATGGTAAATAAACACTGTTGTCAAACCTGTAACCAAACCAACCATGGTTTCCCCTACTGACACTGGTCAATTCCTAACCAACTTCGGTTACCAGATGACCAACCATGGTTCATCCTAACTGAAACCAGTCTATGTAACTAGCAAATTTTCTCTTTTAACCCTTAAGACTCTGAAAAATTTCTCTATCATATTCACCCAGCTGAATCTAACCATCAACTATAATCCCATAGGGATATCTAGGCACCAAAAAACAAACCATAAGTGACATCGCAAGGCAATAATCTCAATATACTAGAAAATCTATGAATTCCCTCCAAAACCAACTAGTGCCTCTGCCACTCTGAATAGTTTTAATATCCTCTCACTCTACATGTGCATCATGTATCCAATCCTATAATGCCAATAACCATGACTTTCTCCCACTGAACACGAAATTCCCTGCACTACCTCTAACACCAAGCTCAAAACCTAATATGTCAGTAAGAAATAAAACCATATGAAAGAAAATATAAAATGATTCCCTTCTTATCAAATAATACTCCTACATCATAGAAGTTTGGACTTCTTGTGAAGTAGGTGAATCAACTTCTTTTCATCCTATGTACTCAACATCTTTCATTACCTACAATTGTGTCTAACCATGAATTTTCATTGAGGATCTCATCCTTAGACAAGATATCCTTGCCCTCAATATTCCACACAACTGGGAAATAAAAGTCAAACAACACCAAAAACATGGTGTAAATATTTGCAAACTATCTAAACATAATATCAGCTACTCCAAAAGAAAGAAATAAAAAATGAACCATATAGAGATACCTGACCCAAAGTCTCACTGGAATAATGAAGCCAAATCCATATTTTTTCAAATCCAAACATTAAAGTGATCAACATTGTTTCTACATGTACACACTGTGTAAAAAACATGATCCTCCAAAATAGGACATTGAACCATCCATGCCCTCTTCTACTGTAAGAAACCATGTACAAACTTGTTGTCACAGATACTGACTATGGTTTGTTGACCAGTATCGGCTACCCTCTGTGACTGATGTCAATTCCTTGACCAACATCAGTGCTGCTGGAACTACCACAATGTAAAAAAATATCATAGGTCACCAAACCAGGTGCCTAGTCCAACAAAAGCCGATAGTTGTGTTGAGCTAGTCATTTCAAGAAGCACCCAAATCTTTCACAAAAAATTAAAAACAATAATACATGCAATAAAAATTACACCAAGATGAAATACATTACCTTACCAGCACCAAGATACTCAAGTACATCTTCAACTAAAGAACATGATTCTCTAATGAAGACCTCATCTTCATGTTGTGCTACTATATTTTGCCTCTCTAGGAAGCCCATTCATCTAATTGCACCAGAGGATGTATAACTTCTCCTTTTCTCTCATTCTCAGATCTAGATCTACAATCCCAAACATGCATGTGCAACCAAAATAATATAAGCACTATAATACCAAGATAAAACCATACCTCAATAACTAGATTTGCAATTTAACCAACATGGTTGTACCTCTAATAAATTGGGACACCTCAACAAACAAGATGCATTCCATGCATATTTCCATTTCTTCAGATCTATGATTTTCTGTTTAAGACTAGGTTGCCCAATAACTGACCATGGTAACCCTGTAACTAACCATGGTTACCCTGTAGCCAACCACGGTCACCCTGTCGATGCCAATTACAACTTAACTCATGCTGGTAACTGTAATTTCCAACAACCTTACTCTTCCATCTCCAACTTGAGATTGAATCTCTTCCTATGATCTTCTGATTAGGAAATTAAAACCATGCTCTTAAACATGTCAGTAAAACCACTAAAAAAACCATGAAGCAAACCCTTGCGCTGAAATAACCAAGATAACCAAGATCTGATAAGAGTTTTTGGGAATTATGCAATGCAGAATAGTGCTATTATTTAATAACAAACAAAATCATGCACAGAGAATCTAAATAATTCCCCAAAATCTACAACAGTGGAAGTATAAACTAGAATAATCCAAATCAAGACAAAGTACACACACATAACACAACATGTACCATAGTTCACCTAATGTGAGATACATCCACCAAAGATATAGATCTCATATATATAATACAAGAAGAGTACAAACCAACTCTTCAATTCAAGAGTACAATGCATCTCTCCAAGAGTATCTCCTCTCATGTAGATCTCTAAACGGATCTCCATGAGTGCACTACAACTGTGCCTCCTAACAATACCAACAACTCTCACATAACCAGGAACTACTGCATATCTGAACTACTACCAAGTTCTCTGTGGATCTACAAACAATACCTTTCACATGGGTCTACCATATGTGTAACTATGAATGTGCACCAAAAAGTAAGTTTGTCCCTCCATAACTGTATAACTTGTGAAAACTTGAAGACAACCTCCTCTACAATATCTATATCTACATGGATGAACAATACAATATGATCTCATGGATCTACAATACAATACTAGATCTACATGGATCTATAATACAAGATCTCACCAACATGTGGATATACAAGAAAAAACTGTATGTGCTTTGCATACTAGACAAGCTATTACAATAAGACAATAAATATACAAAGAAAATACAGTAGAAGACATTACCCTCTTTTCACCATTAATATGTACCTGTTATTTCCTTCTGTCCAGATCCTATCCATGGAGACTCTATCTTCATCTAACTTGTTCTTTCTTTCTCTTCTTCTTCTTCATCCTCTCAATCTAGGAGAATCAAGGATATAAATCAATCATTCTCTTAATTCTCTTACTTACTCTCATACAATGCATGTATGAATATATATCTATTTTGGGTAACTTAAATTTGCTTTTACAATCCATAAATCATCTTTAAAATAATTGATTTATTCTAATTTTTGTCAAAAAACAAAAATTGCCCGCACAGGTAACCGTCGCCGCTTACTGCCTGAACGGCGCTAGTCACTTCTTGACCTAGAATGACTGATGCCGATTAACCCTGACCAATGCCAGTTACACCCTGACCGACACCAGTTACTGTCAAAACCAGTAACATGTAAAATTAATTTTTTTATGAAGCAATTAAGCTCCATTCTCAACATGACAAAGGTAAGCAATGCCTTATATATGAGTGCTATAGAAAAGTGGAGATTTGTGCAAATCTCATCAAATTTTTAGTTTATGTTGTAGATGTAGATGAAAGAACATCTATTGGATTTGAGTATTCTAAAATTTATTCCTCTGCTACCTCATATTATTTGTTGAAGACATCATTTGTTCGAAGCATTTCTTATTATGAAAGGAAACTTAGTCAATTCATTGTTTTAAAAAAATCTTTTCACTTCAAATATGGAATTTGTTTCTTCAAATGAATTTTTGATGTAAATATTGCATTCTGGCGGTTGTATTAAAAATCACTTGTATTTCCTAGCAAATATGCTCTCCTACAAAGTATATGGCGAAAGAAAACTAAAATCATGTTGCAATTATTTCAACCTACTTGTCCTTATATAAAGAAAATTCATATGTTTCTTTAAAACCTAACCTATACCTAGGTCCTACAAAATAATTTGTGACATGAAATGTTAATTATATAGCTTATACCCTTACATTGTGACGGATAGCTGTAAAGTATGCATCATGATTGTATTTTGATTGTCCTCTTATCCACTGTAGCTTGCATCATGTGCATAATTTTTTGAGGTTGAGGCCTTCCTTCTTCTCTATCTTGATCAACCTTAAAGGTTTAATAGAAATGACCATTTCTTCCTTTTGTAGCACATATAGGAACCCTTCACTATAATGGATAATCCACCTCCCTTGATTGTCTTTTCATGGCACTTGTATTGTTGAAAAATGCATGCTTTCATAACAAAGGAACATGAAGCTTGATTAAGTTCTTTGAAATGATCGACCTATGAAAGTTGTTCTTGGTCATAATTATGGTCTTTCACCATATTCGTTGCAATTGATTATTTAATGAATTTGGTCAAGATGACCCCACCATCCACATGTATTTAAAGGTGTATTGTTAAAAATTATATGGTTTAAATTAGTCAACTCAACCATTCAATATTTCCAATTGTAAATGAGTTCTCTAAAATCTTGGACCATTTGGTTTTTGCTCCACCGTCATCCTTGAGCGCAAAAGTAGAAAAATTAATGAAAGGCACTTACATGGTACTGAAAGAAATTAATTCCATTAAATTTCTCGAAAGCACAAAGCTTCTAGAGGAAGATAAGTGCATTTCATGTTCATTTTAAATATTGGTTTGTAAAGCTTTGATAGGAGTCCATTCAAGAAGAGATGGGTTTATTTTTTTTCCCTGGTTTTGTGATATTGTTTTGGGTGGAGCCATGCATGAGAGTGAGATCTTTAAGCTCTAGTTTTGGTCTAAAGCTCTGTGAAACGAGTTATACTTTGAGTGCATGTTCTATTCTAATCTTTTTAAAAATAGAACCTTCGAGTTAGAAAAATGGGGCATGATATTTGGGTGTTGCAGATGGATTTTCAATAATAAAGGTGTTCTGGAAATTGGGTGTTGCTTTTTTGACTTGGAAGAACGGTTTCGAAAGTAGAGTTTGGAGAAAAGTTACAATGTTCTTCTTAATCAAAGGCATGGTCAACACTCCCTTTTCTAGTTATTTAATTACAAACTAATGTTTTTTTTTTTGTTTGTATATATTTGATTTAATCTGGAAGTTTTTACATGATGAGTTTCCCTATATGAGTTATATGTATAATGGTTATTCTCTTAAGTTGGGTATTCAACCACTCAGGGTAATCATTTTGATCCTAGTAACATGCTTGTTACGTTCTTTAATTTATACTTTAGGACTGTGCTTCGTACTTCTAGTTAAGCTCAAACTAAGAATTTATTATAGTTTTAAATACCCATTATTGGTTCCTTAGTCTTGATGGGATGGATAAACTTTTTTCAGAGTGTAAATATGGACCGATACTATATGTTGTATATTTAATTGTGGTAGGTTGATTTCCTTGTGTTGCTTGCTTTATGAAATCATTTTCTGGCATTGAGTTGTCTTCTCTTGATTTGTATGATGAATTATATAACATATGGTTTGGAATCGTGACCTTGGGTAGCTTTTTCTGAATATGCATGAGGGTTTTATTTTAACCCAGTCATTTATTTTCTGACCCTTGAATGGTAAACACCTTGTTCAAATACTATGATAAAAATTATTGTCGTGTCAGGATGTTGTAAATTCTACTTCTTAAAATGGGTGATTCATGTGTGAAAAATATTTAAGAATCCTTTAACAAGTTTAGTTGATATTTTTAGGATTTAAATGTGAATTGATCCCAATGGGAAGATTTTCCTAAATCTATAATGAGGAGCTAAGTGAGTGAGTTGGATAATTAACAGGTTATGAGCTGTCCTATTTGCTTGGATGGTATTGATTATTTTTGTGGGATTTCCTGGATTTAAAAACAAATTCCTTACTTCTGTATACCTAATGCAATAGACTATTTAATAAGAAATAGGGACTGATCATACATAGTTCTTGTAATATGAGAATCCAGAGGTTCATTCATTTAGTTGAACAAGATAAGTTTATAATAATATACTTTCTCATTTAGTGACTTTTTGAATTATTGTGGGGATCATTCAATTCATGGTTTGACTTGAAACATTATATTTGGATTGGTAGTCTTAAACTCAAATGAGTGAGTGAAAATATTTGATTGTTTTATATCTCTGTGCTTATTTATGGCTCATATTGAAACTTGAAAAGTTGTGTGGTGAGAAGTGATCTTATTATTTAGTCTTGATCAGTGTTACGATGTTAATGTGTTGAAACTTTAATGAGAAACATTACCTTATTAATATGATGAAAAGGAAAGGAATTATAGATAGAGTATGCACTTTGGCTATAATAATTCCTGAGTTTGTAAAGTGGAAGTATGTATAAATATTGACAGTAAAGGGAACTTGATTAATATTTATGTAACATTGTACTTGAATTCATGTGCTTAAAGAAAAAGATGCTTAGTTGGTTATCATTAAACAAGGAAGATAGTATTTCATTACTTGGTATTGATTTAGCTAGACAAGGAATTGTATAGCAATGTCAGTTATTGCAAACTGACCGTGTACATTATTGTACTTTATCATTGTTCAGGTTGTACATTTTGCAATTAATTACGAAAGAGTAAAGAATGGATTATGGCATACCTATTTGAGATTATATTGATTTTTTTGTTGTAATAAACATACATCTATTGGTTAAAGGTGAATGTATATTACTTAGCATATTTTAGTAAGGCATTTACAGGCTTGTTGTAAGTTCTTATTCATTACAATGTCACTATATACTTTATATGATTTTTTTCCCTCTATCTCATGAATCTATGTTGTTATTACACGTACCTTGTTTTTAAAAATTGTTATTATGTTAGTATTGCAAAAAAATATGAATGTATTGTGGCTAGTATAATTTGACGATTACTTTCATTATGATTTTTTATTGTCTCATACTAAGATGAGATGATAATAATGTGATAAAATAATGATACTATCAAGATAAATTTATAAATAATTTAATATGGAAACACATATAATTATACATTAAAAAGATATATGAACAATGATTAATCATATGTTCAATGATTAATCTTATAAGAATTTTGGCAACCTATTGTTGCAATAATGTGAAAGAGATAGTCATAATAGATGATATCTCGTTGTTATGTTGTGATTTCTATTCACTAACAAATAATGCATAAAAGTTTAAGTGTACCGTTTATTTTCATGATTATATAATTATGAATTAATTAAGATTGGGATTATGTGTTGCAAGGAAATATGACATTACCTTGACCGAGGCAAATTGGAATGGCTATAAGAAAGGTGACGGTACATGATGACGCAAGTTATCATGCAACTATAACATTTCCCATAGGGATTCCAAGATGGTTCAGTAATTATATTTTCATAGTGATTATGGGTCATAATTGTTGCAATTTGTTAAACTAAAATATTAAATTGTTTAAAAAATAGAAATGAATCCTAATGTTTATGACCAAAATAGTTGTGAGGTGAAGGGAAGATAAGTTTCGTAGGCTTATGTGTAGTATTTGAATCTGGCTTGTTAGCACAACACCAAATATCTATGGCCATAGTAGTGCATGTAACTAGATGCGTTGTTTGTTTCACCAAGTACTCTTGTTATGGTGTTGAGATTCAGATGTTAGTTACAGAAGTGACTTTCTGAAGGACGCTAAGAAGACATCACAAGTTCTCTCAACCTGTAATAAGGCTTAATCAAATGATATACTAGGTATATTGGCTCGTAATGAGTGTATATGGGGATCGAGTAGGATCTGTAAACACTTACAGTTGCAGATAGTTATCATAGATTGTCTGATTGGATTCTAAAAATTAATTAATGTTGGAATAATTTAGTGGTTGATGTAAACAATGTAACTCATTTCAGCATAAGATAACTTAAGAGATTTATAAATTGAAGGAGAATAGAAAATTTCAGAAATAATCTACGTTGTATTATTGAACAATATAGGTTACAAATATATAGGAGATAACAATGATATAAACAAGGTGATGGTTACTAACAACATTAACCATCCCAAAACTCGTGTAAAAAAAATATTCTCATAATATACATTGTTTATAACAATATATATATATATATATATATATATATATATATATATATATAATTTAACCAACTCACCATCATAGGTAATATACATTAGATTTACAAATTACCATATTAAAACTACTTATGTGAACATTGGATTCCTAACATCCCCCCCTTAGTTTTAACATGGTCAAAACATCCATACACTCATATACAATATGATCACCCTTGTGAAACATGTCCTACAATTTGACTCATGATCTTGATCAAACGAAAGCCTTTCTCCCTCCATGTTTTTAAACAGGATTACTACAAACCTTTAAGTGGATAGGCCCCATCAACTATCCACCTTGTGTACTTTTCTGGATCCTCCCACAAACCCTTTCAATATCCATGAATTGACTTACTCTGGTACTTTTTTTCACCAATATACTTGTACATTAGTGAATTATATAAGAATCACATCTTGTATATTATGCCCTCAAAAAGTAGAAAGTGTCATCCTCTTCTTCAAGTGTATGTGCAAGTGTACCTACATATCAAATTATATCCTATATTGGTTCCCTTGATTCTCTTGACACTAATGTATTGCAAATAAATATAAAGCAAAAAATGTAACCAACATTGTAGTAGGGTGATTCACATTCTCAGACTAGTCCCTTTTGTCATTTGTAGACTGTTGACAATGCATAGAGGGACTTTATCTATCTAATACATGGATATTTTAATACAATACATAGAATCTTGGACGTGGTTTGAGCACTTCATATCTATATTCCTACTTCTCTGAGTGAGTAACGTAATCCACAATAGCTATAAGTTGTATGGTTTTAGCTAGAAAACTATTGCCCAAAAACGTAGAATATGTAAGTGATCTATTGAGGTTTTTGCACTCATGCAAAAAGGGAAAATCAAAACTTTATTTCAGATAGAAAGAATTGATGTGATGAACCTAACCAAGGGAAAGAATAATGAGTGAAATGTGACTTTACTACTTTCAAGATGTTTGTCTTATGCTTAACTATTCTTTCAAACTCATCTCTATCATGATCAAGCACTAGTTCCCTTAGGAACTAGTGTAGGATCTTGACACAAACGGGAAGGTGAAGGTAAGCGGAATATGGACAGCCCAAATCTTGTAGAGTGACAACCAACTTCATGATGTTTTAAGTTTATGATTTACAGTTGATTAATGCAACGCATATCTATAGCTATGTGTGTTGTTTCAAAATGGAACACCTCACATGTGTTGTCCTTCACATTCTTCTTCAGGAAAGAAATACAGAACACCCAAAATACTAGTGCATAGCCTTGATGAAGGAAGGAATCATAGAAAATGAGGGATATTTCATCCCATAACAACAAACAGAGATGTTCTTTACATGCAACATAATACAATTTTGAGGTACAGGTACATCAAATCTTATTATTTGTTCATGTTCAATTGCTACTAACTATGTGTTGACTTTTTTACTTCATTATACAATCAATATTTACCATAAATATGAATTCAAAAAGAAACATAAAACTCAATTACATAAATTAATGTCATTTATTCATTAAAAAATGCAACGTTTCCCACACAAGCCATGGGGATGTAACTTATGTTTAATAAAAATAAAGAGGTACATATACATGAAACTGAAAGAAAAATATTAAAGGGGAGAACCTATAATTGCCTTGGGTTCCTTCTATCTTTGTCTTCATGATGTATCCATTTTTAGTTGCAGCTCCATCTTTAGCTTTAGCTTCAACTCCCAACAACCATGTACATGTGGATAGAAACAAAGTTGTTAGAGCTTCAAGTTTTAATCTTTACTCTCGTGTTTATAGCTTCAGGAAGATGAAACTTCTAGAGTAAGCACAGATAAGGAAGATGAACCTTCTTGGTGATTTTCCAGAGTGAAACACGAAGAGATGATATTTTGATAAGGAAAGACTTCCTCTTCGCAGAATTTGGGATTCACCTGCGTGAGTGGTCCGCCAACTTAGATCCAGAACAATATGATATGGAAGGCATCCATGTATGGATTGTATTGTAATATCCACCTATCTATTTTTGTTCTCTGAATAACCTTACCAAAATTTTCTCTCACTTGGATCATGTTATTTGCATAGATATGGTTACTTTGGAAGGCACTTTCTCTTCCTTTGCCAGGATATTTATTTATGTTGATTATTCTAAGAAACTTCAAGAGTTTATTGTTATCTCTTCCCTCTGTGGATAATGGGTGTAAAAAGTGGACTATGAGGCAGTCTCTAACTATATCTTCCACTGCAATCAACTGGGTCATTATAAGAAAGAATGTAAAAGCCCCTTTACTTGTAGTGCGGCTGTTTGGAAAAAAACTCTTATCCAACCTGAAGTTCTACAAATCTGTGACCCCTAGCCCCCTATAAAGGTCTCTTATATTGAAAAAGACTCCTCTGGTAAAGCACTTTATTTGAAACCTTTGGATCTTGACCCAAGCACCATCTCTCTGGTCAAAGAAACAATGTTAGTGGTTCAAGACTCTACTCATTTTATTTCCTTATTCCATGAGGGCATCACTTTGGGGCTTGGTGCGGATGTGGTTTCTCTGGAAAAGTGGGTCCATGAGGAGGAGGATATGATTTACTCCAAATAAGGTGTTCTTGCGGAGTCTTGCAATGTTTTGGAAGAGGCAAATGAGTTATTCCCCATTCAAAACGATAGGCAGAGCTCCATTCTTCAAAATCCATCCATTCTCAATCTTGACTTGGGCCCGAAATATCCTCTAGGACATCCATCCAAAGACTCTCAATCCCTTAAGGAGGTCCCTTCTAATAAACAACTGCAACTTCGATATTTTTTCCCATCTTCAAGTAGGAGAGGTGCATCCTCTCTGAAGAAAAGATGATTTTATTCTCATGGAAAATTATGGGGCTCAACGCCCCTAACAAGTAGCATCTACTTAGATGCTATGTTGCAGATTTAGATGATACTATTTATATGATTCAAGAAACAAAAATGTCAAAACTAGATTGTATGAATGGATGGTTTCGCAAATGGAAAGGTTGGGAAGGCTTCTTTATTGATTTTGATTGTGCCTCACGTGGTTTAGGTGTTCTATAGAAGACCAGTAACTGCAGTGTTGAGATTCTCTATGGAAATCCCAACATTCTTTAGTGAAAGGTTTTCCTGAAGCACTCAAATGAATATTTATTTCTCTGCAACATGTATCGACCAAATAATCCCATCAAAAAATGGGAAAACTGGTCTAAAATTTAGGACGTGCTTGACTCTTCCCTGGACTCTAAGATCATTTTTACAGGGGATTTCAATACCACTCTTTCAAACAAAGAAAAACGAGGAGGTATTCAGTGGTAGTAACGCTCTCAGGCTGACTTCATCACCTTCATGGATTCTCCTAAGTTAGTTGATGTGGAACCGTGGTCAGGATGGATCAATTGGAAAAATTAGTGCCTTGGGTTTAGCTCTATTACTGTTCAACTTGAATGATTTTTGTTTATGAATAAAGGATTCAGCATTATTTCCTTCTCAAATGTCTTGTTAATCCTCTTTCCAGTTCTGATCACTTTCCTTTATCTCTCAACATCTCTTTAGACCTTCCTCCTCATCATCCCCCCTTCAAGTTTGAGTTCATTTGGATGCAGGATCCCTCTCTCCATTCTCTTATTAAAATTTGGTGGGATTCCTCAATGGTGTCAGGGGCATGGATATTTATCGTTTGTTAAAAAAATACTTTTCTCAAAGATCATCTAACCAAATGGAGAACCTCCAACTTTAAAAATATTTTTTTAAGAAAAATTAAGATTTGAGAATGAAATCTGAACCCTCAATGAATCATTTTTTAGATTTGGTATGCATTAGGATGAATTTCTCAAAGAAAAAACTCTTCTTAGAGAACTGGGTGACCTCCTTTTAAAAGAAGAAACCTTTTAGAGATAAAATTCGCATGAAGTTTGGTTGGCTGATGGGGACAAAAACACTAAGTTATTCCATGCGTTGGTTAAGGCCATAAGAAATGTTAACTACATATCCTCCCTGATGCTGGAGGAAAATTCGTTGATTTCCTCCCAATCCTGGATTAAAGCTAAGTTTGTGTCTCACTTCCAAAAAATTTTGAATGGTGACAGTGTCTCCTCTTTGGATTCTCAACTTCCATTCTTAGCATAGATTCTAAAGTTGATTGATGCCGATAATAATGATAAGATCCTTTCCCCCCTTTTTAAGGAGAAGGTTCAATTGATTATTTTCTTTATGAAAAGGGACAAAGAAACCAGTCTAGATGGATTTCCTGCTTCGTTTTTCCAAGATTTTTGTGATATCATGGGAGAAAATGTCTAGCTCGCCATGGAGGAATATCATCTCTTTGGTAAGATCCTTGGAGCCTTGAACCACACCTTAATTTGCATGTTTCCTAAAAAGTATCCGGCTGATAAATTGGATGAATTTCGGCCCATATCCTTGTGTAGCACTTCATATAAAATTATTTCAAAAGCCATAGCTTCAAGAATGAGCCCCCTTATTCATAAACTTGTTGCACATGAACAGAGTTGGTTCATTCCTGGGAGATCCATCAGAAATGGTATCATCATCTTGCATGAGTTAATTCATACTCTTCACTCTTCCTCGCGCTCGGGCATGATGATTAAATTTGACTTTAGTAAGGCCTACAATCAAATCAATTACAGTTTCCTTCTTAAATCTCTTCAAGCTATGGGTTTCAGTATCCATTTCTGTAATTGGTTCTTTAACTTCATTTCTTCTCCGAGCTTCTCCATTGTGGTTAATGATTCAGTGGAAGGTTTCTTTAGTAACTGAAGGAGTCTAAGGCAAGGGGACCCTCTTTCTTCATTTCTCTTTCTCCTTGTTGCTGAAGCTTTGAGTAGTGGTATAAAATTGGTGATTAGTAATGGTTCCTTTATGGGTATCTCCATCACCACCAATCTGCCTAGCCTTTAGCACCAGTAGTTCGCAAATGACACCTTTCTTTTTAGCCAAGCTTCTATCCTGGTAGTTCGCAGCCTGTCCTATATTTTGAATTCTTATTCACTCGCGGATGGCCAGGTAATTAATTTTCATAAATCTGTTATCTTCTTTTTTAATGTATTTCCTTGTTTGTAGCACAAAATCAACGAAACTCTTAGTTTTACGGTGGGGTTCCTTCCTCAAAAATATCTGGGTATTCTACTTTTTTATGGTAAAGGTAAGGTTAATCTTTGGGATGATCTCCTCAAGTCTCTCTCATAGATATTATATTCTTGGAAAGGAAAATGGCTGACTTTGGCTGGAAGAGCTCTTCTAATCTATTCTATCCTCCTAACTCTCCCAATCTACATGCTCTCGGTTTTGTTGATCCTCAAATCAGTCTTGAAAAAAATTGAAAATATTTTCTGAACCTTTTTGTGGTAGGGGAAAAATGAAGATAAAAAATTTCACTTGGTTAACCTGGAAACTGTTAAACTTCCCAAATCCTTAGGCGGTTTGGGAATAATGGACCTCACTCTTCAAAACTCTGCTCTAGGTGCAAAAAGTTTTTATAAATTTTTATTGGATGCCATGAGGTTGGTTTTTCAAGTTCTCTCCAATAAATATCTTAAGACTAGTCATCCTAAAAATTTTCTCTCTAGTACTGAACTCCCCAAAGGGTCCCACATTTGGAACTTCATTTGAAATTGTAGATTTCTGATCAGGGACTCAGTTTCCTGATAGGTCAACAATTATAGGTTGACTATTTTTTGGGTAGAGATTTAGAATGGGCATCCATGTTTGAATCTTATATCCAATCTCAATAGAATTATGAATTTTTCTATGGCCTCTTTTGTTTATTGTAATAGACATCTTGATGGCTAGCCTTCTTGTCTTTGGAAGGATATCGCCACCCTTGGTGCTTCCCCTCTCAAGACATCCTCTTTCATGGAGGCTCTTTCATCTAGAACTACTTCCTTTAAAGATAGGAAGGATCATTTAATTTGGATTGGTGCCTCTACGGGTTCCTATTCTGTGAAAGAAGGTTATACAAAGCTTATTTCCATGTCTAGTAAAGGTACTCCCTATTCCTACGGCTGCTGGAATCCCTCCATCTTACCCAAAGTAGTTGTTATCACCGAATCACAGCACCCTTGTGCATATATTTGAACTCACAGTGTGATTGGATAACATGGGTACTATCTCCAAGTTGTGGGACTTGCTACTTGAGATAGACCTCCAGAGAAAGTTGGTTCTTGCTCCTAAACTACCTGCCACAATCTACTCTAATGCAGGATAAGCTAACTGTTCTAATCTAAATTTCCAAGGGACCAGGGAAAGAGAATGCATAAAATGAAAGCCTACACTAAAGCGGTGATACACCAGAAAAGGAGGATGTGAGAATAGTCTCCAAATGTGTGAAATACAAAGGCAGAGTGCACACTAGAAGAGGTGATGACATTTCTCCATAATCTAACAAAATGCATTCACAGCAGTATTCCAAGCACACACAATGATAATGGATTCCTGCAAGAACATAATAATAGACACAATATTCTTGTGGAAAGATAAAAGGGCAAGAAGAATGCAAGAAAACACAGCAGGGGAAGATACATCCACAAACTTGTATTTTATTGCTTCCTTGTATGCATAGTTCAGTCTATTACAAGATAAGGACCTGGATCACCATGCAAGGAGTCCACTACAAGGGCCTGCAACACACTGGCTTCACAAATCAATTTTGGCAGAGCTTTGTTACCCAAAAACTCTCCCCCTTACAATGAGCCCAACACTCCAATTTATAGAAAAATGAGAAGGAAAAGGGAAGGGAAAATGGAAATCCCAAAATCTGTCCTTCAACCACCTGTAAGAGGCATTAAATTGAGTGGAATGATTATACATTACTTGTAAAAGGCTCCCCATACTGTCCCATGTGCTGCAGTAGAGAGAGAATGATGGCCATGCCTCTTAATTGCACTCCCAGCTACCAAATAAAACACTATTCTGAACCCGGCCATGTTTTCTTAAAAATCTCAATCAATTTCTGATCAAATCTGGAATTTATTGATTTTTTTGCATCGGTCTTGGAACCACGATTCCAAAGGTACCAATTTCATGCGATTTCGTTGAGAAATGCAAAAGTTATGGCCTTCTGAGTGCGGGCAGCTATTTTGGGTCTGGCAGGCGTTTTTTGTCATTTGACGGGAATGAGCATTCACTGACTGGAGCCGAATATGTTTCCTTAATTTAAATATATCTACCCTCATTAAAAATAAGAAATACAATTTTTGTGGCGTAGAGGACGTCCTGCTCGTTCCAGAAAGTCCAATTTTTTGAAAATCGGAGCTCGAAGTCAAAAGTTATGGCCGTTTGAAGTTCCACGGGTCAAATGTTGACTTTTCTCCTCTGCCTTCGGCCGCTTCGGTTTTTCGTGTCCCACACGTCCCTCTATCCCATTTAGCACAGTGCTGAAATTTCCCATTTCGGCCGAACCGGCCGGTTCGCGTACTCGCGGCCCAGATGTCCCATTTGCTTTCGGACTGTTTGGGACAAATTTTCCTGATTCGCTCGGTTCGGCCGGTTTGCGTACTTTTGTCCCACGCATCCCTGACTGAAAGTTCTCATTTCAGCCGATCTAGCTGGTTCGCGTATGTCGCGTACCTTCAGCCCAACTATTCCGGGCTGCCTTGACTCATTTCGGCCGATCCGGCCGGTTCGTGTACTTCGCGTACCTTCGGCCCAACTGTTCCGGGCTGCCTTGACTCATTTCGGCCGATCTGGCTGGTTCGTGTACTTCGCGTACCTTCGGCCCAACTGTTCCGGGCTGCCTATTTCAACAGTTAGTCAATTTTTCAAATTTTCGGCCAGTTCGGATTTCCGCGTCCCGCACATCCCTTTGTCCCGAATGTCCCAAATGCTGCACGGACCGCCTGGCGGCCTTTCGGCCGGTTCGCGTCCAGATGTCCCGTCTGTCCCGACTATTGCAAGGACCAGGACTTAGCCATTTTTCATGATTTTTTCTGGCCCGAGCTTATTTTTTGTAATTTTTTCACATTTCCTCAGAACTTTCTCTCTTCTACTTGGACAGGGGAGTTAGAAAAATATGAGGGGACCCTAGAAACATGACTTTTCACCGTGAATCAATATAATTGCTTGGGACTAAAGAATTTGATGCATGTTATCAAAATTTACCTTGGGGGTGAATTTTGGATAACAATTTTGGCGACTCAGCGGGGTACCTGCCTGCTAGGTAGAACAGCCAGCCGCTTGTAGCAATCCATTGGGCATGGAGTCTATTTGAAAACCTCTCAGCTGATCTGAAATTTGAAAACATGTGTCCTTGAGTCATTGAAACATTCGTTGAGATGGTTTTCCTGTGGCTGCAATTTCTCTTACCAGGAGATTGATGAACTGCAAACATGCACATACTAGAAGCAATAGGACATGTGCACAAGCACTTAGGGAAATAAAAACTACTCTAACAGCAGCACAATGTGCATAAGCACTTAGAGGAATGGAAATTCTAAATTAATATTTACAAGGGTGAGAAGCTTTCTTTCTAGTAGCAGCATTTGAGGTAGATCCCATTGACCGGAATCCGCAATTCTTCACCATCCAACTTAGCCAGTCGGAAAGAATTGCTACCTTTGCATTCGATGATCATGTACATGCCACTCCAGATGGCATCAAACTTGGAGTACTTTCTTGGTTTTGCACGATCAGCATCCCACTTCAGTACCAAATCTCCAGTTTGCAATATCCTGGCCTTAGCTTTCTTGTCAAAACTCTTTTTGACCAATGCTTTATCCTTTTCTATGGTCTGCATTGCGTGCTCCCTTGTCTCTTCTAATTCTATCAGTTCTACATACCTGATTTCCATAGGTTCAAACTCAGCTAGTTCTAACTATTTCACGAGCTCTAATGCTGGAAACTCAAGTGATATAGGTAGAACCACTTCTTTCCCGTAAACAAGCTTGTATGGAGAGCTTCCTGTAGATCTCTTGGGTGTGATCCTATCGGCTCATAGGGCTGATTTGAGCTTTGAGTGCCAAGTCCTTTGATTTTCATCTAGAGTCCTTCTGATGATTCTTAGTAGGTTCTTGTTTGTAGACTCGGCTTGGCCATTACCTTGAGGGTAATAGTTCGATGAAGTGCTGAGATACACACAGTTCTTGACAGCCCATTCAATGATCTTTGTGCCAAGGAATGCCAATGCATTGTCTGATATGATAGTGGCAGGGGCACCAAACCTTGTGACTATCCCTTCATAGAAATCTAAGATATTAGATTCATTTGCCTCCTTGAGTGCCACTGCTTCAGTCCACTTGGTGAAATAGTCTGTTGCTGTTAGTATCCACTTGTGGCCCTGACTTGAATTGGGATTGATAACCCCGATGAAGTCCAATCCCCATTGTATGAATGGCTGATCTGCTGAAATTGGATGAAGGGGCAGCACTGCTAACCTTTCTTTCCCTGTGAAGAATGCACATCTCTTGCATTTCTTAACCCATGAGTAGCAATCACTGAACACAGTAGGCCAATAGTAACCAGCCTTCATGATTTTGAGAGCTGTTACTCATGGAGCAAAGTGGCCTCCTGCCTCCCCGTCATGGAACTCGTGTAGGATCTTCTCAACTTGACCTGTTCCAATGCATCTTAATAGAACTCCATTGATGTCCCTTTTAAACAAAACTCCATCAACAAGCACATATGGAATGGCTTGTAATCTGAATTATCTCCTCTTTGTTTTGCTCACTTCTGGAGGGCACAAGCCTGTCTGGAGATAATGCACAAGGTCTTGAGTCCATCATGGGATGGGTGCATCATCAGCTGGTTGGTCTTTATCATTCTGTAGTAGCAAGACAACGTCCTCTTCACTTTTTGGCTCCTCTGATTGTTTGGAAGCGAGTTGCTCACACAAGCCTTTGCCACGAACTAGCTTGGTCACTTTGATTTCAATATCATATTCCATCACCCGAATGATCCAACCTGTTCTCTTCTCATTTAAATCCTTGTTTAGGAGGAAGTCCTTGACGCCAGCATGAGACACCAGCAGTTGAATCTTATTGTTTGAGACCAAATGTCTGAACTTCTTCAAGCTCCCGATGACAGCAAGGACATGCTTTTCGATGAAAGAATACTTTATTTTGTAATCTTCCAAGGCTTGACTGAAGAATGCTATGGGCTGTTCTAAACCTTCTCTATTCAGCTGTGTCAAGATAGCTGAGATTGTATCTGATCCTCCAAATGCATACAACATGAAATCCTTTGAGAAATCTGGGTTGATAAGAGTTAGAGCTTGTGATATTGCATGCTTGATGCTTTCAAAACTCTCTTTGCCTTCTGCTGTCCATTTGAATGCCAGACTCTTCTTCAACATCATTGTTAGAGGCTTCACAAGAGTGGAAAAATTAGGCACAAATCTGCGGACAAAGTTTATCCTTCCTAAGAAGCTTTGGAGAGATTTCTTGTGGTGTGGCAATGGAAGCGTTCAGATGGCTTCAACCCTTTCAGGATCAATTGTTAACCCTTCCCTAGAGACAATGTGGCCCAACAGTTTGCCTTCGGGTGCCAAGAATACACACTTATTTGGATTCAATGACACTCCAAACCTTCTACACCTCTGAAACACTTGTCTGAGGTGAAAGAGATGGTCTGCTGCATTCTTTGAGAAGACAGTGAGATCATCTAGATTTACCAGCACTATCTTGTTGATCAAGCCTTTGAACGCCATATCCATAGCTCGCTGAAATGTTGCTCTGGCATTTGATAGTCCAAATGGCATCTTCTTGTAAGCATACGTGCCCCATTTTGTAGTGAAGGCCATTTTGATTTGATCTTCTTATTTCACCAATATCTGATTATAGCCTGAATATCCATCTAGCAATGAAAACCTTTCTGAACCAGCTACAACTTGTAATATTTGTTCCATTAATGGAAGTGGATAATGATCTTTGAGTGATGCTCTATTTAGATCGTTAAAGTCCACACACAATCTTATTTCTCTATTTCTCTTCCTTACCGGCACCAAGTTTGCAACCCAACTTGAGTGTTTGATGGGAAAGATGATACTAGCCTCAATGAGCTTGCTTAACTCTTTTCTCATGAGAGGCTTGATATGGGGATTTACTGGTCTTTGCTTTTGCCTGACAGGCTTGGATTCCGGATCCAACTCAATAGTATGTTGTGCCAACTTTGGATTGAAACCTCTAAAATCTTTGTAAGTCCAAGCAAAGACATCTGGGAATTCTTGACAAAGCTGAACAAAATCAGATTTCTCTTGTGGAGTACTTACTTTGCCAATTTGCAATGTCTTGCCTTCATCTACTAAAATAGGTTCTGAATCTTCACCCTTTACTTGAATGCTCGCTTTCTCCTTCCGGAACTGATCATTCGGGTTGAATATTGACTCCAAGGTTATGAGGCCTTTTGGAAATTTGTTAGTCCTAAGCTGCACCACTTGGTCGCCATACTGCTGCTCCAGCTTGTCTTGATTTCTCATGGAGAACTCAGCTTCTTCTTGTAGGAAATTAACAATCTGCTGATCATTCTCGAAGACTTGCCAACTTGTGTTGTTATCTGGAACAGCTGGTCTCACAACCACTTTGATATGAGGCTTAGTTTTCTCACTTTTGATACTTTCTACAACATCAAACGCAACCCCAATTGCTGCCAGTATGTCAGCGGCTTCATTCTTTTTTCTTGGGATGGAAATGATGCTAAAAGCTTCAAAATATTCAATGAGATCCCATACCCGATTTTTGTAGTTCTTCAACAGATCATTTTTGGCAGCATTTTTTCCTTTGACTTGGTTCACAATCAGCTCACTATCACCAAATACTTGTAAATTCTTGATGCCTTTCTTCCTTTCCCAGTGCAATCCATGAATTAAGGCTTCATACTCAGCTGTGTTGTTCGAACAGGAAAACTGGAAATGGAAGGCTGAGTAATACCTTATACCTTGCGGTGAAATGAGCATAGCTCCTCCTCCTGCACCTTTCCTACTCCTTGACCCATCAAAGAACAATTACCATACTTCATTCTTGTCTTTATGATCTGGCTTGGTGATGCTGGGGAGAGGTTGATTCTCTTCATGTAAACAATAGACTCCCAGCTCCGATTCTTCTATTTCTTGATAGGGATCAAAAGCATGCACCTTGCTTTCCCATTCATCAAGAGTCAAATTTGGGATGCTTCCAACCTTGGTGTCAGCTTCATCAGTGCTCGGATAATCTTCTTGATCAAACGCTGAACAGTTGGTATTGATTTGGCTTGGAGTGTAAGGCTCAATATGAAAGTTTGCAATGGGTTCAGACCTGATTGTGGCTTTGGTTCCATATCTTGTTCTGAACAACATGTGTGACCAATCCGCCGAAAGATAGCCTCCAATTTTAGAAGTGAAGTCTCTTGACAAGCACAATGCAAAGAGTGGTGGCAGGTCTATAACTGACACATCTTATAACACTGTTACGTTAGGACATGCGTGTAGTGTGAGGCTCAAACCTTTGATTACTCCAACCGTTGTCACTGTTGTCCCGTCTAATTGCACTACACCCTTGGAGATGAATTCATATTGGAGTCCTAGTTGATCATCTATTTGCTTTGGCATGACTGAGTTGCTTGCTCCTGAATCGATCATGCAATTATGCACCAGCTTATCTCCTATGATCAATGAAACATAAAATGGAGGGGGCTTCAACATTTTACCTTGCTATCCTCCATGATTTCCTTCAGGCTGGGAAGCATTTGTGAGTACCTCCTCTTACATCTGGACCTGTTGATTTGAAGTTGACCAGTCCTTCATGGCAGCTTGTAGCAAATCTCTCTGTCCTGGGATAGAGAGTGATTCCCACATGGATATGTTTATATTTTTCTTCTTCATCTGATTAATGATACTGAATGGAGATGAAGTATCCCTCTGCTTTCCCTTGGCCTGCATGTTCATTCCTTGCAAATGAGCGGTAGCAGCTGGCATCTGAGTTGGTTTAGGAGCTAGTTTGGATGCTCCTTGCATGTTTGGATCTACAGTTTGCTTGCCAGCGGCTTGTGGAGTGGTAGAAGGTTGTGGATTACTCGAAGCCAATGGCTGTTCTTCACCCAAATTTCTCCTCTTTGACCTTGTGTTGGCTGCAACACTTTGAGAGGGTATTTGATTCATACCACATAAATCTTCAGCCTGCCAATTGACAAGAGTAGTTTCGTTCGGAGATGTCCCTTGCTGAGGTGCCCCTTGTTGTTGGTCTTCTTCGTGGCTGGAATCTTGTGACCCACCAATGGTTTGCACCATTAGAGCCTGATTTAATGCACCGTTAAAGCATATTGATTGGTTATGTGGCTGACTACACGGGAAACACCAATCATATTCTTGGGCCATGTTATTTTGGACTGGGCACCAAAGCTCTAGATGCAGATGCAACATTGGGGTTGTAGGGCTAAAATGGTCTATTGGTAGGAGGCCTTGCTTGATTCTGATTTGCAGCTGGATTGGGTGGTCTTTGAGGTTGATATGGTTGCCTGTTAGGCTGAGCTTGAGGCTGATACGGTCTAGCACTTTGAGCTTGCTGTCTTTTGATAGTAACCAGCTCATTTCCCAAATTTTGCAATTGTTTCATGACCTCTTGGAGTTCATTTGAAGCACTAGAGGATGAAGTAGAAGCTTCATTTGAATTTTGATTTCTAGGGGTGGGAATAGGAGCTAAGACAGGCGCTTGGCTAGTACTTGGGCTCTCTAAACTTGGATATAATGGCATTGGGGGCCTAGGAGCCAGTTTTACCAGCTTGAATAAGACAGTTTTTAGCTCTAATGGCAATACTATAAGCAGCAGGTAAGGTTGTGCCTCCCATAGATTGAATTAACATAGAAATATAAGAATTCAAAGCTTTAAGGTAATATAGAAAAGCACCTTCTGCTGTTGGCCTGACTGCCACTACAATCCTATCCCAAGACCTTTGAAATATGAAGCTGAAGTCAGTCAGCTGCTCATTAGGGGCTCTCTTGATAGTTGTCAATTGTTCTAGAAGAGACAAGTTGTCTCCCTTCTCTCCAAACTGCTCATGGAGGACTATTCATAACTGATTCCAATTCGTGATAGAGCCAGCTTCAAGGCTCTTGAACCATTGCAATGCCTTCCCTTTGAACGATGATGCCAGCAATTTGACAGCCACATCCATTTCATTTATCTCATGGATTGCACAGACGTTAGCAATGTCTTTGACATGATCACCAGGAGTGGTATGATTTTCTCCAGTGAAAAATGGAATGTTCTTCAATGCTGCAATTGGAACTGGATTCTGTGCATTGAGGGCAAGTGGGCTGCTTCCAGTGAAATTGACAAAGGGATTTAGTGGTTGCGCCATTCTGATTGGCCTGAGAACCCTTGTTGATGTGAGAAAAGGTCTACCAGGTGGAGTTGTAGACAAAGTTCTATTAGGTGGAAACGTAGATCTTTGAGCTCTTCTTCCCCTTCTTTCTCTGCCTAGAGATAGGTGTAGATAAACAAACATTCCTTCCTCCCTAGTTCTTGACCTGGTCTGTATTCTTCTCATAAATTTGTCAGGCTTGGACTGCAGAAACCAGAGGATTATGCCTCTTTTGGAGTCGCCAGATGTGCGATTTTAAATCTCCTTCAAAGCTGAAACTTACAACAAGTGCACATCAATCTTGTTGCAATGAAAGTGAAGACCTCTAAGGTCCCACCGGGCGTGCCAAAACTGTTGGTGCAAAATCACAGCACCCTTAGACGCAGATCAGGCTTCTAGGTTGATCACTCAGGCATCCATTGTGATTGCACAACATGGAAACCTCTCTCTCCAAGCGTGGGACTTGTAAAAACTGAGAGAGGAAATCTCCAGAGAAGGCTAGTTCCTGCTCCTAAACTACCTGCCACAAGCTATTCCAGTGCAGGCAAGCTAATCTAATCCTAATCTAACCATGCCAAGGAGACAGAGAGAGAGAGAGAAAGGAAAAACATCAAAATCCTACACTAAAACAGTGATACACCAGAGAAGGAGGATGTTGGACATCTATCAAAACTACCATGGGAAGGATGGGACAGATGCATCACAGGCCCTAAGGATAGATTTCACACAGAAAATGTCCCAAAACTCCTATGAACACAGCTCCAGACCTGCAATGAACATTCAAACATGCAAAAATACCTGCAATGAAGAGAGGCAAGAAGAGAACAAGAAAAAATGAGAAAGGATGGACAGATGCATCACAAAACATGTTTTGTTGCTCCAGAAGTTTGCACAGAACATCATACCATTAATAAGAGGCAAAAATGCCATTACAAAGCAAGGGAGGAGGCTCAAACTCCATTTTCAACCCTAGAGAAGAAAATAAGGGAGGGCAGAGTAGAAAGAATGAACCACCTCCTCAAATGATCCAAATCTAGCTTTTTTACATTGCATGGGTTGAGCCCAGGGGACAGAAACATGGGAAAACGTGCAAGCCCATTCCTCATTGAATGCCAAATGCATTAAAACGGGCATGGATACCTTACCAACCCATATCCTACCATCTTTGACTGATTTGGAGGAGAATGCGACCCATTCTGCATTAATTTGGCCGTTGAAATGTCACTTCTGGACGTGCTGAAGAAGAATGCGACCCATGTGCATTAAACTGGTTGTTGAAACGTCGCTTCTGGCCATTATGACGCATCAAATCTATTTCTCTATTTTTCTCCCTCCAGACTACACCAAAACTCAAGATTAGCCCCAGAATCATGTAGATAATCTCACAAGCTTTCCATTGATATAAGGAACGTGCAAATACGAGCTCTGGATCAAAAGATATGATGATCTGAAGATTTAGGGCACGGAACAGACCAAGACAGATTTTGAAATATTTCCCACGCTTCGCCACCTGGATGACACGTGGCACGCATTGATTGGTCGCGTGATTCTCTCTCCTCTACCTTTCAGCGAGCTTTCTTTTGAAATTTCCTTGTGGGCCCCCTGCTGGGAGACGTGGCGCTATTTCATTGGTTCAGATCAGTGCTCAAAAAATCGCCCCTTTGACTCTTTGGACTTTTTATCCTTTGTGACACGTGTCGTGATCTGGTTGGTTCTCGGCCCTTTTGTTGATCCGCGTCCTGCGTGTCCCTATGTCCCATTTTTCCTTGTGCTCCTTGTGTTGATTTCGGCCTACGAACCAGCCGGTTCGTGCCTGTTTGGCCCAGATGTCCCTGTGCTTCGCAGGACAAAACTCTTCCGGTGTTCGCCCGATTCGGCCGGTTCGCGCCTTTTTGTCCCAGATGTCCCAAATTCTTTAGGACCGTCTATTCTCATTTCAGCCGATCCGAGCCGGTTCGGGTCTTTTTGTCCCAGATGTCCCAGGTACTTTTTGGGATGTTTGTGCTTATTTCGGCCGAACCCGGCCAGTTCGGGTCCTTCGCGTACTTCTGTCCCGAATTGTCTCCTCTTAG
Source organism: Taxus chinensis (assembly GCA_019776745.2). Lineage (NCBI taxonomy): Eukaryota > Viridiplantae > Streptophyta > Pinopsida > Cupressales > Taxaceae > Taxus > Taxus chinensis. The sequence goes on along the minus strand of CM034148.1, from coordinate 770,413,782 downwards.
CAGTTAGTCGTTTTTCTTCCTCTTTTAGCTTGATCGGCTTTTTCGCGCCCCACTGCGTACTTCTATCCCACTTGTCCTGAATTCTTAGCGGGCCTCCTGGAGGCTTTTTCAGCCGATCCGCGTCTTTCTGTCCCACACGTCCCAAAGGCGACCTTGAGCAGGACTTAGCCAATTTTCATCACGATTTTTTCTGGATCAACCTACTTGCCTTTCTGCAACTTTTTCACATTTTCTCAGAGCTTGCTCCTTCCTTCTTCGGCCAGGGGAGTTAGAAAAATATCTGAGGGAGAACCTCAGAAACATGATGTTTTCTCTGAATCAATCAATGTGCCTGGGACTTGAATATTCTGATGCATGTTATCAAAATTACCGTGGGGGGGTGAATTTTGGATAACAGTAGTATTGTTCAAATTTCTTGTTCCTAAAAGGAAAATCATCACTCAGTTACGTAGAATATCTTGGGTATTTTCTGGTTCTTCTAAATGTGTACTTTATGGAGAAGCTAAGGAGGATATTGATCATCTTCTCCTTTTCTACAATTTTGCTTCTGAGATCTAGAACTAGCTTTTAGCTAAGATTAATTTAGCCTGGGCTCCATTTAAAACTATCATTGATACTCTCCTTTCTTGGCCCAAGATGGGACAAGAGATATCCCTCATGTATATTTGGGCCATAGCTCATTTCTTCCTAATTTTGCACATTTGGTGGGAGCATAACTTGTGTCTTTTCCATGAGCAGTCTCCTAAATTACTAGTTTTTCTTATCAAGTTAGAAGCACCCATTTCTAAAAAAGTTAGAAAAAAAAATCCATAATAATCCTCTTTTCTCCTCGTGTGATATTGTCATCAGGAAATCTTGGCCCCTCATTAAAATCCCTAGCTTTGGTTCCATCGTCAAACGTGGCCTTTCCCAAGTGGAGAAATTTCTACAAAGGAGTGTTAAATGGCGGCCTCCCCCTTCGGGGTCTTAAAAATTGAATTTTTGATGGGGCCTCCAGGGGTAACCCCTAGTAAATCAAGTGTCGAATGCATCCTCAGAAGTGATAAAGGTTTCCTTATTTCAAATTCCTCTTTCCCCTTTTGAGACTATACGTGCACTATGGCCGAAGTTCAAGTGCTCCTGGAAGGTGTTCAACTAACCATCCACTCTGGTTGTGACTCACTTTTCATCGAAGGGGAATCAAAAATCATCATACGAACCATTACTAAAGGGTCGTCCCCCTCTTTTGAAACTCAACCGATTCATTTCCAACATCCTCTACTAGCTCAAGAAACTTAGCAGTTGGCGCATCACACATGTTTTTCGAGAAGCTAATAATGTCATGGATCTTCTTGCCAACCAAGTGATTGATTATCCTGTAGCCATCAAAATTTCTAGTGATGTAAAGGTGTGGCAAGGGATCCCTTCTATCATTTCACACAAACAGTTTGGCTTCCCTGCAGAAATGATGCACAGCTCCTCTGTGTAAGAATTCACTCAGAAATATGGTCTCTTGTCCTCCTACTATTGTGTTTTTGCTCTTCCCCTTTGTTTATCTACACTACGAGTTCCTGGAAGAGGCCAAGATGGCTGAAATCGATCACCACCATCTCTCTAAAGTCTTTTGATACTTGTCCCTTATCAGAGGTGAAGTTCTTATTTGTTCACTCGAGGCTCCGAATCAGCTATGTATAAAAAAAGGCTAGCTGAAGCCTTCATGTGTCTCTTAGGCACACTTTTGGTATGATGCTTAAAAGAAATATTCCCAAAAAAAGCGTAGGATCTCCAAGTGGTGAGAGCTCCGAGAAAGTTACACCTGCCATTGAAAAGTCTAAGCATGGGAAGAGCCAATGGAAGCCTCCACATATGTCATCAGTGCAACTTCAAAGGTAAAATAAAAATGTAGGTCCCCAAATGAGCGTAGGCCCTTAACATGTCTAGGGTCCAACAAAGTTTCTCATAAATAGGAAGAAAAGGTAGAACACAATAGAAACAAGTGGAAAGAAAGATTCCTAAATGAGTGTAAGCTCTCCACATGGTCAGAGCCCGAGAAATTTTCACCGGCCGTTGAAAATTCTAAGCATGGGAAGAGCCACCAGAAGCCTCCACATACCTCATCAGTGAAACTTCAAAGGTTAAATCCAAAGGTAGGTCCCAAAATAAGTGCAGGCCCTCCACGTGTCTAGGGTCCAACATAGTTGCTCCTAAATAGGTGGAAAATGTAGAACACAATATAAATAAATAGAAAGAGCTCAAATATCGTGTTGGTAACACGTTCAGTCTTCTTCTTCAAGAAAAAAAATCTGTACGACTACTGAGTAACATTGATCTTTTTGGTTTGGCCTTTGGTGGCATTGTTTTATTTGACTGTTCTTTGGTCTCTTCCCTTCTCTCTTGTTTCTTCCTTGATGTCGGTTCTTTCCAACATTGTTTCTTCTTTCTCCTTCCTCCTCCCTTCTTATGATTGGCTATTTTCAGCCCACCCTTCTCCCTTCTTCTTCTCTTTTCTTCTCTTTGTATGGTTGGGGCCTCACCCTCTGTTTCATAGCTACGGTCAAAAGTGTTTAATCATAAAAATAAAGATACAGGAAAGGAATTTAAGATTGGATCAGAAATTACACCTCACTATCATTCAAGAGCACAAGTACCATTTTTTCAGTATATCAAGAAAAAAGAATCAGAAGGATGAGAAATGAAATATTGTTTGCACCATGTATTTTATTACTAGTTTTATGAAGTTTACATCTAGGAACAATACACAAACTTGAATAAAGATTCAAAGACAAATAAAATATAGTTAGCATTTAGAATAGTGCAGTAAATGTTGAACAACTAGGGTAATCTAATATTTCTCATAAAAATGATTTTGTATTAAGTATCAAATGCTTGATCATGAATGTTGTTGTATGTATCTAGTGTTTCTATTTACTCAAATTCATTTTAGGAAGTGTTAAAGTTGTTTGAGTCCTATTGAAAAAACAATTAAATCCACTTCCAAGAAAGTTGAGGGAAAGAAAAGATTCAAAAGCCTACTTCACACAGGTCCTGTATGTTCAACAAAAAATGTAAAGGCATGCATAAGAGAATTTATTAGTTGTATTTAATAAGACAAAACATTTGTATATACAAGAAAACTCTTTAATCTATTTTTTCAGATGTAAAATTATGTTTTTTCCCACATGATGTAACTAATTACTTATTCTTTTTGTCTATTTTATGCAATCATCATATAAATTTATCATAATTACACTTATAAAAATTCATCTATATAGAAACTATTTAATTAATTAATTTAGAATAGTAAAACATTAAAATTATCTAAATTGTTTATAACTCACATTTTACAAAGTTAACTATATAGAAATTGGTTAAAGACTCTTCAAGGTCCTAGGAATTTAGGTCTAGTGGTGATTTCACTTAGAAGTCTATCTTTGGAGTATTGAGTTAACTGCATTTCTATTTAATTCAAGGAAATTCATTTAAAGACTTATATTTTCACCTTAATCACCTTTTTTTCTTAACTTATTCTTATTTTATAAATCATGGTTCTACTTCCTGTTGATGCAAAATCACAGCACCCCTGGATGCAGATCAGGCTTCTAGGTTGATCACTCAGGCATCCAGTGTGATTGCACAACATGGAAACCTCTCTCCAAGCGGTGGGACTTGTGAAACTGAGAGAGGAATATCCAGAGAAGGCTGGTTCCTACTCCTAAACTACCTGCCACAAGCTATTCCAGTGCAGGCAAGCTAATCTAATCCTAATCTAACCATGCCAAGGAGACAGAGAGAGAGAGAGAAAGGGAAAATAACAAAAGCCTACACTAAAACGGTGATACACTAGAGAAGGAGAATGTTGAACATCTATCAAAACTCTGCCATGGGACAAAGAGAGGTGAGCAATGGGAAGGATGGACAGATGCATCACAGGCCCAAGGATAGATTTCACACAGAAAATGTCCCAAAACTCCATGAACACAGCTCCAGATCTGCAATGAACGTTCAAAACATGCACAAATACATGCAATGAAGAGAGGCAAGAAGAAAACAAGTAAAAACGAGAAAGGATGGATAGATGCATCACAAAACACATTTTTGTTGCTTCAGAAGTTTGCACAGAACATCATTTCATTAGTAAAAGGACAAAATGCCATTACAGAGCAGGGAGGAGGTTCGAGCTCCATTTTCAACCCTAGAGAAGAAAAGAAGGGAGGGCAGAGTCCGAACAGTATGAACAACTTCTAATAAAATGAGCCAAATCTGGCTTTTTAACATTGCATGGGTCGAGCCCAGGGGATAGAAACATGGGAAAACATGTAAGACCTATTCCTCATTGACTGCAGATGCATTAAAATGGCATGGGATAACTTACCAACCCATACCCTGCCATCTTTGACCGATTTTGGAGGAGAATGCGACCCATTCTGCATTAAACTGGTTGTTGAAACGTCGCTTCTGGCCATGATCACACATCGGATCTGTTTCTCAATTTTATCTCTCCAGACTACACGCAAAATTCGAGATTGATCCCATAATCATGTAGAGAATTTCATAAGCTTTCCGTTGATATAAAGAACATGCAAATCTAAGTTCTGGATCGAAATATATGATGATCTAGATTTAGGGCACGGAACAGACCATAACGGATTTTGAAATCTTTCCCACGCTGTGCCACCTGGATGACACGTGTCAAGCACTGATTGGTCGAGTAGTTCTCTCTCCTTCACCTTTTGGCGGGCTTTTCTTTTGAAATTTCCTTGTGGGCCCCTTAAACTTGGACACGTGTCCTCTTCTGATTGGCTTGGGCTGTCCCTTCAAAACTCGCCCTTTGAATTTTGGACTCTTTCCCCTGCGACACGTGTCGTGATCTGGTTGGTTCTCAGCCCTTTCGGCTCCTTCATGCCCTTCGCATCTTTATGTCCCAGATGTCCCAAACAGCTTGGGCCCAAAACTTCCGATCCGCCCGAAATGGGCTTCCTCGTCCCTCATTTGGTCCGATGACACGTGGCGTTGTTTGATTGGCTTTCGGCTCCTTCGGCAATCTGCGTCCTGTGCATTCCCTTCGTCCCGGATGTCCCAGTACGAACTTTCTCTGTTTTGGGTGAACCGGCCGGTTTGTGTCATCACGGCCCAAATGTCCCAGTTGCTTCCGGATTTTTTGTTCTCATTTCGGCCGATCCGGCCGGTTCACGTACTTGCGGCCCAGATGTCCCATTTGCTTCCAGACTGTTTGTTCTCATTTTGGCCGATCCGGTCCGGTTCGCGTACTTGCGTACACTTGGCTCCGAACTATCCCGCTCAACAGTTAGTCATTTTTTCTCTTTCGGCTGAACCGGATTTCCGCGTCCGCCGCGTACTTCTGGCCCGATTGTCCCAAATGCTTAGTGGGCCGCCTGGAGGCTTTTCGGTCGATCCGCGCCTTTCTGTCCCACACGTCCCTACTGTTGCTAGGACTAGGACTTATTCATTTTTTATGATTTTTCCTGGATCAATCTACATGCTTGGAACTGCAAAACTCTGATGCATGTTATCGAAATTTACCCTGGGGGGGGGTGAAATTTTTGACAACAGTTTGGCGACTCAGTGGGGTCATCTACCTGCTAGATGAATGATCAATAGCCTGAAGAAATCCATTGGGCATGGAGTCATAAGCAAGCCTGAAAATTGATCTGAACTTTGAAAACTTCCCTCTAAGCCACTTGAAACCCACCGGACATGGATTTGTTCTCACCAAAATGCCACTGAAACGAACTGTGCAAGAACAGAACCAACAACACCAAAACTATGTACAGAACTGAAAATCATACATGCTCCAAAATGAAACATGCAAAGTGTGCACAAGCACTTCTTCTACTGAAAGAAAACCTACCTACTCTACTCTGATTGGAGCAAAGGCAAGCTAAACAAACCCTGCAATTGGTTGTGAGAAATAGCTTCCCTTTCTCAAAAGTGGCAGCCATGCAATTGATTTGGAGCTGATCATGGCTGTTAGGATGAGTGGAAAATCAACAAGAAGCTGGTATTCCAGCCAAATCATCAAGGTATCAACTGAAGGAAAATTCAATACCTCTTTTAGTTGCTCTGCATTTGGATTGAAGAGGTATGACAGCTGATCCTTGGTACTTTGTAGCTCACCCTCATGCTCAGAAGCAAGCATGACTGGTTGCGACTTCTCCTTTGGCTCCAATGAAGTCAAATACCTGATTGGGCAAGGTCTGATCCATTGAGTATGCCCCGTTTCTGTGATTTTCAACTCCAAGAATGGAGTCTTCTTGCGGACCTTCTTGAATGGATGATGTGGAAGAAATGGCGAAATTCCTCTGTCCTTTCTCTTCCTCCAATGAAGAACATGAAAGATTAAAATCTTCCAATCTTGATTCCGAAGAGCTGTTATAAGTTGCAGGCTGCTGCAAATGAATGCTCTCCTTCATGACAGAAAAATCAAGTGTTTGGAATGTGGATGATGAAAGAGAGAATGGTGGAAACTCAACCGGCTCTTCTCCATCAAAACAGTCCTCCAAATCTGACAGATAAACTGCCTCATGGCTGTCCTGCTGCAAATGTTCAACTTACTCCATGGTGTCCTCTTGATCTGTAACTTGACCACCATGGTTTCTTTCTCCCTCCAACATTGAGTTTGAGAGGTCAAACTCCTCTTCAGCACTGGAACTTGAGAGAGGTGAAGTAGAAAGAAGAACTGAAGGTTCTCCTATAGCCTGCTTTGTGCTCAAAGCTCTTGGATCTGCACTTTTCTCCCCCACAGCTAGAATGTGCTCCTCTTCTTTTGGATTTGGAGCAGCTTCTCCTTCCTCCAATGTTTGAAGACAATCTTTCTCTCGATTGAACTCTTCCTCCAGCATGAAGTTTGTCAAGTCAAACTCTTCTATCTGCTGCTCTAGAGGACAAGTTGGGACTGCAAGATCTTCTTCTTCTGCTGCAACAAAATCAGTCCTAACCACCATTTGTTCAACCTTAGCCTCTTCTGTAGGCTTAACCATCAAGGGGATATTTGTTATCCCAAATTTGGCAGCCAAACTTACTAAGCTCTTAATCATTTCTTCTTTTCTTGGCTCTTCCTCTTGCTGTCCTTGATGACTGAATTTTGCAATTTCTTCTTCCCCACATGGAATTGGGAATGCAAGAAGAGGGATAAACTGATTTTACAATTTTTTGTGGTGGTGGAGGAGGTTTAACCTCTTATTTCTTTGGAGTGGGAGGTATTTCATTTAGCTCTTGTGGAGAGGATGACTGTTTGGAAGGAAAAAGGAAAGAAGAATTGAGGTGTGGTGGAAGACTGAGAGGTGGAGACATGGGATCAACATTTGGGACAGCAGATGGAGAGTTTAAAATTTGCAAGTCCAAATGAGATGATGCCTGCTTGAGTAATGGGAAGAGAAAAACCGGATGATGGTGTAGAACTTACCGATTGACAAGGTTGTTCAACACCGAATGTATAGGCCTCTATTTCTGTTGTCCATTGTGCAAGTTGGGGCAGCATCTTTACCATGAAATCCAACTTCTCTTGAGGGCTGAAGTTTCTTGGAAAAGGGCCTCCCCATAGACAAGGAGTCCTGTAACCGATTCCAAAAGCTCTCATTTAAGCTGTTTCTCTGGAATGCACCATCTTTACCTCCATCTTTTGGATCTTCTCCAACAGACCAGCATCTTGGATCTGATGGTCTTCATTGTATGCACACCCTTGCTCTTGGAAAGCTCCATAGCCAAACTGAATTTGGCACAGCTGCTCATATGGGTATGCATACTGATCTTGAATCTGCTTAAAATGCTGATTTGGAGGATTTGTAAAACATGTTGGAGGTATGATATATACTGCTGTTGTTGATGTGAATTCCATGATGGAAATGAAGTCATGATTGCACAACTTCATGGAATGGGAAAGAATGAAAGAGATGGAAAGAAGGATGAATGGAAAATGAATGGAAAGGAAGGTCTGCAACTTCAGAGATGGGTTGTTGACCAGATGGAGTTGTCAGATGTGTTTGCAAGTGCCTCCAAAGGCTGAAATCTTCACAGGAACACACCAACCTGCAAAATATGAAGTGGAATACCTCTCTTTGTCCCACCGGGCATGCCAAAACTGTTGATGGTCGCACGGTGGGTTAAGATTTTATATTTGATAATGAGACACCTCTAAAAGATGAAACTCTAACTTCTGTAATGTCCCACCGGGCGTGCCAAAACTGTTGATGCAAAATCACATTACCCCTGGATGCAGATCAGGCTTCTAGGTTGATCACTCAGGCATCCAGTGTGATTGCACAACATGGAAACCTCTCTCCAAGCATGGGACTTGTGAAACTGAGAGAGGAATCTCCAGAGAAGGCTGGTTCCTGCTTCTAAACTACCTGCCATAAGCTATTCCATTGCAGGCAAGCTAATCTAATCCTAATCTAACCATGCCAAGGAGACAGAGAGAGAGAGAGAGAGAAAGGAAAAAGAACAAAATCCTACACTAAAATGGTGATACACCAGAGAAGGAGAATGTTGGACATCTATCAAAACTGCCATGGGACAAAAGAGAGATGAGCAATGGGAAGGATGGACAGATGCATCACAGGCCCAAGGATAGATTTCACATAGAAAATGTCCCAAAACTCCATGAGCACAGCTCCAGATCTGCAATGAACGTTCAAACATGCACAAATACCTACAATGAAGAGAGGCAAGAAGAGAAAACAAGCAAAAACGAGAAAGGATGGACAGATGCATCACAAAACACATTTTTGTTGCTTCAGAAGTTTGCACAGAACATCATTTCAATAGTAAAAGGCAAAAAATGCCATTACAGAGCAAGGGAGGAGGTTCGAACTCCATTTTCAACCCTAGATAAGAAAAGAAGGGAGGGCAGAGCAGAAAAGTATGAACAACTTGTTATTTTTTTTAGAAATGAGCCAAATCTGGCTTTTTACATTGCATGGGTCGAGCCCAGGAGACAGAAACGTACAAAAAACATGAAATCCCATTCCTCCTTGACTACAGGTGCATTAAAATGAGCATGGGGGACCTTACCAAACCCATACCCTGCCATCTTTGACCGGACTTGGAGGAGAATGCGACCCATTCTGCATTAAATCTGGTCGCTGGAATGTCACTTCTGGCCATGAATCACGCGTCAGAGTCGTTTCTCGATTTTCTCCCTCCAGAATACACAAAAACTCGAGATTAACCCCAGAATCATGTAGAGAATTTCACAAGCTTTCCGTTGATATAAAGAACGTGCAAATCTGAGTTTTGGATCGAAAGATATGATGATCTGAAGATTTAGGGCACGGAACAGACCAAAACGGATTTTGAAATCTTTCCCGCGCTCTGCCACATGGATGACACGTGTCAAGTGCTGATTCGCTGAATAATTCTCTCTCCTCCACCTTTCTGCGGGATTTCCTTTGAAATTTCCTTGTGGGCCCCTTAAACTTGGACACGTGTCCTCTTCTGATTGGCTCGGGCTGACCCTTCAAAACTCACCCTTTGACTTTTGGACTCTTTCCCCTGCGACACGTGTCGTGATCTGGTTGGTTCTCGGCCCTTTCAGCTCCTTTGCGCCCTTCATGTCTTTATGTCCCGGATGTCCCAAACTGCTTGGGCCCAAAACTTCCGATCCACCCAAAATGGGCTTCCTCATCCCTCATTTGGCCGATGACACGTGGCGTTGTTTGATTGGCTTTTGGCTCCTTCGGCGATCCGCGTCCTGTGCGTCCCTTCGTCCTGGATGTCCCAGTACGAACTTTTTCTGTTTCGAGCGAACCGGCCGATTCGCGTCATCATGGCCCAAATGTCCCAATTGCTTCCGGACTGTTTGTTCTCATTTCGGCCGATCCGGCCAGTTCGCGTACTTGTGGCCTAGATGTCCCATTTGCTTCCAGACTGTTTGTTCTCATTTCGGCCGATCCGGTCGGTTCGCGTACTTGCGTACTCTTGGCCCGAACTATCCTGCTCAGCAGTTAGTCATTTTTTCTCTTTCAGCCGAACCGGCTTTCCGCATCCGCCGCGTACTTCTAGCCTGATTGTCCCAAATGCTTAGCGGGCCGCCTGGAGGCTTTTTGGCCGATCCGCGCCTTTCTGTCCCACACGTCCCTACTGTTGCTAGGACTAGGACTTAGTCATTTTTTATGATTTTTCCTGGATCAATCTACATGCTTGGAACTGCAAAACTCTGATGCATGTTATCGAAATTTACCCTGGGGGGTGAAATTTTGACAACACTTCCCACTTGGAAGATCTCTTTCATCTCATAAAATGTGCCTTGCATGTTATTGTTTCCCTCATAATGAGAAGTGAACTTTTTACTCTTTGAAGACACTTAAAAGTTCCTTCCATAGACGTCACCTTACCTTCGGGGAAAAATGACATTTAATAAACCAATATTTTGATAAATAAATGTTTTCTTCTAAGATGTACATGTTGGGCACAAATTTGAAGAATGTCTGGAATGAGGAAAAAAAAAACTTCAAGTATTTTTCGCTATTGATGCACCCATGTTATTACAACAATGATTGGGAATGTGGCATTCAAGAAAAAGGAGATTCCTTGAGATAAATAGAGACCCTCTTACTATGGTTACACCTTAATGTTATTCTTTCTATGATTGAAATGTGTGGTTACCCTCATGTAAAGCCCTAAATCTTTTTCTGCAAACCCTAACAAATTTCCTCAGACTTCCTTTGGGCTTGGAGGAGGATAAAATGGAGATTAGGACGCAGAAACTCAATATGTTCACACATAACTAGGCTAAAAGGTGAGGAATAGATCAAATCATAACTCAATTTCTCCTGTGAGCAGCGGTCAGGGTTTAAATGACCCAAAAACCAGATCTGTACCCCCTGCATGTAACTTGAAGATGAATGAATTTTCCAAAAAACCTTCCTTTGTTCATTTTGTCTAAAATTAGGAAATGATCTATACAAACACTCCTGATATGCTTTTGAAACCCTCTTAGGAGACCCCAACGTTGAAACTTGAGGAGGATCTTCTTCTAAAGGTGCTAAAGGAGGAAGAAAATATTTCCCAGTTTGGTCTCACATGTAGGTTTCAAAAAAATTTGCCAAAACTTTCTCAGGTTCATAAATGGATTTCTCAGATATGAAGAGAAAAGATACAAGGTAAGATTCAACTTTATCCTTTTGCCAAAATATATTTCATTATTGTTTTTTAAACCCCTAAAGATAGGGATTTAATTATTACAAAACACTAGGTTCGGGTTAAACAATGACTCATGGCTAAGACATGGTATCCATGTTTTGATCCATTAAAACACTCTTTTGATACCTACTAGGTTTAGGTTCATTAACCTAAACTCACACTCCATCTGTGGAACATATCTTGTTTTCTTGTTATAGTAGATACTCAAGGCTTAAGTGCGGTTATTGATGATAAAACCTCCATTCAAGAACACACTACTTATGCACAAATCTTTCTAGATATTGATACCTCCCAAGCCTTACTAGCATAAATTAATCTACATATTGGTGAGAGACTTTAGATACTGAGGTTAGACTAGGAACAAATTGCATTTGGATGTCGTTGTTTCAGAACTGGTCAGATTACAAAAAAAATTGTGAACATTCCAACCGAAATACCAAACCTAAATGGTGTAAATATTCTCTACTAAAGCATCTAGTAATCGATCCTGAGACAGATCCAGTTGTGAAATCTATTTCCCCCATACAAGTTGACTTACCCATCATGGGAGTCTCATCGAATAATATAGATAAGTTACACCCAAATTCTTCTTTTCAAGACATTAATTCAGCAATAAACTCTTCTTTGAATCCCCTTCCTAAGGATCACATTCCTATCAAACCGATTGAAGTGGTTCTTCCAATCTCAGTGGAATAAGGAAACAAAGAATGGAAGGTAGTGGATAGGAAAAAAAGGGATACGCTAAACTTAAATCCCCCATCGTCTTGGAAAAGACATGAATCTTGTCCTTTTATTAGCTCTTACCATTGTATCTAGGTTATTGGCTTGTTATGCAGCTTCTGGGAAGCTATTTTTATGTTTAGTTATTCTTTATCACTATTTTTCAACTGTTGGATTACTAGTTGCAAGATTTATTCTTGTGAGGTTATTTTCTGTCGTTGGGCTTATTAATCATATCTAGATTTTTATCCCTTTTGGTTATGTTGATATGGTTATATTTGGATTTTGAGCCTTGTTAGTGCAAAATCACAACACCCCTCGAATGGCCTCAGATTTGAGTGGGGAATCTGGTGTGACTACACAATAATGGATCATCTCTCAAGGTGTGGGACTTGCATACTTGAGATGGCCCTCCAGAGAAATTTGGCTTCTTCTTCCTAAATGACCTACCATAAGCTACTCTAGTGAAGGAAAACTATCTAATCCTAATCTAACCTTCCAAGGAGATAGGGAGAGAGAGAGAGAGAGAAATACATAAAAATAGAGCCTACACTAAGCAGTGATACACCAGAAAAGGAAGTGGCTGATCACGAATCCAACTTCCTAAAGTGGAGAGAGGTGAACAATGGAGAGGATGGATAGATGAATCAAAAACTTAAGAATAATTTCACATAGAACACCACTTCAAACCAATAAACATAGCTCCCAAAACCTGCAAAAAACATTAGAAGTATGCATAATATACCCTACAATGATGAGAGGAAAGAAGAGGCAATAAAATAAGTAAGGATGGACAAGATGCATCACAAAATAAAATTTATTGCTCCATAAGTTCACACAGTACATCATTAGTGGGCAAGAGGCAATAAAATGCCTTTACAGAGCCATGAGAGGAGAGTTAGACTCCACATTCTACCCTAAGGAAGAAAGAGAGAGGGGGGAAGAAGAGAAAAGATGACCAACCCCCTGAAATATGCCCCTCCTTTACAATATACATGAAGAATAAGAGAGAAATGAGGGAATAAATCAAACCCTACTCCAACCACCCCTAGAAGAGAATTGAATCAACCTACCATAATGATGAGTCTCACTCTAACACCCATGCCCCCTTTCGGTGTCCCTTACTAGACAAGAAAGGAAGTCCATTCTTCATCATGGTGGAAGGTGGGAGACTTGATGACCTAGAAAATGGCGGGTTGAAATGTTATGGTGGTGGGTGAGAAGTTGGTGCCACAAGCTTTCCAAATCGTCCTCTCTCACTCAATTATGAGCTTCCAATAGAAATATATGGCCTTCTGAAGGATTTTTGGGTTTGGGGTCTATGTATGCAATGTCCATGTGGCAGCCCCACACATTTTGAAGGCTTAGCCCCTTCCTACTTCTATTGAAGTTGTGCAAAACTGACACATGGTGGCTTCCATGGGCCTGCTTGGTTTCCTCTGTATTCTACTTGAGTCCCTCTTGTTGGAGGATACACTCTTCTTGACCTGAGACATGTGGAAGCTTTGTGCTTATTTAGAAACTTCCCCCAAATCGTTCTTTTGAAGTTATGTGGATGAGACACATGGAGGCCTCCACAGGCTCTATTGTACTTAGATGATTTAGCCTTCTACCTTTCTCGATCCCTGACTACGTGGAGAGCTGGCATATATTTGGGTACCGCGTTTGCATTCACCTCTTGAAAGTGCACTAAAGAGACATGTGGCTCTTTCCACTGGCCTGCCTCTATTTGGAATTTTCAATGACCAATTTTTCCTTTCCAGGCTCTAGACACGTGGATGTCCAATGCTTGTTTAAGTCTATGCTTTGGGTCATGTCTCTGAATATTCACTAATGAGACACGTGGTGCCATCCACTTACTCTTCTATACTTATCTGACTTAGGCCTACTGCCCATTTGAATTCTATTGTACCCTAAACACGTGGAGAGATGACAGTCATTTAGGGACTATCCATTGGGTCTCACTTATGAAGTTGTGTCGATGAGGCACATGGCACCCTATGCAGGTATTTTCTTTACATAGCCGATTCATGCTGATGAGACCCCGTTTTTAGACCTTGACTACGTGGCAGGTTGGCACTCGTTTGGGACCACCTTTTAAGATTGAGCTTTGAAGATGTGTTGAGTTGCTGCGTGTCTCCTTCCACCAGTTCTAAACTCTTTAATGACCGAATCTTTCTTCTTTTTTACTCTGACCATGTGGTGATTTTTTAACAATGGATCCACGGGCCCAAAATTAACTTTGCACCTTTTGCGATAAAATTACAAAAGTGCAAAAACTCCCCTCAACCCCACAACTCAACATTTTGTGAAAAGACATCCCCGGGCCTGCTGGCCCACATTTTCCACTCAACAAAATAAATCCTTCCCAGCCTCGTGGGCTCACATTTATAACTTTTTACTTTTATGAAAAGTTCAAAAACGCCAAAATATCTCCCGCTACTCCGCAATCTTCCCATTTAGTGAAAATTCTTCCCTAGGCCTGCTATCCTGCTTTTGGTAAAAAATCCTTCCAAAGCCTACCTATCCGTAGATTGAAAAATATGAGGAGTTAGAAGGACTTCTTTATATTTATGGAAATGGGAAGAAATTTCATGTTTGATAGAAATTCTCTCAGGGGACCTTAAGTGCTTAAAATATATAAAAATTCAGATTGAAGCATAAAAAAGGGGAAAATGGTGTTAGTTGACCAAAAATAAGTGTGAGCTTATTTTGGTAACAAATTTGGTGACACATTGGGATCACCTGCTTGCTAGGTGAAATGATTAGTGTCCTTGAAGCATCCATTAGGCATGGAGTCATGAATGATGGTCTGGTACTGATCTTGTCCATAAAATCGTGAACCTGACTACTTGCGCTTGGTGACCATGAACTTTCCCCACTGTCTGTACTCTTAATTTTCATATTAAAATCATATAGATGAGGTTCCGAGAGTAGAAAATTTTAGTGACCTGGGGCGTTCAGTTGTCCCTAAAAATGGAATATCTCGAAAACTGATTTTAGTTTTTTTGCATTTGTTTAATTTGAAATCAGCAAGTGTTACAAGTAACTATAGGTCTCCCCACTGTGAATACCTAAGGGCCTAACACATGGTACCTCTATAGAAACAAATCACCATGACATACTATATACAGAGGGTAAAATTATACATGCCCCAAGTGGAACATGAAGAGTGTGCACAAGCACTTCTTCAGCTGAAAAAAAAAAATCTACTTCTACTCCTACACTAACCAGAGAGAAAGGGGACTGTCGACACTAAAATTTTCCTCCATAATTTCTATTTCATTAATGTATGTATTAGGAATAGGATGTTGTTAAGTATAAATAGTAGTAGCGTCTGACAGAAGATAACGGCGCCGTCAGTACAGTGTCGCCAATAATGTGGAGTATGGTAATAGTCAAAGTACAATAGGAATGTTGTAAAAAGTAAATATTTTTCGTAAGTGGTCCGGTAATGTTAAAATGTCAAATTTTGGGTAATTAGAGAAGTAGGGTCTACATGATTAGGAATTAGAAATATTATATTGGTAATAAGGACAAGGAGTGAGGTCATAAATATTTTGTGTATTTTATTGGTAAAAAGTCTAAAAATGTGGAACCCATGTAAAATGATAAGGTTTATCTTATCTTAAGAGATAAGCTTACATGTACAGATAAGAGTTAAGGTATGGAATATGATTCTTCAGAGTGGATTTCTTATCCTATCTTAGAGATAGGATGGATAAGCCTGGAAGTTCTATAAATAGAGAGGCCACCCCCTTCATTTAGGATAGAAAAGAAGTAGTGAGAAATATTGTAGGAAGTGTGCAAAGGAAGCCATCAGTTAAAGGTGTGTTGAAGAAGCAATCAAGAGGCGTAATTGTAAAGTTTCTCCCATATTCTTGTTGAAGTACCTCATGGGTGAGATTGTAACAATTTCATGTTAATACTATAATTTACTTTGATATTTCAGATTTGTCATCATTCCGTCTTATCATAGTCGATGGTATTCTTGTGTTCGGTTGTTGTTTTGTTTCCAGATTACATCCACCAAACTAAAGGCTGTGCATTAGTAAATAATCATAGCACGAGGAGTTCCCGGTGAAGAATTATCACAGTGCCGGATTGGTGATGACATTTTGGTTCCGTTGCCGGGACCATTCCTCGGTGGATTTTCTAGATAGATATTCCCACTTAGTCAAAAATCAATTGGAGGGTAACCTAGTTTTTACTGTACATAGTAGTTACCATGGTAAAGTCATTTTTACCGTGAATAGTAGTTACCATGATAAAGTCATTTTTGCTGTGAATAGTATTTATCACAGTAAAGTCACTTTTTACCGTGAATAGTATTTACCGCAGTAACTTCACTTTTTACCGTGAATAGTGTTTACCACAGTAAAATCAGTTTTTACTGCAGTAAGTCAAGTTTTACCATAGTTTACCATGGTCATTTCTATAGTAATTCCAATTATTTGTGCACATAAGTCTTGTTGATTGTACTTGTGGGTTGGTATTTCACGGTGGTTACTTTTGAAAATGGGAAAGATTCCTGATTTTTCAGCTCAATCTAATGAAGATGCTTCTTCTTTCATTCAAGAGTTTAAGCGATCTTGTATTTGTAATGGCCTTATAAGAAGGGAACAATGGACTGAATTTTTTCCTACCTTTTTAGATGGTTCAGCACTTAGGTGGTTTGAAACACTAGGTGATAATGTGAAAAATTCATGGGATTTATTAACTGAAAGTTTTCTTGAAGAATTTGGTGAACAACAGAGATATGCAGATCTCATGATTGATATCACAAAACTAACCCAAGGAGAGAAGGAGAAGATAAGGGATTATCATGCTCGTGTTCTAGAGCTAAGGAGGAAGCTCGATGCCCAGATCTGGAAGGAAGGATTAGTGGATGGGTTGATGAATGGCGTGGATAATCTCCTATGTAAGCACTTCATTCTTGGGATGAAGCCAGAGATCAGACAACGAGTGAAGTATGACCGCCCAGCTACCATTGAACAAGCAAAGGAGATTGCAAGAAGGCAAGAAGAAAGCATGGAAGAGGATCCCAAAGAAATTGTTGTTAAAGTAGAGCCTACACCAGCACCTTTGGTCCAGAATCCACAACCACTCCCGGTGAGCACAAATATTTCTCCTAGTACATCTACTGAGTATGAAGATCTGCTTAGGAAGATGGGCCAGTTAACTATTAATCTTCTTCAAGGAAAGGAATTTAGTTCTCAGGGAGGAGATAGAGGTCCAAAAAGAAATATTTCTGAATATGTTTGTTATGGTTGTTATAAAAAGGGTCATTATAAGTATAATTGTCCAGATAGAGCTTCTACATCTGGTACAAGAGATAATGATAAAGGGAAAACACCTGTGAATTCTCTTGATGTAGTAGATAAGAGTAGAAATAATGAAGTAGATGTGTTAGTAACAAAAAGAAAGAAAGAAAAAGATAATCAAGATGGAATTGATCCTAAGAAGATGAAAGGAGAAAATAGTAAGAAACATAGGAGAAGAAATTTGGGTGTGCAGGATTTTCTGATTTCACAGGGGCAAGGACCATACTCCATCTTGGAAGATCTTTCCAAAAGGCCTGCAAATATTACATATGGTCAACTCTTGGCTATGTCTTCTGAGAAGAGGCGGGAGTTGCGAGGTGGACTCAATGCTCGAAGAAGGAAGGAGATTGAGGTCCTTGTTTTGGAGGCAGAGGCAGATCCCTATGCTCCACAAGCTGAGGTATTATGTAATGGTATTTCAATTCATGATGTCTTAGTTGATGGAGGTGCTGCAGTTAATGTAATGACCGAGTCTGTAATGAATATGTTGGGTTTAAAAATTGATCGCCCTTCAACACTTATGTTAAGGTCATTAAATAAGGGAAAAACTAAACCAGAAGGTGTATTTTCAAATGTGGTAATATCTGTTATGGGTGTTGTATGTGTGGTAGACTTTCAGGTGATGAAAAATGGTACTGTTGCGTACCCAATGCTGCTGGGAAGACCATGGCTAAGGAGAGTTCATGCAAGAAACTACTGGAATGAAGGTTTCATGACACTTGGATGTGGTAGAGAGAGGGTGAAGATAAACGTGATCCCTCGACATCATAAAGCAGAACCTGTGGATTCAAGTGATGAAGCTGATGATTGGACATCCTCTGATTACTCTAGTACCAGTGAAGTGGACACTGAAGATGAAGAAAGTGAGGTGGATGTTTCAGTCATGGATATCCTTCCAGTCACACCAACTCATGACCCCATAAAATTATCTGAAGAAGAAGTTGATGATCGTCTCCAACAAATAAAGATTGGTGATGCTGTGATGGAGAGTGAGAAGGAATCCTACCTCCAGCTCTTTCGAAGGTACATACACCTATTCACTTTTGATTAAAAGGAACTCCGTCAAGTAATTTGGGTAGAACATTGTATTGAGCTGGTAGATGGTGCTAAGCCTATAAAGCAAATGCCATATAGAATGGATCCTAATTTTTCCAAGACTGTAAAAGAAGAAATAGATAAGTTGCTTGATGCAGGATTCATATTTGATGTGGAGAATTCAGAATGGGTTTCTCCCATTGTAATTTCAATAAAAAAGAATGGGAAGCTACACATTTGTGTTGATTACAGGAAGCTCAATAAGGCAACAAAGAAGGATCATTACCCTCTTCCATTTTCATATCAGATCTTGGACGACGTAGTTGGCAAGGAGTGCTATAGTTTTGCTGATGGATATAGCGGCTACAACCAAGTTCGTATAGCAGAGAAAGATCAGCTGAAGACCACGTTCACCACTCCTTGGGGAACGTTTGCCTATAGAGTTATGCCTTTTGGATTGTGTAATGCTCCCGCAACATTCCAGCGTTTCATGAATCAGGTGTTTGAACCCTAGATTGGGACCTTCATCAGAGTATTTCTGGATGATTTTTGCATCTATGGGAGCAAGTTGGACCACCTGCACCAGATGGAGACAGCATTTCAAAGGTTAGATGAAGCACAAGCCTCACTAAACCCTACAAAGTGTGTCTTTGGATGTTCTAAAGGCGTTTTGTTAGGGCATGTTGTATCCAGAGATGGTATTGGTACTGATCCTGATAAAGTTTCAAAAATCAAAGATTTACCATTTCCTATGAATAGAAGTAAGTTGAGATCATTTTTAGGCCATGTGCGTTACTATAGAAGGTTCATCAAGAATTTCTCAAAGATTGCACAGCCACTAACCCAGTTCTTGAAGAAGGATGTTGCTTATGAACCAGGAAATAAGGTGCATGAAGCTTTTGGACAACTGAAGGAAGCCCTGGTGTCTTCACCTGTTTTGAAGAATCCAGATTGGAGCAAGCCATTCATTGTGTACACTGATGCCTCAGATGCAGCACTAGGAAGTACTTTGAGCCAAAAGGATGAAAATGGGAATGAACATCCAATTTACTTTGGGAGTAGACAAATGAGCAGTGCTGAGGTAAACTATAATGTAACTGAAAAAGAGGCTCTGGCTATCATTTTTGCTGTAAAGAAGTTTAGAAATTACTTGCTATGGCATAAATTTATAGTTGTAACAGATTATCAGGCTCTGAAATATATTGTCAATAAGACTAACCCATCAGGGAGGATAGTAAGATGGATAATTTTGCTACAAGAATTTGAATTTGATATTATAGATAGGCCAGGAAAGAGGCATGTCAATACAGATGCACTCTCTCGAGCCTATGATGGTTTAGGATCATCTTGTGATGATGATGATTTTCCCGATGCATCATTGTTCTCCCTTGACACAATCCCCAGTGAATACATAGATATTTGGAATTATCTGAATGAATTCAAGTTTCCTGATGGTGCCAATGCAAAGACTAAGAGAAAGATTACTCAAGCCAGTCGTCCATATTCTATTATGCATGGAGTATTATTTTGAATAGGACCTGATGGACAATACAAGAGGGCAGTCAGACGTGATCAAGGGAAGGAACTGCTAGAATAATTCCACAATGGTAAATGTGGAGGGCACTTCTCTGGACAACTTACAGCAAGAAGGATCTTGGATGCAGGTTATCACTGGCCCACTCTTTTTAAAGATTGTTATAATTATTGTAAGACATGTGATATTTGTCAAACACATGGTAACCGTAAGACTTCATCAGCTCCATTATGTCCTATTCTTCCCCTTGGTCCCTTTGAAAAGTGGGGAATAGACATTTTATGTCCACTTCCAACTACATCACGTAAAAATAAGTATATTGTAGTTGCCACAGATTATTTAACCAAGTGGGTTGAAGCTAGGCCATTGAAAACAGCTTCTATGGATGAAGTGGCAAGGTTCATATATGAACGCATTGTCACCAGATTTGGTTGTCCATTAGAAATTTTAATATATCAAGGAAGCCACTTCATTAATGAGGTGGTAGAAGCCCTAGTCAATAAGTTTTCTATTAAGCACAGGAAGGCAACAACATACAAGCCAAGCACAAATGGACAGGTGGAACGAACAAATTTTGTGCTGTGTCAAATTCTAGCAAAAGATGCAGCCTTGCAGGTACATAAATGGGATAAAAGGATTCATGCAGCATTGTGGGCATATAGGACAACATCAAAGTTAGCAACAGGATACTCCCCATTTCAGTTGGCCTATGGCATTGATCCAGTTCTTCCTATTGAGTTTGATATTCCCACTGTCAGAGTTATGAAAAATGAAAGGATGGATGAAAGTGATTCAGTAAAAGAAAGGTTGGTACATCTTCATTTGCTAGAGGAAATGAGGGAAATAGCAAAGGATACAAGCCATAAGAATAAAATGAAGCAGAAGGAATACTTTGATGGATGGGGCCCTACAAAACAGCAGATGCGCATGAAAATGGTACGTACCGACTGGAGGAATTGGATGGCACTCCCATTACGAAATTGGTCAACCACGACAAGTTGAAGATTTTCCAAGCACTAGAATAGTCTACTCCGAGGACGGAGTAGAAGCTAGGAAGGGGGAAGATGTCGACACTAAAATTTTCCTCCATAATTTCTATTTCATTAATGTATGTATTAGGAATAGGATGTTGTTAAGTATAATTCTAGTAGTAGCGTCTGATAGAAGATAACGGTGCCTTCAGTACGGTGTCGCCAATAATGTGGAGTACAGTAACAGTCAAAGTACAATAGAAATGTTGTAAAAAGTAAATATTTGTCGTAAGTGGTCCAGTAATGTTAAAATGTCAAAGTTTGGGTAATTAGAGAAGTAGGGTCTACATGATTAGGAATTAGAAATATTATATTGGTAATAAGGACAAGGAGTGAGGTCATAAATATTTTGTGTATTTTATTTGTAAAAAGTCTAAAAATGTGGAACCCATGTAAAATGATAAGGTTTATCTTATCTTAAGACATAAGCTTACATGTACAGATAAGAGTTAAGGTATGGAATATGATTCGTCAGAGTGGATTTCTTATCCTATCTTAGAGATAGGATGGATAAGCCTGGAAGTTCTATAAATAGAGAGGTCACCCCCCTCATTTAGAATAGAAAATAAGTAGTGAGAAATATTGTAGGAAGTGTGCAAAGGAAGCCATCAGTTAAAGGTGTGTTGAAGAAGCCATCAAGAGGCGTAATTGTAAAGTTTCTCCCATAGTCTTGTTGAAGTACCTCATGGGTGAGATTGTAAAAATTTCATGTTAATACTATAATTTACTTTGATATTTCATATTTTTCATCATTCCGTCTTATCATAGTCGATGGTATTCTTGTGTTCGGTTGTTGTTTTGTTTCCAGATTACATCCACCAAACTAAAGGCTGTGCATTAGTAAATAATCATAGCACGAGAAGTTCCTGGTGAAGAATTATCATAGTTCCGGATTGGTGATGACAGGACTCAAACAAATCATATAACTGGAAGGGAGAAGTAGCTTCCCTTTCTCAAGAGGGGTAGCCATGAAAATGATTTGACACTAAATATGGTTGGTTGTGTGAGTGAAAAAATGACTATAAGCCGATCCTCCACCCAAATCATCAAGGTGTCAACATCAATAAAAAATAATTTTTCAATTTGATTGACATTGGACTCCTGGAGGTGTTGATGGTGACCCTTGGTGCTTTGATACTCATCCTCTTGCCCTGAAGTGGGCATGACTAGCTGTGGCTTCTCCCTTGGTTCTAATGAATCCAAGTACCTTATTGGGCATGGTCAGATCTGATGGATGTGCCCATTTCTCTAAACTTCAAATCCAAGAATGGAGTCTTCTTATTGACCTTCATAGGTGGATGGTGTGGAAGAGATGATGACATCCTCTTGATATTTCCCTTCCTTCTCTTGTGAAGAACATTGAAGATTCAAATCTTCCAACCTTGTTTCCAGAGGGCTGTTGTGAGATGCAGGTTGTTGCAATTGAATGTTATCCTTCATGGAAATAGGCTCATGTGCTTGGAAGGTGGATGATGGAGTTGAAAATGATGTGATATCCTAGCACTCCTTTCCATAAAACCACTCCTCCAAGTCAAACAGATAATCTACCTCCTCGTTGTCCTGCTATGTGTGCTCGACCTCCTCCATGGTGTCCTTCAGATCTAATATTTTCTCACCATGGTTTCCCTCATCTTCAAACATGAATTTTGAAAGCTCAAACTCTTCTTTAACATTAGATCTTGAAGAGGATAAAGTGGGAGGAAGAACTAAAGGTTCTTTTTTGGCCTGCACCGCACTTGGAGCCTTTGAAACTATATGGTTCTCCTCCATACCCGGAATGCACTCCTCTTCTTTTGGATTTGGAGTAGCTCCTTCTTCTCGTGCTTTTTTTGTAGCTCAAGATTACACCACTTGTGGCTTGACCTTAGCCTCCTCCATGGGTTTAACTAACGGAATTTTTGTAATTCTGAATCTAAGAGCCAAGCTTACCAAATTTTTGATCATCTCTTCTTTGGTCGGATCTTCTTCTTGTTTCTCTCCTTGACCTTTTTTTGGAGTCTCTCCCTGACATGGACTTAAGAGAGTAGGAGGAGTGGTGGGTGGGGTCTCCACTAGTTGTTTCCTTGTCTATGGTGGAGCGGAAGACATTTTTTTTGGCTCTTGTGGAGGGGATTTGGATCTGGAAGGGAAAAGGGTAGAATAATTTAGGTGAGATGGAAGTCTAGAGGATGGAGAAGAGAAACCAAAACTTGGGGCAGCAGATCATAATATTTGAAACTGAAGCTCGGGTTGAGATGGTGTTGCTTGGGGAATGGAGAGGAAATCACTAGATGATTGTGTAGGACTTACCCATTGACAAGGCTCCCTGACACAAAGTTTGTATGCCTTTATCTCCTCAGCCACCTGTGCAAGTTATGGTAACATCTCAATCATGAATTCAAGCTTCTCCTGCGGGCTGTAGTGTCTTGGAAAAGGGCCGACCCATGGACAAGGTGTGTTGCAACCAATCCTGAATACCTTCATTTGAGTTGTAGCCATGGAATGCACCATGCATGCCTCTAATTTTTGAATCTTCTCTACAAAACCAACATTCTCCGTGTACTTGTAACCATTGTATGCATTCCCTTATTCTTGATAAGCTCCATCCCCAAACTAGCTTTGACACTACTCATATGGGTAAGCATAATGGTTCCAAATTTGATCATAATGCTTATGTGGAGGAGTCGTGAAATACATTGGAGGTCGAATGCACTACTGTTACTACAAGTGTGAGTTCCAAGTTAGTAATGAAGTCATGATTGCACAACTTCATTGGATGGAAGAAAGTGAAATATACAAAAAGAATAATGGGTGGAAATGGATGGGAAGAGGGTATGTAACTCATAAAATGGGTTGTTGACCAGATGGAGATGCTAAATGTGCTTTGCATGTGCCTCAAAAGGCTGAATCTCACCAAGAACACATCATATTGATAAAATGAAGTGGTAAGGTGCTTTAGATCTATACCACTGGGCTCGCGAAAACAGTTAGTGTAAAATCACTGCACCCCCCGAATGGCCTCAGATTTGAGTGGGGAATATAGTGTGACTAGACAATATTAGACCATCTCTCAAGCTATGGGACTTGCGGACTTGAGATGGCCCTCTGAATAAAGTCGAATTTGTCTTCCTAAAATACCTGGCACAAGCTATTGTAGTGCAAGAAAACTATCTAATCCTAATATAACCTTCCAAGGAGAGAGGGAGAGATAGAAATACATAAAAATAGAGCCTACACTAAGCAGTGATACACCAGAAAAGGAAGTGGATGATCACAAATCCAACTACCTGAAGTGGAGAGAGGTGAGCAATGGAGAGGATGGGCAGATGCATCATAGACCAAAGATGAATGTCACATAGAAAACCACTTTAACCAATTAAAAACAACTCCCAAAACCTACATCAAACATCATAAGTATGCACAGTATACCCTACAATAATGAGAGGAAAGAAGAGGTAATAAAATAAGGAAGGATGGACAAGATGCATCATAAAACATATTTTATTGCTCCATGAGTTCAAACATTACATCATCAGTGGGCAAGAGGAAATAAAATGCCATTACAGAGCCATGAGAGGAAGCTTAGACTCAACATTATAACCTAAGGAAGTGTTATCTCAATTTTTCCCCAAGGTAAAATTGGTCAAACATGACCCCATACAGAAGAAAACATAAGGGTTCACTCTGTCCTCAGAACTCAAATTCAAATCCAATAATCAGGTAACAGTGGGACTCTACAATGGAGGAGCAGTGCCTGGAAAGGATCAAACGATGTGAAAAGAAACCCAGAGCTTGATAGGAAAGAAAACAGGAAAGGCTCGAGGTTTTCAAACTCAACCACATACGAGTTGACCAAGGGCCAAACAATAGACTCGCAGAAGGTGCTATGTGTTAGCTTAGAAAATTTCAAAAAGACACATCCAAAGAGTGGGCTCCTAAATGAGCATGGGCTCAGCACGTATTCCAATTTAAAAAGAGGGACAGAGTGGGCCCAAATTGGCAATTGAAAAGTCATAGGCTAGTGGAATATGCCACGTGTCCAAAACATGCACCTTAAAGGGTTGAAGAAAAATTTAGAGATTCAAACAAGTGCCAAGCCTCCATGTGTCTTAGGTCCAAGGAGGGGCAAAGTCAACAACTAAATACAACAAAAAAGGGGGACAAAGCTCGCCTAAAATGACTAAGTATAAGGTGTTGACGGAAGATGCCATGTGTCGACTTGGTGCTAATTCAAAGGTAAAATCATGAGTGGGCTCCAAATGAGTGTGAGGCTTCCATGTGTCTAAGGTCCAACAGGGTAGAAAAAAAGGGTCTGAGAAAGGCATCATCTTGAATCAGAAAAGTATAGAGAACCAACGGATAGCGCCACGTGTTGCATCAATGCAAATTCAAAGGTGTGATCCAAAGTGAGACTCAGACGAGTATGGGCCTTCCACATGTTCCAAAGGCTGAAAATAAATAAGGTGTCATTCAAAATTCAAATCAAAGACAAGCCAGTGAAAGGAGCCAAGTGTCAACATAACGCTACTCTAAAAGTAAAATTTGGGGGCAATTTCCAAATGCGTGCCAATTCGCCATGTGTCCCAGAGACCAAAAAGGTAAGATCAACAGTTGAAAAGTACAAGATCCCAGGGAGGCCCCCATGTATCTTGACTACACAACTTCAAAGATAAAAACTGGGGGTAGTTTCCCTACAAGCGCGAAGCCTCCATGTGTCTCAGGTTAGACACAGTGTCTCTGCAAACAGGAAGGACTCAAGAAAAATACAAAGGAACACAGAGGAGTCTGTAGAAGACGCCACGTGTTAATTTGGCATAATTTCAAAAGTGAAAGGAAGGAGTTGAATCTCCAATATGTGTGAGGCTACCACGTGAACCTGGTATAGATAGACACTTTTAAATATTGCACGCCTGAGACCTTGACCTTCAAATGGCCATATCTTTTCACTGAAAGCTCAAATTTGGGCGGGACAAGAATTTTTGGAAATATCTCGACCTCCTCTAAACCGTGGGGGCCTAAAAATTTAATTTTAATGAGGTTAGGTGGGTGAAAAACATAAATATTCCTTTTAGGCCATTGATGCAAAATCTGATTGGTTCAGCTACCAGATCAGATTTGATTTGATCCACCGTTCTTCCTTCTTCAACACGCTAGATAGACATAACAAGAATACTTGACATATTGTGGGCGGATCCGCAGTGGGAATTGATGGTTGGTTGTTGATATTTAAGAACATAGTCAATTTTCTTTTCTTTCCCTCTGGTTTTCATCATCTATATATTGTAAGAACTTCTCATTTGAGAAGAGGGGAGACATTTTGGGATGTTGGAAAACTCTGTAAAAATTATTTCCCAACTCCAGTTGAGTTTTAAGTATTATCCTATGCCTGGCGAGCATATTTGTTCCTCTAAGCACCCATGTAATAGTTTTTCACCTTATAGAGCAATAAAATCAAGTATTGTGGCATCTTTCCACCCTCAACATTGTTTTGTTGTTTTTTTGTGCCTCTCTATCTTGTGTTTTCTCCCTATGCATGTGTTTCACATTTGTAGGTGTAAGATGCCATGTTTTGTGGGGTTTCCATGGTGGATTTGGATCTAGGTCTATGTCACATCTGTTTGACCTCCCTCAGTCCTTTTTTCCCTATTTCATTCTCTCTCAGAAAAGTATCTCGCCACTTCCTTATCTGGCGTATCACTACTTAGTGTAGGCTCTCTTTCATCCTTTCTCTTGGTCCATGTCCCCTTGGAATGGTTATATTAGAATTATTTAGATTCTACCTGCACTGGAGTAGCTAGTGGCAAGTAGATTAGGAAGAAATAACCAGACTTCTTTGGAGGTCCATCTCATGTTTTGCAAGTCCTATAACTTGAGAGATGGTCCAATGTTGTGAAATCACACTGAATGCCCCACTCATAACTAGGCCATTCGGGGGTGCTGTGATTTTGCACTAACAGTTTTGGCACGCTTAGAGATACATTCTAGGATGTGGGGAAACTATGTCAAAGTTGTTTTCAGACTCCACTTGAGCTGTAATCCTTCTTTCATGCCTAGCGAGCGTATTTGTGCCTCTAAGCACAAATGTAATAGTCTATGCACCTAATAGAGCAACAAAATCTTGTTTTTTGGCATCTTTCAACCCTTGGCATTGTTTTTTTGTTTCTCTATGCCTCTCTATCTTGTGTTTTCTCCTTTTCTATGTATTTCACGTTTGCAGGTGTAATATTTCATGCTTCCTAGAGTTTCAATGGCGGATTTGGATCTAGGTCTATGTCACTTGTATCTTACGTCCTTGAGTTCCCATTTCCCTATTTAATTCTCCCTTAGTAGAGTATCTTACCACTTCCTTTTCTCATGTATCACCACTTTTTGTAGGCCCTTTCACCCTCTCTCTCTCTCTCCATGTCTCCTTGAAATGGTTAGATTAGGATAGGGTAGATTTTCCTACACTAAAGTAGTTTATGGCAGGTAGATTAGCAAGCAAAAACCACCTTCTCTAGAGGTCCATATAAGGTTTGCAAGTCCCATAGCTTGAGATATGGTCCAATGGCGTGAAATCACACTAAATGCCCCACTTCAGACTCAGCACATTTGGGGGTGTTATGATTCTACACTAACAGTTTTGGAACGCCGGGTGGGACATTGAGGTTAGATCTCTCATCTTTCCAAGGTGTCTCATTTCAACTAAAAATCTTAAGCCACCATGCAACCACACTAATATATTTGGCATGCCCAGTGGGAGAGGTTTGAAGCACCTTACCACTTCATCTTAGTAGGATGTTGTGTTCCTATTAAGATTCATCCTTCTGAGGCAATTACAAAGCACATCTAGTAACTCCATCTCGTCAACAACCGATCTTTGAATTTGTAGACATTTTTCCCATCTAGTTTCATCCATTTTCTTTCCACATATTTCATTTTATACTATTCATGAAGTTGTGCAATCATGACTTCATTTCCTTCTTGGAACTCACACTTATAGCAACAATAGTGTTGTCCACCTCCAATGCTTTTCTCAACTCCTCTAGATCAACATTATGAGTAGGGTCAAAACCAGTTTGGCTATGGAGCCTATCAAGAATAAGGGGATGCATATGATGATAACAGATACATGGAAAGTGCTAATCTACTAGAGAAAATTCAAAGAATAGAGGCTAGCATGGTGCATTCTAGGGCTGTAGTATAGATGAAGGCATTCAAAATTTGCTATAGGGCACTTTTTCCATGGGCCATCCCTATGCCAAGACATTATAACCCTCAGGTGAATTTTGACTTCATGATTGAAATGTTACCCCAACTTACGTAATGGACTGAGGAGATTGAGCCTTACGAGTTAGACATAAGACAACCTTGTCAATGGGTAAGTCAACCACCAGCTCCCTATCCTTCATTTTCTCTTTCTCAAACTCTATCATTTCAGCATGATCAAGAGTCAATCCCCTCGCTTGCTACCCCAAGTTTTGATTCCTTTTCTCCATCTTCTATTCTTCTATCTCATCTTTTCTCCTCTGCCCTTTTCCCTTCCAAATTTGAATCCCTTCCACAAGATCCAAAAGCAATGACTTCCCCTCCATCAAAAATAAGGAAACAACTTGTGGAGACCCCATCCACCACTCCTCTCTGTTTCCCAAGTCCATGTTGAGAAGATATCCCAAATACCATCCAAGGAGAAAAACAAGAAGAGGAACCGAAAAGAGAATAAATGACAGAAAATTTGAAGAGTTGGTCTTCTATATTTGAGTTTACAAATATTCCCTTATGGGTTAAACATATGAAGGAGGTTGAGGTCGAACCACAAGTGGTGGAAGCTCTAGCTTCAACATAAGAGGGGGAAGAAGGAGCTACTCCAAATTCAAAAGAAGAGGAGTAAATTTCGGTTGTGGAGGACCATACATTTTGAAAGGCTCCAAGTGTAGAGCAGGCCATAGAATAACCTTCAGTTATTCCTCCCACTTCATCCCCCTCAATCTCTAATGTCGAAGAAGAACTTCACCTTTCAAAATTCATGTTTGAAGAAGAGCGGAACCATTGTTAGCAGGTTGCAGATCAGGAGGACACCATGGAGGAGGTTAAGCACATGCAGCAGGACAACAAGGAGGAAAATTATCTGTCTGAGTTGGAAGATTGATTTGATGTAGAGGATCCCATGGAGATCACATCATTTTCTCCTCCATCTTCCACCTTCCAAGCACATGAACCTGCTGCCATGAAGGAGAGCATTCAAGGACAACAACCTATACTTCATAGTAACCCTTTGGAACTAGGGTTGGAAGATATGAATATTCCATGTTCCTCTATAGAGAAGGAATGGAAAAGGAAATATGATGTCATCATCCCTCTCACACCATCCATCTAGGAAGGTAAGCAAGAAGACTCTATTCTTGGAGTTTAAATTCAGAGCAAAGGGCATATCCAAAGGATTAGATCATGCCTAATCAGATACTTTCCTTCATTAGAGCCAAGAGAGTCACCACTGGTCATGCTCATTTCATAGCATGAGGTTGAGCTACAAAGCACCAAAGGTTAGCAGGAGCGCCTCCAAGACCCAAGTGCAGAACAAATCTAGGAGGTGTACATTGTGTTTGTTTATACATTGAGGAGGGTGAGACACCATCTGCAAAGTGGTTTTTTGCTCTCATTTCTGACTATGTACAATACCAAATCAACTACATGGTCCCAATTTTTGAGAAAGGAAAGCTATTTCTCCCTGCCTATGGCAGGCTTTGTTTAATATTTTATTTGTTAGGATTAGTGTAGGAGTGGGTTTAGAAGTGCTTGTGCAAACTCTGCATGTCTCATTGAAGGCATGTATGTTTTTTTATTTTTGTACATAAGTTTTGTTTGTATTTCTCTAGAGGTGCAGATGAGATGCCATTCACTATTCACGGTAGGGAGTCCCATAGTTTCCTGTAACCGTTGCTAGTTTCAAATGAAACAAAAATATAGAGAAATTAAAATCAAATTCAAGACAACCCATTCTTGAGAATAGGTAAATCCCTAGCAAGGTGAGTTCAAGGTGAGTGGAATGTAGGTAATCAGGGAGAAGTTGTAAATAAAAAAGGATTAGTATCAGGTTATCATTCTTGACTCCACACCCAATAAATACTTCAAGGCTACTGGTCCCTTCATCTAGTAGGTGGATGTCCCTGTGAGTCACCAAATTGTTTTCCCAATTTTCCCCCTAGTAAAATTGGTCAAACACGACCCCACATAGAAGAAAACAAAAGGGTAGGCTATGTCTTAAGAAATCACATTCAAATCCAATAATGAGGTAACAATGGGACTCTACAATGGAGGATCAGGGTTTGCAAATGATTAAACAATGTCAAAAGAAACCTAGAGCTTGATAGGAAAGAAAACATGAAAGGATCAAGGTTTTTAGACTTAGCCGTATACGAGTCAACCTGGGGCCAAACAACAGACTCACAGAAGATGCCATGTATCAAATCAATGCATTTCCAAAGACACATCCAAATAGCGGGTTTCAAAATGAGAGTAGGCCCACCACATAGTACAATTGAAAAAGAGGGATAGAGCGGGCCCAAATCAGCAATTGAAAAGTCACAGGATAACAGAAGCTGCTACGTGTCCAAATGGTACACCTTCAAGGGTTGAAGCCAAAGCCAGAGATTCAAACAAGTGTTAGGCCTCCTTGCATCCCATGTCTGAGGAGGGGTAGTGTCAAAAGCTAAAAAAGTCAAAAAAGGGGGACAAAGCTCGCCTAAAATGACTAAGTATAAAAGTGACGGCAGAAGAAGCCACATGTTGAATTGGAGCTACTTCAAAGGTAAAATCCTGAGTCGGTTTCCAAAAGAGCATGAGGCTTCCATGTGTCTAAGATCCAATAGGGTAAAAAAATAGGGTCTGCGAAAGGCATCGTCTCGAATCGGCTAAGTATAGAGAGCGACCAGATGATGCCACATGTTGCATCATCGTAAATTCAAAGGTATGATCCAAAGTGGAGAATCAGAAAAGCATGGGCCTTCCATGTGTTATAGCTCCAAAAAGGTAGAAGTGGTCATTGAAAATTCTAAGCAAAGATAGACCAGTGGAAGGAGCCAAGTGTTAGCACGACGCTACTTCAAATGTAAAATCTGAGGGTAGTTTCCAAATGAGCACCAACGCGTCACGTGTCCCAGAGACTGAAAAAGGTAAGAAATCGGTAGTTGAAAAATCCAAGATCCCACAGAGGCCTCCATGTATCCCAACCGTGTAACTTCAAAGATAAAAATTAGGATAGTTTCCAAACAAGCACGAAGCCTCCACGTGTCTCGGGTAAGACACAGTGTCTCTGCCAATAGGAAGGACTCAGGAAAAATACAAAGGAACAAAAAGGATTCTGCAAAAGCCGCCACGTATCAATCTAGCGTGATTTGAAAAGTGAAAGGAAGGAGCCAAATCTCCAAGATGAATAAGGCTACCATGTGAACCTAATACAGACAGACTCTTTTAAATATTGTGTGCCCGAGACCATGATCATTGGACGGCCATATATTTTGATTTGAAGATTAGATTTGGGCCGGAGAAGACTTTTTGTAAAGATCTTGACCTCATCTACGCCATGAGATCTTGAAACTATAATTTTGATGAGGTTAGGTGGGTGAAAAATGGGAAAATGTATTTTAGGCTATTAATACTGAATCCGATTGCGTTAGCTACCAGATAATATTTGATTTGATACATCTTTCTTCCATCTTCAACACACCAGAAAGACATAGCAGGTAGAGTTGATAGATTGTGGGTGCATCTGCAGCATGCATTGAATGTTGGTAAGTGAGATTTAAAAACAAAGTTAAGTGTCTTTTATTTCCCTTTTCTTTTTATCGTCTATATATTGTAAGCACTTCTCATTTGAGAAGAGGGGAGACATTTTGGGATGTAGGGAAACCCTATGAAAGTTTTTTAACAACTCCACTTGAGTTGTAGGTATTCCCCTACACTTGGTGAGCATATTTTTTGCTGTTGAGCACCCATGTAATAGTTTGTGCACCTTATAGAGCAATAAAATCATGTTTTGTGGGGTGTTTCAACCCTTGGCATTGTTTTTTTGTTTCCCCGTGCCTCTCTATCTTGTGTTTTCTCCCTGTAAATGTATTTCATGTTTGTAGGTGTAAGATGTCATTCTTCATGGATTTTTTTATGGCAGATTTAGATCTAGTTCTATGTCACTTATGTCTAACCTCCCTCAGTCCCCTTTTACATGTTTCATTCTCCCTTAGTAGTGTATCTCACCATTTCCTTTTCTGGTGTATCACTACTTAGTATAGGATCTCTTTCACCCTTTCTCTCTCTCTTTATCCCCTTGGAATGGTTAGATTAGGATTAGTGAGTTTCTACCTGCACTGGACTAGCTTGTGGTAGGTAGATTAGGAAGTAGGAACCAACCTTCTTTGGAGGTCCATCTCAAGTTTTGCAAGTACCACATCTTGAGAGATCTTCCAATTTTGTGCAATCACACCAAATGTGCCACTAAATACTAGGCCATTCGGGGGTGTTGTGATTCCTCACAAATAGGAAGAAAGAGAGAGAGGGGTAAGAAAAAAAAGATGACCAACCCCTTGAAATATGCCCCTCCTTTACAATATATATGAAGAATAAGAGAGAAATGAGGGAAGAAATTGAACCCTACTCCAACCACCCCTGGAAGAGCATTGAATCGACCTACTATAATGATGAGTCTTGCTACAACACCCATTCCCCCATCATTGTCCCTTACTATGCAAATAAGGAAGCCAAGTCTTTATCATGGTGGTAAGTGGGAGACTTGATGGCCTCGATAATGGTGGGTTGAAACGTTATGGTGGTGGGAGAGAAGCCGGCACCAAGATATTTCCAAAACATCCTCTCCCACTCAATTTTGAGCTTCTAATCGAAATATATGGTTGTATGAAGGTGCTTCAGATTTGGGTTTTATTTGCGCAAGGTCCACTGAACAACCCTACCCATTTTGAAGGCTCGGCCCCTTCCTCTCACTCTTGAAGTTGTGTCAAACTTACACGTGGAAGATTTCACGAGCCTGCTTGGTTTCCTCTCTATTCTTGTTGAGTCCCTCTTATTGGCAGAGACACTCTGCCTGACCCGAGACACACGGAGGTTTCGTGCTTAATTCAAAACTGCCCCCAAATTTTTCTTTTGAATTTTTCCAGAAGAGACACATGGAGGCCTTAGCTGATTTAGCCTTTTGCCTTTCACATTCCCCAATGATGTGTTGAGCAAGTGCATGTTTGGGGACCGCCTTTGGATTCACCTCTTGAAAGTGTGTCGAAGAGACTCGTGGCTCCTTCCGCTAGCCTGCCTCTATTTATAATTTTTGACATTTGATTCTACCTTTTTTTTGAGTCTCTACTTTGGGTCACACCTTTGAATTTGCACCGATGAGACTTTTTCCACTAGTTCCTTCCATTAGCGCCTTTGAATTTGTGCCAATGAGACTTGTGGCTCCTTCCACTAGCTCTTCAATGATTAGTCGATTTGAGCCTGCTGCCCATTTGACTTATGTTGTACCCTAGACACGTGGAGAAATGGCACTCAATCAACGACTGTTCCTTGGGTCTCACTTCTGAAGTTGCACCAATGAGGCACGCAGCACCCTCCGTGGGTCTATTCTTTACTTATCCGATTCGAGCCAATGAGACCCATTTTTTAGACCTTGATTACATGGTGGGTTGGCGCTCGTTTGGGACTACCTTTTAGACATTACCTTTGAAGATGTGCCGAGTTGATATGTTGCTCCTTCTACCAGTCCTAGAATCTTCAATTGCCGAATCTATCTTCTTTATTATTTTGACCATGTTGCAAGTTTTGCTAAACAAATCCGCGGGCCCGAAATACACATTTTTCCTTTTTCTAAAAAATTACAAAAGTGCAAAAACCCCCTGCAGCCCCGCGACTCAACATTTGGTGAAAATACATTCCTAGGCCCGTTGGCCTGCATTTTACACTCTGCAAAAGAAATCCTTCAATGGCCCGTGACCCCACAATTATAACTTGTGCCTTTTGCAAAAAGTGCAAAAATGCCAAAATATCTACAGCTGCTCCACTGGGTCCGCAATCTTCCCATTTGGCAAAAAGTATTCCCATGGCCCGCCAACCTGCTTTTGGCAAGAAATCCTTCTAAGGCGCACCAGCTCATAGCTTGCAAAATATGAGGAGTTGGAAGGACTTCTTTATATTTCTGGAAATGGGAAGAAATTTCTTATCTTACGGAAATGCTCTCAAGGGACCTTAAGTGCTTAAAATATATAATTATTTAGATTGAAACACAAAAAAGGTGAAAATGGTGTTAGTTGACCAAAAATAAGTGTGAGCTTATTTTGGTCAACAATCCTTATTGTAGAAGGGTACAGTCCCTTTCAAAAAACTATTTACATTTAATTAAAAAAAATGTGTGCTTACACCTTTCATGATATTATTATTCTTTTATATACTTAGTATTAAATTAAATATTTCTACAAGATTGAAGATTGAATCTTATGGATCTTCCACCTTGTTATATTAAGAAAATATTCTTTTTAGTTGTATTCTGATGATTACCATAACCTATATAAAATATTATTACCCTTTCTTTTATTTTTATTTGAATAAAATTTAAATAATATACTAGAGAACCTCTTCTATCTATAATAGCATGGTTTAATTCTCAAACTATACAATTGAAAATTAACATCACTTATACAAACATTCCATGCAAAACATAAAAAAGTTTCATATATATATATTGGTGTTTTTAATGAGTCAATATTTATTTAAAACATCAATCAATTTCCACATATAGGCACTCATGGTTAAAGTTGTAGTGTTATAGGTTGTAGAGAAAATGAAAGACCATCCCCCTCGATTAATGACAAAACAATTTGGAAAAATAATTTTAAAGATTAATAACCTCGACGATGCCCTTAACATCATTCCCTAACCATAACCTTAAGGATGATGGAGCTATCAATGGCGGCCGCATTGATCCTACTACTGGCGACCATGGAAAAATCCATTTGGGATCAGGGGACTTTCATGGATGCTCTCAAGGTTTCGTAGACCGCTCTGGGCAAGGTGGTAATCGGAGGTCCCTTCCTCTTTCGCAATAGATGTAAAAGGAAAAAGTGGACAAAGGGCGAGGAAACCCCTAGAATCCCCATCCTTAAGTTGGATGAAGACCTTTTCCAATAGGTGGTGAGTTGTGAAGAGTACTATGGAAACTGTGGTCTCATATGTCGTTTCAAAGATCTATGGTCGAAGATTTCTCATCTTTTCAAATGGATTATAGAGAAGTGGGGACCCATTATCAAGGGTAAGGTTAAGCTTTATCTTTACTCAAAAGCTTATTTTATCACTATTTTCAAATCTAGTGAAGATCATGATGTTGGTCATGAACAATTTTCGTAATGGGGAGATTATTGTCACATGAAAAAATTATGGCATCTAATGTTTGACGCTTTAACTAATTCTTTTGATTCTGTGCTAATGTGGGTCACACTTCTGGGGCTACCTTTGGAACTCTTGTATGATCTATTCTTTGAAGCCATTGAAAATACATTAGGGGAGTTTGTAAGTTGATGCTTCCACTGTAATAGTTTTGCATACCTCTTATGCTTGGATTCTGGTGGACTTGGATGTATCTCTTGACCTCTCGGAGAAGATTAACTTGTAGATCGGTGAAAGGGTATGGACGCAAAGACTGGACTATTAAAAACTAACTTTCCACTATCATAGGTGTTATGAAACTAGTCACTTGATCAAGGATTAAGGGTGATCCAAGCTTAGAAGTGGGACTAAGACGGGTTTGTGGAAGGGTTCTCTTCCTTTGCACTACACAGTAGAAACTCCATTAGTTTTGAGTTGATTCTTCTAAAAAATGTCCCTCAAGGGTCGAATATACCCCTATTCTGGATGAGAAACCTCTTCTGAATCCTCATCCTAATTTTCCAAGCCAATCCTCTACGACCCCTCCTGGGTTAGATGAGGAAAAGGCTTTGATTTCTTATTCATTTTTAGGCCTATTTCCTCTATTGATGTTATCATTCCATGTGGGCCATATTCTGACAATGATCTCAACAAGGAAGACTAGTGGACGGTAGTCAAAAATAAGAAAAGAATCTCCTCACAACGGAATTTAGTACCAGCACACATGAAGCTTAGATCTTATTCTTCTGACTGATATTTGGTTTCTATTTTACTCCTTTATTTGTTTGTGTTCTGAGTCAAGTTTATTTGACTTTTTGCTACTTGTTTCTTTTACTCTTCTAAGATTTATTCTTATATCTTTCTTGTAATGGTCCTTGGAGTCTTTCCAACAATTATCAATCAAAATAAAGAAATAGATATTTTTTACTAAGTAAAAATAGGATCTTTTTCAATAGTAAGGAAACAAATACCTCCCCCCAATAATGAGGGAAATCACGAGGAGGTTTATCATTATTTAAAGAAGGAATAATGATTTACTAAAATTATATATATATTATATATATATATATATATATTATAAATAAGAAAATTATAACTAAAAGTGTTAATGAAAACTAGTGAACGATATATAAATGAGAAACAAATAAGTAGGAGAAATGTAAACAGTAGGATTTAAATGATAAATTCATAATTTATAATTGTCATAGAATATTTAAGAATGTGTAATAATCATCATAAACACTTTATTTGATTAGAAAGAAACAATTAGAACGACTAAATAATCAAAGTAATAATTATCATTCACAAAGAAAAAAGTAACAAATAAACTTGTGCAAGACTTTTAATTTGTATCTATATTTGGAAACTAAACTCAATTATACTCTTTGTTTTATCCTAATTTTTTTTCCCACGCTTGAGGGAAATCCCTTTGATGACTACAAAACACTGATTTATAACAATAGACGAAGTTAGAAGAAAGAGTTAGGACTATAACTCAGAATAATTAAAAATCACTTTGTAAAACTAAAATAATTTCATTGATAACAGTAATATATGACATTTGTTTTAAAAAAATAAAATAAATTTATCAAATCATGTTATGAATAGACTTTATGACCTGTCGTCGATTAAATTAAGTAGGTTGCCCACAATCCTAAGTAGTCCCCTTGAGAGAGGAGCCAATAGATATTATTTTTATGAAGTATTTATGAGAGTCCTTTGTTGGTATCCCAGAATCCCTAAATCTCTCAAGTGAATTTTTCATCTTATCTAACTTGGTAAAATTTGAAGATTTAAAACACACTTCACAAGCAATTTACAATTCTAGGATAAGCTCTGGTACACGGTGATACTCAGTCCTTTTTATTCTTATTTCTACTTTTAATTCTTGTTGGCTCGTTGTGGCGTATCGAGGTCCAACCCTTCAAATATGTGCAGATGATCCACTACATAGCTCATGCTTGTTGAATCATGGCTCGGTTGTATCACCTGTCTCTGCATTATTCGACCCTAATTTTCCATACCTAACTTAGCTCAGCTCAGTTTGTAATAGTAAGCCATGTGTTAAATTCCTCGCTCTATTTAAACTTTTTGGTGTTTAAAACTCAGGATTTTGAGCAAGTATCCCAGTCTTTGCAATTTTACTCTTGCATGAATTCGATTTTATATGTTAGTTCCTTGTAATTCGTTGTGCTCTGTTTTGGTGAATAACTCACTTCTCATGGGTTTTCTTGTAACCTGTGGATTTTATGGGTTGTTCATTCTCATCTGAAACTTACTTCATGTTTAGACAATCCCAAAAATATGTATGAAAACTTCATCTCTGAATTTTTCTTGATGTATGATGTGAATTTGGTAAATATTAATGTGTTAGACACATTATTATAGACTCTTCTTTTGATGATGTAGATCTTGAGGGGATGAGACTCTCTTGATCTCCATGTCTTGTTTTGCAACATGTACTAACTCGGTGTTTGAATGATGTTACTTTGGTTGAACCTACCTTAAAAAATGCCTTCTTTGCAAATATAAAGACATGATTATAATGGCTCATTGCTTTCTCCTTGTAGCATTTTGACTTAGTATTTGATGGACGTTTTGGAACTCGCTCTTTGCAAATCCGCCTTACTTTTAGATACTATAAAATATGGAAAAGTCTAACATTTCTCATTTATTTGTCAATTCTGAGACAAGATCCTGAAACACATTCTCATGTATATGTCTTAAAGCTTGCATGCCACAGATATAATCAGAAAATCCGTTTTGTGATATTCCTTGCATTCTTCTCGACCATTCTGGAAACTCACATATGTACCTCATATTTATGAATAATATACTAAAACTTGAATAACAACTTTTTATAGATATATGTCTTGAAGTATTTGCATGAATAATTGATGATATCTTGCAAAAATCATATCATATTTTGAGAACTGTATGGTGGCCATCTTTGAAGGTAAAAATTTGTACTTTGTCGTTATTGTATATCAGTTTATGGGCATATTTGCTGCTCTGTTTAAGAAATCTGCAATTTTTTTTGAGTCCCTTTCAAATGTATGGCAGTAGCTTTGATAAAAATGTTTCAATTGCATATCTGAAAATTTGTACTTCTTGCACAGATGTAAATTGAACTCTGTTGGATACCTAAAATGTATCTTGTGAATCTGTATCCTTTTAGATTTGTAAAATATGGAAGTTTTCTTCAGTAAACTGATGGGAACCTGCACCTCGTATCTTAGATTCTAAAAATCTTTTTTTGTAGCTTGTACATGTTCCTACGGCTTTCAAAATCCTGTCTTTTTCAGCTATTTGAATGAGATATTCTAATTTCCACAAATTTCTTCTTAGGATGCACATACGTTAGAATATGTAAATAAAAATGAGTTATGAAAACCCTCATCTCTAATCAACCCTTCTCCTTCTTTTTAGGTACGCGGATAAAAAGTGGACGAGGTTGGAGAAACAGCAACACGAGAGGGGATCCAGTCATCTATAAATGATAGGTCCCTTTTCTCGTTTTAATTTTTAGTTTCTCCTTTATTTGCATTCCTTTAATTTCAGTTATTTCTCACGACTTGTGTGAGACAAATGTACAGTTCTTACTTATGAATATAAACAAATGTTCATGTAATGAGTTGCATTTTACTTCATTTATGTTAATGTCATTGCATAATTAAATGAACATCTAGAAACTTTAAGTGTTTGATACATCTCTCTATAATCATAACGAATAAATGATAAATGAGTAAGTGATCACCCCTTGCAACTATATTTTCCTTTGATAATATCAAATGTGTAATCCGAACGCTTACTACTCCATGATATTCACTCATTTTGTACAATGCATTTCCCGTCCTTATCAAGACCCTCCAACTGTCTTAAATGGATGAAGCATGATCATGGCGAGGACGATAGCATGAAATTACTCCTATGTAAGGAATGATTATTTCATATCAACAAGCTGAGTTGTTAGTTATATGTGTGTTTTCCCAACATAACATTGAACCTGAGATACCTAAAAAAAATTATACCCTTATACCATGATGACCAAAAATGGTTAACAATTGCATAGAGTTCCAAGAATGATCACTTCAGACTGGGACACAAAGTTTTTGAGTCACATTTGGAAGTTTATATGGGGGAAAATGGGGACACAACTAGAGTTCAATAGTTCTTATCACCCCCATACCGATGGATAAACATAAGTAGTAAACAAAATATTAGAAAATACATTATGCTGAATAGTCGGAGAAAATATGAAACAATGGGATTTGGCTTTATCATAGGCTGAGTATTATTATAAGAGCTCGGTAAACATATCATCAAGGAGGAATCCCTTAAATATTTTTTTATAGTAAGAACCCAAAGGGATTTCTAGATCTAATGGCATTTCTTTGTGAAGATGAAACTGGTGATGATGCAGAAGCATTTGTAGAACACATTCTAGAGTTGTAGGAAGAAGTGAGGGAAATGTTTAAACTTAGCAATGAAAAATATAATGTAGATGTAGATTCAAGTAAGACAGTAAATACATTTAAGGTAGGAAATATGTTTATGGTTCATCTTATAAAGGATAGGTTTCCAAAGGTTACATATAATAAATTAATGTATAATAAGATTGGGTCATGTATGATTTTGGAGAGAATGAGTGATACTTCCTACAAGGTGGAGCTATCTGAGAAATTTTCTTTTCCACCACTTTTTAATTTTTTTAATTTATATCAGTTTCCAAACAATAAGGAAAATTTCATGGAGGAGGAAGAAATAAACTATCAACAACATATTCCAAAGAAGAATATGGACAGCGTAATGCTTGTTTTGAACTAAAAGACAATAGTTCTAGGTATGGGAGCTACAACAAATATTTGGTACAAAAGGAAGGTTTGCACCATAAATAAAATACTTGGATACCTGAGTGGGTGTTGAAGAAGATTGAAAATGGAAAGCTGGATGAATTCGATCAACTTAATCCACATGAGTAGAATTATTTTCAATCGGGGAGAATGATGAGGAAGCTTAACGTATGAGGGCCATAACTTTTTATCTGACCATTGGATCATCATAAAATTTACTACGGAGTTACATCTTGAATAATAATATACCACAAATAATTTTTTTGAAAAGTTTTCGGTGCCATGTAGGCATTTTTTTCATCTGAATTCATTCATCTACTGGTTTCAAATTGGATCTAAAAGATTTGTTATGTATAAATTAGATTTTTAATATATTTTTCTCTATTTTATAAAATAAGCAAAAATTTGCTGCATGGATTCTATTATGATAATATTTATTGTACAAAAAAATTTCTACCCCTCTGAGGTGTTTTACTATTATTAATTTTTTTGTTTTAGGGTTTCGTGGCATTTTATGGTATTTTAGAGATAGTAGACCATTAAATGAAGATTGTAATATTGTAAAAGATTATTTTTGATTTAGGAATGAGAATAAAACTATTTTTAATAGTTTTTATTTTTTTTTATAAGTGTGTGTGTTTGTGTGTGTGTGTGTGTGTGTGTGTGTGTGTGTGTGTGTGTGTGTGTTGGATGCATTTTGACCTCTTGTAGATGGATCCACATCAGTAAACTTAGAGGTGGAACTTCGAGTCCCATATTCTCTTTTGTGAACCTATACCATTTACACTTAATTCAAAATACATCATACCCGCTCGGTACAATAAATCAAGGAAATGAATAGCACATACATCCAATAATTATATCAATAGAGGATAAAAATACAAGTTAGGAAATGAATTATTATCTGTACTGATATAATTAACCAGATTGGCATACATCCATAGTAGATGAAAAATATAGTTTAGCTAAATTGCATCATGATAATATATATCACATCATCACCATACTTAGTAATCATGATATTTATCTAGAATGACATACATCCATCGTATACTAAACAAAACCCATCTAAATCACATCTTCATAATATTGATAAAAACATCATTAAAACTAGCAATAAAATTCACAATAATATATTGGCATTATACGCTTCACACACAACTGATATCAAAAATTTGTTCCATGAAAACACCATAGAATTTCCAATATAGTGAGTAGAATTTATTTATATTTATAATATTCCAATTTTAATGTTTTGAAAACTATTTTAAGTCATTAGGTTGCTCTAAAATAGAGTACATCTATTTATCTTGCGTCAATTCAAAATGGGTTTCACATGGTTTATAAGAGATGTTTCCAAAGATAATGACCCAATTAAGAGGTGAATCTAAAATTAAATAAAAATAGACATATTACCTTTCTTCCTATGGATAAATTAAACACTTTAGACTTATAAAATTAACAATAATTTCCAATACTACAACCAAGGCTCCTCATAGTGTCACAAATTACTAAACCAAACAAAAACATTTAACACCAAAATATGCTTCCTAGAACCTAACTCATATGGGTAACATCATTCAATAAATAATATACGTAACAGAAAATGTTTACAATATTATAATATTTTTCACCCTCCAAGAGTTTCATCATATGCCAAATGGTTCAATAGGACCTAATTTCCCTTTTGCATGATCTAGCATAAATGGCTACAAAAGGGTATGCCAAATTTATTGCCTATTACCCAAATGGAATAAATAACACATCTAACATATTCCCTATTATAATTATACATAGGTTCTAATGGTAAATCTAAAACCTAAAACTTTTTAGAATATCTCAAACATGAAGCACCTCTATGGGGCCAGTTATTGAGATTTTTTTATTACATTTCAACAATTTTATCCAAAGTGGCAACAAAATGGGTTTCAAGAATAAGCATCCAGAAATTAAAAATTTATTTTTTAAACTCTCTTATAATCTCTTATATATAGATAATCTAATGTAATATACATACTTCTTTTTTGATAACCATGGTTGAAACTACAACTTCCTATTAGAAGCTTATTATTGTGATTGGGCTATTTTTTTTGTTGTAAACTAACCATAGGCCTCCAAAACACACTCGAATTTTTTTATCCTAAATTATTTTTCTCAAATAAGTTATTTATAAGAAATTGAAATGATAAAATACTAGATTTTGGTAGTGGTATATTTTAGTTTCCCACCTTGGATCACTAAACGATAAGCCCAAATAAAAATGGATTTCCTATTTCTTCAGTAGTTGTCCCATATTAAAAATGACCAGTACGGGTCAAAACACCCTCAAATAAATTATTAAAAGATCTTATAAAATTGGTTTTAATTTTATTGTGACATCCCATGTCAGCAGAGAACACGATCACCCTAAATAATATCCGCTACAGGAGTCCAGGAAACATTTTTCACACTTTTTTGAATGACTTTTTCTAAATTTTGCAAGGGGTTTGAAAATAGAGAAAAAAAAGAACAAAACATATGTTCTAATCACCACAAGTGAATTTTTTGGATAAATTTGTAATTATCGTAATAACATATTTCACGAGTACTATCCACTTTTCTAAAATATTTACTTTATTGGTGCGGTTTCCAATGCCTTGTTATGAAATTCCACTAACATAGGTAGAAAGTAAATATAACTAACTGAAATGTTTTTTAGAATGGGAGAGTAAACCATTCCAAACTTATTAATCTATTTCTTTATCATTTTGAATTCCCCTAGTGTTGAAACTAAACTCTTATACGATATTTAATACCTAAGATTTTACGAAAGAAGAATCCATCGAAATGACTCGTAAGAGTTGGGAAATATTGTTATCATCAAATCACAACACCCTTATGTTTACACAAGTGAATATACTTGAACTCACGATTTGATTGGATAACATGGGTACTATCTCCAAGTTGTGGTACTTGCTACTCTAGATAGACCTCCAGAGAAAGTTGGTTCTTTCTCCTAAACTACTTGCCACAATCTACTCTAATACAGGGTAAACTAATTGTTCTAATCTAACTTTCCAAGGGACCAAGGAGAGAGAATGCATAAAATGAAATCCTACACTAAAGCAGTGATACACCAGAAAAGGAGGGTGTGAGAGTAGTCTTCCAATGTGTGAAAACTAGGAGTAAATTGCATACTAGAAGGGGTGATAACAGTTCTCCATAATCTGAAAATGCATTCACAACAATGATTCATACATGCACAATAATAGTAGATCCTTGAAAGAGCATAAAGATAGACATAATACACTTGTAATCAAGGTTGAAGGGGTAAGAAGAATGCAAGAAAACATAGTAGGGGAAGATGGATCCAAAAACTTATATTTTATTGTTTCATGATATGCACAGTTCAATCTGTTACAAGATAAGGGACTATATCACCATGCAACGAGTCCACATCAAGGGCCTACAGCACCTTGGCTTCATAAAAAAATTTTGACAGAGGTTTTGCTATAAGAAAACTCCCTCCTCTTACAATGAACCAAAACTCCAATTTATAGGAAAATGAGAAGAGAGAGAGAAGGGGAAAAGGGAAATCCTAAAATCTATTCTTCAACCACTTGTAAGAGGAACTAAATGGAATGAAATGATTGTATGTTACTTGAAAAAGGATCCCAATACTATCCCAGGTGTTGCAGCAGAGAAAGAATGATGACCATGCCTCTTAATTGCACTCCCAACTACCAAACAAAACACTGTCATGAACCTGGAAAAGTTTTTATAAAAAATATCCATTTATTTCTTGTAAAATCTAGAATTTATTGATTTCTATGATTTGGGCTCGGAGCCATGATTCCAACAGTACCAACTTTGTGCGATTTCGTTGAGAAATGCAAAAGTTATGGCTTTCTGAGTGCGTGCAGATATTTTAGGTCTGGCAGGCATTTTTTGTCATTTGAAGGGAATGAGTATTAACTGACTGGAGAAAAATATGTTTATTTTGTTCTAGAAAGTCTAGACTTGTGAAAATATGAGTATTAAAGGATGTCATGCTTGTTCCAGAAAGTCTAATTTTGTGAAAATCGGAGCTCGGAGTCAAAAGTTATGGCCATTTGAAGTTCACGGGAGTCAAACATTGACTTTTCCTTTTGAATTGCAGGTATTGCGGAAAAATCTGGGCCGCGTGTCCCAGCTATCCTAGACACATTCTTCCACATCAGATGATTTGGGCTTCCTTGTCCCCTTTTGTCGCATTTTTTCCTTTGTGCTTCCCGCACGTACTTTTGTCTCGATTGTCCTAGATGAAAATCTCCGCACCACACACAATTGAATGACTTGCGGCAAATCAGCCGATTTGTGTCCCATGCGTACTTTTATCCCTACTGTCCCGCACCACGTGGAACAAAAAAATTCCACTTTTTCTGATTTTCACTGCCTGTGGCCATTTCGGATTTGTGCGTCCTGCGCGTCTTGACGTCCCAACTATCCCGTGGACCGCCTGGGACAAATTTTTTTGACTTTTCCAAGTCCTTTGTATTTCAGCTACAAACTCGGTACGACGAACCTTGGTATGATCCGCACTGGTACGACCCGCAGCCTTTAGACCCGCAATGTATTAAAACAAGCCTGTGACTTCATTT
This sequence comes from Taxus chinensis, assembly GCA_019776745.2. Taxonomy (NCBI): domain Eukaryota; kingdom Viridiplantae; phylum Streptophyta; class Pinopsida; order Cupressales; family Taxaceae; genus Taxus; species Taxus chinensis. Next base: position 770,369,151 of record CM034148.1, on the reverse strand, counting down.
TTTAGATTTTTTTGATTTTTTCTTACTCGTTAGGAATTTTTCTTGGATGGGAGAGTTAGAGAGAAGCCAAAAGGGCTCAAAAAACATGATTTTGGGCATTTAATCAATCTACTTTCTCAGGACTGAAGAACCTGATGCATGTTATCAAAATTTGCCTCGAGGGGTGAATTTTGGATAGAAATTTTTTTTATGTTTATTTTAAAACTAAAGAAATGTTAAGAGATAAGTCTAATTATAATATATATCTTTAAGTGAATTAATAATGATAGAAAACATAAATTTATTCATATAATGAGGTTCCTAAAATTAAGTCATTCCCAATATTCCAACTAAGTTCCATAATGGATAAATAGGGTAGCTCAAGAATCCATTTCACAAATCAAATTACTAGAATTTTATACTTTTCTTTCCCACTAAGGCTAGACAAACAATGTGAGGGTAAAATTTTATTGTTATTCCAAGAAATTACTTAAATCAATGATGCAACTAGATCACCAATGATTAAGTTACGAACCTTGTGGTATATATTACAATCTCCATCTTTTACTAGTGTCATACGTGCATACAAACCTCGTATAATAACACACAATTTCTCTAATTTAATATATCCATATAAATCACAAGTTTTACAAGCATTAACAAGAGGATTCACTTGCCTATGTTTAATAAAAATCATTATACTTGACCGTAGAACTGAGTTTATTAAAGAAACCATAGTGTAACACCCCCAAATTTACTCGCACAAAACCCAAGACAAAACTAGGTCAAACTAGAAAAACTATTGAGTATTTTTTTTTTGTAAAACCTACTCGCAACACGAGGTTAAAAATTAACAGTCAGACTTTCTATTTTTAAAATTACATTATATTAATATTATTAATTTCCCCTTAGACCCCATTTAAATAAAATAAATAAAATCTCTTAATACCATTTAATAAATTTAGTTAGTCTAAAGCAAGACTTAGGCTCCCCTATATTTTGCTTTGAAAAAATTTAATTCCACTTTAATTAAACTTGCTCAATTAATCTTGAGGGTATTATAGTCTTTTTAATTAAATAATAAATTTCTATTATACCCAAAAAGGGGTCCAAAGCTTGCATTAAATAACAAAGTCTTTAATAAGACACTTGGGTTATAAAATCATAGCACCCCCCCCCTACACATACTAGAGTGACCTAAAAAAAAAGTCTACCCATGCAAATTAAATTTGACATTTTCTCTCACCCACTTCTCACCTAATGTTTGTAGGGATGAATCTCATCCATTAGATGCATTTATTTAGGGCCCTTGGAATTAGGGATTCAATTAACCCTAATCATGCTTATGAAAAGGTCTTTTCTCTTTTGTTTTGACTTATTCTTTCTCTTGTCTTTTTTTGCAAATTGGTTGGAGGAAGGAGGTGGAAGCCATAAGAGGCAAGCTCAAGCTCATTGAAGGAGGCACATTCTTCCTTTAAATTTTTTAGCTCTATTTACACCCTCTCCTAGGGTTGTATTGTATTTATTATTTTGTTTATCTCATTATTTTAGCATTTTCCCAAATGGGCATATGGGTATTTACCCCATTTTAGAGGAATATGAAGAATAGTGTATATATACACTAGGATAAAAGGATATAGACTTATATTTACATACATATACCATATACATATACATATACATATACATATATATATATATATATATATATATATATATATATTATAATATTTGAAAGAACCAGCCGCAGAAGGAACAATACACAGTGCAAAAAAAATTGAAGAGACCGACTGTGCAGAAGCTATGGTGCCGCGGTTTAAAGTTTTCCCCCACCCCCCCCATCCCATTTATTAATGGGGTGGGGGGTGGGGTCAGAAACCCTCCCCCGTATCCTTTCCTTTAAACAAAAATACAGGCCGTGGCATAAACAATTTCGGCCATACCGATTTCTATTTGTTTGATAACTTTTTTTGTTTATATAATACTTATTAATTAATATATATATATATATATATATATATATATCAACTAAGTCAATATTTTTATTAATATCACTATTAATAATATTAAAATATGATTACTATTATCATAGTGATAATATTCATATTATTAATTATATCAACTAACCTTAATCTTTTACTTAAATTTTACAATTTGGTAGTAATATACAGGAAGCAAAACTAAGTTTCCTTCCCCTTTATTATTATTGCTTTAATCATCATTTGATGCTTATATAAAACTTATAATAATTTGATATTAAAGTTTCACAATAAATTTGAGACTAGGGTATAGTAATAACCAAGTAATTTTCTTTATTCTCATAGGTTTAAAGGATAAGTCCATTTAATGATAAGGTGAATAAAAACAAGAATTTAAGGCCATTTTACCATTTACATATAGAGTTCTAGACTTTCTTCCAATCAATTCAAATAGATGAACAAATATAGTTTAGCTTATTATCACATGCCTTTCAAGTAATGCGATAGGAATTAATATTTCTTTCTTTCACAACAAACAAGTTTGCAACCATCCTCACAAAAAATTATAACAAGATTTCCCAATAGTTTTAAAACAAGAACAACACACCTATTGAAGCCAATAAATAAACTAAAATGATGACAAAGTTGTTTTCTTTTCCATCACATTTCAATGACTTGATTCAATTTAACCAACTTATTAGTACCTCATTCCAACAAGTAATGGAATGATTTTCAAACTAATTTTCTTTCATTTACAATATCAACTAAGATTACATTTGACATTAAATCAACTAAAACTTCACTTTAAACAAATACAAATTTACAAGCCCTCCATACACAATGGAGAAAACATGATAAACTATAACAAGAGAGTTTTGGATTCTTTCTCCAAATTCTACAACAAACATGACTCCTCCTTTTAGCTCCACCTTCTTTAAATACCAAACACACAACCAAAAATGGGGGAGTAGGAAACACTCTCGACCCAACCATTACTCCAATGAGGAAGTGAAACCTACTTCCTCATTGGCCCCTGAGACCAAACAATGAGACTATAAGAAATATTTTAAAATTATGGAAACAAAATATAAGGCTTCCACATTTAACTTCAAACAACATTCAAAAACTAGAATAACCACAAAACACTCGTTTTTAAAAACAAAAACTTCCCAAAAATAATGGCTCTAAAAAAATCCAAGTAGAGAAAGGAATATGGGGATACCCTTGTACCTCCTAAGGGTGTGGATGCCCACCTCAAAATCCTCCAAAACATAATCAACCCCAAAATCTCTATGCCTCCCTAAAAGTAACAATACCTCTTATGTGTCCCTCTCTATTATGTCTCCCATAATGCACAAAATAACAAGATGAAAACATGTTGGGGGACCCAACCCACTCCCTCCTAATTAACCAAGATAAAATATCATGCCTCCAAAAAAATGTTAAATCTCCATTTCACTTTCTCATACACATCCTAAGGCCATTGCACTACCCAACAACATCAAGCAAGAAAACATATTCATTCAACACATAAACATACAAGGAAAGAGAAGAAAATAAGGGTGCAGAACCTATCTTTCCATAGAAATAATCTAATCCAGAAGCAAGTCCCAAAATAGTCCAAGCTCAAGAAATTTCAAGAAATCTTCAACTCCAACAAGTACTCCAAAAGGAAAGAATTCAAAAATGAGAGAGTCAAAACCAAGCAAGTAACCTCCAAAACTTCAAAAAAAATCTAAAAAATAGAAAAGAGGGTGAGGGAGATGATGTGGCTCCATATAGGATACCACATCATTTATTTTGCATCACACATCACCAAATTCAAACCCATACTCCAAAGCATAATAAATTGGTGGTTGTGAAAAATACCACCCTCGTATAGACTCAACCCCACTCACACCCCTTAAGGAAAAAATTAATTACCCATGTAAAAAAAGTGCACTTGATTGCCCTTTTCCTTCATTAAAAAATAAAATATGACTTAAAATAAGTCTGTCACATCATAGGATAGCTGAGTGTGTGACTTTCAAAGGTGTGGGACAAGCTTAGATTGGCCCACAAGTCTCCAAAATATCCTAAAAGGTCAAAATCCGAATTTCACAAGGAAGATTGAGTACACACTACCCCAAACAAATTAAATTCATTCCAAGCCAACATAGATTAAGGGTACTAACTGACATTTATTCTTCCCCTTTTTTGTCACATCGTAATTAGCACTAGATAAAAACTTTTAAATTAAATTAAGAGGGGTGCAACACACAATTAATAAAAGTGACTCTACATGCAAATAAAAACAAAATAACTCACAACTAAAATCAACATGAAAAAATTACAAACATTCCTAAGGTCACTTTTGATGTCACCCCCTAATGGGGACCTCCTAATAAACTATAACAACAAACAACATACGAAAACACGTGTTTCCATGGTGACCTATTTCTAATACTCCATATTCTCTGACTGTTGGTCTCCTACCCCCCTTTGGTTTATTGTGTTGCGAACACTTGTAAAATTCAAGACAATACCTTTCTGGCCTCGTGGCCATATTAACAACATCAAAATAATAAAAATACATGCATATACATATAATAAATTATCACAAATTAAACCAAGACAAGTAATTTTCCGTCGTTCACTTCCAATTATTTCAATTTCATTACTTTATCAACTAGTAATAAGATCACGACATCAAATACATCATCTAGCATCATATAACCATCGAAATAAATGCATTAGTCTAATATAAGCTCAAAATCAACAATTCGATATATCCAAATATGAATATAATCCATCCTATAAATCATGTAATAAGTCTAACATCCATATTGTCTATAAATTAACTAATCAAAATAACAATGTCCATCTGTCAATATCTAAAATGTGATAGAAAAGTCCATAACTCTAGTCTATGTTAGGAAACATCATAATCATATAAATTTCGAAGAGGATTGAGAACTACCTCCTCCTCCGCTTAGATTCGACTTTCTCCTGAAAGTCACTAGAATAAATGTGGGAACTATACTCTCATAGGATTGGCATCCTCCCATGTAGCTATTATCTCATCATATCTATCCCACTGAACACAAACCTGATCAATCTCTCTACCTCGAAGGCCTAGGGTCCTGTGCTCTAAAATCAAGATGGGCTCCACCGTCACATGCCCCTGATCCTGCACCTATAATGAGGTCTAATCTAATACATGAGAAGGATCATGTAATGTACCTCCTAAGTAGAGAAACATGAAATATGTAGTGGATGTGAGACAAGCTAGGTGGTAATGCTAGACGATAGGCTAAAGGACTGATACGCTTCAAGATCTCAAAGGGACTAAAAAATCTTGGATCAAACTTAGAGCCTTTTCTGTAACGGATAGGGATCTTATGAGGCCTGACATGAAGAAACACTTTCGTTCCCACCTCAAAAGTTTGATGTGTCCTATTTTGATATATGTATTTCTTCTACCTATCCTAAGCCTCTTGTAATCTCTACCTGATCATAATAGCCTACTACTCCATATATTGCAATAAATTTGGCCAAAGAGAAACCCATTCCTATAATATATCACAACTTTGTTGTGTCCTGAACTGTCTCCCATATAGTTCCTGAAAAGAATCCATGCCTATCGAACTCTGAAAACTGTTATCGTACAAAAATTCCACAAAATAAAATTACTCCTCCCACCTCGACTGATAGTCCATGATGTACATCCTAAGCATGTCCTCCAAAATCTAATTCAACCTTCAATGTTTGTCCATATGTCGTAGGGTGATAAGATGTACTGAGTTGTTCTTCATCCTAAGTGCATGCTGCATGGTAGTCCAGAAGTGAGAAGTGTACAAGGTATCGCAGACACAAATGATCTTTTACGGAATCCCATGTAGTTTAAAAATATCATCAAGGTATACTCGTGCCACTGCACTAGCTGTGTAGGTGGTCTTAACTAGAGAAAATTTAGCCAATTTCATTAATTTATCCACCGTGAAATGGAAATGGTGTCCCATTTCTACTCCGGTATGGCGTGAAGGAAGAGAATCCCAGCTAGGTACCAATGCTCATCATTCACCTTCTGACACTCTAAACAACATGAAACAAAATGATCTACATCTCTTCATAGTCACCTCCAATGGTATAGTTGTCTAGGGGTGGTGTGCATCTTCTTCACCCCGCGATAGGCTTAATAAGGTGCACAGTGAGCCTTTGTCAAAATATCCTTTCTCAAGCCTCCATCTCTAGGAACATATATCCAACCTCTGTGCCTAAGAATACCATCTGCCTCTAATGAAATCCCATCAAATTTTCCCTCAAGGGGTCCCTTAGACTCAATCTCTTATTTGGATGCAAGGTAGAAGTTGTCTTGAGGAAGCTTCTACAAAATCCCACTACGGTAAATCTGTACCCACTGAAGTAGCCATAACCACATGTCTTCGTCTACTTAGGGCATCTTCAACCACATTATCCTTACCCTTCACATGCTCTATATCCATGTCATAATCACAAAACAACTCCATCCAACGCTGCTGATGAGCATTGAGATTGGGTTACGTGAAGAGGTGGTAAAGACTCAAGTGATAAGTATTGAGTGTAAATCTCTGACCAAGAAGGAAATGTCTCCACTGAATAAAGGTGTGAATAAAAACTACAAGCTGAAGATCATGAGTTGTATAATTAAACTCATAATCATTGAGTTTGCGAGACTCAAAAGAAACCACTCGGCCCTCCTGCATCAACACACCTCCCAGTCCTACCAATGAAGCATCAGTGCAAACGAAGAACTCGCTTTGAGGGTCTAGCACTGCACTAATAGGTGATGTCATAAGGCACTCCTTTAGTTTCCTGAAATCCTTCTCACATATATCTGAACATATAAAATTCTTCCCTTTTCACTGAAGGGAAGTGATGGGGTGCGGAAACTGAGGAAAGTCCTAAAAAAAATCACCTATAGTATCTTGCCAAACTCATGAAACTGCACACCACAGTCACACTATTAGGTACTGGCCAGTCCATAATGGCTCTAATATTGGAAGGATAGATTGCAATACCTTCCCCAAAAATGATGTGACCTAAATACTTCACCTCTGACTGAAATAATTTAAATTTGTTGCTCACGAAGACACTCTAGAAATTGTCGAAAGTTCTCCTCATGCTCCTCACGCATACTTGATTATATAAGAATTTCATCTAGAAAGACAAGCACGAAGCAATCCAAAAATTTGCTAAACACCCCATTCATCAAGCTCATTTACACTGCAGGGACGTTCGTCAAACAAAAAGGCATAAATGTGAGCTCATAGTGCCCATATCTTATGTGGAAAGCTGACTTGTGGATATCTACCTCTGTAATCCTTGGCTAATGGTATCCAAACTTAAGATCCATCTTAGAAAATAATGTTGCCACACTTCATCTAATCAAACAAATCATCAATGCATGAAATGGGGTAATGATTCTTGATTGTTACTTTGTTCAACAGCCTGTAGTCCACACACAGCTGTAAGGATCTATCCTTCTTCTTAACAAAAATCACCGGTGCACCCCAAGGGGATATGCTAGGATGGATTACGAATTTCTCAATAAGGCCCTCCAGCTGCAAACTTGACCTCACAAATCTCAAGTATGGGTCATCCTATAAGAAGCAGGTGAGATAGGTTCTACTCCTGGAACAAATTTAATGTGGAAGTCTATCTCATGTGGGGGAGGAATCCCCTACAACTCACTAGGAAACACATTAGAAAATTGCTGCAAGGTGGGGTGGTCTTCAAGTGAAGGTACATGTACATACCCAAAGGTGTAGGGTACTGCACCACCGAAAAATATGTTACACATATCCCAATGATGATATAGGTGTCCTTGCAATGTGTTTGAAATCTAGAAAGGATTTCCATGTATATGCTTGTATCTCGCATGCCCCACTCAGCCTCTGCATGCTTTGTTTTACCCTTTGCCCCCCTGTTTTCTTGCATTTTAGGCTTCAGTGACAAAACCACCACCCTACCTGGGCAGCGGTCCCATGACCGCCGCCCAGGACAGGGCGGCGGTCCCGTAACCGCCGCCTTCACAGGGCAGCGGTCATGTACGTATTTTCTAGATTCTTCCGACGATCGCATCAAATGTAAATCTTCAATTTACACACTTTCTTCAACCATTTTGGCTTGCATTAATGTTTTTTGCTCCCTTGGAATAGTGTTTTCCCTTTATTTATAGTAAAATAGATCAAATGGGAGTTACTCTCTAGTAAGTGCATTGGTTATAAATAGCCAGTATGTTTTCAAGCAAATGGCCCCTCATCCTCTCAATTCTCTTGTCCAGTTTTTCAATTCCTTGCTTAGAATTTTGTTAGTTTCATGTTTTGCTTCCATTGTTGGTATTTTAGAGGTCATATCATCTTCTTGTTTCAGTCTTGTTTCATTATTGCTTCATACAACCAGTTTAACATAGAATAGACTTCATTTCTAGACTAGAATCCATTAAAGTTTTAGGTTTTCTTTTGTCACAAGGATAGTTTCTGAAACTTTTGGTACACTTGTGTTGTATTCCCACAATAAATCCCGCTAGTAATTTCATAGTCAAGCTCTGTTCACTTGCGCTATCCCTCTCCTACTTGCATTGTATTCCATCTATATCCAAAGTTGCCATTGTTCGATTGCTATCTTTTTTTGATACTATCATATACACACTTTCTGGATTCACGAGGACATGAAGGAATGAGGAGATCACACTGAGGGGATGAAATCACACACAACTAGATTTACCACTGTTCTATAAATGCCAAGTTTGAGCTATCAAAGTTATAGTTACGACATATCAAATAGAGTAGTGAATTATTTCATTTCAGTTAAAATTTCACTCTCGATATCACCGGGGAAGCTGTGGGGATTGATAGTTTTTGAGAAATTGTGATTCATTCCTCACTTTTGAGGTAAGATCGAAATTCTTTCAAATTTAGAATATATAGCTGTTTAGATATTTAAGATAAAATCACAACTGCACAGGTGAATAGCCATACCAGGCTACATTACTTGTTTTATTCTATTATTAGATTAGTTGTTCATTTTATAGATATACTAGAGTAGCTGCTCTTCAATTTCACTGAAATACGTCATTGAAAAAAATAAAAATAGAAGAATGCTTACATAGTGTAAATACATCTTTCATAATCATTTTATTAAATGTTAGTTAGAAGGTCAAATCATTTTGCATGACAATCATAGGACCTAGAGAGCCTAGAGAATATATATTTGAACCTATAGTACCTCAACCAAATTTACCCACAACTTTAGCTGATATAGATCAGGACCTTAGGATACAGGTCTTCTGAGCAACAAAAAACTTACAAGCAATTAGTGAGCAACTAAGAGGATTGAATATCGAAGACGACAAAGCTTACACATTCTGGTCAAATCATCCAAACTATAGATTGTCTTGATAAAACACCTGAATGATTTTGCAAGGGTTCAAATGAGAGAAAAAATTTGGTTGTGATCCTTTGGTTCCATAGCCTAACACGGGAGACCTCCTCATTAACATAGGCACTAGCTTACATATCCAAGTTTCCAGAACACCTGTTAGGTACTCCAAGAAAATCATACAACTTCTAGTTCTAAACGTGGAGGCTGAAAAAGCATACGATTACTAGATAGTTGGGAGAAGGGATTGAATCTTCACATGAATATAATAGGGTCCACAAAAATCACAAACTCATGGTTGTGATTCCCAAATCCCACAACCTAATGGGCCTACAAATCAATCAAGTATTGACACTAGCTTGCAAGCACTGGTGTTTAGATTTTCACCACTCCCTCCAGATATTATAGCACAATTTTTTGTATTAAACATAGAATCCAACCAATCCAATATTTTATGGGCCAGACTAGAAAACCACCCATAGCTAAACCACAAAATCCACTAAACAAACTACCACTACTTTCATGAACTTGTCTGGAGATATATACGAAGCTCCCACAGGTCACTTCCCATGTATCCAACAACCAAGAAATAGGATCTCAGTAGATCTCAACATCGATTCGAGCCTCAATCCAGGTTATGAGGGTCTTCTTCACCTTAGATTCACAGATTCCATTATTGCATATTAAGGATTTAAGATTACCTGATTAGCTTATGCATATCCATCCACATTCAACATTCACTGGCTGTCTCGACACAACCTCGAGAGGTCAGGTACGAGAAGGAGGTACTTGTAGATTCCCATGATCACATGTTACTTTTTCCATCGTTCAAAATTAGTGAACCCGACGTGAAACAAACAGTTCTTCCTTTTATTATTTCTCTCATCCACCTTCGCTCTTTCCCATTATTCTGCGGGTATTCATATACCCCCCAAATATGTCAGGATACGATGCATATGGTAGACCTCTCTAAGGTCTCGAAGTAAACTATAGTCAAACAAATAGGAAACCATCACCCTCACTTTCTGCATGGGAAGATAACTATTCAAGTAATTACTTGTCATCTCAAACTCCCCCTCACAGAACTAGTTCTAGTTCTTCATTCCAAATTGAGGAGATTGATCAGTTTGCACAAACTGAATAGCCAAATCCATCAGGCTCTAACAATATGATGTTTACTGGAGAATCCACTTCATCTCCTCGGATCTTGTTCAGACCATAGATCAATAGACAATCATATTCACTCCCCTTTTGGATGAGGAATACTTAGCACGCTTTGCTAAAAGTGAACAACACTTCTAAAGTATGTATCTACCTATAGGGAATTTACAAATATAGTCTGATACCCTATTCCAGGAGAACACCCCCATTCCTCCAACTATGGGAAACACCCCTGGTGAATCTTAGGAGGGTAAAAATAAATTCATAGCAAGGTATCACACCCCTTTACAACCTCAAGCTATACAACAAACACCCCTAAGACAAAGCACCGCATCTTTGCCAATGGAGGTCATTTCAGCCTTAGCTGAGAAGGTTAGAGGGCTGGAACTTTCTCAAGCAAACCAAAATTCATATTTTGGGAAACCAAGAATCCCGAACCCTCTATATCATCCCAGTCAGGTCGACCTCCTTATACGAACAGGCACATTAGGCATGCCTCCTAAAAATCCTTATAGTTACCCATAGCAAACACCAACTAGGACTGCATTTTCAAATGCCACTCCAGTCGAAAACATGACACCACCCAGCTTGGCACCAAACAACCCATACCAAAAAAGTGCTCCTCCTTACTTAAACATTTATTCAAAGTCACCACAAGGAGACATGTTCTCTTCTCCCAGGATGTTCGTTCAACCACAGGGATTCCCTTATGTTCCTACAAATGCATATACTATGCCATATCAATAACCCATTCCTCCTCAACCCCCTTAGCAAGCCCCATCAATGGTTGAGGCCTTCGCAGTAGGGACTTACTCAGAATATTTAAAAGAGCCCCTAGAATTCACCATATGAAGCATTATGCTTCCAAGACCTCTTCACAATTTACCCAAATACAAAGGGGAAGGGGATCCAAACACACACATTAAAGCCTATTCCACGGCCATATGGGAGTTATTCCCTTGGGATGGGGTCATCACTAAAATATTCCCTAAAACTTTAGAAGGTATTGTCCTTGATTGGTATTACAGAATACTTGAATCCTTGATACACTCATTTAAACAACTAGTGTCAAAATTCATCAAAGCTTTCAACATGAACAAATTCTTAAGAACAGGAATCAAGGAGTTCTTACATATCAAACAAGAGAATAATGAATTTGCTGCTCATTTTATCCAAAGATGGCATATGGTTCTCTACTCATCAGTGAGTGCTCCAAATATGGATCAAATGGAACTATGTGATTTATTCCATAATTCACTCAATAGAGAGATAAACGAAGAAGTCCAAAAGTTCCCACTAAGAACTTACGATGAAGTACTTGAGAGTGCTCTCTGAATTGACCTAGCAGCGATTGATAGTGGTCGTAAGACATATGGGACAAACGGGAAACTAACCACTCCTAATCGAAACACCACAGCCTATCCTAATGCCGGGAACGTTAATCAAGGACCTAAGATCCTTAACAAGAACCGCAGAGTTATAACAGATTGAGTAACCGACCAAGTTAAAAGGAAAAATGTTGTAAACATTTCACCGCCTATTAATAATTAGTGAAATAACAATTTTACTCCAACAATCAATGCAGTGGATTTTAATCATCCACCACGACAACAACAAAAACAACAAAAAGTCCAAACACAAAGTCCAAGTCAAAACTTAGTTGGATATCAGATTCAAAACCAAAGGCAACAACCTCAAAATTTTAACTCTAACAACCAGCAGCCTTATCAGAATTTTGGGCCACATCAGGTTATAAATCAACAGCCTCAAAATTATAGTCCCAATTTATATTGTGGCTTCTAAAATATTCAAGGCCATGATACTAGGACTTGTCGTGAATACCATAAATTCATGCAGCATTTTCCAAAAGATCAAAAGTAACTCTTTATAGATATGTTTTTAGAAAATTCTATATTACCCATGCCAAATGCTTATGCAGGGGTAGTTTCCCCTCAAAATGCACCCCTCAAGATCTTTAATGATCCACTCCCAAACCATTCTAACAATAACATGCTAGATCCTAATGAAACAAACAAAGGTGTCATAACAGGAAACAATGATCATGAAGCTTCAACTTCATTGAATCCACCAGTCGCACCTCAACTAGGAACTTGGCCTCAAACCAAGATAGTTGGTTTGGTGGAGTTAGACACCGAACTACTAGTATAAACCATAACAAGAACATGGGATTATGCTTCTCAACCCACTCCAAGTTATCCATTGGAACCAGACAACATTAAACAAATGTTGGTAAAACCCATAGATGCCTACGATTTAATTAATGACTTAACTAAAACCTTCTCGCACATCTCCTTTTTGGATTTGTTAAAGAAATCTCCCGCCCATAGGGCTGGTCTCTTAGAAGCATTAGGCCTTGGCCAACATTTAATGAACATCATTCATCCCCCAGAAATGTAGGTAAACCATGTGGACTTTGACGTTTATCTGCCAGGGCAGCCAGATAGGGATACAAAATTTATATTCGATATAAAAAAAATGCCAACAGATGCTGAAATTGCACAAAGAGGTGACCCAAATTTACATTTACAAGTTTGGGTCTACAACAATTATGTTAAACGAGCAATGGTTAATGATGGGGTAGCAGTTAATATAGTCCCCTTCAATTTTCTTCAAAAGTTAGGATATGGAGAGACAAACTATTCCACGACACAAAATACGCTAAGAGGTTATGATAGCCTCAAATCCACTTTGATTGGAACCATAGTTTTACCAGTCACTTTAGGACCCAAGATGGTCCTCATCGTGTTTTATATTATAGATCAGGAAACCAATTATAATATGATCCTTGGTCAGCCATGGATACACCACATGAAGGTGATCCCTTCCATGTTATTCCAAGAAATGAGATTTCTACTCTTAGGGAAAATATCCGTGGCACAAGGTGACCCAAAACCCTTTGATATACACCTATCTGATTTGAAGAAAAGACTAGGTATCCAGTCCAAGCTTTAACTTCCAGAAAACTAGCTTGCCAAACCAACTAATTCACAACCAAAAGAAAAGTTGATACTCACAACTGAGTTGGAAATTTCAAATTCAGCTGAGGACATTCTAGTACTCAAAAGTGAGACAAATGTTATAAAAATAGTATCCCTAGGGACTACCGCAAAAATTTTCAAGTTGCTGGAGAAAGACTTACCTATTCTCTTACCGTTTGATTCCATGGGTATGAGACACACCTTGGGAATTGCTTCTCTTCCATCAGACTAAATTTTTATGGTCGAGGTAACTGAAGGAGAATAAACAGATACGACAGATATCCCAACATCCAATTTTCCAAGCAAGTATTGGACTCTCCACTTCGATGGAGCTAGATGTCACTTTGGAGCTGGGGTGGGAGTGATCTTTACTTCACCTGAGGGAAAGATCCTACCCTTTTCCTTTAAATTAAAATTTGAATGTACAAACAATGGCAGCTGAGTATGAAGCCCTCCTCTTTGGCCTAATCATATCCAAAAGAGATCGGTGTTAATAACATCAGATTGTTAGGAGTCTTGCAATTAGTTGCAAACCAAGTCTCTGAAGTATATGAGACTAGAGCTGAGCACTTACAGACTCTATAAAACAGCGGTATTAGATCTAAGCAAAGGATTTAACTTCATATCAATTGAGGCAATCCCACAAGAACAGAACCTTCTTGTAGATTCAATAGCAACCTCAACTTCTTCTTTTCACCCCAAGTAATGAGTTAGAAGATACAAGTTTCATAGGTATCACTTTGTACTAGAACCATTGGTGAAGTAAAATATCAATGAACTCACTCTTCTGAGCACATGTAGAAATTGAGAATGGGTCTTCTATCTTACATCACTGTTGACAATGATAAAGTCACTCTCAAATATCTAAATGCCTATGTAGAGCTACACCTTGCTCACCATATAGTTGATCTTTCCCTAATACCACACTCCTCTTCCTACTTTGGAAATCCCACGGTAGAGTTTCCTCCATCAGAAGGATTTCGATATTTACGAGATATAAAATGGAGAAAGCTTGGAACTACCTCCAGCCCCACCTGAATTTAAAGAAGGTAACACTTCTTTGATAGAAGAAACCATTGACATAAACATTGGAACGGAGGAAGAACCAAGAATTTTGAAGTTAGGATCCTCGTTAACTCCAGAGGAGATAGAAATACACACTCAGAATCCTTAAATAACATCAAAAAGTCTTTTGCATTTAACTACAAAGAAATGATTGGCATTGCATCACAAGTTGTGGTACATAATCTCGTCACTAAACCAGATGTGAAGCCAATTAAACAGAAGTCAAGACCAATGAATCCAAAAGTGGCTCTCATGGTAAAAGAGGAAGTAGTAAAACTACTCCACAGTAGGATTCATCAAGCCCATTGACTATTCACAATGGGTATTTAATATCGTTCCTTGTCCTCAAAAATGAATGGGAAGATACTCATTTGTATAGATTTCTAGGATATTACCAAAGCTTATCCCAAGGATGATTTCCCATTACCATTCATTGACGTTATCGTTGATGCAACAACTAGATTTGAACTATTGTCCCTTATGGATGGGTTCTCAGGGTACAATCAGATTAAAATATCTGAACAAGATCAAGCCAAAACCACATTTATAACTCCCTAGGGAACTTATTGTTATGTTGTCATGCCATTTGGTCTTAAGAACGCCGGCACTACGTATCAGCGGGAAATGACTTATATATTCCATAATCTTATCTATAAAATTGTGGAATCATATGTGGATGACTTTTTAGCCAAGGCTAAGAAATGCTATAATCATACATAAGTGCTCCGTATCATCTTCTCACAACTAATTGAGTATGGTGTCACATTAAACCTAGAGAAGTGTGTGTTCAGTGTATGACAGGAGGTAAACTTCTAGGATACATTATATCTTCCCGAGGGATTGCTGTTGATTTGGCCAAAATTTGGGTTGTTCTCGAAACTATCCCACCTTCAGACGAGTCTAGAATCAGGTCATTTCTTGGGAAACTCGAGTGCAATCCGATAGATTCGTCCCAAATTTAAGCTTTTCCATTCATCCAATCAACAATCTACTCAAGAAATATTATAGCGTCGATTGGACTAAAGATTGCAACAAGGCCTTCGAAGCAGTTAAGTGCTTCTTGTTGTCACCACCCATGCTAATGCCTCCTAAGCCAGACCACCCTTTGCTCTTATACTCATGAGCCATTCATGTCTTGTTGGCCTGCATGCTGGCTCAAGAAGACGATGACAAAAGAGTAACGCGTAGATCTATTTCATTAGCCGAACGTTGCTCGATTATGAAACACGTTACACATAGGCAGAGAGAGAATGTCCTTGTCATAATTTTTGAAACAAAACGTTTGAGACATTACATATTAAATCTAGGAAACAAGGGTCATTGTAAAGACAGACCATTTACGAACATTTCTCACACAAGGATCTTTATCTAAAAAAGTTGGTCATTTCATAACCCTAATGGGAGAATTTGAGTTAACATTCGTAAACCAAAAATCCATTAAAGGAACAAATCATTACAAACTGGTTAGCTGAAAATCCACTAGATGGAGGTGAGCTGGTAGATCTAGACTTTCCCAATGAATGTGTATACTTTGTCAAATCCAGACCCCCCATTTCTACACATGTCCCTGGTATACTGATATCATCAATTTTATAATGGACCATACATACCCAAAAAGTGCCATGTCACAAAAAAGAAGGTGGTTATGCATTATATACCACTAAATATGTTGTTTTACACCAAGTACTCTATCGTAGAGCCTTTGACGGCATGATTCTAATATATATTGACACAGAAGAATCCAAGAAGGTTCTTCATGAATCCCACTGTGGGATATGTGGAGGCCACTTCAATGGTCACACCACTGCTTGCAAAATATATTGGATGGGCTATTTTTTTGCCCACTCTTGAGCATGAAGCAGTGGAATTTGTATGTAAGTGCCACAAATACCAAGAATTCTCTCATGAGATTCACATGCTAGCACAATCCCTACAACCAATAGCGACTCCGTGGCCCTTCTCCACGTGGGGTCTAGACCTGATAGGGAATTTATCTCCCTCATCAACCGATGGCCATAATTTTATAACCACAGCCACAGAATATTTTACCAAATGGGTGGAAGCCATGCCTCTCACCACCGTACCAGGTTCGGTGATTGCCAAATTCATTTTGAACCAAATTATCTATAGGTATGGTGTCCCACAAGTCATTATCTCAGATAATGGAACATCCTTCAAGAACAACGAGGTCTGTGAGCTGTGTGGCAGGTTCAAGATAAACCATCACATGGCCTCTCTTTACTACCCTCAAGCTAATGGGAAGGCCGAAGTGACAAACAGAACGTTGAAAGATATTCTCCTCAAAACAGTTAAGGAGAACAAGCGAGATTAACATCTAAAACGTTATTCGGCCTTGTGGGCCCATCAATCCTCAGTAAGAACACTAGCAGGAGCAAATCCTTTCTCACTGGTATTTGGGGCAGAAGTAGTTCTCCTGCTTGAGGTTGAAATACCCAGTCTCCACATCTCATTGCAAGGGATTCTGGATGAAGAAGCTTATAGGGAAGCATGCCTCTCTCAACTAGAAAGCCTTGACGATTATAGGGAGGCATGCCTCTCTCAACTAAAAAGCCTTGACAAGACCAGGGTTAAATGTCGAACAATGACATAGAGCCTATGCTGACTGGATGTGCTGGTAGTACAACAAAAAATTCTATGAGAGAGAAATATATGAAGGAGATCTAGTTCTAAGACTAGACATCTAGATCGATAAGAAAACCATTGAAGGAAGAAAGTTCTGGCCCAAATGGTTGGGCCCATACCGAGTCATTAAAGACTACGGAAAAAATGCGTATATCTTGTGCACACTAGAAGGTGAGGAATTTGGTGAAAATGTCAATTCCTTCCATCTTAAATAGTTTTATGCGTAAAATATCAAGATTACCACTTGTACATTATAGCTACCTATATTGCATTAGTGGTTTACCTATTTCATTTTGTCCTCTTATTTAGTAAAAATTGTACTATAGGAACTTAATCTTAAGAAATCTATTACAAATTTATGAAAGTATTGGCAAAAATCATTTAGATCACATCTCTCCAAGAATCATCAACTATTTTCAAATCTCCTCATCAAATTCGACAAACAAAAATTGACGGAAATCATACCAAGGCCTACATACTTGGCTTTTCTCTTTCTTTCTACTAGATGAAGTTGTCCTTGCCTATGGTCTACTCTAGAAGCTTCTTGGTGTCACATCTATCCCTCTTAAATCTCATGGAATGAAAGGATATTCCAAATTCATAAATCAGAAATGTCAAAATCAAATGAAATCAAAAACACCAAGAAAACAAAATATTTTATTTTACGCACTTCTTTGCCCCATCAATCTTTGGTGATAAGCCCACATCTCTTACTGGTGGTGTGAGGTTTGGAAAGGAAATAAGTGCCCTTACTCACCTATATCTTTCCTTTGGTGACAAACCCGTGCTTCTTGCTAGTAGCATGAGGCAAGGTGTGGGGATTCCAGTCAGACAAACTAACAAATCTTGGTATGCTAAAAACACAAATCAAATTTTGTTAAGAGAAAGAAAATATCAAAATACCTAAATTCCAAAGAGATCAAATCCTCAAAACTAGATTTTGTCAACCAGGTTGCCATTTGTGAGTCTAAGTCTAGATAAACTGGAAAGTAAGTGGCCTTCTTAGCATGCTAGTAGTTCTGAGTAGGCTGGGTGTGTAGGTCCAAACTTGGTTCTTTTCACTGGTTTTTGTGTCTCTAATCATTCCATTCAATCAAACTCATACAACTTGTGCCCTTCCTAACTCTTGGTGTTGAGCTCTCGCATCTTACTAGTTGTGTGGATTCGGGATTGGGGCAATTTTTGTCTCTTTATCACTATGCATTCATCATGTTTCTCCAACATAAGAAGAAATTACAAACATTTCCTAAAGAGTTCAAAAGTTCAGTACTACCATATGTTAGTATCATCTCATATCAGCATTACAAAAACATACAGAGTAAAACATTCTATCTACTATCATTTGTTATCCGTTGCATACATTCTGAAAACATGAAAACAATATTCTAAAAATATCTAAGTACACATATAGAAAAAAGTCACAAAACTCTATGCACCAAGAGACTGGATCCAAAAAGAGATACTACATACATATATATATATAAATAAAAGTTTCATATACAATGCCATCATGTACTAGGCATGGTAAAAATGCTCAATGAGCCCGAAATATACAAAAGCACTCGTATAGATATCTGAAAAAAGATTCTACAAATTGGTCTCTCAATCCCTATGGGATCCCTCTGAAGGTGCACGAACCACGTCTAGGACTCTGACTATGCTGGCACTCTGGGTGTACTGAGGGCTCATGCAGTCCCGACACAGTAGCTATAGCCTCACTATGTGAATGGGTTCTCCTCATCAGGATCTCAGTTGTCCTATACCCAGCTACTTCGACATACGAAGAGAAGTCATGATCTTGGCCGCATGCCAGACATGAGGAAAAAATCATTAGTATGACTACTGGATAATGAAGGCTCGCCTTCATCCACGGATAGCTCAGCATGAGTCTTCTCCGTGGGGAGAAACAGAGTGTTCAGTACCTACCTGGAAAATCAAGTCTCACCACTCATCAACAGTCGTCTACAAGACAAAGGAGAAAACAAATTAGAAAATAATCAAAAGGTGAAACCAAGAGTATGAACAATAAAGAGAGATAACAAACTAGAGCTAATTCTACCTAAAACAAATATCAGGAAGAAGAGTGATAACTCACTCAGGATCTTCGGGCCTCCAAAAAGGATTTCTGGGATATGTTCCTACCACAGATGCTGTCACAGACTGACTAGTCCCCCTCACCTATGTCTGGGGAAATGTGATGGCATCCTTCCATGGATTCATCCATCTACACCGAGGTCCAAAGAAAGCAACTCCTCTGCAACTAAAGTCACCCTCTCTGCACTTTGCTCCGACCATCTCGGCCTGTAGGATCTCCTGAGTGTCATGCTACTCAGGATCACTATCCTTTCCCCCACCCGACTCACTTACCTCCATGTCCTTAGTCTCCTCCTTCGTCTCTCCCTCTATGAACTCCTCAAACTCGGAGTCTATATCAATGGGATCATCACTGCTATGGGCAGGACCAGCGGTAATCCAAAGTAAAGGTGCCTGAGGAGCACCAACTCTCTCTCGAGTGCGTACTGTCATAACCAATCTGGCACTATGATAATTCTCCACTGGGAACTCCTTGTGCTATGATTATTTACTAATGCACAGCCTTTAGTTTTGTGGATGTAATATGGAAACATAACAACAAACATAACACAAGAACACCATAGACTATGATACGAAGGAATGATGACAAATCTAAAAATATGGGTGTAAATTATAATATCAACATGAAATTATTACAATCTCACCCATGAGGTACTCCAAGTTTTACTGACTTCACTTGCCTTCCAACAATAACTATGGGGGGAAACTTCACAATGGATTCTTTAACACGTCTTCTAATGATGGCTTCCTTTACACACTTACTCATACAATATTTCTCTCTACCTCCCTCTATATCTATATGAGGGGAAGGTGACCTCTTTATTTATAGGAATTCGGGCTTATCCACCCTATCTCTAACATAGGATAGGAAATCTCTTCTGGCCAATCATATTCCATGCCTAAAGTCTTGCCTTTACATGTAGGCTTATCTTCTAAGATAAGATAAACCTTATCATCTCACATGGGTTCCACCTTTGTTAGACTTTTCTACAAATAAAATACACAAAATATTTATGACATCACTCCTTATCCTTATTACAAATATAATATTTCTAATTGCTAATCATGTAGACCCTACTTCTCTACTTACCCCAACTTTGATATTTTAACATTACTAGACCACTTATGACAAATATTTACTTTTTACCACAACATTCCTTTTGTACTTTGACTGTTACCATACTCTACTTTATTTGTGGCACCATAGTACTGATGGCACCATTATATTCTATTAGACGCCACTAGTAATTATACTTAATAACATCTTATTCCTAATACATACATTAATAAAATAGAAATTATGGAGGAAAATTTTAATGTCGACGTTTTCCCCCTTCCTAGCTTCTACTCCGTCCTCAGAGTAGACTATTCTAGTGCTTGGAAAATCTTTAACTTGTCGTGGTTAAACCATTTCGTAATGGGGGTGCCACCCAATTCCTCCAGTCGATATGTACCATTTTCATGCATAGCTACTATTTTGTAGGGCCCCATCCATTTTGGAAGAAATTTTCTATGCCTTCTTTTTTTGTATCTGGAATCATATACTAGAACCAAGTCATTCACATGAAATGGAGACCAACGGATCTTTTGATCAAAGTATTCCTTTTGCTTCATTTTCTTCTTATAGCTTGTATCCTTCACTATTTCCCTCATTTCCTCTAGCAAATGAATATGTACCAGCCTTTCTTTTACTGAATCACTTCCATCCATCCTTTCATTTTTCATAACTCTCACACTGGGAATATCAAACTCAATAGGAAGAACTGGATCAATGCCATAAGCCAACTAAAATGGGGAGTATCATGTTGCTAACTTTGATGTTGCCCTATATGCCCACAATGTTGCATGAATCCTTTTGTCCCACTTATGTACCCACAAGGCTACATCTTTTTCTAGAATTTGACACAACACAAAATTTGTTCGTTCCACCTATCCATTTGTGCTTGCCTTGTATGTTGTTGCCTTCTTGTGCTTAATAGAAAACTTGTTGACTAAGGGCTTCTACCACCTCATTAATGAACTAGCTTCCTTGATCTGTTACAATTTCTAATGGGCAACCAAATCTGGTGATAATGCGTTCACATATGAACCTTGCCACTTCATCCATGGAAGCTATATTTCAATTACCTAGCTTCAACCCATTTGGTTAAATAATCTTTGGTAACTACAATATACTTATTTTGGCATGGGGTAGTTGGAAGTGGGCCTACAATATCTATTCCCCACTTTTCAAAGGGACCAAGTGGAAGAATAGGGCATAATGGAGCTGATGAAGTCTTATGGTTACCATGTGTTTGACAAATATCACATGTCTTACAATAATTATAACAATCTTTAAAAAGAGTGGGTCAGTGATAACCTGCATCCAAGATCCTTCTTGTTCCAGGTAAGTTGTCCAGAGAAGTGTCCCTCCACATGTACCATTTTGGAATTCTTCTATTAGCTTCCTTTCCTTGATCACGTCCAACTGCTCTCTTGTGCTGTCCATCAATTCCTATTTGAAATAATACTCCATGCAAAATAGAATATGGACAACTGGCTCTGAGTAATCTTCTTCTTAGTCTTTGCATTGGCACCATCAGGATACTTGAATTCATTCATATAATTCCAAATATCTATGTATTCACTAGGGATTGTGTCAAGGGATAACAATGTTGCATCTAGAGAAATCATTATCATCACAAGGTGAACATAAACCATCATAGGCTCGAGAGAGTGCATCTGCATTGACATGCTTCTCTCCTGGCCTATCTATAATATCAAATTCAAATTCTTGTAGCAAAATTATCCATCTTGTTATCCTCCCTGATGGGTTAGGATTATTTACAATATATTTTAGAGCGTAATGATCTGTTACAACTATATATTTCTACCCTAGCAAGCAATTTCTAAACTTCTTTATAGACAAAAATGATAGCCAGAGCCTCTTTTTCAGTTACAGTATAATTTACCTCAGCATTGATCATTTGTCTGCTCCCAAAGTAAATTGGATGATCATTCTCCTTTTCATATTTTTGGCTCAGAGTACTTCCTAGTGCTTGCATCTGAGGCATCAATATACACAATGAATGGCTTACTCCAATCCAGATTCTTTAAAACAGGTGAAGACACCAGGCCTTCCTTGAGTTGTTCAAAAGCTTCATGTGCCTTATTTCTTGGTTCATAAATAACATCCTTCTTCAACAACTGGGTTAGTGGTTGTGCAATCTTAGAGAAATTCTTGATGAACCTTCTATATTAACCCACATGGCCTAAAAATGATCTCAAATTACTTCTATTCATAGGAAATGGTATCTCTTTGATGTTTGAAACTTTATCAGGATCAGTACCAATACCATCTCTAGATACAACATGCCCTAACAAAATACCTTTAGAACATCCAAAGACACACTTTGTAGGGTTTAGTGAGGCTTTTTCTTCATCTAACCTTTGAAATGTTGTCTCCATCCGGTGCAGGTGGTCCATCTTGCTCCCATAGATGTAAAAATCATCTAGAAATACTCTGATGAAGTTCCCAATGTAGGGTTCAAACACCCTATTCATCAAACGCTGGAACATTTTTGCCAGAGCATTACACAACCTAAGAGGCATAACTCTATAAGCAAAAGTTCCCCAAGTAGTGGTGAATTTGGGTCTTCAGTTGATATTTCTCTGCTACACGAACTTGGTTGTATCCGCTATATCCATCAGCAAAACTATAGCACTCCTGACCAACTACTTCATCCAAGATCTGATCTGACAATGGAAGAGGGTAATGATCCTTCTTTGTTTGTCTTATCGAGCTTCCTATAATCAACATAAATGCATAGCTTCCCATTATTTTTTATTGAGATCACAATGGGAGAAACCCATTCTAAATTCTCCAGAGCAAATATGAATCCTGTATCAAGCAATTTATCTATTTCTTCTTTTACATTCTTGGAAAAATTAGGATTCATTCTGTATGGCATTTACTTTATGGGCTTAGCACCATCTACCAGGTCAATAGAATGTTCTACCCAACTTACTTGATGGAGTTCCTTGTAATCAAAAGTGAATAGGTTTATGTACCTTCGAAAGAGATGGAGGTAGGATTCCTTCTCACTCTCCATCACAACATCACCAATCTTTATTTGTTGGAGATGATAATCAATTTATTCTTTAGATAATGTTATGGGTTCATGAGTTGGTGTGACTGGAAGGATATCCTTGACCGAAACATCAACCTCACTTTCTTCATCTTCTATGTCCACTTCACTGGTACTAGAGTAATCAGAGGATGTCCAATCATCAGTTTTATCACTTGAATCCACATGGGTTCTACCTTATGATGCCGAGGGATCACATTTATCTCCACCCCCTCTTTGTCCATGTCCAAGTTTCATGGAGCCTTCATTCCATTAGTTTCTTGCATGAACTCTCCTTAGCCATGGTCTTCCCGAATAACATTGGGTATGCACAATAGTACCATTTTTCATCACTTGAAAGTATTACCACACATACAACACTCATAATAGATATTGCCACATTTGAAACAACACCTTCTAGTTTTAGTTTTTCCCTTATTTAATGACCTTAAAATAAGTGTTGAGGGGCGATAAATTTTTTAAACCCAACATATTCATTACAAACTCGGTCATTACATTAACTGCAGCACCTCCATCAACTAAGAAATCATGAATTGAAATACCATTACATAATTGTTATCACCGAATCACAGCACCCCTGGATGTTGATCAGATTTCTAGTTTGATCACTCTAAGCATCTAGTGTGATTGGATAACATGGGTACTATCTCCAAGTTGTGGGACTTGCTACTTGAGATAGACCTCCAAAGAAAGCTGGTTCTTGCTCCTAAACTACCTGCCACAATCTACTCTAATGCAGGAGAAACTAGCTATTCTAACCTAAAATTCCAAGGGACCAGAGAGAGAGAATGCATAAAATGAAAGCCTACACTAAAGCGGTGATACACCAGAAAAGGAGGGTGTGAGAGTAATCTCCAAATGTGTGAAATACAGAGGCAAAGTGCACACTAGAAGAGGTGATGACAGTTCACCATAATCCAACAAAATGCATTTACAGCAATATTCCAAGCACACACAATGATAATGAATTCCTGCAAGAACATAATAAATAGACACAATATACTTGTAGAAATATTAAAGGGGCAAGAAGAATGCAAGGAAACACAGCAGGGGAAGATATATCCACAAACTGATATTTTATTGCTTCATGATATGCACAGTTCAATCTATTACAAGATAAGGGCCTGGATCACCATGCAAGGAGTCCACTACAAGGGCCTGCAACACACTGGCTTCACAAAGCAATTTTGACAGATCTTTGTTACCCAAAAAAATCTCCCCCTTTTTACAATGAGCCCAACACTCCAATTTTATAGAAAAAGAGAAGGAAAAGAGAAGGGGAAAATGGAAATCTCGAAATCTGTCCTTCAACCACCTATAAGAGGCATTAAATTGAGTGGAATGGGTGTATACATTACTTACAAAAGGCTCCCCATACTGTCCCGTGTGCTGCAGCAGAGAAGAAATGATGACCATGCCTCTTAATTGCACTCTCAGCTACCAAATAAAACACTTTTCTGAACCCGGCCACGTTTCCTTAAAAAACTCAATCAATTTCTGATCAAATATGAAATTTCTTGATTGATGTGCATCTAGCTCAGAACCACGATTCCAACGGTACCAATTTTGTGTGATTTCATTGAGAAATGCAAAAGTTATGGCCTTCTGAGTGCGGGCAGCTATTTTGGGCCTGGCAGGCGTTTTCTGTCATTTGACGGGGGAAAGAGCATTAACTGACTAGAGCCGAATATGTTTTCCTTTATTAAAATATATCTACCCTCATTAAAAATAAGAAATCTAGTTTTTGTGGCGTAGAGGACATTGTGCTCGTTCCAGAAAGTCCAATTTTATCAAAATCGGAGCTCGGAGTCAAAAGTTATGGGCCGTTGGAAGTTTCCGGACCAAACGTTGACTTTTCTTCCCTGCCTTCGGCCATTTCGGCTTTTCGCGTCCCGCACGTCCCTTTGTCCCATTTAGCACAGTGCTCCTTGTGCTGATTTCAGGCGAACCGGCCGGTTCGTGCCCATTTTTCCCAAATGTCCCAGTTGTTTCAAACTGCTTGTTTCCATTTCGCCTGGTTCGGCTGGTTCGCGTACTTTTGGCCCGCGCGTCCCACTTGCTTTCGGACCGTCTGGGACAAATTCACCCGGTTCGGGCCGGTTCGCGCCATTTTGTCCCGACTGTTCCAGGACAAAAGTTCTCATTTCAGCCGATCTGGCCGGTTCACGTACTTTTGGCCCGCGCGTCCCAAAGTGTTTCGGGCTGCCCTGACTCATTTCGCCCGGTTCGGCCGATTCGCGTCTTTTTGTCCCGCTTGTCCCAAAGGTGACCCTCTCAGCAGTTAGCCAATTTTTTCTCTTTTGGCCAGATCGGCTTTTCCGCGCCCGCCACGTACTTTTTTCCCAGATGTCCCCAATTGCTTCCGGGGCCGCCTGTGCTCATTTCGGCCGATCCGCGCCCTTTTGTCCCAACTGTCCCAAATGCTGCGAGGACTAGGACTTAGCCATTTTTCGTGGATTTTTCCTGGCCCGAGCTTGTTTTTGCAAATTTTTCCATTTTCTGCAGAACTTGCTCTCTTCTTGAGGGGTGAATTTTGGATAACAATAATACCTCATCTTGTGGAGCGTAGGGATCCGCCTATGCCTCCAAAATAGGTACCTCAACCTCCTTACTTCATCGAGCATTGAGTCCACTTTGTAGCTCCCGCCTCTTCTCAGAAAACATAGCCAGAGAAGTTGACCATATGTAATATTTGCAAGCCTTTTGGACAGATCTTCTAAAATGGAGTATAGTCCTTGCCCATGTGAAATAAAAAAATCCTGCACACTCAACTTTCTTCTCCTATGTTTCTTACTAGTTTCTCCTTTCATCTTCTTAGGATCATTTCCATCTTGGTAATTGTTTTCTTTTCTTTCTTTTTGTTACAAACACATCTACTTCATTATTTATGCTCTTATCTACTACATCAAAAGAATTCACAGGTGCTTTTCCTTTATCATTATCTCTTGTACTGGATGTAGAAGCTCTATCTGGACAATTATACTTATAATGACCCTTTTTATAACAACCATAACATACAACTTCAGAAATATTTCCTTTTAGACCTCTATCTCCTCCCTGAGAACTAAATTCTTTTCCTTGAAGAAGATTAATAGTTAACTAGCCCATCTTCCTGAGTAGATCTTCATACTCAGTAGATGTACTAGGAGAAAAGATTTGTGCTCACCGAGAGTGGTTGTGGATTCTGGACCAAAGGTGCCTGGTGTAGGCTTTGCTTTAGCAATAATTTATTTGGGCTCCTCTTCCATGCTTTCTTCTTGCCTTCTTGCAATCTCCTTTACTTGTTCAATGGTAGCTGGGCGGTCATACTTCACTCGTTGTCTGATCTCTAGCTTCATCCCAAGAATGAAGTTCTTACATAGGAGATTATCCACACCATTCATCAACCCATCCGCTAATCCTTCCTTCCAGATCTGGGCATCGAGCTTCTTCCTTAGCTCTAGAACACGAGCATGATAATCCCTTATCTTCTCCTTCTCTCCTTGGGATAGCTTTATGATATCAATCATGAGATGTGCATATTTCTGTTGTTCACCAAATTCTTCAAGAAAACTTTCAGTAATAAATTCCATGAATTTTTCACATTATCACCTAGTGTTTCAAACCACCTAAGAGCTGAACCATCCAAAAAGGTAGGAAAAAAATCAGTCCGTTTTTCCCTTCTTATGAGGCCATTACAAATGCAAGATCATTTAAACTCTTGAATGAAAGAGGAAGCATCTTCATTAGATTGGGCTAAAAAAATAGGAATATTCCCCATTTTAAAAAGTAACCACAGTGAAATACCAATTCACAAGTACATTCAATAAGACTTGTGTGTACAAATAATTGGACTCATTACAATAGAAAATGACTTTACACCTTTCTACATTAAAATAGGAATGACCACGGTAAAACTTGACTTACTGCAGTAAAAAATGACTTTACTTTGGTAAACACTATTCATGGTAAAAAGTAAAGTTATTGTGGTAAATACTATTCATGGTAAAAAGTAAAGTTACTGTGGTAAATACTATTTATGGTAAAAAATGACTTTACTATGGTAACTGTTGTATATATCTCCCTCCCCAGGTAAATATAGACAAACAGAAGAATATAGAAATCAAAGAAACTCAAAACTTGACATTTATTTACGTCACCAGTAGGTTGAAGGCGCAGATCAGAAGGTGTCGACACGAAAAAATTTGCACCCTAGCACAGGTTGAAGGCGCAGATTAGAAGGTGTCGACATGGAAAAATTTGTGCCTTGGCACAGGTTGAAAGCATAGATCAGAAGGTGTCGACACGAAAAAAATTCACACCCTGGTGCAGGTTGGAGGTGCAGATCAGAAGTTGTCGACATGGAAAAATTCACACCTTGGCATAGGTTGAAGGTGCAGATCAGAAGGTGTCAACATAGAAAAATTTGTGTTGTGGCACAGCTTGAAGGCACAGATCAGAAGGTGTCGACATGGAAAAAGTTACACCCTGGCGTAGGTTGAATGCGCAGATCAGAAGGTGTCGACAAGGAAAAATTCATGCCCTAGTGCAGGTTACAAGGCATCAACACCACATTTTCAGTGCCTATGGAGCATTTAAGAGTATTTTAACATGAGGATGGATGCGCCAAGGCGCATCTTTAGGAGGCGCAACATTTTGAGTGTTGACACCCCGACAGGAAGCAAACCCTGACCCAGATATTCAAATGGCCATAACTTTTCACAAGAAGCTTGGAATTACGCAAGGTTGGAATTTTTAGAAAGTTTACAAGGTCCTCTGTCCAACTACAACTGGATGTCTTTAATTAGGTGAGAACAAGTTCTTCAAAAATTCAAAATACAGTTCACCATTTTTTGGGTTTGCTAGGGTTCTCACCTACCACAATAATGAGATGAATTAAATACACTCTGGAGGTGGTTGGGGTAGATTTGTAATTCCTCTCTCTTCCCTCTCTTATTCTTCCTGTAAATTTTAAGGAGGGGCTTCTTTCTAAATTTTGGACATTCTTGTTTTTCCCCTCCCTTCTTCTCTTTGGTAGACGAATTTGTGAAGTTCAAACCTCCCATCTAAAACTGTAATGTAACTTGTCCTCATAGAATTTTGTAGTGTACTGTATCAATATTTGGAGAAAATAATACATGTCTATGGATGATTCTCAAACCTCTCTATGTTCATTTACATCCTCCTGATCTTTCACTGCAAACTTGGTTATCTATGCATGATCTTTCATTGCATTTTAATGGTTTGTGTTTATTGGCAAGACAGATGTTCTTCATTCCTTAGTGCATCACCTTTGTTAGTTTAGGTTTATTTTAATGCATCCTCTTACCCTGTCTCCTTAGAAAGTTAGATTAGGTTTTTGAGTAAACCCTTTGCATTTTTTATGTGTACATCTAAACAAAGGAATAGGAACCGGCCTTCATCCGGAGAGCTTTCTCGATTCGCAAGGTCCCACACTTGGGAAAGGCTCCATGTTATGAAATCACACTGAGAATCTCAACCCATTGAGTTGCAAACATTTAGGGGTGCTATGATTCCCCATCAACAATAACTACTATGCACGGTAACAATAAGGTTACCCTCCAAATGATTTCTGACTAAGGGGGAATATTTCTCTAGAAAATCCACCAACGAGGAATGGTCCTGGCAACGGAACAAAAATGTCATCACCAATCAGGAAATATGATAATTCTTTACCGGAAATTCCTTGCGCTATGATTATTTACTAATGCATAGCCTTTAGTTTGGTGGATGTAATCTGGAAACACAACAAGAAACATAACGCAAGAATACCATAGACTATGATACAAAAGAATGATGACAAATCTAAAATATAAGTGTAAATTATAATATCAACATGAAATTGTTACAATCTCACCCATGAGGTGCTTCAAGTGTTACTGACTTCACTTTCCTTCCAACAATAACTATGGGAGAAACTTCATAATGGATTCTTTAACACACCTTCTAAATGATGGCTTCCTTTACACACTTACTCATACAATATTTCTCACTACTTCTCTCTATATCAAATGAGGGGTTGGCCTCTTTATTTATAGGAATTCAGGCTTATCCACTCTATCTCTAAGATAGGATATGAAATCTCTTCTGGCCAATCATATTCCATGCCTAAACTCTTGCCTTTACATGTAGGCTTATCTTCTAAGATAAGATAAACCTTATCATCTCACATGGGTTCCACCTTTCTAGACTTTTCTACAAATAAAATACACAAAATATTTATGAAATCACTTCTTGTCCTTATTACAAATATAATATTTATAATTCCTAATCATGTAGACCCTACTTCTCTACTTACCCCAACTTTGATAGTTTAACATTACCAGAACACTTATGATAAATATTTACTTTTTACCACAACATTCCTTTTGTACTTTGACTATTACTGTACTCTACTTTATTGGCGGCACCGTATTGATGGCACCGTTATCTTCTATTGGACGCCACTACTAATTATACTTAACAACATCCTATTCTTAATACATACATTAATAAAATATAAATTACAAAGAAAAATTTTAATGTCGATAGTCTTTCCCCCAGTGAACTCCTCAAACTCGGAGTCCACGTCAATGGGCTCATCACTGCTATGAGTGGGACTGGTGGCAATCTGAAGTAAAGGTGCCTAAGGAGCACTGGCTCTCCCTTGTGCACGTACCACCCTCCTGGCTATAATAGGAGTACCGAGCATAACAATAGTCCAATACCAGCCTCTATGACCTCCTTGAGCCTTGTGGATAGATATATACACTGGCATCAACGGAGGGATCATGTCGCTATAGGAGAGGCCGAACTGCTGGGGAACTCTATCAAAGGGGTGTATCTCCAACTTCCCCACCCTGTCTATCAACAAGCTGGTGGTATAATAGGAAATCAAAGTGATGGTATCCTCTCCCCATACCCCTGTCATGGCCTGATAAGGAGTGGCCTCCATGTATGCAGTAGTCAGGGAAACCACTGGCTGGTGGGGTGCTCTGAGAATTGTCATTCCTGTCCACCTTACTTCGCTGATAGTCCCAAGATCCTCCACCTCTACACCTCTCCCATATGGGATAATGTGCTCATACACCGAACTCATGACAAGAGTCAGATGGCTCAATGATTGTTCCTATAAACGGACCACTCTGTATAAGTCATGATAGGTAGTCCTGAGGATATCTACTCCCTAGGTGTAGACATGTCTATGGCCCTCAATCTACGTAATAATGGGGGCCCAACAATATAAGAGGGTGTCTCCTCCCTTATCCCCAATCATTCTGGATGTAAGGATGCCCATGATGGCCTTGTGGAGCAAGGGAATGTCTGACTCAATAATAGAGTGGATCCTCATGCCCTTCGTTAACCCCATCTATACAATCACATCTCCCATGTAGGTGGCCCACTGAACCATCTGTGATATAGATACAGCTGTCTTAAGAGACAGTCACCGCCCAAGGATCAAAACCCCCAGTATACGGTAAACATCCTCCAAGGTGATAGAACACTCACCCCTAACTCCTAGCAATCGAAAGGTATTCTGATCCACGTCCCAATATGAGAAAAAGTCACACAATATGTGACTAGCAGGTGTAACATGTGCAACCTGTGCAATCCTCCATATACCATCCCTCTGGAGAGTATGCCACTCTGCCTGGGAGAGTGCCTCCAACACTACCGAGAGACAATCACACTCCCTCTCCCAGCTCTATCTAATGTACTCCTTCTTCATACACCCAAAAACACAAAAATGATTAAGTTAGTACTGAAATCCAGTTGGAAAAACTAGTAAAAACACGTCAAAATTTTATACATGCAAAAACAAGTTAAAATTTACATTATTTTTGTCGTCTATCGCGGACCGCCACCCTATGCAGAGCGGCGGTTCCGTAACTACCACCTTCTAAGGTGGTAGTCTGTCGACACTAAAATTTTCCTCTGTAAATTCTATTTCATTAATGTATGTATTAGGAATAAGATGTTGTTAAGTATAATTAGTAGTAGTATCCGATAGAAGATAACAGCGCTGTCGGTACGACGCCGCCAATAATGTATAGTATGGTAATAGTCAAAAGTACAATAGGAATGTTGTGGTAAAAAGTAAAAATTAGGGTAAGTAGAACTAGGTTCTACATGATTAGGAATTAGAGATATTTTATTGGTAATAAGGACAAGGAGTGAGGTCATAAATATTTTGTGTATTTTATTTGTAAAAAGTCTAAAAATGTGGAACCCATGTGAAATGATAAGGTTTATCTTATCTTAAAAGATAAGCTTACATGTACAGATAAGAGTTAAGGTATGGAATATGATTCGTCAGACTAGATTTCTTATCCTATCTTAGAGATAAGATGGATAATCCTGGAAGTTCTATAAATAGACAGGCCACCCCCCTCATTTAGCATAGAAGGAAGTAGTGAGAAATATTGTATGAGTAAGTGTGTAAAGGAAGCCATCATTTTGAAGGCGTGTTAAAGAAGCCATTAAGAGGTGTAATTGTGAAGTTTCTCCCATAGTTATGATTGGAAGGCAAGTGAAGTTAGTAACACTTGAAGTACCTCATGGGTGAGATTATAAAAATTTTATGTTGATATTATAATTTACACTTATATTTAAAATTTATCATCATTCCTTCTTATCATAGTCTATGGTATTCTTGTGTTATGTTTGTTGTTGTGTTTCCAGATTACACCCACCAAACTAAAAGCTCTGCATTAGTAAATAATCATAGCACGAGGAGTTCCCGGTGAAGAATTATCATAGTGCTGGATTGGGGATGACATTTTGGTTCCGTTTCAGGGACCATTCCTCGTTGGTGGATTTTCTGGAAAGATATTCCCACGTAGTCAGAAAAAATTTGGAGGGTAACCTTGTTTTTACTATGCATAGTAGTTACCATGGTAAAGTCACTTTTTGCCATAAATAGTATTTATCACAGTAAAGTCACTTTTTATAGTGAATGGTATTTACTGTAGTAACTTCACTTTTTACTGTGAATAGTGTTTACCACAGTAAAGTTAGTTTTTACCGCAATAAGTCAAGTTTTACCATAGTTTACTGTGGTCATTTCTATTTTCTATTATACTGATTCCAATTATTTGTGTACATAAGTCTTGTTGATTATACTTGTGGGTTGGTATTTAACTGTGGTTACTTTTGAAAATAGGGAAGATTTCTTTTTTTTCAGCCGAATCTAATGAAGATGCTTCCTCTTTCATTTAAGAGTTTAAATTATCTTGTATTTGTAATGGCTTTATAAGAAGAGAAGAATGGACTAAAGTTTTTCCTACCTTTTTGGATGGTTCAACCCTTAGGTGGTTTGAAACACTAGATGAAATTGTTAAAAACTCATGGGATTTATTAACTGAAATTTTTCTTGAAGAATTTGGTGAACAACATAAATATGCAGATCTCATGATCGATATCACAAAGCTATCCCAAGGAGATAAGGAGAAGATAAGGGATTTTCTAGAGCTAAGGAGGAAGCTTGATGCACAGATCTGAAAGGAAGGATTATTAGATGGATTGATGAATGGCATGGATAATATCCTATGTAAGCACTTAATTCTTGGGATGAATCCAAAGATCAGACAACGAGTGAATTATGAATGCCCAACTACCATTGAACAAGTAAAGGAGATTGCAAGAAGGAAAGAAGAAAGCATGAAAGAGGAGCCCAAAAAAATTGTTGCTAAAGTAGAGCCTACACCAGCACCTTTGGTCCAGAATCCACAACCACTCTTGGTGAGCACAAATATTTCTCCTAGTACATCTACTGAGTATGAAGATCTACTCAGGAAGATTAGCTAGTTAACTATTAATCTTCTTTAAGGAAAAGAATTTAGTTCTTAGGGATGAGATAGAGGTCCAAAAACAAATATTTATGAATTTGTATGTTATGGTTGTCATAAAAAGGGTCATTATAAGTATAATTGTCCAGATAGAGATTTTACATCCGGTACAAGAGATAATGATAAAGGAAAATCACATGTGAATTCTGTTGATGTAGTAGATAAGAGTATAAATAATGAAGTAGATGTGTTTGTAACAAAAAGAAAGAAAGAAAAATATAACCAAGATGGAAATGATCCTAAGAATATGAAAGGAAAAACTAGTAAGAAACATAGGAGAATAAAGTTGGGTGCGCAGAATTTTCTGATTTCACAGGGACAAGGACCATACTCCATCTTAGAAGATCTATCCAAAAGGTCTGTAAATATTACATATGGTCAAATCTTGGCTATGTTTTTTGAGAAGAGGTGGGAGCTGTGAAGTGGACTCAATGCTTAACGAAGGAAGGAGGTTGAGGTCCTTGTTCTAGAGGCAGAGGCGGATCCCTATGCTCCACAAGTTGAGGTATTATGTAATGGTATTTCAATTCATGATGTCTTAGTTGATGGAGGTGTTGCAGTTAATGTAATGAATATGTTGGGTTTAAAAATTGATCACCCCTCAACACTTATGTTAAGGTCATTAAATAAGGGAAAAATTAAACCAGAAGGTGTTGTTTCAAATGTGGCAATATCTGTTATGGGTGTTGTATGTGTGGTATACTTTCAGGTGATGAAAAATGGTACTTTTGCATACCTAATGTTGTTGGGAAGACCATGGAAAAGGAGATTTCATGTAAGAAACTACTGGAATGAAGACTTCATGTCACTTGGATGTGGTAGAGAGAGGATGAAGATAAACATGATCCCTCGGCATCATAAGACAGAACCTGTGGATTCAAGTGATGAAACTAAGGATTTGACATCCTCTGATTACTCTAGTACCAGTGAAGTGGACACAAAAGATGAAGAAAGTGAGGTTGATGTTTCAGTCATAGATATCCTTTTAGTCACACCGACTTATGAACCCATAAAATTATCTGAAGAAGAAATTGATGATCGTCTCTAACAAATAAAGATTGGTGATGTTGTGATGGAGAGTGAGAAGGAATCCTACCTCCAGCTCTTTTGAAGTTACATACACCTATTCACTTTTTATTACAAGGAACTATGTCAAGTAAGTTCGGTAGAACATTATATTGAGCTGGTAGATGGTGCTAAGCCCATAAAGCAAATGCCATATAGAATGAATCCTAATTTTTCCAAGACTGTAAAAGAAGAAATAGATAAGTTGCTTGATGCAGAATTTATATTTGCTGTGGAGAATTCAGAATGGGTTTCTCCCATTGTGATGTTGATAAAAAAGAATGGGAAGCTACACATTTGTGTTGATTATAGGAAGCTCAATAAGGCAAAAAATAAGGATCATTACCCTCTTACATTCTTAGATCAGATCTTGGATGAAGTATCTGTCCAGGAGTGCTATAGTTTTGCTGATGGATATAGTAAATACAACCAAGTTCGTATAGCAGATAAAGATAAGCTAAAGACCACATTCACCACTCCTTGGGGAACGTATTCTTATAGAGTTATGCCTTTTTGGTTGTCTAATGCTCTGGAAACATTCTAGAATTTGATGAATAGGGTGTTTGAACCCTACATTTCGAACTTCATCAGAGTATTTCTGGATGATTTTTGCATCTATGGGAGCAAGATGGACCACCTGCACCAGATGGAGAAAACATTTCAAAGGTTAGATGAAGCACAAGCCTCACTAAACCCTACAAAGTGTGTCTTTGGATGTTCTAAAGGTGTTTTGTTAGGGCATGTTGTATCCAAATATGGTAATGGTACTGGTCCTGATAAAGTTTCAAAACTCAAAGAGTTACCATTTCCTATGAATAGAAGTAAGTTGAGATCATTTTTATGCCATGTGGGTTACTATAGAAGGTTCATCAAGAATTTCTCAAAAATTGTATAGCCACTAACCCAATTCTTGAAGAAGGATGTTACTTATGACAAGGAAATAAGGTGCATGAAGCTTTTGAACAACTGAAGGAAGCCTTGGTGTCTTCACATATTGTAATGAATCCAAATTAGAGCAAGCCATTCATTATGTATATTGATGCCTCAGATGCAGCACTAGGAAGTACTCTGAGCCAAAAGGATGAAAATGGGAATGATCATCTATTTTACTTATGGATTAGACAAATTAGTAGTGCTGAGGTAAATTATAATGTAACTAAAAAATAGGATCTAGCTATCATTTTTTCTGTAAATAAGTTTAGAAATTACTTGCTAGGGTAGAAATTTATAGTTGTAACAGATCATCAGGCTCTAAAATATATTGTAAATAATCCTAACCCATCATGGAGGATAGTAATATGGATAATTTTGCTACAAGAATTTGAATTTGATATTATAGATAGGCCAAGAAAGAAGCATGTCAATGAAGATGCATTCTCTCGAGCCTATGATGGTTTAGGTTCATCTTGTGATGATGATGATTTCCTAGATGCAACATTGTTATCCCTTGACAAAATCCCTAGTGAATACATAGATATTTGAAATTATCTAAATGAATTCAAGTTTCCTGATGGTGCCAATGCAAAGACTAAGAGGAAGATTACTCAAGCCAATCATCCATATTTTATTCTGCATGGAGTATTATTTTGAATAGTACCTGATGGGTAGTACAAGAGGGAAGTTGGATGTGATCAAGGGAAGGAGCTGATAGAATAATTCCACAATGGTACATGTGGAGGACACTTCTTTGTACAACTTACAACAAAAAAGATCTTGGATGCAGGTTATCACTAGCCCACTCTTTATAGAGATTGTTATAATTATTGTAAGACATGTGATATTTGTCAAACACATGGTAACCATAAGACTTCATCAGCTCCATTATGCCCTATTCTTCCACTTGGTCCCTTTGAAAAGTGGGGAATAGACATTGTAGGTCTACTTCCAACTACCGCATGCTAAAATAAGTATATTGTAGTTGCCACAGATTATTTAACTAAGTGGGTTGAAGCTAGGCCATTGAAAATAGCTTCCATGGATGAAGTGGCAAGGTTCATATATGAACACATTGTCACCAAATTTGGTTGTCCATTAGAAATTGTAACAGATCAAAGTATCCACTTCATTAATAAGGTGGTAAAAGCCCTAGTCAATAAATTTCTATTAAGCACAGGAAGGAAACAACATACAAGCCAAGCACAAATGGAAAGGTGGAACGAATTTTATTTTTTTTGTGTCAAATTCTAGCAAAAGATGCAGCCTTGTAGGTACATAAGTGTGATAAAAGGATTCATGCAGCATTGTGGGCATATAGGGCAACATCAAAGTCAACAACAGGATACTCCCCATTTCATTTGGCTTATGGCATTGATCCAGTTCTTCCTATTGAGTTTGATATTCCCACTATTAGAGTTATGAAAAATGAAAGGATGGATGAAAGTGATTCAGTAAAAGAAAGGTTGGTACATCTTCATTTTCCAGAGGAAATGAGGGAAATAGTAAAGGATACAAGCTATAAAAAGAAAATGAAGCAGAAGGAATACTTTGATCAAAAGATCTGTTGGTCTCCATTTCATGTGAATGACTTCATTCTAGTATATGATTCTAGATACAAAAAAAGAAGACAAAAAATTTCTTCCAAAATGGAAGGGGCCCTAAAAAATAGCAGTTGTGCATGCAAATGGTACATACCGACTGGAGGAATTGGATGGCACTCCCATTATAAAATGGGTCAACCATGACAAGTTAAAGATTTTCCAAGCACCAGAATAGTCTACTCTAAGGATGGAGTAGAAGCTAGGAAGGGGGAAAATTTTCCTCCCTAATTTCTATTTCATTAATGTATGTATTAAGAATAGGATGTTGTTAAGTATAATTAGTAGTAGTGTCTGATAGAAGATAATGGTGTTGTCGGTACGATACCGCCAATAAAGTATAGTATGGTAATAGTCAAAAGTACAATAGGAATGTTGTGGTAAAAAGTAAATATTTGTCGTAAGTGGTCTGGTAATGTTAAAATGTCAAAGTTAGGGTAAGTAGAGAAGTAGGGTCTACATGATTAGGAATTACAAATATTATATTGGTAATAAGGACAAGGAATGAGGTCATAAATATACTTGTTTGTATTTTATTTGTAAAATATCTAAAAATGTGGAACCCATGTGAAATGATAAGGTTTATCTTATGTTAAAAGATAAGCTTACATGTACAGATAAGAGTTAAGGTATGGAATATGATTCGTCAGAGTATATTTCTTATTCTATCTTAGAGATAAGATAGAGAGGCCACCCCCCTCATTTAGTATAGAAGTAAGTAGTGTGAAATATTGTATGAGTAAGTGTGTAAAGGAAGCCATCATTTTGAAGGTGTGTTAAAAAAGCCATTAAGAGGTGTAATTGTGAAGTTTCTCCCATAGTTATGATTGGAAGGAAAGTGAAGTCAGTAACACTTGAAGTATATCATGGGTGAGATTGTAACAATTTCATGTTGATATTATAATTTACACTTATATTTCAGATTTATCATCATTCCTTCTTATCATAGTCTATGGTATTCTTTTATTATGTTTGTTGTTGTTTTTCCAGATTACATCCACCAAACTAAAAGTTGTGCATTACTAAATAATCATAGCACGAGGAGTTCCCGATGAAGAATTATCATAGTGTCGGATTGGGGATGACAGGCCCTGTAACTGCCACCCCTGCACAGGGCGGTGGTCCTATCCCACAAAACCAAATGAGCCGTAAGCCCTAAGAAATGCTTAAAAACAAGCAAAAATAATCTTTTACCTAAAAAATAAACCTACCCTATGGGTGTCGCCCCCTAAAGACGCATTTAAAGATAACATTTTCAAAAATGATGCCCCCCAAAGGAAAGATTTTATCATTTCTACATTTTAGGTTTGAAAGCAATAAATCGAGAGGAACTAACACGAGACTTTTTGGGTCGATGTTCCACTCTCAGAGGCATGATCGCTATCTCACCATGAACGTTTTTACTATATTCTCATCAAAAACCATCACCGTGGGTCCCAGAGCTCAAAATCTATCAAATCAATCCATGTAAATGAATAGTAAAATGACTTAGTTTTATATAACTAGCCCTCTTAATTTAATTTTGAATGTCTTTCGTAGGGTCAGAGCGCCAATGGAGGTAAGTTCTAAAACCCCACATAGATGGTAAGTCCTCTTTTCATGTCAATTCCATCGTATTTCTCAATTTTTTTTATCTAGCTGCACTTGAGTCCATTTTTTTATTTTACAAGTAGCAGGATCTTGGATGGTGACTTTCCAACACACGGGCATGTTAGGTATAACTCCTAACTCCCCATTTTGGGATCTCTATACTCGGACCCACTATTTTATGCCTCTTCATGGCTAAGACGCATCTCTGAGGGGGAAATATGTACGTACCCAAAATTGTAGGGTACTGCAACCACCAGAAACAATGTTACACGTACCCCAATGATGATACAAGTCTCCTTGCAAGGTGTTCGGAATCCAGAAAGGCTCGCCAAGTATACACTTTTATATCCAATGCCCCGCTCAGCCTCTGCATGCTTTGTTTTACCCTTAACCCCCTGTTTTCTTACATTTTAGGCTTCAATGATGAAACTACCACCCTGTCTGGGTGGCAGTCCCATGACCACCACCCAGGACAGGGCAATGGTCCTGTAACCGCCACCCTGCATAGGGTGGCAGTCCTGTACGCATTTTCTATATTCTTCGATGATCGCATAAAACGTAAATCTTCAATTTTACACTCTTTCTTCATCCAGTTTGGCTTGCATTAATGTTTTTTGCTCCCTCAGAATGGTGTTTTTCCTTTGTTTATAGTAAAAGAGATCAAATGGGAGTTACCCTCTGGTAAGTGCATTGGTTATAAATAGCCCTTGTTTCCAAGCAAATGGCCCCTCATCCTCTCAATTATCTTGTTTAGTTTTTCAATTCCTTGCTTATAATTCTGTTAGTTTCATGTTTTGCTTGGACATTGTTGGCATTGTAGAGGTCATGTCATCTTCTTGTTTCAGTCTTATTTCATTATTGCTTCATAAAACCAGTTTAACATAGAATAGCTTCATTTCTAAACTATAATCCATTAAAGTTATAGGTTTTGTTTTATCACAAGGATAGTTTCTGAAACTCTTGGTACACTTGTGTTGTATTCTCGCAATAAATCCCACTAGGAATTACATAGTCAAGCTCTGTTTACTTGTGTTATCCTCTCCTACTCGCATTATATTCGGTCTATATCCAAAGATGTCATTGTTTGATTGCTATCTTTTGTTGATACTATCATATACACACATTTTGGATTCATGAGGACACGAAGGAACAAGGAGATCACACTGAGGGGATGAAATCACACACAACTGGATTTACCACTGTTCTATAAATGCTAGGTTTGAGCTATCAAAGTTCTAGTTACGACATAAAAAAATAGAGTAGTGAAGTATTTCATTTCAGTTAAAATTTCACTCTCGATATCATCGAGGAAGTTGTGGGGATTGATAGTTTCTAAGGAACTGTGATTCATTCCTCACTTCTAAGGTAAGATCGAAAGTCTTTCAAATTTAGAATATATAGTTGTTTAGATATTTAAGATAATATCACAACTGCACAGGTGAATAGCCATACCACGCTACATTGCTTGTTTTATTCTGTTATTAGATTAGTTGTTCATTTTATAGATATGCTAGAGTAGCCACTCTTCAATTTCCTTGAAATATGTCATTGAAAAATATAAAAATAGAAGAATGCTTACATTGTGTAAATACCTCTTTCATAATCAGTTTATTAAATGTTAGTTAAACGGTCGAATCATTTTGCATGACAATCACAAGACCTAGAGATCCTAGAGAATATATATTTGAACCTGTAGTACCTCAACCAAATTTACCCATGACTTTAGCTGATATAAATAAGGACCTTACGATACAATTCTTCCAAGCAGCAACAAACTTACAAGTAATTAGTGAGTAACTAAGAGGATTGCATATCAAATACGACAAAGCTTACACATTCTGGTCAAACCCATCCAAACTATAGATTGCCTTGATAAAACACCTGAATGACCGTGTAAAGGTTCAAATGAGAAAAAAAAATTTGGTTACGATCCTTTGGTTCCACAGCCTAACACAGGAGACCTCCTCGTTTACATAGACACTAGCTTACGTATCCAATTTTCTAGAACACCTGCTACGTACTCCGAGAAAATCATACAACTTCTAGTTCTAAAAGTAGAGGCAGAAAAGGCATACAATTACTGGATTGTTGGTAGAAGGGATTTATTCCTCACATGACCATTAAAATTCCACATCAACCACAAACTCATAGTTGTGATGCCCAAATCCCACAACCCAATAGGCCTACAAACCAGTCAAGTATTGACACCGACTTGCGAACACTGGTGTTTAGATCTTCACCACTCCCGCCAGATATTATAGCATAGATTTCCATATTAAAGATAGAAGCCAACTAATCCAATATTTTATGGGCCAGACTAGAAAACCACCCATAGCTAAACCAAAAAATCCACTAAATAACCTACCACTACTTTCATGACCTTGTCTGGAGATATATACGAAGCTCCCACAGGTCACTTCCCACATATCCAACAATCAAGAAATAGGATCTTGGCAGAGCTCGACATCGATTGGAGCCTCTAAGAAGCCATTATATCCGAACGAACCATTACATTAATCCAGGTTAGGAGGGCCTTCTTCAGCTTAGATTCACATATTTCATTATTGCATATTGAGGATTTAAGATTACCTGATTAGCTTACGCATATCCATCCACATTCAACATTCACCAGCTATCTCGACATTACCTCAAGAGGTTGGGTACGAGGAGGAGGTACTTGTAGATTCCCATGCTCACATTTTACTTTTTCCATCGTACAGTACACTAGCCCCATCCTATGACCTATCATTAATAGTAATAGTATACAATTGACACCCACTTCGTGCACACCGCTTAAGCTGTATGGCAGAAATACTATGGATAGAAATGGATCTCATAACTCCATCTACTACTGACTCAAATCCCAAATAATATGTACATGATATATAGTATTATGGTAACAATCTATTCTGGCTCTGTGGGAAAATAGCCAATCCATACACAAGATAACTCCATACAAACCCAACAGAAGGATACAAAGATTTGATGTAGGGGTTAAGGGTTGCAAATCCACTACACACTTCTTAAATAAGGATTATACAAATATTTTGTCTCCAGAAGCCATTTTTACATCCCAACTAAGGGCTTGTCTAAGTGCCACCATCCTACAACGCTATACTAAAATTATGGTCCAATAAAAAGTCTGACGAAATGGAATCAAATAGTATAGAGGTAGGAATACCACCAACACTACGTTTAGTCTCTATCATAGTGCTTTGATGCTCAGCCTTGCATTTCTCAACCATTACATATATCCGATTGCTATGTCCCATGTCACCAGTTGTAAGCTCTGATATTGGTGCCTTACCCTTGTTACTAGGTTTTGAGGGTACTCTCTCCAATGATGTCCAAGAACACCACATCCATAAAAAACTACCTATTCCTTTCCAATGAGATATGGCTCTAGCCAATACTCTAGTAGTCTATGCCATGGATCCTAACGGTTTGGCTATGGACTGCTGAGGTCAACTACTGACAAGCTCTTGTTGATTGAGTTCTTTGTGCACCATGTTTCCTAATAGGTACCCTAGGGGGATGCCCATACTGCCCATCCCCCACCTCGTCCGTCTGAGCGTCAAATTTCTATGGAGGTATGAATGGTGGATGATTCTATTATTGTTATGGCCTAGGTGCCTAATGTGGTGGCCTGAATGAATACTATACAAAACCATGTCTATCATGAGGAGGAGGAGATAACCACCTCGACTAGTTATCCTACATATATTGGATTGGGCTTTGCACTCTATCCCTGGCCTGCCGAGTCTTCCCCCTACTCTCTTCTCCTATGTAGTCTTTCTAAATGGCCTCTGCTAAGTTCTGTAGGAAATGAATGCATACCGCACCTCCAAAATCTAAATTTAGATCGCTGATGAACCTATGAATCCTTACCGGCTCATCATGCATATAGTAAACATACAAAAGTAAGTCCAAAAATTTACTCTCATACTCTGTTATAGTCATGCATTCCTAACGTAGGTCATGTAAACTCATCTATAATTTTCTAGATAAACCTCTTGGATATGTATCTACTCCTAAACCACTCCTTGAATAACTCCCACATAACTATATTTGAGTCTACGTGGAG
This sequence comes from Taxus chinensis, assembly GCA_019776745.2. Taxonomy (NCBI): domain Eukaryota; kingdom Viridiplantae; phylum Streptophyta; class Pinopsida; order Cupressales; family Taxaceae; genus Taxus; species Taxus chinensis. The sequence goes on along the minus strand of CM034148.1, from coordinate 770,326,603 downwards.
CATCTTCTCCTCAGTCCTCCACCAGACACCTACTCCATCCCTTAGAAGATGAATCGCAAGATAAAAATTTTGTTACTAGTACATGGGAAAATCACCCGCTCAAGCTCACTAACAAGCCTCTTCCTAAAAACCCTGTATCTCTAGAATAACGAGATGGGTGTAGCTTCAGGATCTCCTTGATATTATCTGCAGGTGATGAATTTTGACCCCTAGGTCTCTCAGACTTCTCCTTCGTTGGCCCTAGGGCTCTGATATCTATCTCTATGTCCTGAAATCCTATCTCCATGTCCCCTCTGAGGTGACTATGCTTTAACTGACTCCACACAGGATTTCTCTACCCTACGCTCATCATTGCGTCGAAGATATGCATGAACCTCTACTGATGGCTCTCTATCTACTCTTGCAGACCATCCTTGTAAGGATCCTTTGCATATAGCGGTATGGACATCCTGTAGTGTTTGTAATATCTAAGGTAAAGTCACCTCTACAAAACTGATCAGGAGGAGGTAAGTCCAGGTCTACATGCAAGAACCCCTCGTCTAGTTCATGCCTCCTACACATACCAAGGCAAGAGTTAGTTCATCATTATAGGTTTTATTTTAGTTTTTTTAAATAGATTTATATATTATCCAAATATCATACAATGTTGTTTTCTAGGTTTAAATTTATGTTAGGTTTAATGTTCATGTCACATGTTTTCAAGTGTGCACAAGGGTCAAAGCTTTACTTATATAGTTCTAGACTTTTTTCCAATCAATTCAAAGATTTGAAAAAAATATAGTTTAGCTTATTATCACATGCCTTTCAAGTAATGCAATAGGAATTAATATTTCTTTCTTTCACAAAACACAACTTTGCAACCATTCCCACAAGAATTAGAGCAATATTTCCCAATACTTTTAAAACAAGAAAAACACACCTTTTGAAGCCAATAAATAAACTAAAATGATGAAAAAATTGTTTTCTTTTCCATCACATTTAATGACTTGATTCAATTTAACAACTTATAGTTCCTCATTCCAACAAGTAATGGAATGATTTTAATTTTTTTTTGTTTTCATTTACAATATAAACTAAGATTACATTTGACAATAAATCAACTAAAACTTCACTTTAAAAAATAAAAGTTTACAAGCCCTCCATACATAATGAAAACACAACATGATAAAAATATAACAAGAGAGTTTTGATTCTTTCTCCAAATGCTACAAGAAACATGACTCCTCCTTTGAGCTCGACCTTCTTCCAAGACCAAACACACAACCAAAAATGGGGGAGTAGGAAACACTCTACACCCAACCGGTTATCCAACGAGGAAGGAAGTGAATCCTACTTTGTCATTGGCCCTTGAGCCCCACCAAATGATAAAATAAGGAAAAATTTGAAAACTATGGAAACAAAATATAAGGCTTCCACATTTAATTTCAAGAAAAAATCACACCAAAGAATAACCACAAAACATTTATTTTTAACACAAAAACTTCCCAAACACAATGGCTCTAAAAGAATCCAAGTAGAGAAAGGAATATGGAGGTACCCTTGTGCCTGCCAAGGGTTTGTATGCCCACCTGAAAAAACCTCAAAAACATAGTGAACCAAAAAATCTCTTATGCCTCCCTATAATTAAAAATACCTCATATGCCTCCCTAACTCTTTATGCTCCCTGTCTCTTATGTCTCCCATAATGCACAAAATAACAAGATGAGAATAAGGTGGGGCACCCAACCCACTCCCTCATAATTACCCAAGAGAAAATCTCATGCCTCATAAAAAAACTTATCCCCATTTCACTTTCTCATACATATCTTAAGACCATTTCACTACCCAACAACATTAAGAAAGAAAACACATTCATTCAAGACATAAACATAAAAGGAAAGAGAAGAAAATAAGGGTGGAGACCCTACCTTGCCATATAAATAATTCACTCCACAAGCAACTCCCAAAATTCTCCAATATCAAGAAACTACATGCAATCTTTGAATCCAACATGCACTCTAAAAGGAAAGCATACCAAATGAGAGAGCCAAAACCAAACAAGTAACCCCCCCAAAACTTCACAAAACTTCTAACAAATAGAAAAAGGGGGGAGGGAGATGATGTAGCTCCATATAGGATGCCACATCATTTCTTATCCATCCCATATCACCAAATTCAAACCCATGCTCCAAATCATAATAAATTGGTGGTTGGGGAAAAGACCACCCTCTTACACACTGAACCTAACGCACATCCCTTAAGGATGAAATTAATTAACCATGTAAGAAAAGTGCGCTTGATTTCCCTTTCCTTCATTAAAATTTAAAATAGGACTTAAAATAAGTCCTTCACATCATAGGTTGGGTGGGTGGGTGACTTTATAAGGTGTGGGACAAGCTTATCTTGTCCCACAAGTCTCCAAAAATATCCTAGAAGGTTAAATAAAAATTTCACAAGCAAGATTGAGTACACACTACCCCAAACAAATTAAATTCATTCCAAGCCATCACACATTAAGGCTACTAACTCACATTTATTCCCCCCATTTTCATCACATCCTAATTAGCTCTAGATAAACACTTTTAAATTAATTTAAGAGGGGGTGCAAAACACAATTAATAAAAGTGACTCCACATGAAAATAAAAATACAATAACTCACAATTATAATCAACATGACAAAATTACAAACATTCCAAAGGTCACTTTTGAGGTCTCCCTCTAATGGGGACTTCCTAACAAACTACAACAGCAAACAAATATGAAAAAAAGTGTTTCCATGGTGATCTATTGCCAATACTCCATATTTTCTCACTTTTGGTCTCCTACCCCCTTTAGTTTATTGTGTTGCGATCACCTGTAAAAGTCAAGACAATACCTTTCTGGCCTTGTGGTCATATTAACAACATCAAAATAATAAAAATACATGCATAAACATTTAATCAATTATCGCAAACTTAAACAAAGACAAGTAATTTTCCATCGTTCACAATTTCAATTATTTCAATTTCATTACTTTATCAACTATAAATAAGATCATGACATAAAATACATCATCTAGCATCATATAACCATAGAAATAAATGCATTAGTCCATATAAGCTCAAAACCAACAATTAGATATATCCAAATATGCATATAATCCATCCTGTAAATCATGTCATATGTCTAGCATCCATATTTTCTATAAATTAACTAATCAAATAACAATGTCCATATGTCAATATCTAAATTGTGATAGAAAATTCCATATATCTAGTCTATGCTAAGCAACATCATAATCATATAAATGTCGAAGGGGAGTGGGAACTACACATAGGATCTCAAAAATAAGCCTCATACCAATTAATAACAAAATAAATAGATGAAGTTAATTTAAAACAATCATATTCAACCAAGGTCTATGGACAAGGTGAGTCTTTACGTCCCTCCAAGTTTAACTCAAATATCTAGTCTACAAGTGGCAATTTCGAAGAATGATGGAGAGCCACATGATAGATTATTACTCCATTATTAATCTTAGGTAAACATTGAAACCCTAATTCTCTTTTTACTCCCAATTATTTTTCCATATCTTCTCATTATTTGCAATATCTCTACAATATTCATTTTTATATCAATTTACAAGTCTAACAGAAATTTGGAATCCATATAAAAGTTTTTTATTCAGTTACAGATCCACCTATCCCATTTGCATAGAATTATTAGGGTTTATAACAAGGATGATCATGTATTTATAAAAATGTACAAGGGTATATATTTATAATTTGTTGTACGAAAATATCATATAAATAAATAAAAAAATTAGGCTTGAATAGTTTCTAGAATATATAACCACAAAGATTGATGATATATGTTTTCTAATTTATTTCATTTATATATCATGGAAAACACATATTAAATATTGGAAATAAAATTTATGTTAATGTCCTATATGTGTGTGTGTTTTTTTGATTTGACATTTCATTTATATTTATTTTTGTATCCTACATGTTTGTAGGTGTAAAAAGTTAGGTGGGCGAGGATATTTTCAAATAGCACGTGACATGATATAAATAAAGATAAGGTTCTCAGAAAGGGGGTCACCGCCATACCACACCCCTCCCTCCTCCCATCCTTTGGTATTTATTATTTTTATATATATGTGTGTGGTGTGTGTGTATTGTATATATATGTATAGTGTATATATAGAGATGTAGAGGAGAGATATATACATATATATACATATAGATCTATATATATATACATACATATATAGATATAGACATACATATATATATATATATGTATATATTATATATACATATATATATATATATGTCTGTAGTATATATATGGTGTGGGTGTGTGTGTGTGACATATTCAGATATATATATACATACATATATATATATGTCTATCTATATATATATATATGTATGTATATATATATATATATATGCATATTCATATATATATGACATATATACCCGATATAGAGGAGAGATATCTAGGATAGAGAGAGAAGGAACACACACACACACACACACACACACACACACACACACACACAGATATAGAGAGAGATAAAGATAGAGAGACAGACAGAGAGAGAGAGAGAGAGAGACAGGACAGAGAGATAGAGAGAGATAGATATAGATATAGATATAGAGAGATATATATATATATATATACATACAGACATATATATATGTATGTAGGTATAGAGATATATATATAATATATCTATATACATACATACATATATATATGTATGTATGTAGATATATATATATTATATAGAGAGATATATATAGAGATATCTATAGAGATATATTATATATATATTATAGAGAGAGCTTCATTAGAGATATCTATAGAGATATATAGAGAGAGATATATAGAAGATATATATATATATATATATAATACATACATAGATATGTATGTATACCTATAGATACATATATATATATATATCGTCTATATAGAGAGATATAGATATCTATATATATATAGATATATATATATATAGATATATATAGAGATAGAGATAGATATATATATATATCTATATATAATATATATATCCCTTCTCTATATATATATATATATATAGAGTATGTATATATATATGTGTATATATAGTATGTACATATATATATATGCATATTCATATATATACATATATACATATATATACGATATACATATATATATATAGAGTATATATATATGTATGATCTAGATATATATGTATATAATACAGAGATACAGAGATAGATACAACAGATAGAGATACATAGACAGATATAGACAGAATTATATAGATAGAGATACATATATATATATTACCATACAGACAGATATAGATAGATAGATATACAGACATATACATATAAATATATATATATATATATATATTGTCATCATACATATATATATATAAAACAATACATATATATATATAACATACATATATATAATATATATATATATATATATAATATATATATATATATGTCTATCTATATATATATGTGTGTATGTATATATATGTACATATATATATATATATATGCATATTCAATATATATACATATATGCATATCTATATATATATATATATGTATATATATATATATATATATATATGTATATATATATATATATATAGACACCACACACACACACACCACACACACACACACACACACACACACACACACACACATATATATATATACACACACACACACACACACATATTTATACAAGGTTCCATAATAGAAATGTACTCGACATTTAATTGTGCATTTGTTTCTTAGTTTTAAATTAGTGTAAACACTAAAACCATCTTATTATTAAGGTTTCGAAGTGTTAAATAAGAAAAAGGATAAATTTCAAATTTCTTTTCTTATATCAGGAGACTTTAAAGAATAAAGTCACATCCTTTATGTCAATATTCAATTACAAATATAGAAAATAGGTGACTATTATTCAATAATGGCTTACCTGTGTTTATATCCTCCAAGGTATTTGCTAAGGCTTGCAATTTCTATGTTGGTATGTCCATTTATTAAGTGAAATATTTTAGATGCAAATCAAACTTCCTTTATAGAATAATGTAGAATTATAAGAGAAAAAGGAAAAAATTAATGTAAATACATATCTCTCTATATATAATTATTCAAACAAAATTCAATTATACATGTACATATACATATGTATATAATACACACACACAAGGGTCCATAATTGAAATTTACTTGAAATTTAATTGCAAATGTATTTATTTGTTTTAAATTAGTGTAAATGCTAAAACCGTCTAATTATTAATGTTTCAAAGTTTTAAATGAGTATAAAAGGATCAATTTAAGGGTTATTTTCTTATATCAGGAGAAGTTAAACACTAGATTATATCCTTTGTGTCAATATTTAGTTACAAAGATAGAAAATAGTTGATTATTATTCTATAAAGGCTTAACTATATTTATATCCTCTAAGATATTTACCGAGGCTTGTAATTTGTAGGTTAGTATGTCCATTTATTAAGTCAAATATTTTAGGTGCAAATCAAAATTATGATTAACGAAAATATGTCGAATATGTCTCACTAATCTAATCTACAATGACATATAAAGACATTAAATAAATGCACTAAATGATTATGGAAAATGACCCAAGCAATTAATCCAATAAAAGTAGAAAATAGAATTTGCAAGAAGTGTGAGGAAGTGAATTATCCGATTTAAGAATCTCGTTGGCGTATGTTTAAGAATAATAACATAATCTGGAAGTGGCACTCTGGTCTGCAAAATGGGTGCCCTGGTCTGTGTAAAAGGTCTGGAATTGAGTTTCATAGGTTCGGAAGCTGGTCTGAAACGCTTGTTGTGTGTCGCATTAGGTTTACTATATGGCACCAGGTGTTCCTAATTATCCAAGATAAAATAATACTTGCAAGATACCACAAGAAGTATCAAAACCCTTAAAAAGAAGAATGGAAATGAGTGTCTCAAACTGATGTCATATGCCACAACATTGGGCTTACTAACTATGTGTTGTACTAAATTTCAGATCTGAATATAGTTTTGGTCTATGTGTACATCTTGTGCCCTAGGTGCTCTTGTTCTAGTCACACTTTGTGAAGTAGCGTAGTAATAAATTGATATAAAAATTTAGTAGAATGGTGGATGGAATAACAAAGAATCCCCTATTATACCTTTGTGATGGAGATAATAAACCAACCTTGTCCTTTTTTATGGAGCTAAGTGAATGCAAATGATCTCCAAATTCCATACAATAATGCAACCCTAGGTGGATGATAGTAGTGACTAGTGTTTGTTCCCTCGTTATGGTCTCATAGGTTTATATTTATAGGGTCCTCTTGATCTAATTTCATAATTAACCTTGAGATGTTTAACCATAAAAAAGATAAGAAGTTGAAATGGCTAGAAAGTGCCCAAATAGTGGCAAGAAAATTGAAAAAGGATCAAGGCACCCCTGTGTACTAGCCTGAGTGCCCTAGTAAAAATCTAAAATAATGTGAAATGAAAAAAATTAACTAAGCATGTTGGTGTAAGAGGTCGAGAATGAAACAATAAAACAAAGTAATATCACCAAAATACTGGGGTTAATTAGTACTTTATTCACTTAAAAAACTTCTAAATAGTAGTATGAGATTGCGAATAAATAATTTCTAAAGTGGATTATTATGTGTCTATTTTCCCCCACTTTATGTTGGTGAGTAAAAATCACAATAATATAAAGTAGATAGAGATGTGTAATTGATTTTATATTAAGATTATAGTTAAAAACGTGCCAAAGGACTAGACAACTCTTGGAATGAAAATAAAGATGATGGAGTTTGGAAAGTAAAAATGAAAAAATGAAAAAAAAAATGATATTTGAACCTAGGGCGCAAACGCGTTTGTAGTTTCTGATGTGTGTGTTGCCGCCAAATGTTGTTGGTGACATTTTTTTATTGATATGTTTATTTCAACCATTTGACTTCTTGTTTCTCATATGGTCGGACTTGGAAGGAAAAAAAAATGATCAAGTAGTCAAATATATGTATATAGATGTGTAAAAATGCAATGTAAAAGACACATGTATATAAATATAAAAAACATATGGATGTAAAATATGCAAATGGAAAATGTAAATGGAACATATGCACCTTATCCATGTTGAGAAAGATAATTTAGAAGGATATCCTATTCTGCCAATATTTTTTTGGCGATCTAACGCCATAGGTTGAAGAAGTATAGGGAGGAATTCTGATGTATCCTCCAATGTTTAACTTCTTCCCTAAACATGTGTCAAGATATGTTTGTACGTCCTGATTTTTTGGGTGATCTGATACCACTGGCCAAAGAAGTATAGGGGGAGGAATTATTTTGTATCCTCTAACCTTTAATTGCTTCCAAAGAATGCTAAGGGAAACCATGTACTATAAAATCTATTTTGTACAGGGCTCGTAGACTGATATGAAACCACTAAATGTATGTAACCCATAATACTAAGGGTGGAAAGTGCAATGAACTGAATTGGTGTAGAAGCTTTTTATAATATGTAAAACTCTAAATAATACCCCCCTCTTTGGGGATGCATGCGACGTCACTCATTGGATAATGAGGCCCAAAAAAAGGATCATATGTATGAACTTTGTAACTCTAATCTATAGGAGGAAGGGAATGCACTTGGAAGAAAACCAAGGCATGCACAAATAAGAATTCTATCCAAAGAAAAGTATTAGAAAAAGCAAGCATGCATGTTTATAAGACAATTTGTAAGCTACATAGACATTGTATAAGTTACCAATAAAAGTAATGATAACATGTAATAAGACAAGTAATCCTCACAAATCGAGCTACAAATAAGGGGTCATCACTCATGATGTCACAAGACACGTAATGCCATCATGGCCTCTTAAAACAAACAAGTGTGCACACCAAACATAGGGGAAGGCCAGTAAACAAGAGAAACCAATAGAGAAACAATGTAATAAAAAATTATGTCCAAGAAAATATCCTTGCATAAAAAATGTGTTGTGCATGAAGCATGCATTAGCATGTTATAAACATAACTAGTATGTTAGAAGTATGTATAAACAAGTAATGTAAAGTGATAAGTACGAAATGAAACAATAACAGATAGAAGAGATGAATATGGATAGCCCTTGCAACCAGTGTATGAAACTAAGAAGGAAAAATTCCATGTTGTGTTTAAGATACCTGTATCTGTGATCATAAATAGAAAGATTCATGAATGTGCATGTGTGGATGGTATAGATAAATGAAATACAAATAATCTAACTATCATGTGTAATAAGGTAACCATGAACAAGAAAAAGTAAGCAAGAGTAAAAACAACAATAATATGTAGTCTGTTTTGGATGGATGGAATGGAATGAAAGAAGGATGGTATGAGCTTCACTTCCCCTGAGTGAAAGGAAATGTATGTAATGAGGTTCATTTATTTTTCACCCTCAGCAGTTAAGAATGAACCATAAATGAGATTGCATCATCGAGAAATGGTCAAGTAGTGTGTGTTAAATCTAGCGCGTTGTGATGAGCATGTATGTGATGATATGTGACATATATAATAGATGTACATGAACCTTATATCCTAAATGTATATCATGACAAAATGAATGCATGAGTGATGATTTAGCTCAAAAACATGTATCACTACAAGATGAATAGTAAGGAGTGGTGATGTAGCCTAAAGCATATACCACTAATAGATGATAGAGTAAGTGACGATTATGCCTATAGCATGTGTCAATATCCTAAAAATGTCACATGATAGAAGGTAAAATGAGAAATGAGTGAGTATGATAAGGTCTATTTTATTTGTAAACCTTCAGAAGTTGAATATGGACCAAGGAGCTAAAGTGCATCATAGGGCAATGAGTGCAATGCATAGAAGATGATGCAGTATATGTAATGAAGATGATAAATGACCATGTGATGTATACGTAATGTATGCAATGTAATGTGCCTAAGGGATTATAGTATGTAGAAGGATTAGGATGCAATGCTAGATGAGTATGATGAAGACTAGTATGATTTATGATGTATAAAGGCACAAATGATGTAGAATAAATTGATGGTGCATGTTGTAAGATGTAAGACATAAGATGTTATACGTGTGAAGAGATGTATTATGTAATAACTAATGTGTAGTGTGTGGGTTTTCATGTGTAATATTCCCTCAACAGTCAAGTGTGAACCAAAGGACAAGAGTGTATCAACAGGAAGGAAATGATGATGCTATAATGTATGCATGACTATGCAAGATGAGATTATGCTAAGATGAGGAATCCATGAATGCTAAGAGAATGATGTAGTACTATATAAGGATGTGAATGAATGATAATGAAAAGATGAGAGATATGATAATGCTAATGTGATGGGTGGGATGTTAGAGATATTATGCCATCCAAGTATAGAAGCTGAAGAATCGATGATGTAATGTCATCTAAGAGATCATCACTTTGAATGTCAAAATAATCTAAATAAGCATTAGATACCTGATAAGAAATAGTGTTTGGTTGATCTCGTAATGAGCCATAAAGGCTTAAGTTTTACATTCCCATAGCATACTCCTCATCAGTGAATGGAGGAAGTGGATGAACATGTGCATACCAATGGGTGAGATTTTGTGTATATCCCAGAAAAGAGTTATTGTAGATGAAGACACATCCAAAAGGCATAGGAAATGAAATTTCTATATCATCCAAATCTAGATTTCCATTAATATAATCAAGCCATGATTTCCATATATAAGTGGAGAAGAGTGAGGAGTGTGTGATAGATAGACCATAAGATGAAAGTTGCATAATCCATAAGTAACAATGATGCAAACAAAGCCATAATAAATATTAGGAGCATGAGGTGTAGGATAGAAATCTTCAAAATAATAACATAGGTGAGTCAAACCATCATGTGTACATATGGTGTCATTGCATGTAGTATCAAAAGGAATATGTTCCCAATAGAAGTCATTCATGAATAGAGTGTAAGTAAATAGTCAACGTGTTGATGTAGGTGCTATAGGAAAAGAACTAGGTGATACAGTGACTTCCATGGACTGGACATACACCTGATATCTAGTCATAGTAGTAGTGGTAGCAGGCGGCGGCATAGAAGAGACCACATCTATCACAAAAATGGCATTATCCAGTGATGGTAAGTGAGGTGGTTCTTCCCTAGGTTGGGGCTCATTTGTAATATCTATGCATTGAATAGGAAGCCCAATATTAGGAGCCTTGTCATAATACTGGAGTGGATCATGGTCAGGAAAAATAGGTTTACTCAATGACTTCATGTAAGAATTCTACACAATTATGTATAGTAGAGGTGACAGCTTACATGGCATGAAGCCATGGTTGATGAAGGAGATAGGAAAATCAACAATGAAAAAGGAAGTGTGGAGAGTCTTGTTATCCAAAATCCACCCCTCAAGGTAAACTTTGGTAACTTATGTAACTCTTCAGGGCCAAAAAAAATCCAAGAAGTTAAAAAAATTGAAAAAATACAAAAAATTCAGCCTGTGCTAGTGTATGGTGGCTAAGTCGAGTCAAAACGGTCCACGCAGCATAAGTATGCATGGGATAGTTGGGACCCGCATGGACAAAATGGCTGATTTGCAAAGAAATCAACAAAATCATGTTTTTGGAGTGCAGGACACATAAGTATGTGCGTGACATCTGGGACCTGAAAATTTGAAATCACCATAGGTAGTTCAAATTGCAAAAGGTCAAATATATTTGGTGCGCACGGTCCACGAGACATTAGGACAAGCAAGACCCGTACAGCCGAAATGGATGATTTGTAAAGAAATCAATAAAATTATGTTTTTCAAACCAGGCTGCACAGGTATGCATGGAACATCCAAGACCCGAAAACCAAAAATCACCGCAGGTAGTTCAAATCAACAAAGTCAGATATATTTGGTCCGTGTGGTCCACAGGTCATTGCGACACGGGGACCCGCAAAGCTGAAATGGTCACATTCCTTTGTTATGCAGATAAGTTGGGTCAAAGTGGTCCTGGTAGCACAGGTATGCATGTGACAATTAGGGCCCAAAAAACTAGAATTTTCAAATTTTACAAGGTGGTTCGAAGGGATGGATGCGGGTGAAGCAGCGGGTCAGCGGCCCTGACAGCCTAGTCAACGGCAGGACACGAGTTCACTGAGGACTTGATTTTGCTGATTTTTCCATAGATAGGGGACTTGAGGGTAGAACGAAGGTTTTTTTCTAGGACATTTGGGACACAAGGACTTGAAATACCTGATATAGCTACATTCAAGGAAAAAAAACATTACAGATAAGAACCTGAACTTCAAACGGCCATAACATAAATGACCCCGAGCTCCGATTTTCACAAAATTGGACTTCATGGAACAAGCATGACATCCTCTACACCACAGAGACTATATTTTTTTATTTTTAATAAGTGTATCTTTATGAAAATAAAGGAACAATCTTCATCTGTAGTCAATCAAGTGCTCATTCCAATTAAATGATAGAAAATCCTTACAGACCCAAAATATATGCCCACACTTATAAGGACATAGCTTTTGCATTTTGAAACAAAAACACAAAAAATTAGTACTATTGAAATCATTTTTCTGAGCCCGATGCATAGAAATTTAGAAATCCATAATTTAATGAGAAATCGATGGCAATTTTGTAGAAAATGTGCCCAGTTCATAATAGTGTTATTATTTGGTAGTTGGGATGCATTCAATGAAGCATGGGCTGACATTTCTCACTGTTGCAAGTCATGGGACAATATGGGGATCCTTTTACAAGAAACATAACATCATTTCACTTCATTTAATACATTTTTCAAGTGGTGAGAAGATGGATTTCAGGATTTTCATTTTCCCTCTCTCTCTCTCTTCTCAAACTTCTATAAATTGGAGTGTTGGAATCATTCTAAAGAGAGATAGTTTTGAGTATCAAAACTCTATAAAAATTTTATTGTGAATCCAATGTGCCGTAGTTCCTTGTAGTGGACTCTTTGCATGGTTATCCTGGCCCTTATCTTGTAATAGATTAAAATTGTTCATACTTATGATGCAATAGATGTAAGTTTGTGGATGTATCTTCCCCTGCTATGTATGGTTGTATTCCTCTTTCCCTTTCGGGTAAGTGCACCAAGTTGGGGGGGACAATTAAGTGGACATCAAATCCTGAATTTTACATTAAAAACAGAAAAACATCAAATTTAGTCTTTCGCGGACTTGAACCATGCCGAAAATTAAAAAATATGTCATAAAAATGGTACCATTGTGTAGGGGAGACTATTAGCTTTGTAGAGAAATAATGATTTTAAAGTGAATAGAAGAGGATAAATATTATTTTATAATTTTTTAGTAATAGTAGGTCTTTAAGACACTTTTTCTTGTGAATGTTTTATGTCTACGTTTAAGACTGCAAAATTTGTTTCACTTATCAGAATGTGATAAAACTTATACCATCCCAACCGTGGTGAAATTATATACATGTTAAAAAAAAAAAATTATTTGATTTCAATATTTTTTGATGAAGTTATGGCGGGGCAAACGAAAAGTGCTTTGTTTTCTTTATGTTTTCATACCACTTTCACGAAAAAAAAAAAATATCATAAAAAATAAAATATTACTCAAAAAAATACAAAATAAAATCCATCCCAAGATAGATAAGTGGGCATATAACTTCTCACCAAAGGAAAAAAACATATATATCAATTTTTGATCATCCAAATTGTGGGCAAACGGACTATAATCTTATCGGGTGTCTCTGTTTTTAAAAAAAAAAATACCTAGTCATTGAATTTTGAGTGTTTAATATAGTTAATATTGTCCATTTTTTACAAAAATTAGTATTTTAGAAACTAGATTTCAGATTCTACGATTCATATTAATATAATTTTGTCTAATTTTGAGTGTATGTATTGTTAATAATCCCTATAAGTTGATATTATGTTGTTATTTGCAATATGATGTCCACGGATGACCCTATATTTGTCCATCAACTTCCTGCACTTACCCTGAAAGAGTAATTGCCTTTCTTAGTAAGGCATTAGAAGGAGCTAAGCTAAAGTATACTATCATGAAGAAGCAAGAATTTTCTTTGGTAAAGGATACAAAGGTATTCAGGCCATATATTTTGAGTTCCAAAGTCATTTCTTATGTGCCCCATACCATGGTGAAAGATATTCTATCAGAAATGGAGGTTTCAAGAAAAATATGCCAATGGGGTAAACAAATTGCAAGAGTATGATATGGATATCCAAACAACAAAATTGATCAGAGGTTTGGGCCTAGAAAAACTTATGGCAGAGAGCAATTTGTAGAAAATTGAGGTAAATGAATTTAAAGAAGAAAGGTTGAATGTCCTTGAAAATTTGATAAATTCTGAATGGTATAAGGGCATCATTTTTTCTCAAAAATCTACAATGCTCTGAACATTTGAGGAAAGAATCAGAAAAGAACACTTAAGTTAGCTTCCAAAAAATATGTCATTACTAAATTTTGGGTTAGCTTGGAAGAATCCTAAGGGAGTTCTCTTAAGATGCATTACTGAAGATGAAGCCCCTTCTAAAATAATTTATGATCTCCCTATGGAGGATTTTGTGGGGAGAATTTATCTAGTAGATTCACATCCCATAAAATCTTTAGGGCTGGTTATTGGTGGCCAACTCTTTTCAAAGATAGAAACTTTGTTGGTAAAAATGTGAAATTCAGATCCAACACTTTTCTAGAAGACTGACTATCTTCACGCCATCCCTATCCTCGTTGCATCATATATCAGTTGAAGCCTCATTAGGAAATGTGGAGATGGATAATTCATTAGGTAAATTTCATATCCTTCAAGTGCAGCCCATTAGTGGATACTAGTGGCCAAATATTACTTCACTAAGTGGGCGGAGGATAATCCCCACCAAGAAGTCAACTCACCAAATCTGCGCATGGATTTTGTCCTAAATCTGAAAGGTACATTTTCGAGTGAACCTTTGGGGTATCGCAGCTAATATAGCCCGTGGTGAAGCTAATGCCATGAGCTTTCGAGCTAAACATTTTGTGGCACAATGTTCCAAGCGTATGGGATCAATCTGCACATATTCTTCTAATTATAATCTTCAAGGAAAGCCGGACAAACAAGAGTGTCTCACCTCCACGAAGAAAAATCTATTACAAGGATAATCTAGAAGAACTTTGGAGTTGAACAAAAGCTGCTCAGTGGGGTGACCCTCCCAGTTGAAGTGTTTTTTTTTGGGCTGATCGAATCACTATCCAAATGAGCGGGTACCATGGAAAAATCCCATTTGAGCCCTCTGGCGTACTGGAACATCAAGTTCACTGCTGCTCCCTCACGGATACCGCAATTGTCTTCATTTCTAGTTTCTTCAACAAGCTAGAAGATCAAAGCACGGTTAGTCCCACATGATCTGCTTACATCATGTCATGCAGTATGTTGGACGTTATATAAACAAAGAAGTGTCATTCGCCTCAGAGGCATGTAAAATTCAGAGAGAAATTTAGCTGAATTTTTTTGATAAGAAGGTGACGGCCAAGAGATTTATCACCAGTGTGGGCATATCTTGTGCGGGACGCTTATGGGATAGACAGGCACGAGGATTCAGAGGAAAGCATGGAAAGTTTGATGCATTATGGATGGGCCCTTATCTCAATTGAAGGATTTGCAATTTGTGAACATACGCGATTCTATCTTACAATGACTCTGGATCAACCGTGTCCCTATTGCCAGTTGCCTATCCAATGACAGGAATTTGTAATCATTTGCTTGATTGATTTCTTAGAATCAAGGTATACACCATTGTATAGCTGTATAGTCAGCTTCTTGTTTCTTTTTGCTTTCGAGTAGTTTTTCTACCTCTTGTTTCAGGCTGCTTGGTCCTTGGCTGGTTAGTATTGTTCATTTCTTGGTAATCATCCTGGGGGAGTTGGTTATTATTTTTCTTCTCTATAAGCTTAAGTTCTTTGACTATATCGCCCACCAATTTGTCTGATCCATTTTTGTCAAAATATGGTCTGAATGATTTGTTCTTATGGCACTCATAGGGCAGCTGGCCCAAGCCTCTCCCAGTTCCTCGTAGCCGGATGTTACTAACCAATTTTATTCCTAACCCTATTTTTCCTTAAAATTCGCGCTTGCCTGCAGCTGCTCCACGGACTGGCGCTTTCATGTTTTCTATCTCCGGTCAATGTTGATGTGCCGAAATATGATATCATTCATTTGCAGTTTCCATGATTAGTCCTTTCGCTTCAAGGATGAGGATGATCATTAGATGTCGGTAGAATTTTTTTTTTATTCCTACTATCCATGTGATACATGGAATTTGATAACTTGGACGTAATCTGATCAAGAAGTTTTTTCCCAAGGCTATCCATTTTTCGGACAATCCTACGTTTTGTTTTACCCTCGTCAATTTTTATCCCAATATGAAGCAGAAGTTTCTGGTCCTTACGCTGATTTGATGAAGGCTCTATGGATCATATTTGCGCCATCCATATCATTGTCCAAAGATCTAATCCTCTTCCCACTAAACTCCCTGAAAGATTCATTTCCAAGTACATATGGTGATTTCCCTACATTTCTACGGTTTAAACGGGTGTGTTTTCCCCATTAATTTGGTTCCTACTAAGATCAGTAATCCCTATTCCACCACCGCGAAGTGAAGGACTCATTCCCTCACCAACGCAACCCTTGTCCGCGTTTGATATTATAGATCATGCAAAAAAGACCAAGATCCAAATGTCTGAAGCTGAGTACCTTCAGTCAAACCCCGAACAGCTTGTAAGATTGACCAAATACATTCAGAGTCAAGCTGTTATCATCCCAAACAGGTTTCCCCAAAAGGAATCCTTTCCACTCCTCCTGAATCCCACATAAATGTTGCCTCAACATCTGCATCAGGCAAGATAGAGCCTTTCTATCTCTCTCTCCTAATCAACGGCCATAAGTTGAGCAACTGTATAATTGATTCCGGAGCTTCCGATAACGTCATGCCGGCGAAAGTCGCCCATGCTTTGGGCCTCACTCTTACCAAACCTTTCGGCAGATGCTACTCATTGGAAACCAAGCAAGTACCATTGATTGGCCAAATCAAAGACGCGCAATTTACGTTTGCGGCCTTCCCGGATAAAAGAGTAAAGATGACCGTCCTTGTCGCTGACATTCCGGCAGCCTATGGAATTCTGTTGGGAAGGAGCTTTTGCAGCGTAGTTGGTGGAAGAAATTCACATGGACTGGTCCAAAGCTAGAATCCCAGTCAAAGGCGTAATGCAAACTTTGGAACCGGAATCCCAAAAGAAATACTTGGTCACTAGTTCTGAAGATCCCAAAGCCCAAATTCTTTTTGAATCATCAGGGATGGGGAACTACTTCTTATCCACCGAGGCGGATACAAAGGATGTTTTCGTTCAGGAAAAGGATTGTAACAAGATCTGGACCTTGCAATTTGATGGCAGCTGCGCGGACTAGTGGATGTGGCGCTGGAGTTGTGCTGATATCTCCCGAGGAGGAGGTAATTCCTCTTTCTTTCAAATTGCAGTTTTTCAACACTAATAATACTGCTGAGTACGAATCTCTGTTACTCGGTATGCAAGCTGCAAAGGAAAGAGGAATAAAAAATCTGAAAGTCACAAGGTGATGCCGAGCTAGTTGTAAATCAGGTCAAAAGGATTTACCAAGTGAAAAATGAGAGGCTCAGGCACTACCGTAATGCAGTATGGGACAGCATCGAAGAGTTTGATGCCTTTTCAATAGAGAGCAATTCCAAGAGCTCAAAATGACATGGCTGATTCGTTGGCTGTTTCAGCATCTCTCATGCTCCCGCACCCGGGTTTGAAAACGAATAAATACACCATTGAAGTGGTTTTCCGCCCAAGCGTGCCAGACAACTCTCAGCATTGGCAGGTATTCAATGATGATAATCACCTCATTGCCTTTCTAGAAAAATCAGAAAATTTTGATGAGTTGTATTTTGAAGGATCCACCTCTACGTGCCGTGAATCAATCAACGGCCAAAACCATGAATCAAAAGAGAACGATGGAATTTGTCAGCTTAAAGGAAATAAAATTCCAAAGGGCCTGGTTTCTCTGGAACGCCTGTTTGACAGGCATGACCGTTTTGTGAAAAATAAGAGGCGAGACGATCCTGGCTCATCTCCAGAGACAGAACCAGTCAATATAGGTTCTGAGGCACATCCGCAATTCGTGAACATCGGGAAATGTTACACGCCAGAAGAAAAGCGGAAATTTGTCAAGCTGCTGAAGAGAATATATGGATGTATTGGCATGGTCCTATGCCGATTTATAGTCCTTCAAGCCAAAGGACGTTCAGCATGATATACCGCTGAAAAGAAGATGCCAAAGCCTTCCGTCAGAAGCAAAGGCATTATAATCCCAAGATTTCGGGCACCATTCAAGCCGAAATTCAGAAGATGCTGGACGCAAGAATCATCTTCCCTATCCACCACAGTACTTGGGTAGCGAACATTGTGCCAGTACGCAAGAAAAACGGTGAAATACGCATCTACGTAGATTTCCGAAACTTGAATCAAGCTTCGCTGAAAGACAACTACCCTCTTCCCATAATGGATCAAGTTCTGCAAGCGGTGACTGGATCAGAAATGCTGTCTATGCTTGATGGTTTTTCAGGCTATAATCAGATTGAAGTCTCGCCTGAAGATCAATTCAAAACAGCATTCACTACTCCGTGGGGTACGTTTGCCTATAGCAGGATGCCTTTCGTCCTAACCAATGCTGGTGCCACTTTTCAGCGGGCCATGGACTTTGCTTTCAAAGGCATGATGGGAAAGGTCATTGTAGTTTATCTAGATGACTTAACCGTGTTCTCCAAACGAAGAAGTGATCATTATGATCACTTGGAACAAGTATTGGCCAGGTGCCGAGAACATGGAATTTCCCTTAACCCAAAAAAGTCTATTTTTGGGGTCACAGAAGGGAAATTGCTAGGCCATGTGGTTAGCAAAGAAGGAACAAAGATTGATGCCGAAAGAGTTAAGGCTATCCAAAGCCTTACTCTGCCTACAAGCAAGAATGGTGTTCATTCTTTCTTCGGAAAGGTGAACTTTCTTAGGCGTTTTGTCCCTGATTTTGCTGAGAAGACCCGCCACATACTGAACATGATGAAAGGGTCACCCACTTTCAGATGGAGTGAAGAAGGGAAAAGTATCGTTTGAGGAGATAAAAACTTCTGTTGCTCATGCACTGGTCCTGGTATGTCCCGATTTCTCTAAGGACTTCATCATGTATAGCTACGCATCAGAGCATACTGTGTCTACAATCCTAATGCAAAAGAACTCGGAGGATATTGAATCTCCAATCGCATTCATGAGTTCTCCTCTCAAGCCTCACGAGTTGAAGATGACTCAATTGGAAAAGCATGCCTTTGCCGTTGTTAAAGTGGCGAAGAATTTCAGGTATTACATTCTGAACTCACATACGGTGGTGCTGGTTCCCTGACACAGCAGTGAAATCAATTCTAACTCAGCAGGAGTTTGGAAGCTTAAGAGGGAATTGGATCACAAAGGTCCAGGAATATAACCTGGATATTAAACCCACCAAGCTAGTAAGGGGCAAAGGCCTATGTCAGCTAATGGCTGAGAATGAAGGGTTCAGAAAATCCTGATGAAAGAAAAGAGGATTATACCGACGAAGAGCAAAGCCCTCTAGAGGAGCCTGTTTCTCTGCCTCTAGTTTTATTTGTGGCGACTAGTGACGAATGGTACTCCGACATCGCTTTCTTCCTTACCTACGATGAATGCCCAGCGCATCTAACTATAAAGGAGAAGCGTACTGTAAAGCTCAGGGCAGCTAAGTATATCATCTGGGATGACGGTTTATATAAGCGCGGGATAGACGGTGTCTTCCTGCGATGTGTTGACAAGCCCCAACAAGTAAAACTGCTGGAATGTTTTCACAATTCAGCCTGTGGAGGCCATTTTTCTTCTTCCGTGACAGCACACAAAATCATCCGAGCTAGGTACTATTGGCCAACACTCTTTCAAAATGCGGCTACCTGGGTGGCGAAGTGTGAACCCTGTCAACAATTTGTTGGCAAGCCCAAGTTGGCTGCCCTTCCCCTAAGGCCGGTCGTTATCAATGAACCATTCAGGCAATGGGGAATTGATTTTATTGGTGCACTCAATCCTCAATCGAGTGCCGGACATAGCTATGTCCTCACAGCAACAGATTACTTCACTAAATGGGTGGAGGCCATACCTGTCAAGCACGCCACTTCCGAGGTGGTTTGCAGTTTTATCAAAGAAAATATCATCGTCAGGTTCGGTGTTCCAGACAAAATCGTTGCTGATAACGCTTCTAACTTCTCTTCGCGGGAAGTTATTAGTTTTTGCTATGAATATGGAATAACTTTAGCACATGCCTCGGATTATTACCCTCAGGGAAATGGTCAGGCAGAATCCAGTAATAAGAACTTGGTGACCATCATACGGAAATTAGTAGATAAAAATCAGCGGATGTGGCACAAGTCTTTGTACGATGCTTTGTGGGTGGACCGCATTACTCCTAAGAGATCTCTCGGCATGTCACCTTTTCAAGTGTTATATGGCACTGATGCCGAACTTCCCATTTCTGCGGAACTTCCTGCTCTACGCTTAGCACGAGCGATCGAAGATGAAACTTTTCAGAGTTCTCTAGAAAAGAGAATCATGTATCTTGCGGAACTTGAAGAAAAGAGAGTAAAAGTGGTCGACAGGATCACTGAACATCAGAATCAAGTGAAGAGGCTTTTTGACAAGAAGGCCAAGCAGAGGAGATTTTCTAGTGGGAGATCTCGTCCTTCTTTGGGACAAGCGAAGAGAACCAAAGGGCATGCACGGAAAATTTGATTCCCTATGGAGAGGGCCCTTTAAAATCAAGCAACTCAATGGAGAGAATAGTTTCTATCTCTCGTATCTGGATGGAGCTGAACTCCCGCTTCCCTATAGCGGGCAACATCTCAAGATCTTCAGGAAGTAGAGCTTGCTCTCTTCTTTGTACAGTTTATTTTAGTTGTGTGTTTGCTTTCGGTTTGTTGTGTGTTTTCTTTGTTCTCCCTCCGGTCCCCCTTGTTTTTGACTCCGTACCCAATGGATAGGCACATGTGATCTGGGATTCTCTACCCCCGAGTTTGCTCGAGGATAGTCCCCAGAAAGAGCCAGCTGTTATCCTGTAAAATTGACAAGGGCAATTTTACCGATAACCATACCGAAAATTTTGTTTGGACCCCTCGTTGAGGATCCTTCGCGTTCGAAATGTTGTAAAATCCCTTCCCGGGAAATTCAGTTTTTGAACTTAGTCTTTTTGAGCCTTTTTGGCTGGGCGCATGGTTTTGCTTTGCAACATCAATTTTTGGTGCGCCCCTTAAAAGCCTTTGGCGCATGGTTTTCCATGTTAGCACGCTTTCGGTGTGCCAAAGGCGCACGTAATCTACATGCAGTAAAGTTTTTGGTGCGCCAAAGGGCGCACATTACTTCATGTCGACAACGAATTCGGTGCGCCAAGGGCGCGCTCATTCTTCTGTTACACCAAGTTTTGGTGCGCCAAAGGGCGCACATAACTTCCCTTGTCGACAACGGTTTCCATGCGCCATTTCAAAAAGTTGGTGGCACATTAATGACAGGTTTTTCTATAAATATCAGTGCGCGCCCAATGTCATTTTCATTATTTTTGTCAGCACGTGATATTTCTGGACTTGTCAGCCCCTGCTCTGTCACTTTCATCGTATTGTGGACCCGCTCAAGGATTTTCGCTATATTTTTAAGGTAAGAGGTTCTTCCCCTTCCCTGTTTTATGTTTTCTGTTCTTTGGGCTTGTTTTTTGTCCGGTTTTGGTGTGTGTGCCGACTTGCTGGCCGGTTTTCATCGAAGTTTGAATGTGTTTGAGCCTTTCCCCCCGTGCTGTCCTGTTCATTTTCTTCTGTTGCTCTTCCTCTCCCTCCCTCTTTCCGGATCTTCTGGAAAAGGGGTCGTTTTGTAGCTGGCTTGGTTTGTTTAAAGGTAGTTATAAACCTTACTTGTCCAAGTATTTTTTTTGAAGTGGAAGAGAAAGAAAGAAAGAGAGGTTTGAGAGCTTATTTCACAAGGCGCACTGGCACGCCTTGTAACAATTAAGACAGTTGCGCCTTTTGGTGCATCTACCCGACTTGCAACGCACTCAAGATCCGCGCCTAATGGCGCACCCTGCCATCCTACTACAGTTGAAATTCATGCGCCCATAAGCGCACCCCTTTTAGCATGTTACAAACGTAAATCCCGCGCTTCCTCCTATAAGCCTTGGCGCACCCTTTATCCATGTTGCATCCCATTTCCATGCGTCCCTAAGCGGACCCAGTTTCGATGCGACAAAATCCTTTTTCGCGCAAGTAAAAAGATTACATAGGCGCTGGCGCACCCTCCGATGCAATAACATAATGTTGTGTAATCCATCCATGCGCCGCGCTATATTCCTTTGGCGCATCATTTGTCCATGCTGCACAATCTTTCCATGCGCCAAAGGGCACACCGAACCCTAATGTAACACGCATTTCCTGTGCGCTTTATCTATTTGGCCTGCCAGTTGCATTTTTCATGCGCCCTGCGCCCTGGGCCTTTAAATCTCTAATTCTTTCTTCTGCTAGCGTTCCCATGGAAAATCAAATGACTAATTCAACTTTCCTGGATTGGGTTTCGCTCCTTCTACATGCAGATCATCAGATAAGCCTTGAAGAACACATGTCTACGTCAAGCAAGAGACCCGTCAAACCAAGAGGAAAGGCTAAGCTGACAGAAGAAGAAATGAAGTATAAATACCAAAGGGTCAGAATGCCCGAATCACAGGTAGAATGTAATATGGATGTCAGGGACTCTGAATTGGGTCACATTGACATGGAAGAATTCTGGGTAAGAACTCAAAAAGTGACAAGAAGTCCATGGATGGACAAGCTAATAGGCAGTGCCCTGCACTTTGCCGGAGGAATCCCTGTCAGCGCTGTGAATAACGAGTTTATGATGGTTGTTGCACAATCCTTCAACAAAGACACGAGATGTGTCGAGAATAGCAAGGGCGAGGTAGTTATAAACCTTACTGCCCGTCGCTTTGAGTTAATGCTTGGCATCCCTCACCACCGGAACTATGTGGCTGTTAGCCAGCAAGAATGCATCAAGGCCTGGGAAGAAAACGAGGACCAGTGCATGCAGTTGATGAATGAGGTCTACCTCAAGAACAAGAAGGTAGTGACCCGGTGGCCTCAAACTATCCACCGGAGTGATTTCTCAGAGGAACTCAGTGATACAATCACCTTCCTAAGCAGAATCTTCGGTCTTTCAGATGCTCACTATTTCCATAAGTGGATGCTGCGGTACCTGGAAACAATGAATAAGAATCTGCCCAATCAGCGTTTCTGCTGGGGGGAGATAATAAGCAGCACAATATCCGAGCAACTGCAACAGTTTGCTACGACAGGAGTATTCCACATGAACTCCTACGTCGTCTATGCTGCCGCAGCTGAAAGAGATTATCCAGGACTGCACCGAAGTGGAACTTGGCCTCAGGCCAAAATATATGAATACTATCAAGAGCTGAAGCTGGAGAACAGCATCCAACACTTCGCTAAGATCAATGATGTTTTCTTCTACCACATCATGTGCATGTTGCGCCCGAACTTAGCTCATGGCCGCACGACCAAGAACACAGTAACAGCCGTGGAGAAGTGGGGGGCCTTGTTCACACCAGTTTCCCACGTTCACCTATCTAAGGGCGGTCAACTTTTTGGGCGAACCAACCAGGTTGCCAAGGTATGCTGGACCAAAGCTGATTTTATTGGATCTATCAAGACAGCTCGTCACATACCATGAGAAGTGCCTCAAGAGAAAGAAGGGCGGAACTCCTTTCCCCCTCACAGTAGGCCGTTACACATGCTCCAGCTATCACAAGGCAAAGGAGATGTTTGCTGAGCTAGAATTGCTCAACCTAAAGCATGATTTCCCAGCAAGGCCTACATTCGACCCAAGGGGATGCTTGCCAAGGGCTAAGCTTGATCCGATCCATGTCCCTCAAATTGAGGACATTTACATCGACGTCATCCATGAGGTGTCGCTAAGAAGAAAGGATCACTCCCGCTTAGCATTGGCAGAAATTATTCAGTATGGAGTGGCCATCGTCCCCAAAGGCTTCCAAACTTCGGAAGATGAAGTAGACAAGGTGTACAATAACACAGACGGGGACAATTGGCCCTTCCCGGCCATTGATAGAAGCAAGGCTCCTCAGACAATTGAGGAGAGGGTCAAAGAAACCATGCGGAGAACAGAGCGCTGGTGCCGTATGAATGGGTTAATCTACCTCGGCGTAGATTTTACAACTTCTCCTTTAGGTAATGCACCTCCAAGGTCAAAGAAGCAGCTGAAAGGCAAGGATGCAGAAGGTGAACCTAGCACCGTTCAGGAGGAAGCCCCTGAAAGTCCTCCATCTTCGGAGCCCGAACAGGTTATTACTCTTGAAGAAGAATTGGCGGTGGATAGTCCTATACGCCCATCCACCCAAGATGTTGGCACTGCTACAACTTCAGAGGTCCCTTCTACCCCTTCTTCTTCTCTTCCTCCCCTTCCTCAGATGTCGACAACCACTCCTTTGGTTGTGTCCTCTCCCCCTTCTTCTACTCTCTCCCCTGCCTCTTCGTCCATCTTCTCCTCTCTCGCTGATTTGTCTTCCTCTATTTCTTCCCTTATTTCCGGGCTCCCTTCCCTTCCCATCTCTTCTGCTGTTGCGGTTTCCCTTCCTCCCGTGGGCATGTCTTCGGCTATTCTTTCAATGCCGCCGCCACGTGTCTCCACGTTTTTCCCCTCTTCTACCGTCGCCGCCTCCCCCTCTGTCTCTGGTCCTTCTTCTATAGGACCAGCTTGGATCTCTCATCAGCTGAGCCAACCAAAGAGGAAAGTCCCCATCGCTCCGATGGACTTTTCAGTCATTCCAGCTAAAGGAGCAAAGAAGCACAAGCCGGTTACACGCTTCTCCAAGAGCGCTGCAGGTGAGAGGGTTATGGAAATAGCCTACCCCGATCCCACCAAAGAGAAAGAAGATCTGTCTCCGGCAGATTTCACAGTGACCCAAGTCACAATGGGGACATCCTCAGAAATTCTCCAGGGGGAAGCTCTTTCCGCAGTTGATGCACTCTGCGAAAAGCTTCAAGAAACAAAGGAAGAAAAGAGGCTACTGAAGGAGCAGAATAAATACCTGCTTCAAGCCCTACAGAAGATGGGAAGTGCACCTCCCACAACTGCCGCCGAGACTCCTGAGCTTCTCAGTCAGGAGAAGATCAATGAATATTCAAAGATCGGCGAGCAGGGTATGGCTGTTTCTGCTTGGAGGAGCCAGATCCTCAAGGATAGTGAAAAGGTGATCGCCGAGTATATCAATTTATACCTGAACATCGAGAAGGCGAATAAGGAACTCCAAGCATTAGCAAGTCTAGTATCAGAAGAGCTCGAAAACGCCAGACTCCAGCACGAGGCCTTCCAACAAATGTTCGACTGTTCAGTCGAAGATTTGGTCAAGTTCGGAGTATTCGGTCATCCAAGGACCCTCAACAAGACCATGTCCACTCTGGACTATCGGATAGATCAGCTCAAATTCGTGTTAGAGAAGATAGACAAGGTAAAGGAAGAGGCCCTGGATGTGATGCATCAAATGGAGAAGATTGTTCTATCTATGACTCCAGGGTTGCTCACTCCTTCCCTCACCTTGAGATCAGCTGATGACAGTATCCAGATTTTCAAGGAGATAGCTTCTCAAGGAACAGGGCCAGAAGTCACGTTCGACATCGAATCTATCAACAACTTACTGGCCTGTAGGGACTTCATCGGTTCCCTAATCGAGGTGGGTAAAGACTATTCCAAGGTCCCAGAAAAGCTCATAGATGAGCGGGAAACTTGCGAAGCAATCAGTGAACGGCACAAGGATCCATCACAGGATCAATTTGGGCCGATGATCAGCAAGTTCTTGGAATACCGCGCTCAGTTCCACATCTCATCTCCTGATCAGCATCAGAAACAGGCGACCCCTTTTAGGCCACAGGATGATGATGATGAATAGCTTCTTCTTCTTCTTCTTCTTCTTCTCCTCCCTATTCTCCGACTTTCTTTTCGTAATATCTGAAGTAAGTTGATACAAACGATGACATCATCCATGTTGCATCATGGGATGATGTCGTCCATCAAAGTTGTCAAAGTCAACATGACTTTTGGATATTTTGTAAATATCTTGTAAATAAGTGGTTGGCTCCATTTTGCCTTCTCTCTCCCTCACTTTCTATAAATATGAGAATACTTGTTGTATTCAAGAGGTGAACATTTTTTAGATAGAAATAGAAGTGAGGAGAGAAAGACTTTGAGCTTTCTTGTAACAGGAAATAACAATTAATACAATTATTCAGACTTTGTGCTAAATAGTTGTGTTATACAGAAGATCTTTCTTATGTTAGATCTGCATGTGTTTATTCTGTTGAATTCATATCTACTTTTCCGTCACTTGTTTATCAGTATTGCTTTGTTTATTTATGCAAGTAGGTTTGGCTCTGTTTACTACCAAGCCCAAAGCATAGATCTTCTGACCCTTCCGCTTTGGAACTCATTTCTTTTCTTCCTTCGGATCTATTCTTTCTCTTCTCCCTCTTTCATTCCTTTCTCTTCGCAGCCTGGAACGCTTTACTGGGATGAGATCCCAACCCCCGAAGGCAGAATCTGTGAGACTTGCATAGGTTCCTGCTAGTTGAAGTAGCAATAAACCAGTTTCGCTTTGCTTTCTCAAAGAGGGGCTAAGCCCTGCACACTGTTGGCTCGTCTATCCATAGATCTGCCCACGCGACAGATTTTCGGACCAACACTGTCTGCACTCCCAATTTTCATAAGAAAATCTTGAAGATGAGATTTATAAGAGTAGAAAATTGTCTTGACCTGGGGTTTTCACCTATTCCCGAAATGGACCACGAAAACATTCACCCAGAGGAACATTGAACTGTACGATGATACAACTTTGGAGAAACAAAATTTGTGCTGGAGAACTTAGGGAAATGAAACCTATTCTAATAACAACAACAATGTGCACAAGTACTTGGAGGAATTAGAAATCCTAGACTAATATGTACAAGGGTGAGAAATCTCCTTCTAGTAGAAATGTTTGATATAGATCCCATTTAGTGGAATATGTAATTCTTCACCATCCAACTTAGCCAGCTATGAGTCATTGCTACCCTTTGCATTCAGTGATGATGTTATGGACCACTCCATATGGCATCAAACTTGGAATGTTTACCTAGATTTTCGCGGTCAACATCACACTTCAGTACCAAAGTCTCCAACTTGGAATGTACTGGCTTTAGCTTTCTTGTGAAAACTCTTCTTGATCAGTGCTCGATCCTTCTCTCATGGTCTGCACTTCATGTTCTCTTGCTTCTTCTAACTCAATCAGCTTTGCATACCTGATCTCCATAGTCTTAAACTAAGCTATTTCTAGTTGTTTCATGAGTTCTAATGCTAGAAACTCAAGTGATATAGGTAGAAATGATTCCTTCCCATATACAAGCTTGAATGGAGAGATTCTTGTATACCTCTTAGGTGTGATTCTATCTATCCAAAGAGCTTGATTTGAGTTTTTATATGCCAAGTTCTATGATTCTCATCAAGAATCCTTCTAATGATTCTCAGTAAGTTCTTGTTTGTGGAATCTAATTTTCCATTACCTTGAGGGTAATACTTTTAAGAGGTGTTAAAGGTATACACCATTCTTGACAGCCCATTTAGTGCTCTTTGTGCCAAGGAATGCCAATGCATTGTCTGATATGATAGTATCAGGGGCACCAAAACCTTGTAACTATCTCTTCATAGAAATCCAAGATGTCAGATTCATTTGCTTTGTTAAGTGCCCACTGCTTCAGTCCACTTGGTGAAATAGTTGGTTGCTGTGTGAGTATCCGCTTGTCGGCCTTGACTTGAATTTGGGTTAATTCCTCCAAATGAATTATAATCCCCATTACATGAATAGATTATCTAATGAAATTGGATGAAGAGGAAGGGCTGCTAATATTTATTTCCCTTTGAATAATGTAAACTTCTTGCATTTCTTGATCCATGAGTAGCAATCACTAAACATTATAGGCCAATAGTAACCAGCCTTCATAATTTTTAAGAGTTCTTACCTGTGGAGCAAAATGGCCCTCTTGCTTCTCCATCATGGAACTCATATAACATCTTCTCAACTTGGATTGTCCCAATGCACCTCAATAGAACACCATTGATGTCCCTTTTGAACAAAACACTGTCAATGAGCACATATGGAATGGCTTGTAATCTAAAGTACCTTGTTTTTTCTTTACTCATTTCTGGAGGTTACAAACCTATTTGGAGATAATGCACCAAGTATTGAGTTCCAACATGTGAATGGGAACATCATTAGCCTGGTTGTTCTTGATTATTTTTGTAGTAAAAGGAAAACATCTTCTTCATCTGTTGACTTAGTATGTTGTTTGGAAGTGAGATGCTGACATAGAACTTTGCCACAAACCAATTTAGTCACTTTGAATTTCAGTATCATATTCCATTATGTGAGTGATCCAACCTACTCTCTTCTCATTTAAATCATTGTTCAGAATAAAGTCCTTAACACTAGCATGAGACACTAGTAGTTTGAATATTGTTGTTTGAGACCAATTGTTTGAACTTCGTCAAACTCCTAATATTAGCAAGAAGATGTTTCTCAATAAAAGAGTGCCTTATTTCATAATCTTCCAGGCCTTTCCTGAATAATGCTATGGGTTGTTCTAAAACTTCTATATTCAGCTATACCAAGATAGTTGAGATTGTGTCTAACCCTCTAAAATCATACAACATGAAATCCTTTTGAAAATTATGGGTTAATAAGAGTTGGGGCTTATGATATTGTACACTTGATAGCCTCAAAACTCTAGTTTCCTTTTGATTGTCCATTTGAATGCAACTCTTCTTTAGCATCATTGTTAAAGGCTTCACAAGAGTGGAAAAATCAGGCAAAAATATGTGGGCAAAGTTTATCCTTCCCAAGAATCTTTGGAGATATTTATTGTGATGTTGGCAGTGGAAGTGTTCTAATGGCTTCAAATATTTGAAGGTTAATTGTTAACCCTTCTCTTGAGACAATGTGGCACAAAAAATTTCCCTCATGTGCTTAAAATACACATTTCTTTGGATTCAATGACACTTCAAACCTTCTACACCTTTGAAATACTTACCTAAGGTGTAAGAGGTGGTCTACTTCATTCTTTGAGAAGACAATGATATCATCTAGAATATACCAGCACCATCTTGTTGATTAATCATTTGAATGCCATATCCATAGCTCACTGAAATGTTGCTTCAGCATTGGATAGTCCCAAATGAAATCTTCTTGTAAGCATATGTGCCCCATTTTTTGTTGAAAGGTGTGTCTTGTACTGATCTTCTTCTTTCACCATTATCTGATTATAGCCTAAGTATCTGTCTAGCAATGAAAACCTTTCGGATCCAGCTACAACCTACAAGATTTTTTTCCATTTGATGGAAGTGGATAATGATCCTTGAGTGATTCTCTATTCAGATCATGGAAGTCTACACACAATCCAATTTCTCTATTTCTTTTCTCTCATAGTACCAAGTTTGTAACCCAACTTGAATGTCTGATAGGGAAGATGATGCTAGCTTCAATCAACTTGTTTAACTCTTTCCTCATGAGAGGTTCAATGTGAGGATTTAACATCCTTTTCTCAATAGTGTGTTATGCCAATTTTGGGTTGAAAACCTCTTAAATCCTTGTAATTCTCTAAGCAAAGACATCTGGGACTTATTGATAAAGTTGAACAAAATCAGATTTTTTCTTATGGTGGTACTTACTTTGCTAATTTTCAATGCCTTGCCTTAATCTAGTTAAATGGGCTCTAAATCTTGACCCTTTACCTGAATCTTTTTCCTTCTCATTCCGGAATTAATCATTTGGGGTTGAATATTGACTACAAGAGTTACAAGACCTTTTTGGTAAATTATTTAGTTCTCAGCTACACCATTTGGTCACCATATTGTTGTTCCAACTTGTCTTGGTTTCTGGCAAAGAATTCAACTTCTTCTTTTAGAAAATTGACAAATGTTTAATCATTCTCGAATACTTGCCCAACTTGTATTGTTTTCTACAACATCTGGTCTTACAACCACTTTAATATGGGGCTGATATTTCTCACTCTTGATACTTTTCTACAACATCAAATGTTGCTCCAATTGCTTCCAATCTGTCTATTGCTTCATTCTTCCATCTTAGGATGGAATTGATGTTAAAAGCTTCAAAATCTTCAATGAGATCCCATTACCCAATTCATGTATTTCATCAATAGATCATTCTTGACAGCATTTTTTCCTCTTACTTGATTCATAACTAGCTCACTATCGCTAAACACTTGTAAGTTTCTAGTGCCTCTTCTTTCTTGCCCAATGAAATCCACGAATCAAGGCTTCATACTTAGCTATGTTTTTTTAGCAAGCGAAATAGAAATGGAAAGCTAAGTAATATTTTGTACGTTGTGGTGAAATGATCATAGCTCCTCCTCCTGTGACTTGTCTACTCCTTGAGACATTCAAAGAATAGCCACTCTACCTCATTATCATCCTTTTGGTCTGACTTGGTGATGCTAGAGAGGGGTTGAATCTCTTCATCCAAACAATAGACTCCTAATTCAGATTCCTCAATTTCTTTGTAAGGGTCAAAATCATGTCTCTTGTTTTTCCCATTCATTAAGAGTTTCAATTCTAGAATGCCTCCAACTTTTATATCTACTTCATGAGCACTTGAATAATCTTCTTGATCAAATGTTTAATAGTTTGAATTGATTGGGTTTTGTGTTATGAGGCTCTATGTGAAAGTTTTGCAATAGGCTCATATGTGATTGTAGCCTTAGTTCCATACCTTGTTTTGAATAACATATGTGACCAATTAGTAGAAAAATAAACTCTGAATTTTAATGGTGAAGTCTCTTGACAAGCACAATGCAAAGAGAGGGTGGCAAGTCTATGACTAAGACACCTTGCAATATGGTTACATTGGGACATGCATGCAATGCAAGGCTAAAATATTTGATTACTCCAAATGTTGTTAACGATGTCCCATCCAATTGCACTATGTCTTTGGAGATATAACTTCATATTGAAAACCTAGGTGATCAACTATTTGTTTCGGCATGACTGAGCTACTTGCTCTTGAATCGATCACGCAATTATGCACTAACTTGTCTCAGCAATGATCAATGATACATAGAATGGGGGGGATTTAGAATTTTACCTTGGTTGTTTCCTTGATTTTCTCCTTGTAAAGTTGCATTTGGTAAGCACCTTTTCTTGTTGATTGGGTGGCTAGTTTGACGCTGACCAATTTGCCATAGCCTGTTGCAATAGGTTAAATTCTCTGTCCTAGGATTTCCAATGACTCCCACATCGATATTTTTACATTTTTTTGTTCATCTGTTCAATGATGTTGAATGGAGATGAACTATTTCTCTACTTCCCCTTACCTTACACGTTATTTCTCTTGTACATGGGCTATTATGTAACTGGCACTTGGGCTGGTCTGGAAGGTGGTTTGGGCTGACCTTGCACATTAAGAGATGTGATTTTATTCCTAACACCCTGTTGAGTGATATAGGGTTGTGGATCATTTGAATTTTACTAGATTGTCCTTCTCTAATATTCCTTTTCCTATTAGTACCATTTCATTGGCTGCTACACTCTTGAGAAGGTGCTTGATTCATACTGTAAAAGTATTTATCTTTACAAATAATAAGTGTGGTATCATTCGAAGATGTTCCTTGTTGAGTTGTTTCCTGTTGTTGATTTCCTTCTTAGCTTGTCTCTTGTTCTACACCTATTTTTTTTTACCATAAGGTTTTGATTCAAAGCACCATTGAAACACATTGACTAGTTATGATGTTGATTACATGGCAAACACAAATCATATTCCTGAGTTGAGTGTTGTTTTGTAATGGTACCAAGGATCTAAATGTTGATGGAACATTAGCATTGTAAGGTTGGAATGGTCTATTAACAAGAGGACTTACTTGGTTCTGATTTGTAGCTTGAATAGGTGACCTATTGCGATGATATGGAGGCCTATTGGGTTGAGCTTGAGGTTGATATGATCTAAAATTTTGGGCATGTTGCCCTCTTAAGTGTTACTTAACTCATTACCCAAGTTTTTGTAGTTGCTTCATGAATTCTTGATGTTCATTTGAAGTTCCAGGAGATGAAGTAGAAGCTTTAGTAAAATTCTGATTTTTTAGCTAGCAGGAATGGGGGCTAATGTAGGAGCTTGACTAGTGCTCAGAGCTCCTAATTCTAGATATAGAGGCATAGGTGGCCTAGGTGCAAGTTTACCAACTTGAATTAATCAATTCTCAGCTATGATAGAAATATTATAGGATTTGGGTACAGTTATACCTCTCATTTATAGAATCATCATAGCAATATCATAATTTAAAGCTTTAAAGAAGTATAGAAAAAGCACCTTCAGTTTTTCATATCATGGCCAATGGAATCCTATCCCACGAACACTAGAATATAAAGTTGAAATCAATCAACTACTCATTAGGATCCCTCTTGATTGTTGTCAATTGTTCCAAAAAAGATAGATTATCTCCCTAAATTATCACCGAATCACAGCACCCTTGTGTTTATACAAGTGCATATACTTGAACTCACGGTGTGATTGGATAACATGGGTACTATCTCCAAGTTGTAGGACTTGCTACTTGAGATAGACCTCCAGAGAAAGCTGGTTTGTTGCTCCTAAACTACCTGCCACAATCTACTCTAATGCAGGATAAGCTAACTATTCTAACCTAAATTTCCAAGGGACCAGGGAGAGAGAATGAATAAAATGAAAGCCTACACTAAAGTGGTGATACACCATAAAAGAGGGTGTGAGAGTAGTCTCCAAATGTGTGAAATACAGAAGCAAAGTACACACTAGAAGAGGTGATGACAGTTCTCCATACTCTAGCAAAATGCATTCACAACAATATTCAAAGCATACACAATGATAATGAATCCCTGCAAGAATATAATGATAGACATAATATTCTTGTAAATAAGGTTAAAGGGGCAAGAAGAATGCAAGAAAACACAGCAGGGGAAGATACATCCACAAACTTGTATTTTATTGCTTCCTGGTATGCACAGTTCAGTCTATTACAAGATAAGGGCCTGAATCACCATGCAAGGAGTCCACTACAAGGGCCTGCAACACACTGGCTTCACAAAACAATTTTGGTAGAGCTTTGCTACCCAAAAACTCTCTTTTCTACAATGAGCCCAACACTCCAATTTATAGAAAAATGAGAAGGAAAAGAGAAGGGAAAATAGAAATCCCGAAATATATCCTTCAACCACCTGTAAGAGGCATTAAATGGAGTAAAATGGTTATAAATTACTTGAAAAATGCTCCCCATACTGTCCCATGTGCTGCAGCAGAGAAAGAATGATGACCATGCCTCTTAATTGTACTCCCAGCTACCAAATAAAACACTATTCTGAACCCGGCCACGTTTTCTTAAAAAACTCAATCAATTTCTGATCAAATCTAGAATTTCTTGATTTCTATGCATCAATCTCAGAACCATGATTCCAACGGTACAAATTTTGTGTGATTTCGTTGAGAAATGCAAAAGTTATGGCCTTCTGAATGCGGGCAACTATTTTGGGCCTAGCAGGCGTTTTCTGTCATTTGACGGGAATGAGCATTAAATATGTTTTCTCTTATTTAAATATATCTACGCTTATTAAAAATAATAAATCCCAAGTCTTTGTGGCGTAGACGACGTCGTGATCGTTCCAAAAAGACCAATTTTATGAAAATCGGAGCTCGGAGTCAAAAGTTATGGCCGTTTGAAGTTTCCGGACCAAACGTTGACTTTTCTTCTTCTCCTTCGGCCGCTTCAGCTTTTCACGTCCCATGCATCCCTTTGGCCCGGATGTCCCAGTATGAAATTCCCTATTTCAGCTGAACTGGCCGGTTTGCGTCTCCCACGTACTCTTGTCCCGCTTGTCCCGGACTGTTTGGGACAAATTCTCTCGATTCGCCCGGTTCGGTCGGTTCGCGTACTTTTGTCCCAACTGTCCCGGTACGAAAGTTCTCATTTTGGCTGATCCGACCGGTTCGCATACTTCACGTACCTTCGGCCCAACTGTTCCGGGCTGCCTTAAGTCTTTTTGGCTGACTCGCGTCCTCCACGTACTAACTCCCTAGATGTCCCAGACTGCCTGTTTCAACAGTTAGTCAATTTTTTCCACTTTTCGGCCAGTTCGGATTTCCGCGTCCCACGCGTCCTGACATCCCACTTGTCCCAAATGCTGCGCAGATCGCCTGGCGGCCTTTCGGCTGGTTCGCGCCCAGATGTCCCTCATGTCCTGAATGTTGCGAGGACTAGGACTTAGCCATTTTTCATGATTTTTTCTTGGCCCGAGCCTGTTTTTTGCAATTTTTTCACCTTTCCTCAGAACTTGCTCTCTTCTTCTTGGACAGGGGAGTTAGAAAAAATCCGAGGGGACCCCAGAAACATGATTTTTTGCCTTGAATCAATATAATTGCTTGGGACTAAAGAATTTGATGCATGTTATCAAAATTACCTTGAGGGGTGAATTTTGGATAACAATTTTAGCAACTTAGCGGGGTCATCTACCTGTCTAGATGAAGAACAACTAGTTGCTTGTAGCAATCCATTGGGCATGGAGTCTATTTGATAACCTCTCAGCTGATCTTAAATTTGAAAACCTATGTCCTTGAGCCATCGAAACATTCGTTGAGCTGGTTTTCCTGTGGCTACAAATTCTTTTCCAAGAGATTGATGAACTGCAAACATGCACATACTAGAAGCAATAGGACATGTGCACAAGCACTTAGCGAAATAAAAACTACTCTAACAGCAGTACAATGTGCATAAGCACTTAGAGGAATGGAAATTCTAAATTAATATTTACAAGGGTGAAAATCTATCTTTCTAGTAGCAATGTTTGAGATAGATCCCATTGACCAGAATCTGCAATTCTTCACCATCCAACTTAGCCAGTCAGAAAGCATTGCTACCTTTGCATTCAATGATCATGTATGGGCCACTCCAGATGGCATCAAACTTGGAGTGCTTTCCTAGTTTTTGCACGATCAACATCCCACTTCAGTACCAAATCTCCAGTTTGTAATATCCTGGCCTTAGCTTTCTTGTCAAAACTCTTTTTGACCAATGCTTTATCCTTTTCTATGGTCTGCATTGCGTGTTCTCTTGTCTCTTCTAATTCCATCAGCTCTGCATACCTGATTTCCATAGGTTCAAACTCAGCTAGTTTCAACTGTTTCATGAGCTCCAACGCTGGCAACTCGAGTGATATGGGTAGAACTGCTTCCTTCCCGTACACAAGCTTGTAAGGAGAGCTTCCTGTAGACCTCTTGGGTGTGATCCTATCAGCCCATAGGGCTGATTTGAGCTTTGAGTGCCAAGTCCTCTGATTCTCATCAAGAGTCCTCCTGATGATTCTTAGTAGATTCTTGTTTGTAGACTCGGCTTGGCCATTACCTTGAGGGTAATAGTTTGATGAAGTGCTGAGATACACACAATTCTTGACAGCCCATTCAGTGATCTTTGTGCCAAGGAATGCCAATGCATTGTCTGATATGATAGTGGCAGGGGCACCAAACCTCGTGACTATCCCTTCATAGAAATCTAAGATATTAGATTCATTTGCCTCCTTGAGTGCCACTGCTTCGGTCCACTTGGTGAAATAGTCTGTTGCTGTTAGTATCCACTTGTGGCCCTGACTTGAATTGGGATTGATAACCCCAATGAAGTCCAATCCCCATTGCATGAATGGCTGATTTACTGAAATTGGACGAAGGGGAAGCACTGCTAACCTTTCTTTTCCTGTGAAGAATGCACATTTCTTGCATTTCTTGACCCATGAGTAGCAATCATTGAACACAGTAGGCCAATAGAAACCAGCTTTCATGATTTTGAGAGCTGTCACTCGTGGAGCAAAGTGGCCTCCTGCTTCCCCATCATGGAACTCGTGCAAGATCTTCTCAACTTGACCTGTTCCAATGCATCTCAATAGAACACCATTGATGTCCTTTCTTGAACAAAACTCCATCAACAAGCACATATGGAATGGCTTGTAACCTGAAGTATCTCCTCTTTACTTTGCTCACTTCTGGAGGGCACAAGCCTATCTGGAGGTAATGCACCAAGTCTTGAGTCCAACATGGGATGGGTGCATCATCAGCTGGTTGTTCTTGATCATTCTGTAGCAGTAGGACAACATCTTCTTCTCCTTTTGACCCATCTGGTTGTTTGGAAGTGAGCTGCTCACACAAGCCTTTACCACGAACTAGCTTGGTCACTTTGATTTCAATATCATATTCCATCACCCGAGTGATCCAACCTGCTCTCTTCTCATTTAAATCCTTGTTTAGGAGGAAGTCCTTGACACCAGCATGAGACACCAGCAGTTGAATCTTATTTTTTGAGACCAAGTGTCTGAACTTCTTCAAACTTCTGATGATGGCAAGGACATGCTTTTCGATGAAAGAATACTTTATTTCGTAATCTTCCAAGGTTTGACTGAAGAATGCTATGGGCTGTTCTGAACCTTCTCTATTCAGCTGTGTCAAGATAGCTGAGATTGTATCTGATCCCCCAAATGCATACAACATGAAGTCCTTTGAGAAATCTGGGTTGATAAGAGTTGGAGCTTGTGATATTGCATGCTTGATGTTTTCAAAACTCTCTTTGCCTTCTGCTGTCCATTTGAATGCCAGACTCTTCTTCAACATCATAGTTAGAGGCTTCACAAGAGTGGTAAAATTAGGCACAAATATGTGGACAAAGTTTATCCTTCCTAAGAAGCTTTGGAGAGATTTCTTGTGGTGTGGCAATGGAAGCGTTCGGATGGCTTCAACCCTTTCAGGATCAATTGTTAGCCCTTCCCTAGAGACAATGTGGCCCAACAGTTTGCCTTCGTGTGCCAAGAATACACACTTCTTTGGATTCAATGACACTCTGAACCTTCTACACCTCTGAAATACTTGTCTGAGGTGAAAGAGATGGTCTGCTGCATTCTTTGAGAAGACAGTGATATCATCTAGGTATACCAGCACTATCTTGTTGATCAAGCCTTTGAACGCCATATCCATAGCTCGCTGAAATGTTGCTCCAGCATTTGACAGTCCAAATGGCATCTTCTTGTAAGCATATGTGCCCCATTTTGTAGTGAACGCCGTCTTGAATTGATCTTCTTCCTTTGACCATTATCTGATTATAGCCTGAATATCCATCTAGTAATGAAAACCTTTCCGAACCAGCTACAACCTGTAATATTTGTTCCATTGATGGAAGTGGATAATGATCTTTGAGTGATGCTCTATTTAGATCGTGAAAGTCCACACACAATCTTATTTCTCCATTTCTCTTTCTTACCGGCACCAAGTTTGCAACCCAACTTGAGTGTTTGATGGGGAAGATGATACTAGCCTCAATGAGCTTGATTAACTCTTTTCTCATGAGAGGTTCGATATGAGGATTTACTGGCCTTTGCTTTTGCCTAACAGGCTTGGATTCTGGATCCAACTCAATAGTATGTTGTGCCAACTTTGGGTTGAAACCTCTTAAATCTTTGTAAGTCCAAGCAAAGACATCTGGGAACTCTTGACAAAGCTGAACAAAATCAGATTTCTCTTGTGGAGTACTTACTTTGCCAATTTACAATGTCTTGCCTTTGTCAACTAAGATAGGTTCTGAATCTTCACCCTTTACTTGAATGTTCTCTTTCTCCTTCCGGAACTGATCATTTGGGTTGAAGATTGACTCTAAGGTTATGAGGCCTTTTGGTAATTTGTTAGTCCTCAGCTGCACCACTTGGTCACCATACTGCTGCTCCAACTTGTCTTGATTTCTCATGGAGAATTCAGCTTCTTCTTGCAGGAAATTAACAATCTGCTGATCATTCTCGAAGACTTGCCAACTTGTGTTGTTATCTGGAACAGTTGGTCTCACAACCACTTTGATATGAGGCTGAGTTTTTCTCACTTTTGATACTTTCTACAACATCAAACGCAGCCCCAATTGCTGCCAGTCTGTCAGCGGCTTCATTCTTTTTTCTTGGGATGGAATTGATGCTAAAAGCTTCAAAATCTTCAATAAGATCCCATACCCGATTTTTGTAGTTCTTCAACAGATCATTTTTGGCAGCATTTTTTCCTTTGACTTGGTTTACGATCAGCTCACTATCACCAAATACTTGTAAATTCCTGATGCCTTTCTTCCTTGCCCAGTGCAATCCATGAATTAAGGCTTCATACTCAGCTGTGTTGTTTGAACAGGAAAACTGGAAACGGAAGGCTGAGTAATACCTTATACCTTGCGGTGAAATGAGCATAGCTCCTCCTCCTGCACCTTGTCTACTCCTTGACCCATCAAAGAACAATTGCCATACTTCATCCATGTCTTTATGATCTGGCTTGGTGATGCTGGGGAGAGGTTGATTCTCTTCATGTAAACAATAAACTCCCAGCTCAGATTCTTCTATTTCTTGATAGGGATCAAAAGCATGCACCTTGCTTGCCCATTCATCAAGAGTCAAATCTGGGATGCTTCCAACCTTGGTGTCAGCTTCATCAGTGCTTGGATAATCTTCTTGATCAAACGCTGAACAGTTGGTATTGATTTGGCTTGGAGTGTAAGGCTCAATATGGAATTTTGCAATAGGTTCAGACCTAATTGTGGCTTTGGTTCCATATCTTGTTCTGAACAACATGTGTGACCAATCTGCCGAAAGATAGCCTCCAATTTTAGCAGTGAAGTCTCTTGACAAGCACAATGCAAAGAGTGGTGGTAGGTCTATGACTGACACGTCTTGTAACACTATTACGTTGGGACATGCATGCAGTGTGAGGCTCAACCCTTTGATTACTCCAACCGTTGTCACTGTTGTCCCGTCTAATTGCACTACACCCTTGGAGATGACTTCATATTGGAGTCCTAGCTGATCAGCTATTTGCTTGGGCATTACTGAACTACTGGCCCCAGAGTCAATCATGCAATTATGTACCAACCTATCTCCTATGATCAATGAAACATAAAATGGAGGGGGCTTCAACATTTTACCTTGCTGTCCTCCATGATTTCCTTCAAGCTGGGCAGCATTTGTGAGTACCTCCTCTTGCATCTGGACCTGTTGATTTGAAGCTGACCAGTCCTTCATGGCAGCTTGTAGGAGATCTCTTTGTCCTGGGATAGATAATGATTCCCACATTGATATGTTTACATTTGTCTTCCTCATCTGATCAATGATGTTGAATGGGGATGAAGCATCCCTCTACTGTCCCTTCATCTACACATTCATTCCTTGCACATGGGTAGTAGCAACTGGCATTTGAGTTGGCCTAGGAGCTGGTTTGGATGCTCCTTGCATGTTTGGATCTACAGTTTGTTTGCCAGCGGCTTGTGGAGTGGTAGAAGGTTGTGGATTACTTGAAGCCAATGGCTGTTCTTCACCCAGATTTCTCCTCTTTGACCTTGTGTTGGCTACAACACTTTGAGAAGGTATTTGATTCATACCACAGAAATCTTCAACCTGCCAATTGACAAGAGTATTTTCATTTGGAGATGTTCCTTGCTGAGGTGCCCCTTGCTACTGGTCTTCTTCGTGGCTGGACTTCTGTGACCCACCAATGGTTTGCACCATTAGAGCCTGATTTAATGCACCATTAAAGCACATTGATTAGTTAGGTGGCTGACTGCACGGGAAACACTAATCATATTCTTGGGCCATGTTATTTTGGACCGGCACTAATGCTTTAGAAGCAGATACGACATTGGGGTTATAGGGCTGAAATGGTCTATTAGAGGGAGGCCTTACTTGGCTTTGATTTTGATTTGCAGCCTGAGTTGGTGACCTATTTTTTTGGTATGGGGGCCTAGCCTAGTACTGCGCTTAAGGCTGATATGGTCTAGCACTTTGAGCTTGCTGTCTTTTGATAGTAACCAGCTCATTTCCAAAATTTTGCAATTGTTTCATGACCTCTTGGAGTTCGTTTAAAGCACTAGAGGATGAAGTAGAAGTCTCATTTGAACTTTGATTTCTAGGGGTGGAAATAGGAGCCAAAGTGGGTGCTTCACTAGTGCTTGGATTTTCTAAGTTTGGATACAAGGGCATGGGAGGCCTAGGAGCCATCTTACCAGCTTGAATAAGACAGTTTTTGGCTCTAATGGCAATGCTATAAGCAGCAGGTAAGGTTGTGCCTCCCATAGATTGAATTAACATAGAAATGTCAGAATTCAAAGCTTTAAGGTAATATAGAAAAGCACCTTCTGCTATTGGCCTGACTGCCACTGGAATCCTATCCCAAGACCTTTGAAATCGGAAGTTGAAGTCAGTCAGCTGCTCATTGGGGGCTCTCTTGATAGTTGTCAATTGTTCTAGTAGAGAAAAATTGTCTCCCTTTTCCCCAAACTGTTCGTGGAGAACTATGCACAACTGATTCCAATTTGTGATAGAACCGGCTATAAGGCTCCTAAACCATTGCAATGCCTTCCCTTTGAACGATGATGCTAGCAATTTGACAACCACATCCATTTCATTTATCTCATGGATTGCAAAGACGTTAGCAATGTCTTTGATATGATCACTGGGAGTGGTATGATTTTCTCCAGTGAAAAATGGAATGTTCTTCAATGCTGCAATTGGAACTGGATTCTGTGCATTGAGGGCAAGTGGGCTACTGCCAGTGAAATTGACAAAGGGATTTAGTGGTTGTGCCATTGTGATTGGCCTGAGAACCCTTGTTGATGCTAGAAAGGGTCTACCAGGTGGAGGTGTAGACAAAGTTATATTAGGTGGAGACATAGATCTTTGAGCTCTTCTTCCCCTTCTTTCTCTTCCTGGAGATAGATGTAGATAAACAAACAATCCTTCCTCCCTAGTTCTTGACCTAGTCTGTATTCTTCTCATAAATTTACCAGGTTTGGACTGCAGAAACCAGCGGATTATACCTCTTTTGGAGTCGCCAGATGTGCGATTTTAAATCTCCTTCAAAGCTAGAACTTACAACAAGTGCACATCAATCTTGTTGCAATGAAAGTAAAGACCTCTAAGGTCCCACCGGGCGTGCCAGAACTGTTATCACCGAATCACGGCACCCTTGTGTTTTTACAAGTGCATATACTTGAACTCACGGTGTGATTGGATAACATGGGTACTATCTCCAAGTTGTAGGACTTTCTACTTGAGATATACCTCCAGAGAAATTTGGTTCTTACTCCTAAACTACCTGCCACAATCTACTCTAAACTACCTGGCAGGCGTTTTCTGTCATTTGACGGGAATGAACATTAAATATGTTTCTCTTATTTAAATATATCTATACTTATTAAAAATAATAAATCTAGTTTTTGTGGCGTACAGGACGTCGTGCTCGTTCCAGAAAGTCTAATTTTATGAAACTCGGAGCTCGGAGTCAAAAGTTATGGCCGTTTGAAGTTTCCGGACCAAACGTTGACTTTTCTTCTTCTCCTTCGGCCACTTCAGATTTTTACGTCCCACGCGTCCCTTTGGCCTGGATGTCCCAGTATGAAAGTTCCCTATTTCGGCCAAACCGGCCGGTTCACATCCACCGCGTACTCTTGTCCCACTTGTCCCGACTGTTGCGAGGACTATGACTTAGCCATTTTTCATGATTTTTTCTGGCTCGAGCCTGTTTTTTGCAATTTTTTCACCTTTCCTCAGAACTTTCTCTCTTCTTCTTGGAAAAGGGAGTTAGAAAAAATCTGAGGGGACCCCAGAAACATGATTTTTTGCCTTGAATCAATATAATTGTTTGGGACTAAATAATTTGATGCATGTTATCAAAATTACCTTGAGGGGTGAATTTTGGATAACACTCCCTTCTCTCCAAATTGATTATGAAGAGCCATTAAAAAATGGTCACAATTTTGAATGGATCCCATGGTTAAACACCTCAACCACTATAAATATTTTCCTTTAAAATATGAATCCAAAAATTTGACCGCAACATCCATTTCATTGATCTCATGAACTACATAGACATTAACAATATCCTGCATGTGGTCAATCAGAGTCATCTGGTTCTCTCCAGTAAAATATGGAATTCTCTTTAGTGTTGTAGCTGGAACTAGATTATGTGCATTGAGAGCCAGTGGATTACTACCAGTGAAGTTGACATAGGGGGTTGGGTTATGCCATCCTGATTGGTCAGAGGAGTCAAGTCGATCGAACAAAAGGCCTGTCAGGTGGAGGTTTTGACAAGGTTCTTCCTGTGGACATGGATACCTTTGAGCTCTTCTTCCCCTTCTTGTTCTATCTGGGGATAAATGTAGATAGGAAAATATCCCCAACTGTTTAATTCTTTACCTTGTTTGTATTATTCTCATGAACTTGACAAGTTTGAACTACTAAAACTAGT
The DNA here is from genome assembly GCA_019776745.2 of Taxus chinensis. Taxonomy (NCBI): domain Eukaryota; kingdom Viridiplantae; phylum Streptophyta; class Pinopsida; order Cupressales; family Taxaceae; genus Taxus; species Taxus chinensis. Next base: position 770,284,113 of record CM034148.1, on the reverse strand, counting down.
GGATTCTGTCTCTTTTGGAGTCAAAAGATGTGCAATTTTAGAGATTTTTACAAGATGGGAACTCATAACAAGTGCACATCAATCTTTCTATAGTAAAAATGAAGAATTCTTGTCCCACTTGGCATGCCAAAAACTTTTAGTGCGAAATCATAGGACCCCTGGAGTTTGTAACTTGATTGGTTGAGACTCACAGTGTGATTACATAACATGGAGAATCTCTCAAAGTGTTGGACCTTATGAATCAAGATAGCTCTCTGGATGAAGACCAGTTCCTATTCCTCTATTCAGGTGCACACATTCATATTACAGAGGACCTATTCTAAAACCTACTCTAACTTTCCAAGGAGACAGGGTTGAGAAGATACATGAAAATAAACCTAACTAACATAGGTGATACAATAAAGGAATGTTGAACACTTACTTTTCCATTAAAAAAAACTATTAAAATTAAATACAGACACCATGCACAGGTAACCAAGAATGCAAAAGAAGATCAGGAAGATGCAATAACAAAAGAGAGGGTTGAATATCATCCACATACTTTCTATTGTTGCTCTAGATATTTTATACAGTGCATTATAATGGTAAAGAGGCAAGATTGCATCTACAGTTTAGATGGGAGGTTCAAACTCCACAAACTCTCCTACAGGACAGAGAAGAAGGGAGGGTGAAAAGAAGAACCATCCAACCATTAGAAAAATTCCCCTCCTCATAATATATAGGAATAATTAGAGAAGGAGGTAGAAGAAATCCGGAATCTTGTTCAACCACCCCAAAAGGGAAATGAATTCCCTTACAACAATGATGGTTTTTGCTGCAATAGCCATGCCTCCACCACCGTTCCTTGTTAGGAAATAAAGGAAGTCCATAATCCATTATGGGGGTAGGTGAGAAGTGTGATAAATTCAAGAATGGTGGATTGAATTTAAGGATATAAATTTTTAGTTGAGTAGAATACGTTGATAGCTTTCCAAAAAGTCTCCTCTTGCCCAGATCCGAGCTTTAAGTCAAAGGCTATGGCTTTCTGAAGATCGAGGGTTGCATGTTTAACGTGGTCTCACAATATTTAAAAGACTCTATTCATGTGAGATCCATGTGGCAACCTCATGCACCTTTTGACTTCACCCCCCTCCCTTCACTCTTGAATTTACACCAAAGAGACACATGGCATCATCTGCGGGCTTACTATATTTCCTTTACATTCTGGCTGACCCCCTCCAATTTGGCAAAGACACTATATTTGGTAGTAGAAACTTGGAGGGTTGGTGCATGTTTGGGACCTACCTCTGGATTCTACTTTTGAAGTTACACCGATGAGGCACGTGGAAGCTTCCGCTATCCTATTCCAAGCCTTTACTTTTCAATCGCCGGCGAAACCATTCTTTAACCTTGACTACGTGGCATGTTGGCTCTCATTTGGGGACCTCCCTTGGATTTGACCTTTGAAGGAGCACTGATGAGACAAGCAGTGGCTTCCGCTAACCCTTTCTTATACTTAACCGATTCAGGCCTCAAGTGAACACTACCTACCTCATTCTTTAGGGTGAGTAAGGGGCCCCACTATGTATAATTCCAAAACCCTTTTATGGGTGGGACCTCTGCAGTTAGCTCCTAAAACTGTGATGGTGGGATACTTTCCATCATATGTAGGCCTCCCATTCATTTCCTTTTGTTTTGGCTTAGTCCTTTCCTAATTTGTGGAGTAATATGTCTAAATCTAGACATTTGGAGGGCTCGTGCTTATTTGTGACCTGCCTTTTGGTTCTTACCTTTGAAGTTGCACCAAGGTGACGCATGGATCCTTCTACTTTCCTTAGACCTTTCAACAACCGACTCTATCTTTCCCACCCATTTAGGAGTGACTTGTTGGACCCTAGAAATGTGGACAATTTGCACACATTTAAAGACCCTGGTTGGACCTTAACTTTGGAGGTGCGCTGTTGAGACACATGGAGGCTTCCACCCGCTCATTCCCTATTAATAATCTTAACATCGAGTGTAAATGTTTGGAATCTGGCAACGTAGAAGGCTCGTGCTTTCTTGGGGAGTACATTTTGGATTTTTCCCTTGGAGTAGCACAAATGAGGCATGTGGCACCTTCCACGGTTCTTTTTCTCTAATTCATGTTGGATCGTTCTAGGCTTGATTTTGGGATCGAATGTGAGTCCACACGATTGGGACGACCCCTCCATTTCTCTTATGCAAGGTCACATTTGACCAATTTTTCCTGAGGGGAAAAATTGGATAACAACTCCCAAACTCTCTAATATCCAATCATTTCTGTAAATCTCTCTATCAAACTCTCAAGAATAAAAGTGAATCCAAACATCACTTACTCCCTACAAAGTGGATGAATAAGAGGACTAATCTCTATTATCCTCACCAACGATAGGTTTACATGTGTCCCCATATTCCTAACAATCCTGAAATTCTCCTAAGATCTCCATCATGCATAAGACAAGGGTCTTAATGAGGAGAAACTCTAAAAAATTAAAAAAAACTAAAATCAATTTTTTTGCAAATTCCCAAGAAGGCTTGAAAAATAATTTATCTAAGGGATGGCAAAATGAGAAGCTAAAATTGGATGGACAATAAAATTTGACCATTGAAAAACATTCCCCTACCCATAGGTAAAGTTCAAGGGGTATAATTTCATGTAAATGAGACCCCTAAAGTGAAAATAAACCCTTTGAATTTATACTTTTATGCCAATTTATAGTTTGGACAAAGTGGAACACAAAGAGAGGTAGTGGGGCCCACCAAACACATGTATAAGTGGTCCCACACATTTGAAAAAAGACTAAAAATTTATAACATCACGATAGACACCCATAGTTTGAACTAAGCAATATTATTCCTAACATTGCACGAGTTATTTTGCTTCCTATAAATTGACAACACTTCATCAATTAGACTTATTTTCCCTTCAAAACCTCTTAATTGACCAATACATGATGATTAAGCCTGCCTGTCTTGTAGCTGACTAATATATCTTCTCATTAGCTAAATCCCACTTCCAACACTTTCAAAATCTATCTAAATCCCTTTTTGATGATCTCAGAAATCTTCCTAAACCTATTTGAGACCCCTACTTAATCCTAAGAGATTAATTAGTCCCTAACTTAGTAAAATCTTTCTTTGACTTGCTAAAAGTTCTTTTTGGACTTACCTTTTGTCCCACATGCATCCAAAACCTCCGTTTAGAGAAATAAAAAACCTATAAAGAGAACTCTACCCCCTCACTTTTCTAAGAACACTTTTCCTTCTTTAATCTAAAATATAGTATTTTTGTTAGGATTGAGGTGCTTCTTCATTTTTATTGAGCTATCACTATATATTGCTTCTTACAACTCAAGCTTGAGTAAATGAGGAGAACCATATGGTCTAAACAACCATTAATGGTGAGATCTCATTCTTAAACCCTTGAGCATAAAACAAACATAATTGAATGCTAGGATCTTCATAAGCTCATATTTTTATAGATATTAAAGAGTGGAGAGTAATATACATGTTAGTTTGATCATTTTTTGTCAAATTTATAATGCATGCATAGGAATAACTTTTTTATCTCTTATCTAGATTATTCATAGTTAAGTTGTTAAAGATTTGAGGCTTCTTAAGTGTTCTTCTCTCATTCTATAGCTTTTTAAACTATTCCTTGTTCACCTAGTGGGACACCAAGTCCACAGTCCATTAAAGGATGTGTTCCAAGATTTTTATTTCAGTTTCTAACCATTTTCATGCATTTTGAGGGTTAAATAGTCCAGATTAAAGGATTTTACTAATTTAGAGGTTGTTAATCTTCCTATTGCATGTTGCATTATTGGGTATATATTAGAAATTGTATCAGAAAGAACAATCCTAACTTGTTTTTAGTTTTAGAATTCTTTTTTCATGATTTTTTTGGTTTTTCAGGCCCACACACAGGTGTTCTGGATCGGAGTGCACAAGTCAAAACCTTTGCATAGATTACTATTAGCATGCACACCTATTTGCAAAGATGTGCACATGTCTCCCTAACCTGTGCACCTATTGCATCACATTTTTGAACCCCCGTGAAGATTTTTTCACAGACCCACACATATGTATTCTATTGTGCGCACATGTTAAAACTCATACAAATTTGTCTCTAAGGATGTAGAGGTGTTGAAATAAAATATCTGTTAGATCATATTTTTTCCTTGCATGTGCATATGATTTCTGTCGCACACACATGCTTTAAGGGATGCGTTGATTTCGTTCTACCCATGCAGCTATAATTTTTCACGATATTTTTCACAGAGTTGTGCACCTATCCTTCTTAGCGTGCACATGTCATAACCCACACACACCTGTCATAGAGGGAACGTAGGTTTTTCTATCTAAAACTTAAATTTGTTGTAACACTTGCAGGGGTTAATTTCATTAAAATATATAACACATTGCTGGGTTTTAAGACTAATTGGTGGCTTTTAAAGTTTGTGTTCTTAAATATTGTAGTATTGTACTAACTTTTCTTGCTTAAGTTAAGTGAATGTTGGATTTTTATTGGTAAATTTTTGAAATATTTATGCTCTTCCCTTGCACCTTCTAGGTGATCTTTAGAATAAAAGACTCTTCAAAATATATTCTTTTACACTTTCACAAACATGTCAATTAAGGTTTTATAAAGTAATTAACTTCAAAGCTGGTTAAAAAGAATTTATTTTTCACAAATTTGGGTAAATATTTTCATTTCCTCGAGTTTAGTGAGATATCTTGTTGTGAATGCTTTTTCCTTGCATCTTAGGATGATCTGAAAAATCAAAAACAACATTCTAACTCCTTTATATGATGTATTGATCATTTGGATAAGTACTAATCATTTTGTGAAGGACCATATAACATATCAAATAAGTTGAGATCTAAACCAAATCCAACATGTTTTTAGGTTTTCAACAGTGTTCAAAACCTCATTAAGATCATAAAATAAAACAAACACCATATTCAACACAATTAATTTACAAGTTTAGATAAGGGTATGCCCCATCCACTTTAAACTAGGACATAACCCCTTTAGCATAAGCCTTAAGATAAAACAATGTGGGTGGTCCCAGGAACAATAAAGTAGTCCACCGCTTAGGAACCTCATGGATGAAACATGACGTGCTCCACTTACCCACGTGATTAGATTTTCCTAGTGATTTTAGTACCACAATATTCCTTATTGCGAGCCCAATGAAATATACACGTGAAAAAATTCATTTCTCATCATATTTGATGGGGGTAAAGTAAATTTGAGATACTCCAAGACTAGTCAGTGCGAAGTTCTTGGTAAATCAATCTTATAGAGGATTTTTATTGTAGCTAGTAGAGAGAAACACCTAGGAAATTCACATCTTCTTGGATCCCACTTTGTCATATCAAGCCATCATATCTTATAGATCTCTCACAAAGTGATGCGATGCTTAGAGTCAAAAAATTGTTTCTTGAACCAAGGCGAGAGTCCACTTTAGTTGAAGCTAAGTGTTATTCATCACAGACTCATGACATGTAACTTTTACATAGTTATTCACTTACCCTAAGGTAAGGCGAAACTCTATCGAATTTATACTTAGCTTGTTTTGTCATCACTTGGTTTAAACTTTTTTTATATTGTTTCCCATTTAAGACAAAACAGAAACAAAATGCATGGATACTGTTGGAAATAATCATGCCCACCACTTTTGTATTCTTCTTGCATGACTAAGCTACACTTCCAGAATGCAAGAGTTGAATGTGTGAATGGTACATCATTACACTCTAGTAGGTCATATGTATCACACCCATATTGAGACACTATATCAACATAGTTAGGATTGATTCATATTTTGATCTCCCATAGATGTGTTACCTTTTTGTATTACATCAACACAATTTTGATACTTACGTCTTGTTCCTTATGAATGTGATTTAAGTGTCCATATTGTGGAGCTACGTTGTCTATATTTTAACTAATCCTTAGTATACTTGGACTTACTTTTATTTAAAGCATTACCTCAAATCTTGAAAGGTGGTGATTACGTTATTTGTGTATCATATCAAAACTGTTTCAATGTTAAATACCTTTTTTATCTTGAAACTTTCTTAACGTACCTTAGTAGTATTGTTACATTCCTTACATACATAATTTTTACCTTTTAGAGCTTAGGTATTGCTTTTTTTGAAACTTGTCGTAGTATCTGTTATCTCTCAAAATGGCACCCTGTAGAGAGATGGCTACATGTTTTCTAAGCTTGCACAATTTATATCTCTCTTTCGTAGATACAATGGAAACACCTCAGGTTTGTGGGTATACCTATTTTGAGGTGAGTCTCTGGTATCAAGGTCGGTTCCTTATTGGTGTATTCTAAACTGATTTCTAGGAGTTTGAGAGTAAAAGATAACTGAAAAATAATTAAAACTTAAGGTGATACATAAAATTTGTATGAGGGATTTGACTAAGTATATACACAACAGACGTGGGAAGATTTTTTCATGCACAAGCTAATAGTTTTCTACAGAATATCTAAGGGAAAAATACTTGATTTTACTGAGGGAGAATCACAACAGTACTAATAAGCTAACATGCACAATAAAATTAAGCAGAAAAGATTGAATTTGTAGAAAAGTAAGATGATTGATTAGGGAATTTGCATTCACAAGACTAATAGAAACATACAAAAGATTGCAAAATAACTTGGAAAGGAAGAAAATACTTCACACTTAGAGGGAAAAACTAGAAAAATTTACTTCAGTACTCATATATCCAAAATTCCTCCTCCAGTCCCCCTGTGCTTTGCAAATGCACACAATATATAAACAAAATAAAATTCCCCCTCTCCCTAAAAATAGCCTAAGGCTTGTACTCACCCATGCATCTTATTTTTATTCTTTATTTAATATTAGATAAAGGGATAAATAGAGCATGTAATTACAAAAAGGCATTATTATATTTACGTACATTACAATCAAATTGAAGTTGATTGATATATTTTTAAGAAAAGAAGGGTGAATAATTTGCTAAAAATAAGGTTGCTTGCTAGGAAAGTCTCTCTCCATGAATATGCAACTCTGTCTTCTTCTCTATTCTGTCCTGTTGTGAAGCCATGCAAAAATACAACTCCCTATATGTGAGCAAAATAATTACAATACTTGTAATATTTGCAAAATATAAACATCATGTGGGGACAACCTGTTATGTGCACATGTTCTGATATTGACATCTCCTTTAAAAATGGTCACATGAGTGACACTCTACAAATCAATTTTAGCTCCTTGAAGTGGGGACCACTTGTGGTTGTGAACTCTTTTCCTCATTCGGTTTCGCCACTCTTTGTGGACTTAGCATATACTATGGTTTAAAAAATATGAGGGGCACCTTGTAAAGCCACCACAATATGCTCGACCATGTTCGATTATTTAGAATGACCATACCATATGGTCTGCCACCTTTGAGTTTTTCGGCCTTGGCATATTATAAAATTCACCTTTCCAGTGATCATCGTATATGATTTGGTCGGTCCTTTTACATTATTCGGAGCATGCACTAAGTTTAGACTTTGAAAGTCATGGCAAATGATTTTTTTGGTGGACATGTGGGTTGTCCCCTTATCCATGGTTACTCACCCCTTGCTGAATTGGTCGGTGGCATCAACTCTGGTTGAGTTTATTTTGATTATTACGATGATTTGAGGCCGTGGATTTGGTGTCTTGTATGATCACAAACCATCAATCTATGACTTGTAGTTAGGGTTTTGGCCCGCATTGAATGTTGATGGTGGCATCAGCTCTGGTGGTTTGTATTGATTATTACGATTGATCTGAGAATGTTGATATTTTGTCCTTGATGTTTTTTGATCATTGATCCTTAATCATGGTGAAGTTAGAGTTAACCCACTTCTTGTGTTCGGGCGGTAAAGGGAACTCGATGCACAAGCACATTTCATTTGGTTTTTTGGTTGTATGGGCGAAGCCCTGGTAATTTTTTTTCTTCGATGCCATTATTTTGTTCTTTCAAGCTCAGCCCTTCTGAATAAATTATTCTCTATTGCTCTTATTTCTCTAGAGCTATCTACAGGTTCTCATGGTCGACATTTTCTACTTATTCGATCTCTGAGGATTTTTATGTTTAAAACCATGGTTGGACTTGTAGGCTCTGAGTTGTATCTACTCTGTTAGAGCTTTCTAAGTAAGGTGGTTAAAGTGTGTGCCACCATTAATATTTCTTTGAGCTCGGCTCTATCATTCTTTTGTCTTATGTACCATTTGTGCCTCTATGTATTTTGAAAGCTGAGGTTTCTTTAATGGCCGCCATTGTTGAAGCTCACCGAGCTTGGCTTCATTCTATTGTTTGTGTAGGTTTTCCTTTCTCTCAAGCTCTTTAGATTCAGTTTTCTTGTATTGGCCTGCAAGGTGAGTTTCTGAAGCTCAATTCTTCTCTGTTATTCAAAATCTCTTTGCTCTATTGGCAACCATAGTCATTATAGGTGAGATAATCTCCTCTTGTATGTGTACACTTCTGTTTTCTTTTCTTCTTTAAATGTATCACTAAACTCTTGGAAATATTTGTGGGTTGTGTGATTTGTTTCTCCTAATTGACTCCCGAGCTCGAAACTTCCCGTGGGTTTGTGGACCTCTCACTTCGTCATCCGGTTTCTCAAAAGTTTTGACCATTTGATTATCTATGGTGAGTGTATTCTTCGGTTGAATCTACATCATGAAATATAGATCTGTATTTTTCGAGTTCTGGGTATCTGTAGATATGTGACCTTGAGAAAATTTTCAACTTTGTGTGGAAAATACATATAAAAGATTGAAGTACTGGTTTCATCATGCAATATAATCATATTTCCTGGTTTTCTTGTATTTTGCATGCTCAGCCATTGATATAATAAGTTTGAAAAGACTCTGTGATTGTCGTGTTTTTTGTTATAAAACTCTGATTTACTTTGTATCTTCATTTGTTTTACTGTGGTGGACATAAATTATTTTCTTCATTCTAGATACTCATACTCGAGCCTCTTCTCTGTATGAGTTCTTTGTGCTTAAACTTCAGGACAACTGTTATCTCATCATTTGTTGATAATATTGTAGAAATGATTGTTATGATTTTATGCAAATATAGGTTTTGTACATTACTTCAGTTCTATTCTCAAATCTTTGGCTAAAGTTTGTGTTCTAAAGAATCTATTTGTTATAATTCATTGTTTCAGGATCAACTTGATTCTTTGAAATTATATAGCACCATTTTGAGAATACTTTCTTTAATCATTTTCAAATTGAGATCACTTGAACATTGAAATTCTCCATGAGATGAGTTTTTGAATGCAATTGTTTTCTGAAAATTTCATTTATTGAATGCTTGACTGTAACAATGTGCTCGACTTTCTTAATATAATGTATGCTATTTTCTAAACCTATGCAATACATATTTTTTTTGGAAATATGTTTACAACTCCTGCATGTTGCACAATTCAAGTTTTGTCAAAAATGTAGTTCCTTCTCTTTTGTGCTTCAATACTGTACTTGATCTTCACTTGTAGCTGCATCTGTATTTGATCAATTTCCTTGCATAGATAGTTGTACTTTTTTGATATAGCAGCATCTATGTATTCATTCTGAATGACTTCTAATTTTGTAACCACAAATCATACATTCAATTTGTTCTCTGAAGCTATTACTTGTAGTATTTTGCAATCTTATTTGTATCTCAACATTATATAATAATTTTATGGACAACTTATTTCTTTTAATTTGAAATTTTATCCTTTATTGTAGCAACTAGCTCTGATTGTCCTTTCCTGTAGCAACTGAAAAATTTAAAGTGTTTATTTTTTATGGCGAAGCCCTGGCAATTTTTTTCCATAATTCTCTCTTCCATCCATTTCTAGCATAGTAGTTGTATTTTTTGATTTAGAACATAACACTCTATGTTTGAAGCTATATTGGTAAATAAAATGAGACATCATAGTTGTGTTATCTTGATCATAGCATGCTTTGCTATTTTTCTATATCACTTACTTGATTTAAATCATTCCTTTAAGCATGTAGTAGTTAAAAACAACATGATGGAAAGATGTAAATGTCCATTTTACATGGTGAAGCCCTGTCAAAAATTTTCCAGAATATTTTCTTCATTCCTTTCAACTGTGACCTTTTCTTTTAGCCAAACATTAGCTTTCAAACTCTGCTTTTTTTCTTTTGTTGCAAACTTAAACATGTGCTTCTATTTCTAGTCTCTCTTCTACACTGTAAATTCTTCCATTTCAGAATAGTTATTGGAACTTTGAGTTACATTCTTCCTTTTATTACATGGACTTATGACTTGTTTATTTTTCTCTTTGGCTGCAACCTGTACCTGCACATTTAGGAAAACAATTAGAAAATAATTAGGATTTTTTTCCTCTCTTATGTCCATTTTTTATTTTCTTTTCTCCTTCTTCATTTTGAGTGAAGAAATCATGCATGGAGTTTTTTCTTCAAGTGGAATACATCTCCTATTAGGAGAAGATTCATATGCATGAAGTAGGATAGTGTAGGAATATGAATTGATCCCTGAGCTTATAACTGACAGTTAACTTTTCTTCTTTTCAGGTACAATGGATTCTACAATGGAGATGAAGGAGAAACAAAAGATGGAGATAAAGATGATTCAATCGAAGAACAGAAACCCCAAGGTAATGATGGGTTCACTCATACTCCTTTTCATTCTCTTTCATGCATGTCTACCTTTCTTTTCAGTAGTTGTACTTTAATTTTTAGTTACATTAATATTTAGTTACATCCCACGGCTTGTGTGAGAAACATTTGACTCTCCTTGTGAATAAAACATTGAATTATGAAAATGAGTTTTGTATTTCATTGTGCATTCTAGATTTTCCGTATGGATTGTATAACGAACTAAACAACTCAGTAACATAATTGAATGTCTTAATCATAAAGGAAAGAACATTGATGAGAACTTGTAACATTCAGTAATGAACTCTGATTTTTTGTAATCTGCATTTCTTTTTGCTGCTTCAAAACTCAGCACTTCACCTAATTTGTAATTTGTCATCTTCATCAAGACAACATAGTTGTCCTTCGGAGATTTGTGTTCTTTTGCTGAAGATGGCATGAAATTACAGATTATGTGATATGTTCTGTTTTGAGACAACACACATAACTACAAATTTCACTTAATCATTAATTAATTCAGCAATAATTAATAACATCGAAACTTCCTTTATCTTAGTTATACTTCACCTAATACTTTTCATCATAATGAAAAAGTTTTGAGTTGCCCATTTTTGCACAAGTGTAAAAATTGTCAAAATTTCTGGTGATCCTGTGGGGAAAGCTGCTTGCTAGCTTAAAGATTAGTGCCTTGCTCTTATCCATTGGGCATGGAGTCTAAACATGTAACCAAAATTTTCCTTTTCCGAAAGGTCCAACCATTCCAAAACAAACTAAATCTGGGAAAGAATCTGGTAAACCCAATCACATGCATGAATGAAATTATTGAATTGAAAAACATTACAATGTGCAAGAACTACACTTATTGAAGGGAATTCCTACTCTAACAATCGCTGCAAGATTGTCAATAACAGTGTTGGAGAAACATACCATTCCAGGAATGGGAAGCTCCTCTCCATTCATATTCAAAAGTTGAAAAGGATTATGTTCTTTGCAAGTTGAAATCATGTAAGGACCACTCCAGAGTGTATCAAACTTTGAGTGTCTTCCTAGGTTTGCACGATCAACCTCCCATTTTAACACAATATCTCCTTCATTGAAGACTCTGAATTTAGATTTCTTGTCAAAATTCTTCTTCATTTGTTTTGTATTCTTTTCCATATTCAAATGAGATTGATCTCTTAGCTCTTGTAATTCCATTAACTCTACATAACAAACTTGCAATGGTTCCTTCTCAAGCAGCTCCAGTTGATGCAGCAAATCTAATGTAGGTAACTCAACTGAAATAGGCATTCTCACTTCTTTTTCATACAGAATTTTGTATGGTTAATTACCAACTGATCTTTTAGGAGTCACTCTATCAACCCAAAGTGATGAGTTTAACATCAGATGCCAAGTGCTTTGATTATCCTTGAGTGTTCTTCTAATGATCCTTAACATATTCATGTTAGTACTTTCAGCTAAGCCATTACCTTGTGGGTAATAATTAGATGAAGAAATTAGATATATTTCATGGTTGACAACCTAATACGTTATCTTTGCACCAATGAATTCTAAAGCATTATTTGATATGATAGTTGCTGGAACATCAAATCTACAAACTATTCCTTTGTAAAAGGATAGTATCAAAGTTTCATTAACATCCTTCAAGGCTATTACTTCATTCCATCATGTAAAATAATCTGTAGCAGTTAAGATCCACTTATGTCCTTGTGACGATGGCGGGTTTATCATGTTAATAAAGTCAAGACCCCACTGCATAAAAGGTTGATTAGCTGAAATAGGCTGCAAGGGTAACAAAGCTAGATGTTCTTTCCCAACAAAGAAAGAACATTTTTTACACTTTCTAATCCATTCAAAATAGTCTTTGAATATACTAGGCCAATAGTAACTAGCTTTCATAATTTTTAAGGCTGTGGTACGTGCTGAGAAATGACCTCCTGGAGGTCCTTCATGGAATTTTTATAGTATCTTCTGAACTTTATCATAATTAACACATCGCAGCAAGATTTCATTTATATCTTTTTTGAATAACACATTATCAATTAAGATATAAGGTACATCTTGTAATCTGAAATACCTTCATTTATTTTTGTCCATACCTTCTGGATAGGTGCCCTGCTATAGATAGTTAGCCAAATAAGTCATCCATCTTGGTTCTTGAATCTTGTGAGTGAGCTTCTAGCTTGCTGATTTTCTAGTTGAACCATAATTTCTAATTGCTGATACACGATTTCAACATATTGTTTTGAATCACCTGGTTCTATAACTTGTTGTTTTTCCATATCAGCAATTAGATGCTCACATAAACCTTTCCCTCAAACTGTCTTAGCAACCCAAATATCAACATCATACTCTATGAACTTTGTTATCTAGATTCGTTCTTTTCTCATTCAATTCCTTATTTAGTAAGAAATGCTTTCACACTTGGATGAGAAATAAGAACATGGATTTTATTGTTCAAAATAATCTTCTTGAAATTCTTTAGTCCTATGAATACTAAAAGTAATTACTTTTCAAGAAATGTGTACCTTGTTTCATAATCATGCAAGCTCTGTCTAAAGAAAGAAATAGGCTGCTCAATATTTTCATCATTGACTTGAGTTAATATAGTTGAGATTATTTCAGCTTCCTACAAGTGCATACATTGTAAAATATTTATCAAAATTTAGATTTGCAAGAGTAGGATCCTGAGAGATAGCTGCTTTGATTTCTTCAAATCCTTGTCTTCCTTCACTAGTCTAAGAGAAATTTTTCTCCTTCCTTAACATAGTTGTGAGTGGTATAACCAATGCTGCGAAATCTGGAACAAATCACCTAAAAAAGTTTATTTTTCCAAGAAAAATCTGTAATGCCTTCTTATGATGGGGAAATGATAGCTGTGATATGACTTTGATCCTGAAAGGATCAATTGCTAAACCTTGCTTAGAAACAATATGGCCAAGTAGCTTGCCTTGATGTACTGAAAAGATAGACTTTAGTGGATTCCAATGATATTCCAAATTGCCTGCACAACTTAAAAGTTTTCCTTAAGTGCATTAGATGTTCTTCAGAATATCTTTTGAAAATATAGTAACATCATCTAAATAAACCAGGATGCATTTATTTGATAAGCTATGAAAATTCATTTCCATTGCATGTTGAAACATTGCACCAGACATTTGAAAGACCAAAATGCATCCTTTTATAAGAATAAGTACCCCACTTGGTGGTAAAAGTTTGTTTTGTATCTAAATTCTTCTCGAACTAAAATCTGATTATATCCACTATAACCGTCTAGAAGAGATAGTCTATATGAACCTGATACTTTTCTTAGAATATAATCCATATTTGGGAGTGGGTAATGATCTTTTAATGAAGCCTTATCAAGATCTTTGAAATCTACACATAGTCTGATTTAACCGTTCTTCTTCCTAACAAGATCAAGATTGGCTACCCAACTTGAATGCTTAACTGGAAAGATAATACCTGATTCAATCAAGTTAGATAATTATTTCCTCATCAGAGGCTCTATTTTGGGATTCAAAGGCCTCTATTTCTATCTAGCAGGTTTATAATTTGGTTGTAACTCGATTGTATGTTCGTGCTAAACTGGGATCAAATCCTTTCAGGTCTTGGTATTTCCAAGACAAAACATCTTTAAACTCTTTGCAAAGACTAATAAATGACTACTTTTCAAGCTAAGGAAAATACCTTTCAAAGAAATAGATTTTTTACCTTCATCAACCAAGATCTCTTCGTAATTGTCAGCATAAGTTGACATTTTAGTCTTGACTTTTCTTAATTGATCATTAGTGCTGAATATTTCTTCTAATGTGACTAGACCTCGAGGCATTTTATTTTTCTTCAACTGAACAATCTAGTCACCATAAAAGTGCTATAATTTATCTTGATTAACTATAGAAAACTTAGCTTCTTACTGCAAAAACCTGCAGATTTGATCATCACTTTCAAAAACTTGCCAATTTGAATCATTATTAGGTACTGAGGGTTTAACAATTAACTTTATATGAGGCTAGATTTTCATATTTTCAATCTGTTCCAGCACATCAAAAATTATCCCGAACTGCTGTAAGTCTGTCTGCATGCTTGTTTTTAGCTCTAGGAATAGACTGAATGTTAATAACATTGAAATTTTCCATTAAGTCTGAAACTCTGTGTCTATAAGACTTCATTAATTGATTCTTACAAACATTGAAATTTCTGACTTGATTAATAACCAACTCAGAGTCACCAAAAATCTGTAACATGTTGATACCTTTCTTTCTAGCCCAAATTAAGCCATGAATTAAAGTTTTGTATTCATCTATGTTACAAGTACATGAAAATTGGAGACTCTAAAGCTTGAGAAATACCTCTCGTTCATTGGGGAAGTTAGCATTAGATCTGCTCCCTATCCTTGCTTGTTCTTAGCTCCATCAAAATGAAGCTTCCAAATCCCTTCTGTTGAATCTTCTGTTTTGGATAGCAAAGGAAGTGGTGCATTTTCCTCATGCATACAATACACACCAAACATGTGCTCTTCAACTTCCTTAAAAGAATGATGAGCATGTTCTTCCACTATCTTTTCACCCATAAACATGTTAGAAACACCATCCAATGCTGAAACATGAGCTACCTCATCAAATTCAGACTGAGATAGTGCTGAATAATTAGCCACTGCACTTGAAGAGTGAGGCTCAATGTGAAATCTGGCCAGTAATTATTGAATTGATAGTAACTTTAGTACCATAACGAGTAGTGAAAAACTAAGAAAGACCAATCTGAAGAGAGATAACCTCCTATTTTTTTTGTGAAATCTCTTGATAAGCATAAAGCAAAGTATGGAGGTAAGTCCACAATAGTAACATCTTGTAGAATAGAAAATATTTGGCAAGCATGTAACGTCACTTCTAAATTTTTGATAATACCAACTATATTAGTTGCAGTTCCATTAAGTTGTAAGACGCTCCTTTCTGTAGCGTCATACTGCAAATCTAATTTTTCTACAATTACTTTTGGCATAACTATGCTACTTGCACCACTGTCCACCATTCAATTATGAACTAGATATTCTCTAATAATCATTGATAAATAAAATGGTTGTGGCTTCTTGATATCATGAGCATTTAGAACTTTCTGAACCATCCACTTAACTTCTTTAATGTGGTCTTGCTCAAATGTTCCAAGGACCATATCTGTCTTCTGAACTTCCTTTTATGTTGTATTTGAAGAAATCTGTATCTTAGCTAGCTCATGAGAGAGTAAATATTGTTATCTAGGAATACTTAGAGTGTCCCACATTGAGATGTTAACATTATGATTTTTCATTACATCAACAATGTTAAAGGAAGCAACTATTTTAGAGATTGACTCAACTATCTTAGAGTAGGCCTTAGCAAAAATTGATTCTGCTTCAGTTTCCTTGGATATCTGAGGTATAAACAATCTTCTTGGATTAGGCTGTAGCTATTTTTGATGGCCTTTATCAACTGTAAAATTTGCTGTTTTTTGAGGAAATCAGGGTTATTGTTTGAATTTAGAGCTATAGAAGTTCTCTTATTAATGATAGTAGGAATGATAGGCCTATTTTTTTGCTTTTGACTTTTACAAGCTTTCCCTTGAACCCTAGTAGTGACTACAATTAAATCCTCATCATTAAAAATGACTAAATTCTGTTCAAGTACTTTCTAAACATGAGTTTCTTGCTGCCCACCCTCCATTTGAGGCATGCACAATGTTTCAGATTGAGTTTGTGCAACAAGAGTTAGATTCAGAAAATCATTTGGGCAAGTTGCAGCTGAATGAGGTTAATTGCAAGGTTGACACCACTCTTCTATAGCCATATTAACTGGGACTAAAGCGTTAGATGAACTAGAAGCCTTTGGGTCAAAATACCTTTGCTGGTAAGGCTACCTATAATTTTGATTCTATTGATAGGGCTACCTGTTTTGTTGATTCTGTTGATTTTGCTGATAAGGAGCCTGATAGGGTCTGCTAGGTAATGTAATCTTGTTCTCAATCGAAGTCAATTTATTTCACATAGTTTGCAAAACTTTAAATACATCATCTGATGGATCTATAATAGTAGGTTTAATGATTGTAATAGGATGAGGAATACATTCTAAATCTACCGAAAATGGCATTAAAAGACTTGGTGCTAATTTTTCATATTGAATAAGACTATTTTCAGCTCATATAGCGATATCATAAGCTGCTAGGAGTGTTTCTCCACCCATTGACTGAATCATAGTTGAGATATCACTGTTTAATGCTCTAAGATAATAAAGAAAAGCATGATCAACTTGAGGCTTGACACCTACTAGAATTCTCTCCCATGTTCTAGAAAAATAGATATTGAAGATAGACATAACTTCATTAGGTTATCTTTTAATAGTAGACAAGTGTTCAATGAGAGACAAATGATCTGAATTATCTTGGAACTGTTTCAGAAATTTTTCACCTAAGTTATCTTAAGTTTTTATGCTTCCAATTTCTAGGTTTCTATACCATTACAAGCGCTGCCCTTTAAAAGATGCAGCTAAAATTCTTAAAGCTACACCTTCATGAATGATATTATGGACTGCACATAGGGTTGTAACATCTTTAATATGTTTAGCTGGTGTAACCTGATTTACACCCGTGAATGATGACAAATTTTTCATGGCAGCAATAGGAATGTCATGGTAAAGTAGGATTACTAATGGACTGCCATTAGTAAAGGTCACAAAATTTATTGGTGGTTGGATAGCCATTTGAAAAATTGGGATATTAATCGAGAAATTGATACATGGTGAAGGAGTATTAGGAGGAGGGTTACCAAAACTAGGTCTATTATAAGGTAAAGTATTACCGACTCTTCTCCTTCTATCAGAATTCAAAGGTAAAGAAATAAACTCAGAAGGAAAAGGAACATGCTGCAATATTGGTTTGAGATTAGCTCTGTGGAGTTGCCAAAGGATCCTAGAATCTTTAGAATAAATTGCTGTAGCTTATTCTCAAAAGTAACTTTTAATTTTTTGTAATCTACTATAAAAATTGTAATTCACATGTAGATCTAATTCTTCATCCCACTAGGTGTGCCAAAAACTGTTATCTCTAAAAAATGCGCCATGTACAGAGATGGCTATAGGTTTTCTAAGCTTGCATAATTGATCTCTCTCTTTTGTAGATACAATAGAAACACCCCAGGTCTGTGGGTATACCTATTTTGAGGTGAGTATCTGGTATTAAGGCCGGCTCCTTATTGGTGTATTATAAACTGATTTCTAGGAGTTTGAGAGTAAAAGATAACTGAAAAATAATTAAAACTTAAGGTGATACACAAAATTTGTATGAGGTATTTGACTAAGTATATACACAACTGACGTGGGAAGAATTTTTCATGCATAAGCTAATAGTTTTCTACAGAATATCTAAGGGAAAAATACTTGATTTTACTGAGGGAGAATCACAATAGTATTAATAAGTTAACATGCACATTAAAATTAAGTAGAAAAGACTAAATTTGCAGCAGGGTAGGATGATTGATAAAGGAATTTACATTCAAAAGACTAATACAAACATCCAAAAGACTACAAAATAACTTGGAAGGCCGAAAATACTTCACACTCAGAGGGAAAAACTATAAAAATGTGGTTCAGTCTTCATATATCCAGAAGTCCTCCTCCAGTCCCCCTGTGCTTGTACTCGCCCATGCATCTTATTTTTATCCTTTATTTAATAATAGATAAAGGGAAAAATAGAGCATGCAATTAAAAATGGGCATTATTAGCCTAAATTACATTACAGTCAAACTGAAGTTGACTAATATATTTTTAAGAAAAGAAGGGTGAATAATTATCTAAAAATAAGGTTGCGTATTAAGCAAGTCTCTCTCCATGAACATGTAACTCTTTCTTCTTCTCTATTATGTCCTGTTGTGAAGGCATGCAAAAATACAACCCCCTGTATGTGAGAAAAATAATTACAATACTTGTAAAATATAAACATCCTATGGGGATCACCTACTATGTGCACAATATTCTGATATTGACATCTCCTTTAAAATTTGTCACATGAGTGACACTCTGTAAATCAATTTTAGCTCCTTGAAGTGGGGACCACTTGTGGTTGTGAACTCTTGTCCTCATTGGGTTTCGCCACTCTTTGTGGACTTAGCATATAGTATGGTTTAAAAAACATGAGGCGCACTTTGTAAAGCCACCTTTGATTATTTGGAATGACCATACCATATGGTCTGCCACCTTTGAGTTTGTCAGCCTTGGCATATTATAAAATTCACCTTTTTGGTGAACATGGAATATGATTTGGTCAGCCCTTTTACATTATTTAAAGCATGCACTAAGTTTAGACTTTTAAATTCATGGAAAATTATTTGTTTGGTGGACACGTGGGCTGTTCCATTCTCCACGGTGACTCACCCCTTGGTGAATTGGTCAATTGCATCAACTCAAGTTGATTTTTCTTTGATTGTTGTGATTATTTGAGGCCATGGATTTGGTGCCTTGTCTGATCACAAACCGTCAATCTCTGACATGTAGTTAGGGTTTTGGCTCGCATTGAATGTTGACGGTGGCATCAACTCTGGTGGTTTGCATTGATTATTTTGATTTATCTAAGGACGTTGATCTTGTCTCCTTGATGTTTTGCGATTTTTGATCCTTGATCATGGTCAAGTTAGAGTTAACCCACTTCTTGGGTTCAGCCAGTAAAGGGAACTCGATCCACAAGCACATTTCATTTGGTTTTTTGGTTGAATGCGCGAAGCCTAGAATTTTTTTTCTTCGACACCATTATTTTTTTCTTTCAAGATCGGCCCTTCTATATAAATTATTCTCTCTTTCTCTTGTTTCTCTGGAGCTATCTACAGTTTTTCATGGTCAACATTTTCTATTTTTTCGATCTCTACGGATTTGTATTTTTGAAACCCTAGTTGGACTTTTAGGCTCTGAGTTGTATCTGCTCTATTACATCTTTCTGAGCAAGGTGGTTGAATTGTGTTTCACCATTATTGTTTATTTGAGCTCAACTCTGTTTTTCTTTGGTCTTCTCTACCATTCGTGCCTCTGTGTATTTTGAAAGTTGAGGTTTCTTTAATGGATGCCATTTTTGAAGCTCACTGAGCTCGGCTTCATTTTTTTTTTGCAGGTTTTCCTTTCTCTCGAGCTCTGTAGATTTGGTTTTCTTGTATTGGCCTCCATGGTGAGTTTCTGAAGCTTGATTCTTCTCTATTCTTTGAAATATCTTCAGTCTATTGGCCACCATAGTCATTATAGTTGAGATAATTTCCTCTTGTACACGTACACTTTTGTTTTGTGGGTTTTGTGATTTGTTTCTCCTGATTAAAAATTCACATGGGCCTGTGGACCTCTCGCTTCATCATCTGGTTGCTCAAAAGTTTTGACCATTTGATTATCTATGGTGAGCTTATTCTTCAGCCCAATCTGCATCATGAATTATAGATCTGTATTTTTTGAGTTTTGGGTATCTGTAGATATGTGACCTTGAGAAAATTTTCAACTCTGTGTGGAAAATACATGTAAAAGCTTGAAGTACTAGTTTCATCATCCAATATAATCATATTTCCTGGTTTTCTTGTATTTTTCATGCTCATCCATTGATATAATAAGTTCAAAAAGACTCTGTGATTATAGTGTTTGTTATTATGAAACTCTAATTTACTTTGTATCTTCATTTGTTTTATTGTGGTGGACATAAAGTATTTTCTTCATTCTAGATACTCATACTCCAACCTCTTCTCTGTATGAGTTCTTTGTGCTTAAACTTCAGGACAACTGTTATCTCATCATTTCTTGAGAATATTGTGGAAATGATGGTTATGATTTTCTGTAAATATAGGTTTTGTACATTACTTCAGGTCTATTCTGAAATCTTTGGCTCAATTTTATGTTCTGGAGAATATATTTGTTACAATTCATTATTTCAGGATCAACTTGATTCTTTGAAATTTTGTAGCACCCTTTTGAGAATAGTTTCTTTAATCATTTTCAAACTGAGATAACATGAACATTGAAATTCTCCATGAGATGAGTGTTTGAATACAATTGTTTTCTGAAAATTTCATCTATTGAATGCTTGATTGTAACACTGTTCTTGACTTTCTGAAAATAATGCATACTATTATCTGAACCTCTGCACAACATATTATTTCTGGAACTCTGTTTATAACTCCTACATGTTGGACAATTCAAGTTTTGTCAAAAATGTAGTTCCTTTTCTTTTGTGCTTCAATATTGTACTTGAGCTTCACTTGTAGCTTGCATCTGTATTTGATCAATTTCCTTGCATATATAGTTGTTATTCTTTGATATGGAATCATCTCTGAAGCTATTACTTGTATTATTTTGCAATCTTATTTATATCTCATCATTGTATAATAATCTGATGGATAGCTTATTGTTTTAATTTGAAATTTTATCCTTTCCTGTAGCAACTAAAAAATTTGAAGTGTTGATTTTTTATGGTGAAGCCTTGGAAATTTCTTTCCATAATTCTCTCGTCCATCCATTTCTAGCATAGTATTTGTATTTTCTGATTCAGAACATAACACTTTATGTTTGAAGCTGGATTGGTAAATAAAATGAGACATCATAGTTGTGTTATCTTGATCATAGCATGCTTTGTTATTTTTCTGTATCACTTACTTGATTTAAATCATCCCTTTAAGCATGTAGTAGTTAAAAAAAACATGATGGAAAGTTGTAAATTTCTATTTTACATGGCGAAGCCCTGTCAATTTTTTTCTAGAATCTTGTCTTCATTCCTTTCAACTGTGACCTTCTATTTATACATTGAACTACCTTTAAGAAACCTAAGGTGTAAACACTTGGTTGATTAACTAGTTTATTTATAGTCTTGCATGATTGTTCCTTTTATAATAAGAGTTACAAACACATATATCTAAGACAAATCATTGGATTCTTTGATTCTTTGACCCGTCATTTGTTAGATCATTGATTAGTGAAGCATTGAACTTCAAGAAACTTATACCACGTTATACCTAGGTTCGTTATGTGTTGATCATAATTAGAAAAAAAAACTAGTAAAAAAGATACTAATGATGCCACCCATTATGAGAATGGCATCTAAGAAAATTGGACATGAAGCAGAGTTAAATCTTTTTCCAACTATCCCTTTGGTGGTAATAACTTAGGTCACCTCTTTTTGGAGGTTAAAGACACATAATTTTTAGTAGACCATAGTGGGGATGACACTGAGTCATCTGAAGAGAAATACACCCTTGATCTCACTAATTTAGATGAATTCCTATACTATAATAGAGATCAAGTACTCCCATGAGTACTAGAGTTAGGAGAAAGATTTCCACAAGAAAGTGAAGCAGCCATAAAAAATATCAAAGAGGAGGAAGAGCCGTAAAGACCTCCCCTTATTGACATGGAAAATACTTTTGATGGAGGGTATGCCTCCACTTCAGGTGTTCATAACAAAAAAAAAATAGAGAAAAAGATAAAAACCAAAAAATGGTTCTCGAATACCATATTTTAAAGCCTGACACAAAATTAAAGTTAAACATGAACACCGAGAGTTACCTCCTCCCCAATACGAAAAAATAAGACAATCCTCATGCCTAAGAGGAGTTCATACAATGAAAAATACTCAATCTTATTCAAAATCTAACGAACTTAGGATCCTTTAGTACTTGAGTGCACATAAAAAAGAGTAAGACCAAAGCAGGTGAATTTCACACCGATTGTTACATTGATGAATCATTAAGGGTTACTCGGGTGAATAGACAATCGTCCCCTAAAAAATGGAAACTCATTACACAAGATTCACAGTCCATGAAAAAAATTATCACAACACTCCAAGAGAGTAATCTAGGTCATATTAAGAAGTGCCAATATGAAGAACTATGTCCTTACCCTTTCGAGAGAGACATGTTACGGGCGTCATTCCCTAAAAAATTTTATCGTCCTAAATTTTACAAGTACAAAGGAAAATTTTATCCTCATGATCACATTAAATAATTCTACATGGCTTGCTAGGAAGTCACCTTTAGCAACAATTATCTTATTTGTTTGTTCCCTCGTAACTTAGGAGGACAAATAATGGAATGGTTCCTCCATATATCTAATGGAATGATCAGCACATGGACCGCACTAGATGAAACATTTATATGTCACTTATCTTTTAACATGGAGAGTTACATTATAATGGTGGACCTTTGCAATGTAAAAACAAAACCGAATCATACCTTCACTGGCTTCTTACAGTGATATCGGGGGTTTTCAATCTATTCGCCTTGTTCCATTCCAGAAAAATAAATGGTTAGTATCTTTGTGCAAAAATTTAACCTAGACATAGCCTTCCATGTACAAATGCACTACGTCACTAAATTTGAATAATTTATTGAGAAGGGAAGTTAATAAATAAATCTCTCATAGAAAAGGGAAAAATTAAACCATTTTCAAAAAATAAACACGAATCAAAATCTACAGATAAACCTAAGGTCTTCAATATGAATAATCATGTCATCGGAGACGGAATCACATACTCTAAAATATTCCAAGTCGTACAATACGGCCCTCTCTTAAAACTTACACAAGGACCTCACTTGAAATATGCCCCAAAACGAATGTTTCAAACTTTAACAAAATCCTTATCTACCATCCTGAAACATTTAAACAATGTAAACATGGTGTAATATCCAACCCTAACATCACCCTATCCAGATGAAACACCTACACAAATATGGTACAAAGGATATGAATATTGTGACTTTAACCATGTCAAAGGACACAAGACTGAAAGATGTCTGAATTTGTGGCATTTCATTCAAGAATTTATTGAATAAGGTAAAATTGACATGGATTTACCTGCATAAGGATAAGACCCTAATGAGAAAATGGGAATATTCAAATAACCTTTCCCCAAACATGGTAAAAAGAGAAACGTGAATCTTGATCATGTCTAATCCTCTAATGACTATATAATGGCTAACTATGTGTATCCATCAAATGTTAATCCCTTTTATCCCCTCATACGGTGTATTCATTCATCTGATGAACATGTAAACACTGTTATAATCTTAGGTAACATTTATGTTCTAGGCACGTGATGTGCTTTCTTAGTTATCTGAGAACCTTCTCAATATATCCCTTTAGAAGGTCATTATGACTTACCAAAACAAATGAAAAAAAACATGGCTAAGATATCAATCTTAAACCTTCTAAAAATCTAAAATTCTCATAAGAACATATTGTATAAAACACTCCAGGGATGAGGATTATTCACAAATGTAGACCCTACAGATGGTTGGAAATCTAAATCCCAATGATAACATATTTTTTTATTGAAATAAAATCCCGAATAACAATGCAAATCACCACTTACCTTTATATATATATAGGTCTTTGTTACTCATTGTAAAATAAAGAGAGTGCGTGTGGATGACAGATATGGTCTAAATATTTTTACACTAAAACTTGTTAGGAAGCTATGCCGCACATAAGAATATTTGGATGCTAAGAGCATTATGATCATGCCTTATGATAATGAAGAGAATGATTCAACGGGTACCATAGTTATCCCACTTGAATTGGGGTCCATATATCATGATAAACAGTTCCATTTCATTTACTTGGATCTTCCATACAACATGTTCTTATGTAACTGATGGATTCATGCCTTACAGGCCATTCCTTTGACCTTCCATTAATGTATAAAGCTATGTTATAGAGGAAAGATGATAACCATCTCAGGTGATTCAGAACCCTTTACACACTATAGAGCACTAAATTTTTTTTCTCACATGGTATATGAGTATCCGTCTACTAGTATTGTTGTCCCATTACAAACTGATGCTATGAAGTATCATAAAAATCCAAATACATTGTATCCTTGTAATTAGAATTTTCTCACACTAGTCAATCCATTTACCTCACGGGAAGGAACATTTAGAAAATATGGTCTAGATTATCAATTCAATCTTCAACAGGATCTCTTAATATCATACATTTCAGTATCACCTAAGACACGTGGTAGACCATACCTCTAATTTAAGAGAACTCGGGCTAGTTTCCCTAAACCCTTTTAGAGGTTTCTTCAAAGTGGCCTCTTGTCAGATGAAAATATTCTAGAAATACCTACCCACTGGGTATCTAAAGGAAGGATGGATTCATGTCACTAGGTCCCACAATATGTTAAGGGTCAGTGAATGATGCATATCATGGGTTATAAAGTATTTTTATGCAGTGCAAGTTCTCAAGAAAGATTAGAGACCGTTCATATTCCTCATTTTAAATATAATAAACATGGCCTTTGTGCCAAGACTAATGACACTCCACCCTCATAGATAGATGCTACAAATTTTGAACATGAGGATAGCTCATCTCATTTGGACAACGACGCAGATTCCTAATGTAGATTATACGAGGATCTTGCCTCTACCAATATATTTATATATTCTACTATCTTCACTCTTTCTGGATATAATTCCCAAACCAATTTCCAACTCACCCTTATATATCTTGAACTCATCAATCGGTATCAAAAAATTCACATGCCTATTTATTTCTTTGAAAATGAAGAGGCAATTGTAGAATTTCTGGGACTTAGAGATAGCATCCCAAGTAATGATCATAAGAAGGGTTTCTCTATCAAATTGGATGCAACCACCTACTTTGGGGAAAAATTAGAATAATGTAGTCGATTGACCAAGAAGATAGAAAGAATAAGAAAAATTACTAAAAAAAATCCTTACATTAAGAATAAACATAAGTCTCATAGCAAAAATCTCTTTGGGATGCTTGTTGATGAATAAATAGAACAATCAATGGAAAAGGTAGTTCCACAATGGGAAGATAAAACTTTTCTAGAGCCACCTATAGAAGTGGATCTGACTCTCCCACCTGATCCTACATGGATAGAAGATGCATCAAACATGTTAGTTGAAGAGATAATCAGTGTCAACATCGAGTTAGAAGAGGATCGTAAGATGATAAAGGTAGGAGCTTCAATCTGAGTGAAAGAACATAAAATACTTATAGTACTATTATGAGAGTATTTAGACATATTTGCATGGTCACATGTAGATATGTTTAGTTTGAACCTAGTGTTATTTGTGTCAAAAAAATTTGTTCACCCAGATGCAAAACCCATCAAGTAGAAACTAAGGAAAATTCATCGAAATATTACATTACATGTCAAAGATTACCTAGAAAGACTATTAGCAATAGGTTTTATCAAACCTATTGACTATTCAGACTATATATCTAATATAGTTTCAGTCCAGAAGAATCCAATCGACATCATAATATGCACCGACTTCAGATACATTAACAAAGCATGTCTCAAAGATGACTTCCCCTTTCATAACATCGATATGATTGTTGATTCAACAGCTTGTTATGAGATGTCCTTAATGGATGGATTTTTAGGGTACAAGTAGATCAAGATCATAGAGTAAGATCAAAAAAATATTTATTTCATCACCCTTTTAGGGAAATGTTTCTATTAGGCCATGCATTTTGGACTCAAGAATTATGGGGTTACATATCAACATGCAATATCCTTCATGTTTCATGACATGATGAATGACATCATGGAATATTACGTTTATGACATACTAACAAAATATAAGATCAGACAAGAGAACCCATAAGTGTTGAGGTGTATCTTTCAATGTCTCTGAGATTACATGGTTCGCTTGAACCCCAAGAAGTGCATCTTCGGTGTCCAAAAAGAGAAGTTGTTGGGTTTAATTTTTTCACAAAGAGGGACAGAGGTAGATCCCACCAACATTGCACCTATTATAGAGATTCCTTCATCAAAGAACCTCAAGAAACTACAAAGTATAAAAGGAAAGATTTTGGAAATTAGTCAATTTATATCATAGCTTAGGGATAAGTGCCAACCTTTCATGCATCTTTTGAAGAAAGATTTCACTTTTAACTGGGTAGTTGACTGTCAAAAGGCCTTTGAATTAATTAAGATATATCTGGTAAGTCTACCTGTCGTCATGCTGCCTACCCTAGGTGAACCCAAACTTGTGTATATTTCAGCTACTCGATTCCCTATTGATGCACTACTTGCACAATATGACCTTGGCCATAAAGAAAGGGTGATGTTTTACCTCATTCCCACCTTAATATCCTATGAGATAAAATATTCTCAGATAAAAAAATCTCATCTAGTTGTGGTCTTCATGTTTTAGAAACTTCATCATTACCTCCTTAATAATAGGACTAAGCTAATTTCAAATTTTTACCTTCTCAAATACCTCCTATCTAAACCTTCCTTTACAGGACATATGGCTAATTGGATCATCCTCTTGGAAAAATATCCCCTACTAGGAATGGAACCATTATGTCTAGATCTAAAAGATGCATAAAATATGTATATTCATGAATTGATCATATGGTGAGTCCACTTCGATGGGTAATGCACCTTTAACAGTTTCGGAGTAGGATTCATACTTATCACTCCCACTAGAGAGGTTATTACGTGGGATTTTTGTTTAGGATTTCCTTTCACAAATAATATTGTAGATTATGAGGCACTTATCACAAGATTGAAACTAGTTATCACATAGAACATCAGATAACTATTAGTCATTGGTGATTCGGAATTGATCATTAAGCAAGTTAATGATGAGTATAAAGTTAAAGATGAAAATCTTGTTCCATTCAAGAAATTGATTGAAACTCTAAAAGATTAATTCATACATATTATCTTTGAGTACATACCAAGATCACATAAAAAGTCAGCATATGCCATGCCTATCATTGGGTCTTTACTACACCTTCCACCTAAGGAAAACAAGATGCATTTCTTTGTGGAACACTTACGGATGCCTATATATGACATGTCATAATTTTGTTTAGCATGTGAAGTTTTTTTCCCTTTATCCCCTTGGTACCATTTATTTTTCAACTACTTACAAGATGACACTTTTACCCAAATATTTCCCATACTGAGAAAAGAGCCCTTATCTGTTACATAGCCCATTACACTCTCCTAGGAGGAACCCTCTATCATAGTGGCTATGATGGGAATATTTTACGTTGTCTTTATGTGACCAAGTTAATCCAAGCAATCAAAGAAGTGCATGGAGGATTTTTTGGACCACACACAAGTGGGATGGACCTTTCTAATAAATTATTGAGAGTAGGTTATTAATAGCCTACAATGGAAGCAGACTATTGCAAATTTTTCAAGAGATGTGAACTTTGTCAAAATTATTGGAACTTGATACATGCACCAACACAAGAAATATATCCTATCACAACAACCTGCCCATTTTCAAAACTGGGACTTGATCTCATAAGGAAGCTCACACCAAATTCATCAAATAACTAGAATCATATTATCACTTCCACCAAGTACTTCACTAAATAAGCAGAGATTATGCCTCTCACTAAGGTAAGTGGTGCAAATATTTCAAAAATTCATAATGAACCATCTCATTTTCCGTTACGGCATCCCCTCAGCCATTGTAGCAAATAATGGTAAAATCTTTAAAAATAAGACAGTCAAATCGTTATGCCAATGCTTACAAATATAACTCTTGTTGGTAACCCCCTATTACCCTCAAGGTAATGGACAAGTTAAGGCCACTATTAAAACCCTTATTCATATCATGGAAAATATGGTTATCTAAAATGGTTGTAATTGGCACCTTCAAATCCATCACACCCTCTGGGCCTATAAAACCTCTATCCACACCCCTACTAGTGACACTCCTTATTCATTAGTCTTTGGCACTAATGCCATTATACCTTTTTAATTTTAGCTTCGCTACCTAAGAATATCTCTCTCTCGGGCTATCTGGAAGAGGATGAAGGACTAGATGGTAGCTCGGCTAGAAGAGTTGGATCTACTGGATGAGAAGCATATGAGAGAACTCAATCATTTAAAGGTATATCAAAACCGATTGTCATGAGGATAAAAAAAATTGATCATACCTCATCAATTTGACATAGGATATCTTGTTTTACAATAAAACCATTTTAACACAGTCAAAGATCGAGAAAAGAAAGGTTAGTTTGAGCCTAACTGACTAGGACCCATATGTCGTGGTTGCTAAACAACTGTTCAACGACATATAAAATAGCTCACTCAAATGGTGAGGAATTACATGGACCAATGAATTTAATTCATCTCAAGTGGTTCTATGCTTTAATATGATGGTTCCTAAGAACAAAAATAAAAAACAAGAAAAAAATAAAAAAATCAAGAAAAAAGTAAAAAGAAAACAAGTCATCTAACTGTGAAAACCACATAATTGTGACACATTGGTAAGGTCCTTTGGTGAATAGAATCTTTTGGCACTTAAGGTGGCTTCATTGTTTGTAAGAAACTCTCACATCTAGACGAATAAACAATCACTTCTATCTAGGGCTAGTTTTCCTAGGTCTAAGGGATCCTCTTGAACCTATCTTTCAGGGCCTCTATTTTGCTGATCTATTCTTGTATCTATGTGAAGGAGGTTACTTTTCAATATTCCCATATAACACTTGGGAAACATTCACACTTTCTCCATATTGCACATAATACATGGCATTCTTCCCTTGTATATCCCCTTTATCACTGAGGGCATCCATGTTTCTTTGGTTTACTATACATAGTGTGAGAAAACCTTGCAGAAAACACAAAAACATTTAATTATGTTAGGATAACCCTAAACATTTGAAAATAAAATTTTGGGGAAAAAAACTGTGAAAACAACATGAATAGATGCCTTGAAAATAATCTTAAAAAAAACAAGTTGTTTGTTTACTTAGTTGTTAATTTGTGTTTTATCCCTTGCATGTATATATTGTTATTTATTTTAGGTTTATTTTGGAAAAGGGCCTTAGAAACTTGTCTCACAAATAAACCCCAAAAATAATGGAAAATATACTCCATGTTATCCCGCAAAAAAAAAAGGAGTGATTTGCTTACTTTTAGTTGTTGATTTGTATAGTTTTGATTGCATTATATTTTCATGTTGTGTGCTTTAAAATTGGATTCATTTTTCTTAGTTTACAGTGTTACTTTAATCTATTTTACATAGGTATTGATTTCATTTTAACTTGCATACTTGTATGTAATTGTGTTGTATTAGGTAGATTTGATTAAGTTATAGTTGTTGTTTGTGTTGTACAAATTGTTCTCATCATAACATCTATTATCACATGTATACATCATAAATCAATAAAAATATAAGCTGCATAATCATGAACATGAAAATCAAACATGTATGTTAAGATACCATCATATAATTTTTCCAAGTGGGGAAAGATGGGTCTAAACATGGAAAAACACATAAGTATCACATAAACATGTTATCATCTACCACTACTCCATAAAAAATGCGATAAAGTAGAGGCAAATGACATTTCCTCTCAAAACCACATGATATAATCTACTGATATCTCTTATAACATGTGATAAATAAAACATGAAAACATATCATCAAAACATGTTATATAATCTATATGTTATCTCATAAATAAAAGAACATGTGATACAATCATACACATCATAAACGAGTCATTAATCATCATAATCATATAACATATGAAAATCAATTGTGCGTGTACAAAGTGTATCGATCCATCTGGAAACAAAAATTGGCCACCATGGGCATGGATCAAAAATGTGCCTTCATAAGAGTAATAATCAAAATTAGTACATATTCAATCAATCAAAATAGAGCCTTCATAAGAGGTATACATTTGATACATACATCTATAAATATACAATAAATAAAGGTCATCCATGACTCTTACCCTCTCTAGGACTACCTGGCATGGTGCCCTGGGGAGGAGGGTGTTGATGGGATGGACATACAGAGGCCACTACAATTTGTTGTATTGTAGGTTCCTTCACTAATCAAGTTGATCGAGAGGTCCTCTCGAACCTGTTTCTATACCTACTAACATCCAGCTAATCAAATGGAGTGACCCTTTTCACATCTAGAACTTCTTGGTGGTATACAGACTTTTAATAAGAGGCCTCACTACTATCTCTCATAAAATATGATAATATATTCATCATCCCAGTTGTTTAGGATACCCGCAATAAAGCATCATGCTCTCTAGTAACTCTTGCTACATTATCGCTGAGCCTGTTTGCATTCTGCAGGTAGCCGATCTCTCTTTGTGGGAATAGTATGAAGTTGGTGCCTGGGTTTGGGTGTCTTTGGGTAGCCAACTACTTAACCTAGGCCATAGACTATTGTAATAGTCCCATAATCTATGCCATCTAAAGCCGTCATCTCCTAGATCTACTAACACCATTCACAATCACCTCGTCCATCTCGGCCACCTCCTCTGCCATGATTTGGGCTATGTGGTGGGATAAGAATCAACCCTTTCTATGTACCATGTTGTGGAGGGTCCCTGTGGCACTACTCTTTGAGGAAGAACCTACTATAATGGTGCATATATCCCAACTGTTATGCCCACTTGGGACATATGTATCTGAGGAACTATATGAACTTGTCTTTATCTTAATCGTGGCCCTTATCCCTATCAATAAATCAATGGAGGACCCTGTCTACCACCACCATCAATGTCATCCCCATTTGATCCATCCTCATCATTTGAATCATCGTCATCACTACCACTCCATTTCTATAGAGGTGGCTTGATCCCTGCATCCCATGATGCTTGTAGAATGGTAAAAAATGAACAAAAAATTGTAACATACCATGGTACATAGGTTTTTGTAACTCCACGATCCATAATGTGGCAAAGCGGAACCCATACTAGTAGAACCATATGATTAAAAATGGCTCTAGCCCGCTATGACCTAATCTTTGAACCTGTTATCTCTTAGAAATATACCCTGGTTGAGGGATAACAATAGGGGTTATAATCTTACTTTATTCTCTCACTTCTAAAGATATAATGGAGGCACCTTAAGTATTTTGGTATACCTATTGTTGAGGTGAGTCTATGGAATTCCAAGGCCGGTTCCTTATTGATGTATCTTAAACTAACGTTTTGGGGATTTTGGATTTGTAAGGATAAGAAAGATTGTTGTAACTGAAATTTAAATGGGGTGATACACGAAAATGATTGAGGGGATTTGAATGAGTACATGCACAATAAAACTGAGAACAAATTGTAGAAGCATGAATCAATGGTTTTTAAGAATAAAACTTAAGGCAAAACACTTATGTTATTGAGGGATAAATCACAAGTACACATCAAGTTAAACATGCACACTAAGACTATGTAGAAAATACTAGATTTTCAGCAAGGTAAGATAATTAAATATTGGAATAAACATTCACAAGATCTAATAGATAGATACACACCACTGTAAATAATTGGAAAGGAAATAATTGGTTCTCATTCAAGGGGAAAATTGGAAAAAAATTCTTCGGCACTCCTAAATCAAAAAATTCCTCCTTATGCCTTGTTAATAGACATCATATATAGAAAAAATAAATCTCCCAACACCTCGTAAAAATAGGCTGCGGTTTGTACTCACCCATGCATGTTATTTTTAGCCCTTTATCATGAATAAATAAAGGAATAAAAATAACCATGTAGTTTATAATGAAGCATTAATAGCCTAAGTTCCAAAATTACACATTATTCCAAGTTTATTCGACCACTCTATTTTAATTACATTGAATAAAATTGGGTGAGTAATTTTAGCTAACAATAGCTCTTTATTTTTCTGAAAGTCTCCTCTACTGACAATGCATGATCTTTATATTTTTGTACATGATGTGACACATGTGTTCTTCCTCCACTTGCAATGGAAAATATTTCTTTATCTCTGATATGTCCTCTAGTGATGGCATGTAAAAAGATACTCCTATGCCAAACAAAGTCTTTGATTTCTTTTACATAGAAAAATAATTTTCAATACTCAAAGTGGGGACCACCTGTGCACATGTGTATAACTATATCCTAACTTTTGTATGAGGTTCTTTGGAAAGTTTAAGGTATTTTATAGATTTTAAAGTAAACTTGACTCTTGCTTTGACTTGGCAATGTGGCATATACTGGTATGAGTAATAATCGATTGATTATTTTCTCCTCTATTTGTGATCATTAGTCTCATTTGCTAAAGCATTGCACACATGATAAAATTTGGCCCCTTGAATTAAATTAGGCATGATCATTACATGGAATAAGGTTCTTAGGCACCTTCTTTTATCATTGCACACATTATTTTTTCAAGGCTCCTTTGGCATATTTTAAGGTATATCATTATGGTTAAGACCTTTATCAAAGATCAATTTAAAATGAAATTGTTGGGACAAATTCCCCCTCCTTATGATGAATCACCCCTTTCTTTGTCAATGAAATTATTAACTAAAACCTGATTACATTTAGAGTAACTCAAAGTTTTCATTGATTATTTTACATCCTCTCATTCATTCATCTTTGTATTACTCAATATTGAGTATTGATTTCCTATAAGTTTTAGTTTGTGATTCTCCTCATTTCATCATATACTATAATCTTCTCCACCATTGAATTTTGTATCTTTGAATCTCGTAAAGTTGCCACTTATTTCAGTTAGGGCTTGGAGTTTTCATACAAGATATCAATTTGATTATGTCCATTGAATCTGTACTAGGATGATCTAGGCCGTCAATGTTCTGAACATGGCTGATAGGGTAGTTAGGCTATGAGTTAGTGTTTTTGATTGTTCGATCATGTACTCTATGATCTTTTCCGTTCGATCCTCAACTGATTGATAGAGTTACGTTTAGAAGGTGGTTAGTTGAGTGAGCTAAAACAACTCAAACCTTACTCATTTTATCGTAGAATGTTGAAAAAATAGGGTGAATCCCTTGAAAAATTCTCACTCACCACCATGAATCGTATCTTCAAAGCTTGTATTTATTCCATTTTTGACTCTGTGAGGTTCAATGGCTCAAAAAATGGTCGTTCTCTGTCATATTTTATCTATTTTGAGCTCTGAGAGGGTGGCTTCCATTATTTTAAGATGTCAAGCTTGGTTCCTTCACTAATTTTTCTCCCTTTTGAGCTCTGTGCAAGATTTTTTTCCATCTTTATTGATTTTCAGATCTTCTTTATTAACAAAGGTGAGTTTTTTATATAATGTTGTTCTATTTCATTCTTCTATACTTGGGTGAATGAGCATTGATATTTATCTTTCTTAGCATTGATACACTATTTTCTTTACATTTTCTGGAATTTATTTGTCATACTGAGCTCGAAAAGTATTTCTGGCCGGTTTCTTTTTGCTCTAAAACTGGCTCCATTCAAAGGTTTAAGAACTACTTCTCTAAATTGAGTAAGTTGGATCCATTTTTTAATTTTCTCTACAAATCTAAGAAATATTTCTTGTCCATTCAGGAATGACTACTTTACTGTTCCATTAGTTATCTACTTCGAGCTATTGCTTTAAAATTGAAGACTTCGTTCTTTTCTGCATTATTATTTTTTGTGTCTATGCTTTGTGAAAATGAGCTTAAAGAGTTTTCATGGTCATCGTTTTTTGATCTCTGAACTCACTTCACTTCGAAGGTTTAAACAATAACTTTCTGAAATAGGTATGTACTTTTTGTATTATTGAATTTTACTGTAAAACTCTGAGAAAAGGTGAAGCTATGAAAGCATAACTATTTCTAAGTCTAACTGTTGATTTGTTTTCGAGCTTTGAGTTTCAGTGTTGGGAATTATGAATGAACTGTCATATTATTTCCTATTCAGAAAACTTGCAGTTATGTTTCTACTTCTGCAGACTTTTATATTTTGGAATTTCTTTTCATCTTGTCCTTTACTCAAGCTTTGAATTATTCATTATTTTCTACATTATTGTGAATAGTTGAAACCCTAACTATGTTATTTTAACTGGTTGATACCTCCTTTTATGCTTGTAAGTTTCCATTTTGAGTCGAATCTTTGATATTTCAGTTCTCTGAAACTTACTTGTAGGCTCCATCATCTATATGATTTGAATCGTGTTATTTAGTATTTTCGAAGCTTTTTTTTAGTTCCAAATTAATCTTTGTACTAATGTTCTTTCTCAAATCTTGTAATATTTTTGGCCTTAAAATAATGGGAGTTTTACATTTTCTTCATCGGTCATCTAGGTAATTGTATAAAAAATTTATGTCATTGTGTCATAATGAGCTGAAGGTAATGAATGTCTTCATTCTATAGCTCACTCTTCTTGATGACTATAACATGGACTCTATTGATGAGCTCAAGTTATTGTAATATGTACTATGGAAAAAATTTAACTTTGAATCCTTTCAGTTGAATGTAGATTTATATCTGTTTCCCCTTCATGATTGCTAAGAGATACTGAGCATGGATTTTGTACATGAAATTTGTTTTGATGTCTCATTCTTTGATGATAATTCTATTTCTACTATACAACATGCTTGTAAATTTTGTATCCAATGCTCTAAATGATTTGCAACATATGCACCTGTACTTAGTAATTTTTTCTTAGTTACACTTTACCAATCTCAACTCAAAGTACATATTGAGGATTTCCTTTGGTAACTCTATATCGTAATATTTTGTGTATCAATCCTTAAGTTCCTTTCATTCATGTTGATGTTTTCTTTATGTTACTTGTAAGGTTGTAGTTTTAAAATGAAAGTACATAAATGTTTTCTACCGTTCCTTTCCTTGATGAGAGCTTCAACCTCACATCTGAAACTGTTATGTTGATAATTAAGATTTCTAGATGCATTGAAGTGTTTCCTTTAATCAAGAACGATTTACAATAATATAAATTTGTATTCTTGTGAATGGTTGCATTTGTTTCCTTGATAATAGAATCTTGGTTCAAAATATGGAACAATTACTTGTATTTCCTTTCTATATTTTCAAATAGATATCTTCTTTTCTTCATCATTTAGTTTGAAATAAATCTATGACAATAATTGATCATTTATAATTTGATTCATATTGGAATGCAACCATTTCTGATATGGTTGTTCATAATTTTTCATTCAATGATTTATTTTATATAATCTCATCAATACAACATTGTTTAATTTGATATACAACTATTAGTGTCTCTTTCTTCTTTCTTACATGTACGTGCATATTTATACAAACTAGTTAGAAAATAATAGGTTTTTTGGCCTCTCTTTTGTTCCATAGTGACTTTATTTTATATTTTTTCTCCTTGATTGTTAGGATTATGAGAATCACATGTAATTTTTACAATATATTACCTCTTCAATTTTGTATCTGCTACTTGATATAATTTATTCCTTTTGATCTTAAAATATTATTTTTCCTAAAACTAGATAACACATGAGTAAAAATAAAACCCAAAGCTCAAAACGAATGTTTTTTCCTTTTCTTATTTAGGCACATTGCTGGATTGGAATATTGAGAAGATGAAGATGAAGGACTTGGAACTAGAGGAATGAAGAATAGAAGAAAACCCAAGCCAATGATGGGTTTCTTCTATATTCTTTCTCTTTTATATTTATGCAGATGTATATTTTATCTCAATAATCATAAGTTACATCCCATGAATTGTGTGGGAAACATTGAATTAATTTATGAATAAATGATATTATTTTTGTAGTTGAGTTGTGTACATCCTTTTAATTTCATCTCTTATGATATGTAATGATGGTAAAATGAATTAAACAACTCAATAGCATACTTAATAAAAGTTAATAATAGGAAATGATCAAATTGAAAATACCTAAAATTTAATAATGAACTCTCATCCATGCAAACAACAACTATGTTTGTTGTTTTCGAGTCCAACTCCTCAGGTATGCATCTAAGGTCATGTTTCTAGAGGTTGTAATTAGTTCAATGGAGCTTTTTTGCAACTTTGACGAAGGTGAACATGGAATAGAAACATACATGAGGTGTTTCATTCAACAAAAGCACATACAACTGCATTTTGCTTTGCTGATCCAATTACTGCAACTTAAAATTTTAAGAAATTGTATATCTTCCCCTTAGTTATGTCCATTCATCAATTCCTTCCATTGAAAACAAAGTTTCGAGTTGCAAATTTTGCACAAGTGATAAAATTATCAAAATTTCTGGAAATCCTATGGGGAAAGTTATCTACTAGCCTATAGACCAATGCCTTTCTCTATTCCATTGGGCATGGAGTCAAAAACACATAACCAAAATCTACCTTTTCTTAAAAACAACCTTTTTAAAAAATAAACTAAAGATGGGAGAGGATCTTGTGAACCAAATCACATTCATGATTGTACTTATTGAATTGAAAACATTGCAATGTGCATGAACTTCACTTATTGAAAGGGAAATCCTACTCTAAAACAACACTGTAATATTTTCATTAATAGTAATTAAGAAACATACCACTCACAAGAATGGGAAGTTCCTCTACATTCAACCTCAAAATATGAAATGCATTATTCTCTTTACAAGATGAAAACATGACTCCAGATTGTATTAAACTTCATTTGGTTCTCTGGCTTTGCACAATCATCATCTCACTTCAACACAATGTCTCCTTCATTGAAGAATCTGAACTTAGACTTTTTATCAAATGTCCTCTTGATCCATTTCTGAATATTTTCCATGTTCAAGTGAGCTTGTTCTCTTAGCTCTTGCAGTTCTATCAGTTCTACATAATTAACTTGCATTGGTTTATTCTCAAGTAATTCCATTTGATGCAGTAAATCCAATGCGGGTAGCTCAATTGAAATAGGAATTCTTGCCTCACGACCTTAAACAAGCTTGTATGATGAACTGCGAGCTGATATTTTAGGAGTCACTCTATGAGCCCAAAGTTATTAATTCAACATGGTATGTCAGGCTATTTGATTTTCCTTGAGTGTTCTTCTAATGATCTTTAGCATATTTTTATTAGTACTCTCATCTAATCCATTACCTTGTGGGTAATAATTAGATGAAGTACTGAGATAAATACCATTCTTAACAACCCAATTTGTTACTTTTTCTCCAAGGAAATATAAGGCATTATCTAAAAAGATAGTTGTTACAACACTAGATCTTCAAACTATACCATCATCAAATGATAAGACAAAAGTCTTGTTAGCTTCTTTTAAGGCTACTACTTTAGTCCATTAGGTGAAATAATATGTTACAGTCAAGATCCACTTGTGTTGTTGTGATGAAGGTGGATTTATCATGCCAATGAACTCAAGACCCGACTGCATGAATGGCTAATCCACTAAAATAGGCTGTAAAGGTAGTAAAGCTAATCTTTCTTTTCTAAAAAAGAATTCACACCTCAGAAACTTTTTAATCAATTCAAAATAGTCCTTGAATATGTTGGGCCAACAATAACTAGATTTCATTATTTTAATAGCTATAGTACGTGTTGAGAAGTGTCCTCACGTAGGTCCTACACAAAATTTAGATAATAACTACTGCACTCTATCATAATCAATACAATGCAGCAAAAATCCATTG
The DNA here is from genome assembly GCA_019776745.2 of Taxus chinensis. Taxonomy (NCBI): domain Eukaryota; kingdom Viridiplantae; phylum Streptophyta; class Pinopsida; order Cupressales; family Taxaceae; genus Taxus; species Taxus chinensis. The sequence continues at coordinate 770,246,116 of CM034148.1, read as the reverse complement.
ATATCCTTATTAAACAACACACCATCAATAAAAGCATAAGGTATGGATTGTAATCTGAAATACCTTCATTTTTTCTTGTTCATACCTTCCAGATAAGTACCACGTTGTAATTATTTGATCAAATCTAGCATCCAACTTGATCTTGGAATCTCCGAATTGAGTTCTGGTTGTTGATTTTTAGGCTGTAATAAAATTTTGGGTTGCTGACACGAAATTGCAGCATGTTGTGATGGTTATAATGAGTATGCAGCTTGTTTTTTTTCCATATCAACAATCATATGTTCACATAATCCATTTCCTTGTACTATTTTTACAACACATATGTCAACCTTATACTCAATAACCTTTGTAATCTAACCTCCTTGCTTCTCATTCAGTTCCTTGTTCAACAAGAACACTTTAACACTTAGATGAGAGACTAAAACATGAATCTTGTTATTGGAAAACATGTAATTGAAGTTCTTTAGTCCTCTTACTACAACAAGTAATTTTTTTTCAATAAAAGTGTAACTAAAAATATGATAGAGTATTTCACCTTCGTGCACTGAAAAAATGGACTTTTTGGGATTCAAAGAGATCCCAAATTGTCGAGAAAGCTGAACAGTCTTCCTTAAATGCATAAGATGATCCTTAGAATTCTTTGAAAATAAAGTAACATCATCTAAATAAAAAAAATACATATATTTAAATGGCTACTGTAAATCCATGTCCATTGCATGTTGAAACATTACACCAACATTAGAAAAACTAAAAGACATTCTTTTATAAGCATAAGTCCCCCGCTTTGTGGTGAAGGTTATCTTGTATCTATCTTTATTTCTCACAAGAATATGATCGTATCCACTATAGCCATCTACCAAGGACAACTTGTTTGAACTTGAAACTATTCTTAAAATAAAATCCATATTGGGCAACGGATAATGAACTTTTAAAGAACCCTCATAAAGATCCCTAAATTCCACACAGTCAGATTTCACCAGTTGTTTTTTGAACATCTATAATATTAGCTACCCAACTTGAATTCTTAACTAGAAAGATAATTCCTAATGTAATCAGCTTGGATTACTCTTTTCTCTTTAATGGCTCAATCTTGGGATTATCATGCCTTTTCTTTTGCCTTAGTGATTTTGAATTTGGCTGCAATTCTATAGTATGTTAAGCTAAACTAGGATCAAAACCTCTCAGATATTGGTATTTACAACTAAAAACATCTTGGAATTCTTTTCATAAATTCAATTTTTATTTTTTTTCAACTAAGTAACATACGTTTCTAATGAATACTTTATTTTCATCATTAACTAAGATCCCTTCCTAATTATTTGCATGACTTGAGATATTTCCTTTCTCCTTTCTGAGATGAGCATCTAAATTTAAAATATCCTCTAATGTGACCAGCCCTTGAGGAAATTTATTTTCATTCAATTGAAGAATCTAGTCACTGTATCGGTGCTACAAATTTTATTGATTTATAGCAGAAACTTCAGCTTCTTGCTAGAGAAATATGTCGATTTGTTTTTCATCTTCTAAGACTTTCCAATTTTCTTCATTATCAGGCACTGAAGGTTTGATAATCAACTTTATGTGTGGTTGTATTTTCTCATTTTAAACTTTTTCTAGCACTTCAAATCGAGCTCCAACTTTTGTAAGTATGTTTTCATGTTTATTTTTAGCTCTTGGGACTTATTATATGTTAATAGATTAAAAATTATCCATTAACTCTGAAACTCTATATCTGTACGATTTCAACAATGAGTTATTACAGACTTTAAAGTTTTGTACTTGAATTATCACTAGCTCAGAATCACCAAACACTTGTAACATATTGATTCCTCTTTTTCTGGCCCATTGAAGGCCATGAATTAATGCTTCATATTCAGCCACATTTCGAGTACATGAAAATTACAGACTTAGAGCTTAAAAATACCTTTCATTTGAAGGGGAAGTAAGCATCAAACCTACACCTTGTCTTGTTTAGTTATTTTCTCCATCGAAATGAAGCTTCAATAAGCCTTCCGTTATATTTTATATTTTAGACAATAAAAGAATAGGTGCATCTTCTTCATGTGAATAGTAAACACTAACTAATTCTTCCTCTACTTCCAAGTTGTAAGGATCATAAGCATGTTCTTATTCAATTTTTGCATCCATAAACAAGTTAGAAACACCATCTAATTGATAAAATTTTTATGTGATATCAAAATTAGTCTGATCTATGGTTTCATAATGTGGTACAACATTTGAAGCGTGAGGGTCAATATGTAATATAGCTAAAGGATCTAAATTAATTGTAACTTTAGTTCCATACCTTATAGTGAAGAAAAAAAAATGACCAATCTGAAGAAAGATAACTGAAAATATTTTTCAAGAATCAAATTAGAAATGAGGCACCATGAAGTATTTGCACTCTAACAGAATTGTGATAGCTCTAGCGATTTCACGAAAGAATTGATCAGTAATGGAAGAACTTGCTCAACAGAAACAAATCTTGCATATAGAGGAAAGACAACGAAGTGTCTTGGCATGCTCATAAATGAATAGTAAAGGGGTACATATAGGGTGCTGATTAACCCTAGTGCATGACACACATGAAACCCTAAACCTAACCCTAAACCTAATCTATGTGAGATGACCCTCCAATATGAGATGATGACACATAGGATAGCTCACACCAACACCCCCCCTTCATCGAAGCTGGGGTAGCGGCTATGATGAGTCAGAGAAAAAGAGAAGACACTCCTAAAAAACTAAGAAATATGTGTCAATGCGGCCCAATAACTAAAGGCCTGATAAGGTGCCCACATATAAACACAATCTTCCTAGAATAAGAAGAAGAAAAATGGGTCCCGGCATAAAGCTTAATGAGGTACCCATGTACAAAAGAAGTCCCAAGCACCAAAGGAAAACCCAGTGGGAAAAACATCCACCACAAGAGAACAAAAAAATACTCTCTAATCTAAGAAAGATGCCAAAGATGGGTCCTGGCCATAGACTAGCCTTTAAAGGTACCCATGTAGAAAGGGAAAATCTCTTAGAAAGATAAAAAAGAGAGAAGATGAGGGAGATGAGATGGATGCGAAAGATTCCATGAATGGATCTGAACTCTATAACTCTAAGAAGTCTCCTAGAATAATGTCAATGATGAGATCATCTGCCTCTGGACTGAACAAGAGCCATTTGCACCATACTATGTGTTTGTCCTTAGGAAGGACAAAAAAGATATGTTGGAAATCTACCCACTCCACAAAGGAAACTGAAGGAAGTAGCATGAAGAACTCTGAGTTTGTTGCATGAAAGTGTGACATAGGTCTAGCAAGTGAGTGCAAAGGAGCCGAGGGTAATGTCATGAGTAAAAAATTGTCAGAGTATGAAGGGTGAACACCTGTAGAAAGGATTTCCAACTGATGTGAAGGTAATAAAACATCCCCCATGACAGAAAATGGATCCACAAACAAGGGTGGATTAATGAAAGTCTCTGTTAAAGTGGAAGTGGCAAGAGTCCCAAAAGGAGCACTCCCAACAATAGAGATGATGAACTCCTCTGAAATACCTATAGATGGATGAAGAACTTTTAGTACATCACAAGTGTATTGTATAGGAGACTACTCAATATCTGATGTGATGTGGGATGTGTCAATACTCTCTGGAATAGTGAGAGAAGGAGGAGAAGAGTCCTATGTAGTACTCTTGACATCAAAACTGGGCGCACAATCCTTGTCATCAGAAGTAGAACTAAGTGAGTCTATATCAGTGGAACTGTCATCACACGAAGAAATAGAGGAGACAACTAACTCAGAAGCAGAGGTGAAGAAAGAGTGGGGTCCAATAAAATTTGAGTGAGTATGTCTCATATCTGAAGTATCTCCAACTAAATCTCCAGCACTTTGCAAATTTTTCCTAGCCCAAAGAGGACCAGGAGAATCAAGCTCAGAGCCAGAAGATTCTTCACTCAAGTGAGAAGAGACATAGTCCTCATCTTCACTATTTTCAGAATCGGAAGACTCAAAAATCTAAGAGTCATTAAGAGGAGCACACTAAACAACATAAACATTTGAGGAGTCAGAGTTTGAATCAGAGAACTGAAGAACCTCAGTAGGTAGAGAAGTAGAAGTTGAATCAAAAGTAAAGTGGGAAAAGGTGTACAACCATGAATGGTGATCTACCTTTCCTTCAGCTAGTGTAGTGTCATTGTTAGGCTCACGAAAAATCATTGAGTTAGGACCAAATTTCACTCACATTCCTTCACGAAGGTGAGTAATTTGGTAAAATGATAGGAGATTGGTAAAGAGATCAGGAACACTTAACACTTGGTTGAATGTTCCCCCATCTATCTCTACCAATCCACTACTAGAAACTGACACTTTTGTGTTATCAACCAACATGATTTGGGACATATCACAAGGTTTGATGTTGGAGAAATCAACATGTGAAGAATCCATGTGGTGCGAGTCACCCGAATCTATAATCCATGTCAATGAAGGAGCAACTCAAGCTACGAGGGACTTTCCTTGCTTCTTATCAGATTTAGAACCTTTTGCAATAGAAGACTCAGCCTTCGGAGTAGGAACACATATTTTATTCTTCTCAAGTAAATGAGATAAGTGATCAATCTATTTCTTAAAATAGTGTTGCTCATTGTGACTAGCCTTCTTACAATAAGAACACAAATACCTGTCTTTCTCTACTCTAGGCTCAGAAGTCGAGGTGTTCATGTTAATTTTAGTTTTGGTCTTGGTTTCTTTCTTAGGTTGATCCTTTTTCTCTATCTCATTATCAGTCTTCTTTTACTTACTAGTACTTGCTACAAGGGCATGTGAATTAGACTTGAGAGACCCCATTTGAATGAGTTTGTCTTATTCTCAAATGAGTTGGGATGAAAAATAGTCAAAGGAGGGCATGTTCCAATCTTTTCCCAAGGTAGATTTTTTAGCGTAAAAAGTTGACACAAAGACAAAATATTCAGGACCTAACTTAGAGAGAATCGACAAGATCAGTTGAGAATCTTTCTTCTCTACTTGACATCCCTTTAACAATGATCTAGTGTGGACAAACTTTGAGAAGAATGCTTGTAGGTTTTCAAAATCACTAGGATTTAACCCTAGTAGTTCATTTTCCAACTCATGCACTCTCGTGTCATCGTGTTGTCTGAACATTTCATCTAACGTTGTCCATGCAGACTTAGGTGTTTCAAATGCCTCAATGTGGAAGAGCAAGTCAGGAGAAATAGACATGCAAAGAAGACCTAAAGCTTCATCACTACGGTTTAACCACTTAGATTTTTCAGGTTCGTCATCTGGTTCAGTCTTAGTTCCCATGGTGATGCGGAATAACCCTCTTCCTCTTAGTTTCATTATTATTTTCGATCTCCATTCAAAAAATTTGAACAACATAAGCAAAGGAATCGAAAGTGCATCCATAGTGAGAGCGAGAGAAAGAAATGCAGAAAAGAAACACAACCACCCATGGCAATAACAACCCCCCTGCTTTTGGCACTTTATAGTTTAGTGCATTGATTACAATCAGGTCCATGCATGCTGTTTGAAACACTTGGTAACTCATCTTGCAATCAACATAATAAAGTGCAAGAGAGGAGACCACAACAGTGTTTCGTGGAGCACAGAAAATAGGACACCGTAAACAAGTAAAAAACAAGGAAGGAGGCGAAAGCCAATCCTGATGGTGAGAAAAAATGTATCGCGTCGTAAAAGGATACCCCCTTGCTGCAAAACTATGGCAGACACGATCACTAGTCACAAGCAATAATAAGGGTGAAATACAAGGTTTTAAACGAACTCAAGGAGTTCAGAGAATCGCCAGAATTCTAGAAAAGTGCTCGGAAGGCAAAGAGGTGCATGAAGTGGCACTACACACTTGAGCGCATGATTAGCAAAAAAAAGTCGACAATAACGCCTAAATTTTACCATTTGGAAATGCCCAATTTTACTATTTTTAGAGCTATTGGAGTTTTAAAAATACGATATTGAGCGTTAATGAAGATGCCGATAATTGATATGTTACGAATCGTAATTAAGGAAATTGAAATTAATACACTAGATTTAATTAAATTAAATCTAATTAATTTCTACTAATAAAAAAATAATTAAGATTTAATTAAAAAAATTAAATCCTAAATAAAAAACTTTCCCTTTTTTGTTTTAAAAAAAAAATAAATTAAATAAATCTAATTAAAAAAGTAAAATGCTTCTTTTTTTAAAAGAATATAAAGAATTTTATATATTGTTTTAAAAACTTTACAAAAAACACTTTCACGTTTTTTAAAAAGCTAAAAAGCATGTATTAAAAAGGAATGTTTTTTTTTTTAAAATTAAAAAAAGGCGTTCATATTTTTAAAAGGTAGTAAGTAAAATTTTTACTAAAGACTCCGAATTTTTAAAAACTTACCAAAAAACACATACCAAAAAAACTTATTGTGGCAGAAAAAAGAACACAGGTTTTGTTTGAATAAGGATTTGGAAGTTGTATTTTTTGAAAATGTACGGGTTTAGAAAGGAAGTAAAAAATGTACAAAAAAAAACTTCCAAAAAATGCTACTAACCAATAAACACTTACCAAAAAAATGCGCAGCACAGCCGTTGAAAAAACACGCAAGGTTTTGATTGGAAAACGTGTAGGGTTTTAGTGTTTGTTGTTTTTGTTTGTGTTTGTTGTTGCTATGCAGATTGGGAAGAGGCCATGGCAGGAGTATCTGTGGGAGGAGGGGCAGCTATGGGAGGAGCAGCTGTGTGAAGAAAAATAGTCCAAAACAATAGTCCACACACAGCCAAAAGCTCGAACAACAGTCCACGCAAAACAATAGTCCATGCACTGCCAAAAGAAAAACGACTATGCACACAAAACTAAGTCCACAAATATCCTGCAACCATAGACTAACATGCATATCCAAGCCAATATTTCCAACAAAAAATTTTGGAACTGAGAAAAAAACAGAGATCTTAAAAAAAACTCACTTCCATTTTAATAATTTATTTTTTAAAAAAAATGAGTCTCTATTTTGGTTTATTTAAAAAAACACAAAAACTGACACAACTTTCTGAGAAAGATTGTTAGAGAGATTAGCAAAATAATTCCAGAAAATAGTGATAGTAAAAAAAACGAAACCAAGAAAGAGTAATCGTAACTAAAAAATAACGAGTGCACATTTACCTGATCTTAGCTCTGATACCATGAAAAGCGTTTGTAAGAATTGAATAAGAAATGAGGCACCACGAAGTAGTTGCACTCCAACGGAATCGTGATAGCTCCAGCGATTGCAAGAAAGAATTGATCAGTAATGGAAGAACTTGGCTCAACAGAAACAAAGCTTGCATATAGAGGAAAGACAACGGACTGTCTTGGCATGCTCATAAATGAATAGTAAAGGGGTACATATAGGGTGCTGTGTAACCCTAGTGCATGACACACATGAAACCATAAACCTAACCCTAAACCTAACCCATGTGAGATGACCCTCTGATATGAGAGGAGGACACATAGGATAACTCACACCAACAATAACCACCTATCTTTGTTGTAAAATCTCTTGATAAACACGAAGAAAAGTATTGAGGTAGATCCACAACAGTTATATCTTGTAAAATTGAAACATTGGGACAAACACGTAATGTTACCTCTAAATTTTATATGATACCAAATGTGTTGGTTGTTGTTTCATCTAGCTTCAATACACTCTTTTCTATTGGTTTATACTGCAGGACTAATTTTTCTACAATTACTTTAGGCATGACTATGTTGCTTGCACCACTGTTAACCATGTAGATGTGAACTAAATGATATCCAATAATAAGAGAAATATAGAAACGATGTGTATTTTTAATATCATGAGAATTTAGAACCTTTTGTACCATCCACTTAAGTTCTTTCATACACTATTGATTAACTATACCAGGAATCAAATCAGCTTTCTGAGCTTCCTTTTCTGTCAGTTTTGAAGAAATATGCAACTTAGAAAACTCTTGAGCAAGTAAATCTTGTTTTCATGGTAGATTTAAAGCATCCCATAATGAAATATTGATATTCTAGTTTTTCATAACCTCAACAATATTAAAAGAAAAAATAGTTATAGAAAATGTTTCTAGAGTTTTAGCATAAGCTTTAACAAAACTTAATTAGCTTTAGCAGCTTTTGAAATCAGCAGTATGAATAATCCTCTAAGATGAGGTTGTAATAATTTTTTCTGCTCTTTAGCAACTAAAATGCATTTTTTTTGATTAACCTACACTTAACTTAATTTTCAGTAACACTAGGTAAAATATGACATTTTTGTCGTTTTTCTTCAGCTTGAGCCTTTTTCTGAGTTGTAAGTGTAATAAAATCTTCTTCTCTAAAAATGACTTGGTTCTGTTTAGGTGGTTTTTTAATCTAAGCTTATTGTTACCAACTCTCTATTTCAGGCATGTACAATGTTTCAGATTGAGGTTTTACAACAAGGCTCAAATTCAGGAATGCATTTGGGCAATTAACAATGGGATGAGGCTGATTGCAAGGTGTACACCACTCTTATGAAGCCATGTTGACTGGAATAGGAACAAGAGCACTAGATGAACTAGGATCTTTATGATCAACTTAATTTTGAAGATAAGGCTTCCTATAATATTAATTTTTTTGGTATGACTATCTATTCTGCTGATAAGGTGCTTGATAAGGTCTGCTAGGTTGAGAAATTTTATTCTCAAGTATTTCAAAGGATTTTAGAACATCATCTTAAGGTTCTATAATAACAGGCTCTATTATGGTAATAGGTTGCAGAATAGGTGTTAGATCTACCATAATGGGAATAGAGGGCCTAGGAGCGAACTTACTAGCTTGAATATGGTTTTTTTTTGGCTCTAATAGCAATGTCATAAGCTAATGGAAGTGTAGTTTCTCCCATGGACTGTATCATGGTTCATATGTCACTTTTTAAAGCTCTAAGTTATTATAAAAATGCATGATTAGATTGAGGCTTAACACTGGTTGGAATTCTCCCCCAAGTTCTAACAAATTTGATATTAAAACTAGCCATAAATTCATGAGGAGCTCTCTTGATTATAGACAACTGTTCTATGAGAGATAAATGATCTAAATTATCTTGAAACTGCTTAAGTAACTAATTTCCCATTTCATACCAGGTTGTTATTGTCCATACTTCTAAATTTGGTTACCATTGCAATGTTTTTCCTCTAAATGATGTAGCTAAAAGTCTTAAAGATACATCTTCATGTGTAATATTATGAACTAAATAAAGGGTTGCAATGTATTTAATATGCTCAATAGGGGTAATATGATTTTCACTAGTAAATGAGGCTAAATTTTTTAAAGCACCAGTAAGTATATCATGATAAACAAGAATAAGCAAAAGGCTTCCATTAGTAAAGGTAACGAAATTCCTTGGTTGTAGTTAGTGTTGATGAGCCATTATAATAACAGGGATCTGAACAAGAATATTGATACATGGTGAAGCTAGGTGAGGAGGGTTTCCAAAAATAGGCATGTTATATGGTGCAGTAGTACAACCTCTTCTTCTTCTTGCTGAATTTTAAGGAAAAGAAATAAAATTATGATAGAGAAATCTTACCATTTATCTTGTAGTCACTTTTTTCATGGAACATAATATAAAACTGGTATGAAATTAGCCTTACAGAGTTGCCAAATAATTTTCTTTTGATTTTTAATGAATATCTGCAGCTTTTTTTCTTCTAAAAGTGTTGTTTTCTTTTCTTTAAGTCTGTTGTAATTTTCTTAAAATATGATACAAATCTGATTCATGTCCCACAGGGCAAGCCAAAAAATGTTATCTCTCAGAAGTGCTCCCTTGTTAAGCAATTCTAGCAGGGGTTATAATATTTCTTTATTACCGTACTTCTGCAGATACAACAAAAACACCTCAGGTATGTGGGTATACCTATTGTTGAGGTGAGTATCAATGATTATAAGGTCAGTTCCTTATTGATTTATCGTAAACTAATTTTTTGGGTTTTTGGAGTTTTAAGGGTAATACAAATTGTTGTAAATGAAATTGAAATTGGGTGATACACTAAAATGATTTAGGCATTTGACTTAGTACATGGACAATAAAACTGATAACAAATTATAGAAGCATGAACCAATGGTTTCAAGCAGAAATCCTGAGGCACAACACTTATGTATTGAGGGATAAATCATAACAACATAACAAGTTAAACATGCACACTAAGACTATGTAGAAAATAATAGATTTGCTGCAAGGTAAGATAATTAATTCAGAGAGGAAACATTCACAAGAGCTAATAGAAATATATGCACCACTACAAATAATTGGAAAGGAAATATTTAGTTCTCATTCAAGGGAAAAACTGGAAAAAATATGCTTTAGCACTCCTAAATCAAAAAATTCCTCCATGTGCCTTGCTAATGCACACAAGAAAAAATAATTCACCCAACCCCTTCTAAACATAGGCTACAGTTTTTACTCACTCATGCACTTTTTTTTATCCCTTTATCATGAATAAATAAAGTAATAAAAATAACCATACAATTTACAATGAGGCATTAATAGCCTAAGTTCAAAAACTACACTTTATTCAAAGTGCAGTTTACTGCTCTATTTTTAATAAAAAAGAATAAAATTCAGTGGATAATTATATCTAACAATAGCTCTTTCTTTGTCTACAAGTCTCCTCTAATGCAAGTGCATGATATTTATCTTCTTTTGCATGATGTGACACCTATGTTCTTCATCCACTTGCAATGTCAAATATTTCTTTATCTTTGATCTATCCTCTAGTGATGGCATGAAAAAAAATTCTCCTGTGCCAAACAATGTCTTTGATTTATTTTACTTTGTAAATTAATTTTCAATCTTAACAGTGGCGACCACTTGTGCACGTATGTAAAATAATATCCTCTTCTGTGTACGGGGTTATTTGTCAAGTTTAAGGTATTTTGGAGATTTTAAAGTAACCTTGACTCCTCCTTTGACTTGGAAATGTGGCATATACTAGTTTGAATAATAATTAATTGATTATTTTCTTCTCCATTTGTGATCATTAGTCTCTTTTGCTAAATCATTGTACACATGATATAATTTGGACCCTTTAATTAACTTGAGCTTGATCTTTACATGGACTAAGGTTCTCAAGCCCCTTCTTTTATCCTTGCACACATTATTTTTTTGCCAATCCTTTGCCATATTTTATGGCATATCATTATGGTTAAGAACTTTATCAAATATTAATGCAAAATGAAACTATTGGGACAAATATCCCCTCCTTATGATGACTCACCTCTTTCTTTGTCGACGGCATTAGTAACTAAACCCTGGTTACATTGATAGAAACTTAGAGTTTTCTTAATTTTTGGCTTCATCTCATTCTTTGAACTATTTACTGCTCAATATTTATCATTGATTTCCTAGGAATTGAGGTTTACGATTCACACCATTTGATCATGTATGATCATCATCTTTGTCATTGAATTGTGTATCTTTGACTCTAGTAAATTTTTCACTAACTACAGTTAGAGCTTGGAGTTTGCATAGAAACTGGTAATCTAATCATGGCCATTGAATATGTACTTGGATGATCTAGGCCATCAATGTTATGAACATGGATGATAGGGTAGTTGAGGTGTGAGTTATTTTTTTTCATCATTCGATCACATACTCTTTGATCTTAGTCGTTCGATCCTTAAATCATTTATAAAGTTAGGTTTGGAAGGTTGTTAGTTGAGCAAGCTAAAACCACTCAAACCTAACTCATTTTCATCATGCAATGTTGAAAAAATAGGGTAAATCCTTGGAAAATTTCTCAATCACTGCCATAAATCTAATCTTTGAATCTCGTATTTGTGTTATTTTCTACTATATGAGGTTCAGTGGCTCAAAAAATTGTTTTTCTCTATCATTTGTGCTTTGTTTTGAGTTCTGATAGGGTGGCCGCCATTATTTTAAGATGTCGAGCTCAGTTACATTTCCTTTTTTCTCCCTTTTGAGCTCTATGCAAGATATGTGTCCATCATTATTTATTTTTGGAGCTTCTTTATTAACAGAGGTGAGATTTTGGTATAATGTCATTCTAATTCGTTCTTTTGTACTTGGGTGAATGAGCACTGATATTTCTCTTTCTTAGCTGTAATTGTGTTCAATAAAAGGTTTTGCAAAAGCTATTGAAATGGGGAGAGAAACACTCAAGAACCCCAAAGCTTAGTAAAAAATCCCCTCAATGGACCATATGATAAGAAATGATAAAGGAATCCTATTTTCATGCATTAACTTGAAGAAACAAGAAATTTAAACAAATGAAATTAACCTGTATTCTTGAAAGTTTAAAGTAAATAAACCTAAAAGGATCTAAGAATCAATTTATGCTTCAAGAGAATGAGATCTCACCATTAATGGATTAAAGGCCAATGGTTCTTCCCATTTATTCCATGTTGTATAATAGAAATGTAAAAGTAAATCAAATAGCTAATAGAATGAAATAAAAACTCCTAATCCTAGTAATAATACTATAGTTTACGTTAGAGGGAAGAAGTGTTCTTAGAAATGATAGGGGGTAGTGGGCTATTTACAGTTTTCCATTTGGAAAATGGGATTATTTTTGTGCATGTGGGATAAAAGAGGATTCCACAAGTGGTTTAGGATAGTTTGACCATAGTTAGGACTAGTTAACATATGTTAGGCTAATTAATCCTATTTAGAGAGAAATTAGGGTTTTGGGAGGGTTCTAAAAGGCCTAATCAATACAATCAAGTGGAATGATATTCCAGGGAGCTAATAAGAGGTGGTAAACAAGAGGGTATTAGTTAATAAGAGGCTATTATAACCTATTTAATTTACTTATGAGAGACAAAACACCATACATGTGTCGAGCAAGGGGAGTTAGATAGATCTAACTGACAAGGTGTTGCTAACTTGTAGGAAGAGAACTAGTTAGGGAAATATTAGGGATAATGGTGCTTTGATCAAACTACAGGTGTCTAAAATTTTCCCTCTTTGCAGTGGCGTAACTTACGTCACTTCAAAGAAAGTAGAAAAGTACAAACGAGTAAAATTTTTTTTGAAGGGGTAGAAGAAAAATTAATAAGATGAAGAATGCCCCCTCAAGTGTTGATGGGGTGATGGAGGAACTCGATCAAAAATCGAAAAGAAAATACGAGAGAAATCAAGAAGAAAGAAGATGAGAAAATAACAAGTAAAAAGGGATATTGAGCTATCCACAAACCAGTGCTTTATAGAAATAATGCATAATCATCATTTTTCTTAGAATCCTAATCATCAGTCCTTATTAAAATGTAAGCATATGAAGGAGGCATAAAATGACATGAAAATCCAAGATAAAAACAATAATACCTTGCTAAAAATTACCAAATCCATGCAACATACACGAATGCAATGCAATACGAGAAATAAATAATCTCACTTAACAGGGAAATAAGTACAATCACACACACTTAAACCAACAACCTTCAAGATAGTTGTACAAAGACTTTTTTATTGATATGTAGTCCCAAATGTTCTGATAGATGACAAGAGTGAAGGATGATGCCCCAAGCAATGTGTATAGTGCAAGGGAAAAGATGGAAGACACTTGGGTCTAATGAAAAAAAGTAATGTGCATGACAAAAATAGTACTAGGCAACTAATAGTGCCCCAGAGTATAGACGAATTAAGCAGCATAGATGTTTTGAAGATTCATATGATCCGTGAGTCATTGTTTCAAAATATTTGAAAACATCATAAAGATATGGGATGAGTGTCATGCGAGAGACACAAATTTCAGTTGTAAATGAGCATTTTACCAATTTTTAGTCTGTTTTTGAAGCATTTCAATGTTTTTGGTTTTTTAAATGTTTTTACAATTTTTAAATTTTTTTAATTCATAGGCAGAATTTACATAAGAAATCAAAGATCTCCTAAAAAATGTGAAACTCCCTAAAGGAAAAGGAAAAGGCTTTAGGTAGCACAGAAATTGGCCTGGCGAGAAGAATTATAAGACAAAAATAATTATGTAAAAATAATCATCATGATAGGTGAAAATAGAGGAAAAATAGAAGAACAATGATAAGAAATGACACCTTGAAAGTGCATAAATTATTCTAGTGCATTGAAGAAGTGACTGCATGGTGGTACTAAGTGCCCCAACATGTAAAAATGAGTAAGAATTATTATTTTAATAGAAAAATAATCATCTTGGCAGATAGAAGAAGGGATAGAATGATTGTGGTGGAGAAAACATGCCCTTGAGGCATCGTGACAACCTAATATACCCACCCGGGTGAATATAGTGTAAATCAATCAATATCAGTTCATTTCTACCATAATTCTTCAAAAAACTTATTGCAAGCAAGAGTGACAGCCATGGAGTCAGATGGTGAGGCTAACAAGTAGGAGGAGACGAGCAGATCAAATCCGAGATTTCATGTGAGACCTAGTGGATGGACCCTACGTGAGTGACCTATCCTTCCTTGTGAATTATGCATTTAATGCACTTTTTACAGATTTTTTAGGCTAGGTAGAATAATTTTGATGCATGCACGTACCCGTATGCGTCGGTGACATATACGCTTACGTGCATGTGTTGAAACTAACAGGTACATGCATGCTTATCCATCAAAAATAATGAACATGTGCATGTGTATCCATTTGAGGGAATATGACAAGGGCACACATGTGATTTTTTCAAAAGGAAAGAACATGCATCTTGGATGGGAGTAACGGGGATGCACATGCGCATGTGCGGTGACAGGCACATCAACGTCACACTGGGTACATAGGCGTCCTGTGTGGAGATAGATGGATGAAAATAGAAACGGTGCGTAGATGACTTGGATGGATAGGCAACCTATGCGTTAGGATGGGTAGTGATTGCATTAGAGTAGCTGTGCATCCTTTAGAGATGGTATCATAACTTTATCTTTCCGGCCATACCGGTTCTCTTGATTAAAATTTGTAATTAATCCTAGAAAAACAGTGACCATATTTAGGGAATAACATGGAAGATTGGTCAAATGGCTCGAAAGTGCTAGATAGAAGTATGAGTAGCAATGTCAGATTGAAAGGATTGGGGTATTTTCTGATTTACAGGGTACTAGGGATACCTGTTGTGTAGCACCCATAGTAGTGGCTTTGATCACCCCAGTCAGACGATAAGATGAATACCAGGTTGATAAAACATGACTAGGGTGAGTATATGGAGAAAGGTAAAAAAATGTTACTGACATAAAGCAAACTAGAAAGGCCAATAGGACATCGGTTACATTAGTACTTTCTTCACTTTCAAAAACCATATATATAGTAGTATGAGACCAAGACTAAAGTCACTACTTTCAAAGCTGCGTGATTTGGGAGATCACGATTACTTTTTAGTGGAAGTGTAGGCTCCTACCATTACCTCTGGGTCACTATCAACAGGGTCATCTGTAAAGATTCTATTTCTAGTGATTTTCATTGATATATCAATTGTACATCATATTGTTGCTTTGACTATTCTAGGTGGAGCCAATTTCTGCACTACATACCTTCGAGAGGGATCAATCCTTATGATATTTTTCATGTATATGATTTTTTTGTAACACATATTTCACGAGTGGCAGTTGATATGAATTTTTTTTTTCAGTGAACTACTAAGATCCATTACTTATTGACAAGGAACAGAATAGCAGCCGCTAGGCTCAACAATTTTTTTATTGATAGGAAATAATTAATGAATAGAGAAACAGGCAATTACAAATCTCAACGGCCACTACTATTCTAGCTTGACTATCGATTTATTATGGAATTTCATTTGGACAACCTAATAATGTTTCATAAGATGGTACGAGACCAGGCCACTTGCTAAAAAATATAGAGCGTTGGACAAACACTAGGCATTCTCATCAACAAATAAATGGACAAAATAAAACATGCAGTTCGGTATTTGATTAAGGAGCCTAATTCAAGGAATGGCTTAGCATATTCTAAGACATAATGCTTGATGTGTGGCCATATCATGGGCAATGGAGCTATCAGCGGTCGTTATGTTTTTGATGAGCTACTATATACCTCCAATGTGAAATATTTGTGAAGCCTTAGAAAGTACATTTTTTAGCGGCTGTAGGATGTGTTGACAATTTTTGCACTCATGCAAAAAAGGGAAACTCAAAAATTCTGTTACGATGGATAGCATTGGTGAAGTATACCTAAGATAGGGGAGGTTCTTTCAGACAATATTGTTACTATGTTGAATTACTTAACTGACTACATGAAATATGCAGTCTATGTGTGCCGTTACAAAACATAACAACTCACATAGCTCTGTAATTTCATGTTATCTTCAGCAAAATGAACACAAAGCCCCAAAGGATAGCTGTGTTGTCTTGATGAAGACACCGAATTGCAAGAATAGATGAAGTGTTAGGTTTTGGAACAGAACAATCATAACTATATGGATTGTAGAAATCAGATTTCATTACTAGATGTTATAGGTATTCTTTAATGTTCTTTCCTTCATGATTAAGACATTTAATTATATTATTGGGTTGTTTAGTTCATGATACAATCCATATTAGAAAGTAGAAATGCAAAAAATAAATACACAACTCAATTTCACAGTTCAATGTCTTTAATCATAAGGAATTTCAAATGTTCCCACACAAGCCCTGGGATGTAACTGAAAAGTAAAGTACAACTACTGAAATAAGAGGTACATATGCATGAAAGAGAAAATAAAGGAGTATGAGTGAATCACATCATTGCCTTGGATGTTTCTCCACTCGGTTGATGCATCTTCATCTTTAGCTTTGTTCCCTCTCCATTTTCACTGCTGAAAGTAGTGTACCTGAAAATACAGAAAGAGAGAAAACTATCAATTTATGAGTTCAGGGTATAATCCATATTCATATACATGTCCTAATTCATGTATATGGATCTCTTAACAATAGAAGATATAAATTACATGAAGATCAAAGCAAAATAGATGATTTACTCACTCAGAAGAGAAGATAGAGAGAAGAAGATAAAGCAACAACCATGGATATAAGAGAGGCCAAAATCCCTAAATATTTTCTAACTATTTTCTTAAGTGTGTAGAAAACATGTTGCATCTAAGAAGAAATAAATAATGTCTTATAGTCCTCACTAGAGATAGAGATTGCAGATTTCAATAGACTTCTATCCTGATGGTACATGAAGCAGATAATTCACAAGTACATGCTGGAATGAAGGAAGAATGCAACTCAAAGTTCAACATCTATTCTAGAGATAGAAGAAGTTACAATTACAGAACAGAGAAGAGAGAGTTGCAAATAGACAAGTACATGTTTCATAATACAATTCAAAGGTGAAGCAGAAGAATCCGAATTTAAAGGCTGAAGTTAACTTGAAAAAGAAGATTACAGCTGAAACAAAATGAGAAAGAAATATAGTAAAATTTTTACAGGGATTTGCTATATAAAATGGACATTTTAAATTTTTCAGCATTCATACTAAAGCTATAATGAAGCTCAAATACAATATTTAAGCAGAAAAGAAATGGAACTACAACATCTTAACAAAACTTCAATGTTCAGCATGCTGGAATTTTTGAACAAAAATTTCTAGAAATAATATGTCCTTTCCAAGTTCTCAAATAAAAGTAAATGATTAACTTCTAAAGTTTTCAATTTTCAGAATCAAATGTTCAAAGTAATTCACAATTGAAAATAAGAATGATGTTCAATACAGAGTTGCAGAAAGGTCAAAAAATCATATATCAAGTCTCAAAAGGTAGAAATGCAAGCCCTCAAGAAATCAAATACTATCAGCTGAAGCAATAAACAAGAGGAAAAATATTCCCATGGTTTTATTGTAATAGGTATAAGGTTACATATTTAGGGGAGAAGCAAAATCCCAATTAGATCTAATGGAAATAAACATGTTTCAAATAACGATTACAAGTTCATCCATGCCATTTTAAAGAATTTCAAAAACTCATGAATGAATCCAGATGTACATGCAGATCTTCGATAATGACCATGCATTTGGAAGCCATAAGCTCGAAATCAACTTGAAGAAATCTCATAATGGTTTCAAAAAGAACAGTGAAAACTAAAATCAAAACAAGCCCAAATTAAGGATAAAGGTTTGAAATTTCAAATGTATACCAAGCTTTTGAACTAGGTCTATTGCTAACAAAAGTTATAGATCTACATTTCAAAGAAAACATGCAAGCGAGAATTTTGTGAGGCAGAAATGAAGGAGAAAGAATAGAGATTGTGTATCTCATATTATTCTGTTCAACATAGAACTTACGTATAGTATTTATAGGAAAGAAATTGAACTAGACTCCCCTAAATGAATGGAGAGGTTACACAACAGAAGGAGAGAATAATGAAATACTAGAAGGAGAAGATAAAGGGATAGAATAGACACCTAAAAAATATAAATTATCCAACATATGCTAACATTCCTCCCATTATTACATTATTATTACAAATGTGACCTCTGAAAGATTCAAATTTCACTTTGTCAAGGGATTTAGTGAGAATGTTAGCAACTTGTGCTTTAGTAGGACAGTACTGGAGCTGAATTTGATGGTTCAAGATGTGCTCTCGAATGAAATGGCGGTCAATTTCAATATTCTTTGTTTGTTCATGAAATACTAGATTCTGCACGAGCTTCAACACACTCTGATTGTTGCAATAGAGAATAGGTGACTATTTTTCAGGAATTCCCAAGTCATCCAAAATGTGACGTATCCATATCACTTCACACACAGCTCCTCATGCGGCGTGATATTCTGCCTCTGTGGATGAGATAGAAACAACATTCTGCTTCTTGCTTATCCACGAGATAGGTCCAGATTCGAGATGAAATATGTATCCTGTAGTTGACTTCCTATCATCAACAGATCCAGCATGGTTCGAGTCAACATATCCCTGTAAGAAGAATTGATCATTCTTTTTATATTCCAAACCATAATTAGTTGTTCCTCAGACATATCTCAAAACATGCTTTGCTGCATTCTAGTGACATTTCTTTGGCTCCTGCATGAATCTAGAAAGATAGCTGACAGCATAGCAGAGATCTGGTCTGGTGTATGTCAAATAGATGAGCCCTCCAACAAATTGCCTATAGAGAGTAGCATCTACTTGAGGTGAGTCTTAGAATCTTGAAAGTTGCAAGCCTTTTTCCATGGGAGTGGATATAGGTTTACAGTCAAACATTCTATGCTTTTCTAGGAGTGTCTTGGTGTACTTTATTTGGGAGACAAAAATGTGATGCTCCTTTTGCCATATCTCCAATCCAAGACAGTAATGTAGTAGCCCCAAATCTATCATGTCGAAGGTTCTTTTGATATCATTATTTACAATATCAACCTGATCTTCTGAACTACCAGTGATCACAAGATCATCTACATAAACAACCAAAATGGA
This sequence comes from Taxus chinensis, assembly GCA_019776745.2. Lineage (NCBI taxonomy): Eukaryota > Viridiplantae > Streptophyta > Pinopsida > Cupressales > Taxaceae > Taxus > Taxus chinensis. The sequence goes on along the minus strand of CM034148.1, from coordinate 770,226,751 downwards.
AATTTCTTTGCCTACCTTATTTATATACAAATTTGAATCTGAGGGGCTACGTGTGAACCCATGCTGTAAAAGGTGATTGTTGATCTTGATATACCATGCCCTGAGAGCTTGTTTCAGGCCGTAAAGAGATTTAATGAGACGAAATACCTTTTTAGGCTGATTTTCATCAACAAATCCTTCAGGTTGGGTCATGTATACTTATTCTTTTAGATCACCATTTAGGAAAGCACTCTTGACGTCCATCTGCTGAATTCTCCATCCTTTCTGTGCTACAAGTGCACAAAATACTCTGATTGTCTTCATCTTCGCAGTGGGTGAAAAGGTTTCTTCATAGTCGATGCCTTCTTTCTGAGCATATCCTTTGGCTACAAGTCGTGATTTATGTTTGTCGATGGATCCATCTGCCTTATATTTTGTCTTGAAAACCCATTTTCAGCCTATGGGTTTCTTTCCTGTAGGTAGATCGACAAGTTCCCATGTTAGATTTTTCATGAGCGATTCATATTCTGTATTCATAGCTTCCTTCCACTGAGTTTGACTGAGTGCCTCACAAACATTATCTGGCTCGGACCTATTCATCAGTGAACTCATGAGTGTAAATTTTACCTCATTTCTTGTTTGACTCCTTGTTTTGACTCTGGATGATGTATCTAGGAGTTGTTGCAAATGTGAGTCCTTGATAGTGCTTTGTACCCACTTCCGATGAGAACTTGACTACTTTTCAGAAGAACTGTGTCGTTGCTGTGAGGATTGATGTGGAGTCACATTCTCCAGTTCTCTAAGGTCAACAAATAGTTCTCCTGGCAGCATTTCTTTTCTCTGAGTAGTCTCCTCTAGCTCATCATCTGATTCAGAGACTAATCGATGAGATGTGTTTAGAAGTGGATCTTCTGTTGATACTATTGAGTCAAAGGATGACTCGTCACAAACCACATCCCGACTCTCGTATATTTTCTTTGTCTCAGGATCCATGAGACGATACACCTTCGAGGTAGTACTATAGCCAAGAAGGATACACGGGAGTGTTTTTGGCTCTACCTTCTTTCTCTTCTGAGTTGGGACATGCATGTATGTTGTGCAACCAAATACTCGTAAATGACAAATTGATGGTTTTTTACCACTCCATACCTCTTCTGGTGTCTTGTTCAGTAGAATATTTTTTGGTGCCCTGTTAAGACGATATACGGCTGTTTGTACTGCTTCAGCCCAATAACATTCTCCTAGCTTTGCAGTTGATAGCATGCAGCGAGCCATCTCCATCACTGTGTGATTGCAATGCTCAACAATGCCATTTTTTTGGGGCATGTAGGGAGTAGTCAGGTGCTGCTTAATGCCGTGATGGTTTAGGAAGGCCAAGAATTTTTTTGATGTGAATACCCCCCCTCGATCTGAGCGGAGTAGAAGAAGTGGTTGTCTAGACTCTTTGACAACACGATGATAGAAGTTCTGCAAGTTTTGAAGAGCCTCACTTTTCTTATTTAGGAAATATACCCACATCTTGCGAGAGTGGTCATCCACGAACAACTGGAAGTATTTATATCTTGAAAATGAAGCAGGCAATGGGCTGTTCAGATTGGTATGAACTACCTCCAGAAACTTCTTGGCATAGAAGGTGCTCACTTGAAACGGATCTCTGTGTTGTTTTCCTGCAAGACAACCATGACAAATAGGCAAGGAACTGGACAATTTGGGTAGTCCACAGACCATTTCTTTTGAACTCATCTGGTGCAATAAACTGACCGAAAAGTGTCCATATCGAAAACGCCATAAGGCAGTTGATTCTATTGTTGAAGCAGATAAAGCTACTGCAGAAGATGAAATAGTATCTAAAGCAAATAACTTATCTTTTACAAAATCTTTAGCAAGAACCGTACCTTTTCGGGAGATTAAGAATGATTTAATGCCATTTTGAACAAGAAATTCTACCTTAAGGTGATGATTCAAGAGTTGAGTAACTGACAAAAGGTTGTTAGTCAAGCCAGGAACATATAGTACCTTTATAAGTGTACATTTTCATGGCCCCAGAGGAATGGTCACATTCCCTATTCCTTCTGCAATGTACTCTTTGTCATCCGCTATCTGAACTCAATCTCCAGTTGGCTCTTTGTGTAGTGAATCAAATAGTTTCTTGTCACCTGACATATGCTTGCTTGCACAAGAGTCTGTCAACCAGACTTTCTTTGTGGGTTGAGAAGTTTGAGAGATGAGTACAAGATTCTTACTACAATGGGCTCCTTCTGATGTTTCCTCATTAGATTCATCATCTTCTTGTTGGGCTGCAAGATGCCCTTTTTTCTTTCTCCAGCGGGGACGTCGTTTGGACTTTTGAAAATCTTCGCACCTGGATGTGCTTGTATGTCTTGAAGGCCCTTGTTTCAATTTTTTGTGCTAGCATTGATCAGTGTCGTGAGTATTGTTTCTGCAAATGTGACACCATCTCTTTGAATTTTGATCTTTCTATTTGGGTTGTGCTAGATTTTCCTTCTCTGGGGGACCTTTCTGATTCTTCTGGCCACGATTAGGCTTTGAGAACAAGGCTTTGTCCTGAGACTCCTCATGCGATGAAGTGATTGCCTCTTCCTGCTGCAACAAATTCACAAGCTCTTCAAATGGCACTGTTTGTTTACACACATTCAGTCTTGTAAGAAACACTTGAAATTGAGAAGGGAGTGCTCTCAAGGTGATTGGGATGAGAATTTTATCATCCACCGTTTCACCAAGTGCTAATAACTCGGATCTCAGCTCAGCCACACGATGCAAGAATTCCTCTACTTTCTCGTCAGACCCCATAGAGAGGGTGTGCAGCTTCAACTGAAGATGAAGTATCTTCGTCTGATTTTTGGCTTCATAAATGGTTGCCAACTTGTCACAGGCCTCCTTGGGTTTCTCTGCATTCCAAACATGTGGTTGCACATCATCACTGATACTGAACATTATCAGCATCAAGGCTTTAGCACTAGCCATGTCATATTTTATTAGTTCATCGGGGGCTGTGGGAGTAGGCACAGACCCTGTGACAATTCCCCATAATCCTTCAAACTGAAGGATTGTCTTCATTTTTTTCTTCCAGGCTACAAAATTAGGCCCTTTGAGAAACTGAGCGTCAGACAGAAGTAACTTCGGAGTAGACATTGTAATAATTTTTTTTTATTTATTTGAAAAGTTATTACAATTTGGACTCACTGACGAGAATTACTAGCTAGTAGATGCTCACGATATTCACGTGCTGTGAGACGACGATGCTTTGTAGGGCGTTCTTCTTCGTTGTCATAATTGGCATCGTATCCAACTTCTAATTCTTCCCGTACTCACTTTGCTTGGCAGCTGACATCGAAAAGAAAGTATTCAAGGAGTCCTTCTCAAACTAGTTTGTCGAATGCAAGATTTCCGGAATTTCGAAGCTCGTTCAACAAAGCAAAGTAGAATCCGGAGCTCTCAGGAGCTTCTCCACGGTGTTATCTGGCTAGTGAGTTAATATTCTTTCTTTCAACAGTGGCGACCGTGTTATTGACGCTCTCAATCGAGTTGTCTACACTCGACATTCGGCGTAGTGTTCTAGAAACTCCATGTTTCCTTGGTAGAGTATCTCTTCACACAGTTCTCCTCTCTTTGCTAGAAGCCTCCTCGATGTAGCAGTACCTTATAGTTTCTACACATTATCAGCATAAGGCCTCCACATTTTTATTTATTTAGCAGCAAATTTCACGTAGAAAGGGAAGAGAATAGAATTTGTGTCTTCTTACACGCAGCTTCACCAACCTCTCCACGCAAATGGTCAGGCATAAGTTCTTCCAAAAATTTTCACACTTTGAATCTCTGTAAGATGGATGCATTGATTAACTGTCAAGTAGCCATGTTAAATAAAAATTTCCTTCGGACTTCTCATAGCAGCAAAAAGACAAATGATTTTTCCTCTTTTAACAAAGAAAAAAATGCCTTCTCCTTTCTTGTGTCTCCAGGCACGTACAGTAAAAATAATATTAGATTCATTGAATTGTTTTCCTTGGTACGTATACCAACAAGGAGATAGAGAGAAAGGGAAATAAAAATGGTTTCAAGTTTGTTAATGGAGTAGAACATTGATCTTCAAGGATTTTCCTCCATGTAATATGTAGCACGTTTGCAGTCAAAGAAGGGCATGGAATTACATGTAAGCCACTGGATTTTTGTTGCTGATTTTCACATCTGCCACACTCTGAGTTTGGTCTGTCTGAACCACAAACGCCTAAGCAAGACAAAAAAACAGAACCTAAGTAGTCTAGTTTGTACAATTGACAAACAACAGGTGTCAAATAAAATCATACATGCCATCTACAAATCTCCACGTAGCAAACTTCCACTTAGCTTTTAAAAAGCAAAATCCACACACAGCTTTCACGCAGGTCTCCAAGACTTTAAGGAGAAAAAAATATTGCAAGCCTCCATGCAGGTATATTGGGAATTCAACAAAACACCAAGTAGCATATTACAAGGCTTCTCTCCCATACGTCCAATTGTTCATTCAAACAGATAGAATCCTTCTATGTCATATTTCTCAACCTCCTACGTGTCGTAGATCAGGTCACTCTTCCTCCACGCAAGAATCCAAAAAACAAAGAACTGGTTCTCTCCTTTCCAACGCACATGCAGGACTGATCAAGTTTTCTCTGATACCAAACTGTTAGGTAGAAATGAGAGGAGAAAGAATAGATATATGTGTATCTCATATTATTCTGTAGAACAAAGAACCCATGTACATTATTTACAGGTACGGGAATTGAACTAGACTCCCCTAAATGTATGGAGAGGTTACAAATACAGATTGAGAGAATAATGGAATACTAGAAGGAGAAGATAAAGGGATCTAATAGACACCTAAAAAATATAAATTATCGTAGACGTATGCTAACAAATTCCATCATGAATAGATGATGTATCCCAATAACTTCCCTCCTATCACACTGAAAACACATTTTTCAGGATTGAGCATAACATCATACTTGATTAGATGAGAGAATATGATATGAGTGCACCTCAGGGTTATCAAAATATTTCTTAGATCCTGAGCTTTAAGGATATCAACATAGGATTCCACAATCATATGAATGATATCATGGAAAATATAAGTCATAGCACATTGGTAAGTTACAACCACGTTCTTAGTTCTGAATGACATGACCACGTAACAGTAGGTTCCCCAATGAATGATAAATGTGATCTTTGTTTGATCTTCCTTAGAATCCTAATTTGACTTACAGAGAAGAATCCGTCTATCCAGGGACAAGTCATTAACTGGTTGAATACGCCATCAATGACCATTAAATGGATGGGAGTGCGGAATCATCCTTAGGGACATGCTTTTTTGTTTGTACTCAAAATTCAATGTAGATGGCAAATGATGAAGTACGGTCTTCTTTAGACCATGAGGAAAATCATTGGAGACCCACCATTAAGTAATCAATAGGACTAATGAATGCATACATAGTAGGAGTTTTCATCAATTTTAACTCTTTTACCATTAGTGTCGACCTCTCATGAAAAGCTTTCATTAGCCTATAGCTTCTTCTTCATGGGATTACCATTAGACTTGGTCACTAGGTTGTGAACTGCTATATTAGGAGGAAGTTTGGCTATAATTTCTTTGTAGGTAAATGTAATGGATTTGGAATTCTTCTTAATGATTTTCAAGTGTAAGTATCTCAACTTCATTCAATGTTTTAATGACAGATAACCTAGCTTCAAAATTTTTGGGTCTTCCTTTGTCCCAGATATTAATATCAATCGTTCCTTCAATCAAAGAGGAATTACCTTCTTCAAACATAGGGAAGGGCTGTAGGTATTTCAAATTATCCTTCTATTTCATCGAGTAAATATTGAGACCTTACCGAGGAGGAAGGGTCTATCTGTACGATATTCAAAATAGGAGGATGAGTGAAGGAATGAGAGAAAAGGTACATCTCTAATTGTATTTGGGATATATGTCCATGTAGGAATAAAGACTGCAACCTAGGATGGCAGTCATCATTTGATCCAAAATCGACATAGTATACACAGTTCGAGTGGTTTCATTCTCAATCTCCAACAATCATGTGCAACCATTATGGCTTGTTACACTTTACGCACTTAGGGTTCTACACAAACCCATTAAACTATGAATTTGAGTTAAACTTTTAACTCAAGGGTCTTAGAAATGAATAGTGTAGCAGTTCAAAGTAGCTACATAGAATTTGGTGAGATGGTTTTTTTGAAAATTTTTGCACTTGTGCAAAAATGGCCAACTCAAAAAATTCCATCGACAAATGGATAGCATTGGGTGAAGTCATACCTAATCTAGGGGAGATTCCATATCAGATTAAATATCTATTACTGTTGAACCTTAATTAATGATTACTTGAAATCTGAAGCTATGTGTGTTGTTACAAAATTCATAACCAGATTGCATATGTCATACAATTTCTTGCTATCTTCAACAAAAGAACACAAAGCCCCGAAGGACAGGTGTGTTTTCTTGATGAAGACACCGAATTACAAAATAGATGAAGTGTTAGGGTTTGTGAATAGTAGCAATCATGACTGTAGATCTAGTCAAATTAATCAGAATTCATTGCTGGATGTTACATGTATTCTTTAATGTTCTTTCCTTCATGACACTAATACAGGTCAATTAGTATTATTGATTTTTTTAGTTCATCATACAATGCCATGGTCAGAAGGGAGTCATAAATGCCCTAAAGAAATACACAGTTACTTTAATATCTTCAGAATGGTAGAATGTTTTATTCATAAGTGGCATTTCAAATGTTCCCATGCACAAGCCATTGTGATGTCACTGAAAAGTCCATAAGGGTGGACAACTACTAAAATAACAGAGTACATATGCAGTTGATCATGAAAAAATGGAAAGGAGTATGAGTGAACCCATCATTTCCTTGGAGGAATTATTTTACAAGCATTGCAAGTATTGTAATTATTATGTTCACTTACGTGAGTACTTTTACATGCCTTCACAAAAGGAAAGAACAGACAAGAGGATGAATTTGCATGCACAAGGAAGGAAATCTTGCTCATCATGAGAAAGATTATTATTAGCAAATTATTCACCCATTTTTCTTAAAAATAGAACAATCAACTTTAGTTTGACTGAAATGTAACCAAAGGCTATTAATTCCTCTTTGAACTAGTTTGTTTGCATTTTTTTCCTCTACTTATTATTAAATAAAGGATAAAATAGGATGCATGTGAGAGTATATTTTTAGCCTATTTTTAGCAAGGGAAGGGTGAATTAATTTTGCTATATATTGTGTGCTGTGGAAAAGCACAAGAGGAGGACTTTTAGACATAGGAGTGCTAAAGCATTTTCTGCCAGGTTTGCCCTCTGAATGTGAAGTATTTTCTACCTTTCCAATTTTTTGCAGTCTTGTGTATGTTCCATTAATCTTGTGAATGTTAAATTCCTGGTTAATCATTTTACCCTGTTGCAAAAATTCAATAATTTTTGCATGATATTAATGTGTATGTGTAACTTAGTAGTATTGTTGTGATTTTACCCCTTAATACATCAAGTGTTTACCCTTAATATTCTATAGAAAAATGTTGGCTTGTGCATCAAAAATCCTTTCCATATCACTTATGCATGTAATCAGTCAAATACCTCATACAAATTTGGTGTATCACCTTAGTTTAAATATTTTTACTGTCTTATTTTACCCTTAAACCCTATAAAATCAGTTTAGGATACATCAATAAGGAACTGGACTTGATACTAGACTCACCTCAAAATAGATATACCCACATACCTGAAGTGTTTCCATTTTATCTACGAAAGAGAGAGATCCATTTTTCAAACTTAGAACACATGCAGCCATCTCTCTACATAGTGTACTTTCAAGAGATAATAGTTTTTGGCATGCCTCGGTGGGACCACAATTAGATATGAATGTATGTTATAGATATTCAGAGCAGATCTAGAGTCGATTTACAACAAATAAAAGTTACTTTTAGGACAACAAGTTAGAGCAATTTATTATAAAGATTTAAATATTTATTTGTCGACTCCATAAAGCTAATTTCAGACTAGTATTGCAGGATTCTCTATGCCTAAAGTGACTACAAGATAATCGGTAAGAGGAATTCCTCTTGATTATGTTTCTTTACCTTTTAATTCTGTAAGAAGGAGAAGAGTTGGTAATACTTTACCTTATAATAGACCTGGTTTTGATAACCCTCCTCCTAATATTCCTTCACCAAGTATCAATTTTTCTATTTAAATCTCAGTCTTTCAAATGGCTATTTAACCACCTAGGAATTTTGTGACCTTTACTAATGGCAGCCCATTAGTAATTCCCATTTATCATGATATCCCTAATGCTTCCATGAAAAGCTTGCCATCATTCACTGGTGAAAATCATGTTACACCTACAAAGCACATTAAATATGTTATACCCTTATGTGTAATTCATAATATTACCCATGAAAATGTCGATTTGATACTTTTAGCTGCATCCTTTAAAAGATAAGCCCTGTAATGGTATATAAATCTAGAGATTGGAAGCATAAGAAATTTGGACGATTTAGGTGAAAATTTTCTGAGACAGTTCCAAGATAATTCAGATTATTTTTCCCTCATAAAACAACTATCCACTATTAAAAGGGCTCCTCATTAATTTATGTCTAGTTTCATCATTCATTTTGTTAGAACTTGGGAAAGAATCCTAGTAAGTGTTAAGCCTCAAGCTGACCATGCTTTCCTTTATTATCTAAGAGCTTTAAACAGTGATATTTCAACTATGATTCAATCTATGGGAGGTAATACTCTTTTGGATGCTTATGAAATTGCTATAAAAGTTGAAAACAACATTATTAAAGCCATAAAATTAGCACCAAGGCCTTAAATGCCTTTTTGGGTAGATTTAGCACCCATCCCACAACCTATCACCATTATGGAACCTACTATTACAACCCCATCAAATGATGTGTTAAAATTTTTACAGAATTTATTAAACAAGATGACTTCAATTGAAAATAAATTTTCATTACCTAGTAGACCTTATCAAGCTCCTTATCAGGAAAATTATCTAAATCAACAAAATAGGAATCCTTACCAACATAATCAAAATTATAGGCAGCCTTATCAGTAAAGGAAATATGACCTAAAGTCTCCTAGTTCATTTAACACTTTAGTTCCATTTAATATGGTTATAGAAGAGTGGTGTCAACCTTGTAATAAACCTCATTCAGCTGCAAGTTGCCCAAATACTTTTATGAACATAATTCTTGTTACACAACCTCAATCTTAAATATTATTCATCCCTCAAATGGAGGGTGGGAAGCAATATACTTAGGTTTAGAAGGCACGTGAACAAAATTTATTCAGTTTCAGTGAGGATGATTTCATTATAGTTACTACTAGGGCTCAAGAAAAGGTGAAAGAGAGTAAAAAAATAGTAGAATATGCCTATTCTACCTACTATCACTTATAAAACAACAACTATAAGCCCAAAACCATCCAACAATGCATATGTTCCTAAAAAAACAATACATGTTACAATTGGTAAAGAGCAACAAAAATAGCTACAACCTAATCCAGGAAGGTTATTTATACCTTAGATATCAAAAGCAGATGAAGCAGAATCAGTTTTCACTAAAGCCTATGCTAAAACAATAGAATCTGTCTCTAAATTTTTTGCTTATTTTAAAATTGTTGATGTAATGAAAAATCATAATGTTAACATCTCAATGTGGGATGCTCTAAGTATTCTAGGACAACAAGATTTACTTTCTCATGAACTAGCTAATCTATAGATTTCTTCTAAAACAACAGGAAAGGAAGTCCAGAAAGCAGACATGGTCCTTAGAACAATGGAACAAGACCACATCAAATAAGTTAAATGGATGGTTCAGAAAATTTTAAATGCTCATGAAATCAAGAAGCCACCACCGTTTTATCTATCATTCGTTATTGGAGAACATATTCTTCATAATTTTATGGTGGACAACGGTGCAAGTAGCATAGTTATGCTAAAAGTAATTGCCAAAAAATTGGGCCTATAGTATGAACCTACAGAAAATAGTGTTTTACAGCTTCACGGAACTGCAACTAATACAGTTGGTGTCATCAGATATCTAGAAGTAACATTACATGTTTGCCCAAATGTTTCCAATCTACAAGATATTATTGTTGTAGATTTACATCCTTACTTTGCTATATGCTTATCTAGATATTTCACACCAAAGATAGGAGGTTATATCTCTTCATATTGGTTATTCTTATTTTTCACTACTCATTATGAGACCAAGATTACTATCAATTCAGAACCATTGGCCAGATTTCTCATTGAGCCTCATGCTTCTAATGCAGTAGCTAATTATGCAGTCTTATACATGTCTAATTTTTACAATATAGCACATCTTTCATCATTAGATGGTTTTTCTAACCTGTTTATGGATGAAAAGGCACATGAATAACACACTCATAACCCTTTCAAATAATTTGAAGAACATCTGTTGGTGTGTATTTTTACATGAAGAAAATACACCAATTCCCTTGTTTTCCAGAACATAAAATACAATGGAAGGGATTTGGAAGCTTCATTTAGATGGAGCTATAAATAAGAAAGGACAAGGAGTAGATTTGATGCTCACTTACCCAAAAAACAAATGGTATTTCTCAACTTTGAGTCTCCAATTTTCATGCACTTACAACGTAGTTGAATACAAAGCATTAATTCATGGCTTACTTTCATCCAAAAAGAGAGGTATTAGCAGCTATATATTTTTGGAGATTCTAATTTGGTTATCAATCAAGTAAGAAACTTCAATGTTTGTAAGAATCCATTAATGAAGTCTTATAGACATAGAGTTTCAGACTTAATGAAATATTTCGAATCTATTAACATTCAATCCATTCCTAGATAAGAAAATAAGCATGCACATAGACTTTCTGCAATTGGTGCTAGTTTTGAAGTGTTGGAACAGATAGAGAATAGAAAAATTCAGCCTCATTTAAAGCTAGTTGTTAGGCCTTCGATACCTAATAATGATTTGAATTGGAATTTTTTTTAAAGTGATGATCAAATCTGCAGGTTTTTGTAGCAAGAAGTTGAATTCTCTGCAGTAAATCAAGATAAATTATAAGACTTATATGGTGACTAGATTGTACAATTAAAGACAAATAAACCACCCCAAGGTCTGGTCACATTAGAATACATCTTCATCAATGACGATTAGTTAAGGAATCTCAAGATTAAGATGTCGACGCATGCTGATAACTATGAAGAAATCTCAGTTGATGAAGGGAAAATATTGTTTCTTGGAAAAGTATGTTCTTTAGCTGAAAAATATTATTTTATTAATCTTTGCAAGGAATTCAAATTTGTTTTCGCTTGGAAATACCAAGACCTGAAAGGGTTTGATTCTAGTTTAGCATAGCATACTATTGAATTGCAGTTAGGAAAAAATAGAGGCCTATAAATCCCAAAATAGAGACCTATAAATCCCAAAATAGAGGCTCTAATGAAGAAAGAGTTATCTAAGTTGATTGAATCAGGTATTATCTTTCTAGTTAAGAATTCAAGTTGGGTAGCCCATCTTGTTCCTGTTAGGAAGAAAAATGGAGAAATCAGATTATGTCTGGATTTTAGAGATCTTAATAAAGCTTCATTAAATGATCACTACCCACTTCCAAATATGGATCAGATTTTGTGAACAATTTCTGGTTCAGATAGACTATCTCTTCTAGATGATTATAGTGGATACAATCATATTTTAGTTTGAGAGGAAGATAGGTACAAAACAACTTTTACCACCAAGTGGGGTACTTATGCTTACAAAACAATGCTTTTTGGCCTTTCAAATTATGGTGCAACATTTCAACGCACAATGGACATGGATTTTTGTAGCTTGTTAAATAAATGCATCCTTGTTTATTTAGATTATGTTACTGTATTTTTAAAAATTTCAAATGAGCATCTAATACATCTAAGGCAAACATTTCAGTTATGCAGACAATTTGGGATATCCTTAAATCCACTAAAATCTATCTTTTTAGTACATCAAAGAAAATTACTTGGCCATAGTGTTTCTAAGAAAGGTTTAACAATTGACCCTCTCAGGAATCAAATCCATATCATAACTATCATTGCCTCATCATAAGAAGTCATTATAGAGTTTTCTTGGAAAAATCAACTTTGTTAGAAGATTTGTTCCAAACTGTGCATCCTTGGTTAAACCATTGAAAGTTATGTTAAAGAAAGAGAAGACTTTCTCTTTGACCAGAGAAGGGAGAGAAGGGTTTGAACCAATCAAAGAAGCCATCTCTCAAGCTCCTACTCTTGCAAATCCAAATTTCGATAAATATTTTATAATGTATGCACTTGCACGAGATGAAACAATCTTAGCCATATTAACTTAACTTAATGATGAAAATATAGAACAACCAATTACTTTATTTTGATAGATCTTGCACGATTACGAAATAAGATACAATTTTTTTCAAAAACAAGTACTTTCAGTAGTCAGAGGGATAAAAAATTTCATGTACATGCTTTCAAACAATAAAATTCATCTTCTTGTTTCTCATCTAAGTGTGAAATATTTCTTGTTAACTAAACAATTAAATGAGAAAAGATTAGGTTGGATAACAAAAGTTATGGAATATGATGTTGATATCTAGGTTGCTAAGAAAGTTCGAGGAAAAGTTTTATGTGAGCACCTAATTACTGATATTGAAAAACATCAAACTATAGAACATGAAGATTCATAATAGTATGCTGAAATTACGTATCAGCAATCAAACATTATGGTTCAGCGTGAAAATCAGCAACCTAAACTTGCTCAAGAAGTCCAAGAATCAAGATGGATGACTGATTTAGTTAACTATCTACAACATGGCATCTATCCGAAAGTTATGGACAAGAATAAAGGAAGGTATTTCAGATTACAATTTGTACCCTATGTTTTCATTGCTGGTTTATTATTCAAAAGGGATATAAATGGAATCTTGTTGTGATGTGTTGACTATGATAAAATTCAACAATTATTATCAAAATTCCACAAAGGACTTGCAGGAGGTCATTTCTCATCACGTACCACATCCTTAAAAATTATGAAAGCTAGTTACTATTCACCCATTATATTCAAGGACTATTTCGAATGGATTATGAAGTGTAAGAAATGTGCTTTTTTGTTGGAAAAGAACATTTGGATTATCTTCCTTTACAGCCTATTTCAATTTATCATCCTTTTATGTAGTGGGGCCTTGATTTTATTGGCATGATAAACCCACCTTCATCATAAGGACACAAGTGGATTTTTACTGCTACAGATTAGTTGACACACTGGACTAAAGTAATATCCTTGAAGGATGCTAATGAAACTTTGATACGATCCTTTTATGAAGGTATAGTTTGCAGATTTGGCATTCCAGAAACTATCATATCAGATAATGCTTTAGAATTTCTTAGTGCAAAGGTAACAGATTTGGTTGTTAATCATGGAATTTATGTAAGTTATTCATCCAAATATTACCCACAAGGTAATGGATTTTCTAAAAGTACTAATAAGAATCTTTTAACGATCATCAGAAGAACACTCAAATATAACTAGAGAGCTTGGCATCTAATGTTTAATTCAGCACTTTGGGCCAATAGAGTGACTCCTAAAAGATTAGTTGTCAATTCACAATACAAGCTTGTTTATGGAAGAGAGGAAAGAATGCTTATTTTAGATGAGTTACCCACATTAGATTTGCTGCATCAAATGGAGATGCTTGAAAATGAACCATTGTAGGTTCATTATGCAGAATTAATGGAATTACAAGAGCTAAGAAATCAATCTCATTTAAACATGAAAAAGAATCAGAAACAGATGAAGAATATTTTTGATAAGAAATACATTCATAATATTCAATGAAGGAGATATTGTGTTAAAGTGGGATGTTGGTCATGCAAAGCAAGGAAGACACACGAAGTTTGGTATAATTTGGAGTGGTCCTTATAGGATTTCATCTTGCAAAGAACACAATGCTTTTCAGGTCTCGAGGATGAATGGAGAGGAACTTTCCATTCTTGTGAATGGTATGTTTCTCAAACACTATTATTGAAAATCATACAGTGTCTTTTTAGAGTAGGATTTCCCATCAATAAGTGTAGTTCCTACACATTGCAATGTTTTTTCAATTCAATAAGTGCATTTGTGCACATGATCTAGTTTACCAAATCCTTTCCCAGTTTTACTTCATTTTGGAAGGGTTAGACCTTCAGGAAGGAAGATTTTAGTCACATGCTTTAGATTCCATGCCCAATGGACAAGAGAAAGGCACTGGTTTACAAGCTAGTAGGTAGCTTTCCCCCGCAAGATTGCTAGAAAAGTTGACAATTTTTGCACTTGTGAAAAAATGGGCAACTTGAAACTTTTTTACGATGGATAGCATTTGTGAAGTATACCTAAGTTAGGGGAGTTTTTTTTAGAAAATATTATTACTATTGAATTAATTAATGATTACATGAAATCTATAGCTATGTGTGCTATTATAAAATATAACAAATCACATAGCCTGGAATTTCATGCTATCTTTAGAAAAAGAACACAAGGCCCCAAAGGATAGTTGTGTTATCTCGATGAAGACACTGAATTGTAGAATACATAAAGTGTTAGGTTTTGACACAACAATAAAAACTTTAGATTACAGAAATCAGAGTTCCTTACTAGATGTTACAGGTATTTTTTAATGTTCTTTCCTTCATGATTAAGACATTCAATTATATTATTTGGTTGTTTAGTTCATTGTACAATCCATATCAGAAATTAGAAATGCAGAAACAAATACACAACTCAAGTTCAAAATTTAATTCTTTATTTATAAGCAATTTCAAATGTTCCCACACAAGCCATGAGATGTAACTAGAAAGTAAAGTACAACTAAAAAAATAAGAGGTACACATGCATAAAAGAGAAAATAAAGGATTATGAGCTAACCCATCATTTCCTTAAGGTTTTTCCTTCGGCTGATGCATCCTCATATTCAGATTTGTTCCCTTTTCATCTTCATTATTGAAATCACTATGTTGGTACCCAAATTGATTCTCCCTGAGAAGCTGAGTAGCATCACAGGTTTGGTAGGAAGCTTAGAGACAAGTAGAGCATGTCATGTGTCATTTTGTAGCTGGAGATGAAATTCAGCTTGCTCTTTGTTACTCAAATGTGGATAAATGCATAGCAACCTCAAGAGGATTTGACCTATCCTCACTACTTTATGGTTGTGCCTTTCAACCAGTGTGAGAGGATCATTTTTGTATCCTGTTGTTTATGGAGGAGATGGAGGTATCCCTATTTGTGAAATTATAAAGAAGACCTTGAAGAAAATATGATCAATGTAACAAAACCTAACTCTCACGAGTTGTCACTCTAGATAATGGAGATATTTTCAAAGCAAGGTTCATAGCACTAAAGACAATGAAAGTCTGATTGTTTCTACATGTTTTGGTGGTAAAAAATATGCATTTTTATACACACATGAAAAATAGGGGTAGTATGGGTATGATTGGTTGTTTTTAAATGAATTTTTGGTGGGAGGTGAAGCAAAAATAAACTTGATTCACTAGATTCATGAGAAATTTTACAAAATGGAGAGCTTGAGTAACATAATGCTTTCGGATAGCTAGGATGTTCCTTTAGCCAGAATATGTGCTTTAAAGGAGGACCATATCATCATTTTCACACAAAATTCAAGGGTCCAAAATGAAGGCTCAAATTGGAAAAACCTGACAGAACATTATCAACCATTGTTTCATCACACCTAAGATACCCTCAAAGGCTAACAAACAATTTTATTGCCATGTTAGGACTCACAGTGATTTTAAATTTTTTATTTCACTACTAGATGAAAGATCTTCTGATAAATGAAATTACAAATACCACCAAAATATCACAAGGATAAGATCTTGTGTGATTCACAGATATTTTAATGTAAGACTACAACAAAAACAAGAAAACTACTTGCATACATTTAGGAACAAAGAAAAACACAAATTTTGCCCAAAAATAATGTAGATTAACTCAAATTTGATTAAATTTATGAGTAAGGAAAATTTTCCAGAAAAATATCAGAGCTTGTCGATGGTTGTACACTCGCAACCACCTTGACATGATAAAATTTAACAAAAAGGAGATAAACAGGTTTCTTCAGGTGATTTCTCAGAAGGATGGGTTCTATCAAGCTTTTCTCTTAGAAAAATTAGTTCTGACCTCTAACACTTCAACCATTTGCATGATAAGTTTGTGTAATTTTATAACATTTTACAATAGAGTTTTCCCCCAAAAAATCCAAACATTGAATGCACCAATTCTTGCCATGATCCCGATTGTGATTCCTAGAATCAAATCTGTAAAAAAAATTTAGGTGCTCAAGGGTTGGATCTCTTCGAATATCTTCGGCATTAATCTCCTTTTAGTAGATCACTTTTCCCTCTACTCACCAACTACTTCCACCCCTAATCTATCAAATCTGGTTCTTTGTGTGCCCTGGAAGGAAAAATGGAAGATCGGATTCAGCCCAGATGTTAGATCTCATCTTAACGGTAAACGACATCCCCAAATATCCCTCACCAAACTTAGATATCAACTTAACTCCCCTTCCCTGTTTAGCATGCAAGAAATTTTGAAAAATCATGAAGAATCACATCTCTAAGAGCTTTGGATAGAATGTGGCAGAGAAACAAGATATAGATGCACAACTACAGTTTATTTTTGTTTTGAATTTAGACAATCCATGTGGGAGATCCACTTTTAAAATGGGCATACGGGTTCCTTGTTTCAATTTAAAACTTTTGGAAAAAATGTAAAATTTTCACATTTTACTCCACACCTCTAGCCTTCAGAAATGAGCCTAACACATTTCCTAAGGTGGGTCCCAAAGGAACAATGGCCAAATTCTTCTTTTTCATCTCTTTTTTGGAAAAGGGAAATTTTTCCGAGTTTCCCCCGCAGCTCTACACTTCCGCTTCTAGTCTCTGATGTGGATCCCAGCAAAAGCACGCTTCCGTTTTTACTTTTAGCTCCCTTTTTCACAAAAGGAAAATTTTCAAAGTTACCCCCAGAATTTTGCACCTCCGCCATTGACTAGAGCAAGTTTTGACTTTTCTCAATCAGAACTGCAGGTCATTTTGACGATTTTAGTCTTTTGATTATCAATAGGAAAAAAAATGCAAGTTACCCCCAATTCCTTGCCTCCCTACCTCTTAAAATTTTCAAATCCCACCTTGACCTCCTTCTTCTTTTGGCTTGCGGGCCATTTTTATATTTTGATCCTTTTGATGACAAGACATAAGAAATCCAAGTTTCCTCTGATGGTCTGCTTCCCCACCCCTTTGACTTTTGAAACTGCCACTCATCATAATGACAGATCTTGAGATAGTCACCAAAAGTTGAAATCTTGAATGAGCGTGGGCTTGCCATGTGTCCTAGGCCATTTAGGAAGTTGTTGAAAAAACTAAGGAAAGAAAACCTGGCGGAAACCTCCATGTGTCGCTATGGCGACACTTCAAGAACCTTATAAGGCTTCAATTTGACTTAGTGAGGGTGCGCATCCATTTTAGAATTTTACCCCATTCCTCCAAAAGGGAAAAATATCCACCTTGCCATCTGAAGCCTTGCATCTCCAGTTTTAACTTTGCCACGTGTCTTTTTGTGGGGTCAAAGTAAGACTTTTTCCCTGCCGCTTAAATTTTTCTTTAATCAAAAGCCATGTGGGGCCATGGGGAGGGTTTAATTGTTTTTTCCAAAGTATCCAAAAAGAAAAAGTTCAAAAAAAACCCATCACACCCCATTTGATTAGAAGAAGCAACGTTAAGCACCAAAAGAACCAATCAGATTTGAGCAGAGCTACGAGACCAAATTTTTCTTTTTTCCAAAAAAGTAAAAAGTGACAAGTTAAAAAGTAAAGTGACAAGATTTGAGCAGAGCTACGAGACCAAATTTTTCTTTTTTCCAAAAAAGTAAAAAGTGACAAGTTAAAATATTTTCCCACAATCCTCGGACTAACAAAAAGAAGCCACGTTACCGCTAAAATGTTGAGGAACAATTGTGACAGGGAAAGGACACCCACCAGACCGTCAAAAACACAGGAATTCGCCATTCATGCCCAAAACCTGATTTTTCACTAAGGATGAAAATTTTTGAATCAAAACCAAGTGAATCATGGTTCAAAGCATATTTCAACCATGGATTTGGATTTTCAAAGGCATAAAAATATAAATTGTTCATTCTTGAGCTTCCATGGTCAGGGAAAAATGGGAAAAAATGACAGATCCTGTAGACTTTGAAGAAATTAGGGAAAAATCAGGGAAAACTTAGAGACTCCCTAGAAAAGGGGCGTGAAAATGGATTCTACAAACAATTCAAGGCATTCAAGTGGAATAAAAAGCTTCAAAACATCCACGTTGAAAGACAAAATGTTTCATAACACACAAATTAGAGGAAAATCAGGGCAAATGGTACAAGATCAAAATGAGCACCAACATCGGCTCTGACTCAGGGATGGGCACAACCTGCAAGTGCCACAAGAAAAAATAGTAGACCAAGTGCCAAGAATAGACCATTAGGCAACGGAGTCAAAGAGAAAAGATATAATAGTTTGAACAACCACAACCATCCTTCAAAAAACTGAACCGATAAACCATCAAAACCAAGTCACCAAGGACTAGAATGAGCAAAACACAAAATATAGAAAACAAACCAACAAAGTATATACTATACATGTGATGCTCACTTTGATTCTGGGGAATCAATCTAGGAAATGCTTCTAGTGCCTACCATTAACAAGAAATTTGATCAATTCACCATCCAAATCCTTTAATAAGAAGGTATGCTCACCAATTTGAATGTCAATGGAGTAAGGGCCCATCCACAGTGCATCAAATTTACCATTCTTTCACTTGTCTTCATGTCTTCTATACCATAACAACACAAGATCTCCAATGTTGAAATCTCTGGGAAGTGACCTTCTTGTAGAACAAATTCTTCAGCTTTTATCTTAATCATGCATGCCTTTGGTGGGATGCCCTCCTTTCTTCATCAATTTCAACAATTTGGTTAATGCGGGCATCATGTGGACTTACTCTTGATCTTCCAGTTGTTGAATGATCTGATATGAGAATAACTGCATATGTAGGGGCAATAGGGCTTGAGTTCCATATACCAACTTAAATGGACTCTTTTCAGTGGTTCTTTTAAACAGTAATTTAGTCAGCCCAGACAGCAAACTTCAACTTCTCACCCCATTTTCTCTAGTTTTGCTCCAAATCTCTTCTGATAATCTTCAACAAATTTTTATTACTGGACTCATCTTGTACATTTCCTTGGGGATTGTAATTAGAGGCATATGTCAATTTTATTCCATATTCTTTTCACATTACCACTAAATGTTTATCTTTGAAGTTCATGGCATTATCAGCAACAACTTTAACTGGCACTCCAAACTTGTAGATGATAATGGTTCAACATTTAATCCATGACATCTTAGTGTGTTACTCTTTTGGTGGGGATGGCCTCCACCCACTTGGTGAAGTAATCAGTGGCTATAAGAAATCCACTTATGGCTAGCACTTGAAGAGTCTCAAATCTCACCAATGAAATCCATTTCCCATTGCTTGAATGGGGCTTCAATTGATATAGGCTACAAAGATAGGGAGCCTGAAGCTTTCAATCTCCAGAGAAGCGATGGAAGCTCTCACATCTTCTAACCAAAAGATTTATATCCTTGAATATAGTTGGTCACAAATAACCAGCCCTCAAGACCTTGTGTGCTGTGACTTTCCAACAAAATGCCCCCCACAAACTCCTTCATGAAAATCAACAATTATCTTGGGGGATTCATCTTCAGTAATGCACCTTAAAAGAACTCCCTCAAGGTTCTTCTAAGATAACCCATAAACAGTAATGGCATATTTCTGGGAAACCGACTTAAGGGCTCTTTTCAGGTTCTTACTCAAAGGCTCAGGGTAGCATAGATGTCTGAGATAAAAACACTATATATTTGTACCACTCAGAACTCATCAATTTCTCAAAAAAATCTTCCCTTCCTTCTTCTACCTCATTTATCTCAATTTTTTTCAAGTTTCTCTCAATCATAAGCTTAGCCAAGCCCAAACCTTCTCACCAACTTTGTGGTTTGGATATCTATGTCATATTATTGCAACTAGTTCACCCTTCTAATTATTTTGCTTAAGACCTCCATATCTGATAAAATGTCTTTCACCATAGTGTGGGTAATATAAGAAAAAAATTTAGAGCTCAAAATGTAAGTCCTGAAAACCTTTGTTTCTTTTACCAAGTCCAATTCTTTCTTCTCCATAATAGTGTATTTCATCACAACCCTCTTGCAATGCCTTATTAAAAAAGGAAACTGGCCTCTCACCCGCCTTCATCATCCTTTTGCAATAAGAAAGATGCAATAGTGTTCTCTGAAGAAAAAGAAAACAATTGAAAAGGCTTCCTATAATCTAGAGGTGCTAAAATAGGGGCATGATTTAATGCCTCCTTGATCCCATTGAAAGGCTTGAATGACATCCTCCTCCCATTTGATGGCTTGGAACTTCTTCAACATGCCAGTGATTGGAATGGTTAACTTAGAAAATTTTGATATGAATCACCTGATAAATTTTATCTTCTTGAAGAAGGATTGAATCCCCTTCTTGGTTCTTGGAATTGGGACCTTATTGATGGCCTCTACCCTTTTTGGATCAATCATTACCCCTTTTTATGGAACAATGTGACCAAGAAATTTTGTCTTTTGTACTGCGAAATGGAACTTATTTGGATTGAGTGAAATGCCATATTCTCTACATCTTATCATCATTTTCTCCAAGTGCTGCAAATGATCACTTCTCTTCCTAGAGAACACAATTACATCATCTTGGTAGACAACAATAAAATCATTGATGTAACTAGCAAAAAAAACATCCATTACTGTCTGAAAAAGTTGCTCCAGAATTCATCAGTCCAAAGGGCATCCTAATATATACATATGTTCCCCAAGGGGTGGTAAAGTCTGTCTTAATTCTTTTTGATTTCTTTAGAACAACTTGGTTATAACCAGAGAAACCATCCAAGGTAGATAGCAACTTAGAACTGGTCACTAACTGCAGCATGTTTTCCATGTTTGGTAAAGGATAATTATTTTCATTGATGCTCTATTAAGATTTCTGAAGTCCACACATAGCTTGATGTCACCATTCTTCTTTCTGACTGGTACTAGGTTTACAATCCAAGAAGAATACCTTGTAGGCTGAATAATCCCTCCATCCCTCAGTGTTCTTCAATTCCTCATGCATTTTAAGAGATAGGATTGGATTGATTGGCCTTTGTTTCTTCCCGAATGGTTTTGCATTAGATTCCAAGGGCATCTCATGTTGAAATAGATCCTCTTTGTATGCCTTTAATTCAAAATAATTCCAAGCCATGCAATCTTGATATTTTTTCAGCAATTAGACACAAGACTATTTTTCTTCCTTGCTGAGATTTTCTTCCCAACTAGATCTTCCTTGGTTTCCCCTTTGTTCCAAGGTCATGCTCCTTAATATCCCTTGAGGCTATCATGCATCTATTAATAATGTGATCAACATTATCAAAGTTGGATTCAAGAGCAACCAAACCCTCTAGGAATGATATTAGTCTTTATTTGGATGATTCCTTTTCCAAACAAGGTTTATTTACTCTCTTCTCTGCACACCCATTGGCTCCAAATCAATATTTTGATCAGAAAACTCACCTTTGTTTTGCATAAATATTCTGACCTGAGCATCATCATCAAAAAATTTCCAATGTTTAATGTTGTCAGGTACGGACGACCTAGTTAACACTTCAACATCATATTCACAATATGGTGATACTTTACAATTATAAAAACCAAGATCCCAATACTGTAAGTTTTTTCTACCAAATCATTGAACTTCCTATCATGATGAACAATATTAAATGAATCAAACATCTCAATCAGATCCCAAACTAAATGCTTGTATTGATTCATTCACTAATTTTTTATGGCATAAAGTTTTCTAACTTGATTTACAATTAATTCTGAATCTCCTTTGACAATGATGTCTTTAACACCATATTTCCAACTAATCCTCATACCTTAACAAGAGTGCTTCATACTCAGCAATGTTGTTAGTGCACTCAAATTTTAGTTTGAGAGAAAAGAAAAACACTTCCTAGCCTGGAGAGATCAGAACAACAACATCACCATTTTTGAACTTGGAGCAAGATCCATAAAACAATAAAGTCAAAGGAGATCTTTCCTGCTCAAGACACTTACATTCTTCAATCTTATGCTCTTTTCCATCATCAAATCCTACAAAATTATCAGCATCTTGACACTTGTGTATAATACTTCATAAGATGCATTGTTGGGATCTTCAATAAGGTTGCAACAATCTTCTTTTCCCCATACAACCTAAAAAGGCTGCCCACAATTAGGATAGTAGCATAGGACATGTCCATTTGAACACTCCCACCAACACTTACAACCCATTTTTTAGATAACAAAATTTCCCACTTGGCTAGGCAATCAACAATAACAACATCAAGCATCGGGTTTTTACCTGGGTAAGATGCAAGTTGCACAACTAGACCTTTCACACATCCCACTATTGGCACTTCTCTGGAGTCCATATAAGTACACTTCACATATGTTGTTGTTACCTTGATATCTAGCTCAGTCATGACTTCTAGAGGCATAACATTGCATGATGCCCCTGAGTCAAACATACAATTGTGTAGCAATCTATCCTTAATGATCAGAGTGGTGAAGAATGGATCCACATTTATCTGAGACTCCACCAAGGATGTCCCCAAATAAACCTCATACGGTTCACCTAGTTCCTCTAACAGTGGTGGTGTCTCTAACTCTTCAATGACTGCTGGAGTCTCCACAACTTTTATATTATACCTAAGGAAGTCTTCTCCTCTTTCAGCTCCAAATACTCAAGAGCCTTTTTTTGTGCTCAGGAATTGTAAGCAATTAAACAATTGGAACTGAGATCTTGATCTGACTCAAGACTTGGGAAATATCATAAGGGACAGAATTTGGCAAGGCAGAATTGGAAGGAAGGTTGACACACTCATTAGATGACACAAGATTTTTGACATCTTGGGCATGAGGAGGGGTATGATTTTTTTTTGGGACAGCAAGGCCTTTGGCAGATGCACATTTTTTAGGAGCCTCTTTAGGAATATTTGAAAGCAATGGATTTTTTGGCTTGGCCTAAGGCCCAGTCACTTTGAAAACCCTACTTCTTGTGTTGTACTCCTCTTGGGAAATAACTTCGTTCATCAACAACTTCCTGTCCTCCTCATCTGGGATTCTTCCATGATACTTCTTTATCATTAAAACTCTCAAATATTCAAAGTCATTATTAGGTAATTCAGAAGCTTGTACAGTATTTACTTCTAAAGTATGAGAGGGATGAAGAAAAGGTACCTGGTGGATGCAATCCCAAAAATCAGCAATAGTTCTAGAACTTATTACCTCAGTTGAAGATGCCCCTTGTTGTGATATCATGGAGCAACCCATCATGCAAACACCATCATCATCAACTTCTTCTTATTCTTGTCGATCTTCCTCACATGGAGCATGGGGCATGAAACATCTATCAAACCAATCAATGAAATTTGTATCTTCCACAACAACAACTCTGACAGCCAAAGGATCAGGTATCATTCTGTTTTCCCTAGCCTGGGCCTATTTATTTTCAAATCCGATAGGTCCCTTTCCTCTTTCATCAGATCTATGATCATTTCGATGATGATTTGTAAACCTGTCTTGGCCTTGTTACTTGTACTGATCTTGTGAATTCTTCCTAATTCCTTTTTCTTCCTGAGCTAATTTGTATGATATTTCTTTGACAGTCCTTGCCAAAGTTTTCATAACTTACTCCAAATCAACAGGCTTACTTGTTTAAGTATTTTCTGGGTTAATTAGTTTTACAACCTCCCTTTTTGGAGGATTTCTGATTTCCTTGATGTTGTTCTCAATTTACAGATCCATGGTGAAGGTCTACCTCAAATTAGTATGGTTTTTGTCCCTCAAGGAGTAAGCAATTTTTTTATCAAATGCATCTGAATATTTGATAAAACATGATTCATCACATGGCCTTAAGCTAATAGGAAATCTCCTCAAGGTCTTGTTAAACCTTGTGTTTAAATCATGTACTAACTCATTAGGATTCTTCTTGATGTTTTTAAATTATGATAGAAGAAACCTAGGGACATTTCTATCACCATGTTGCAATCTAAATGCATTCTTCATCTCTATCCAAGAATCAATGGAATTATCTGGAAAATCTTTGAACCAGTCCCTTGCATCCTCTTCCAAAGTATGGATAAAAAAATTGATATATACATCTTCATGTTCAATATCAAAATCTTCCATCATATTGATAAAAATATTTAGATGTTGATCACCAATTATAGTGTTGTTTCCTTGGAACTTTGGTAGTCTATTTCTTACATCCTAGGGAACTGCATTTGGATAACCAACCATTCCTGTAAAATTTATGGGACCAAAGCTGTTTACAAAAAATGGAGTTCTGGGTAGGGGAAAGGCCATTTTTTTTGAGGAAGTGATCCTAGAGGGGAGACAAATTGATAGGGGGAAGAGAGTATTTGAAGCATAGGAGTATAAATTTCAAAAAAGATTTAACCTAAAGGCCTTGTTTCCTGGAAAACCCTATCAAATTTTGAAAAGATAGGGGCAAAATGAGAAGTAAACTTTTCAAAATGAAATGAAGGCCCCTCTCTAGTTGGAGAATTCAATTCCATAAAGAGGCTATACGAATCAGAAGCACTTGAATGGTAGTCTTTAATAATAGGCTAGTCACTCTCATCAATGGATATCCCTCTTCTTGTTTGTTGATCTCTAACAACTCTCCAGGATTTTCTTCCTTTTAATTTTTTTTTCCCAGCTCTAGAAATAATGTCCTATCAAGATCCCTAGGAAAGAAATATCTTCTTCCTTCCATATTTACAAATTTTAGTATCAAATATCACTTGAAAGAGGTTAAAACACCGGTACTCATCAAGTGTCAAATCCACAGGGATTCGTCAGTAAGGATTTCCACCTTAGTTATGCAAATCCACTAAAATGTGATATGTCAAAAGTCTGTCAATACTAGAAACTGGAAATAGTAAAGTCTGACCTTCCTTTACCTAGAATTATCAATGAAACTTAGTGCAATAACTATAGAAACTAGAAATATTGCACACAACACTTGCAACTTTGAATACGTCTTATAGGCCCGAACACAATATGATGTTTTCAAAAATTTATTAGCACTTCAACGATATAAGACTTGTTTACCAAGGTCTGAATATGAATTGCAACCACTATGTCCGCAGAAATGGTGCCAATTATGTGTTGTTACCCAAATTGATTCTCCCTCAGAAGCTGGACAACATCATAGGTTTGGCAGGAAGCTTAGATACAAGCAGAGCATTTAATGTTTCATTTTGTAGCCGAGGATGAAATGTAACTTTCTCTTTATCACTCAGATGTGGAGAAATGGGTAGCACCCTCAAGAAGATCAGACCTATCCTCACTACTTTATGGTTATGCCTTTCAACTAGGGTGAGAGGACCATTTTTATAGCCTGTTGTTTGTGGAGGAGATGGAGATATTCCTCCTTGTGAAATTATTAAGAAGACCTTGAAGAAAATATGATCAATGTAAAAAAACCTAACTCTCATGAGTTATCACTCTAGATAATAGAGATATTTTCTAAGCAAGGTTCAGGCCACTAATGACAATGAAAGCCTAATTATTTCTGCATGTTTTGGTAGTAAAAATTATGAATTTGTATACACACATGACAAATAGGGGTAGTATGGGTATGATATGTTGTTTTTAAATGAATTTTTGGTGGGAGGTGAAGCAGAAATGAACTTGATTCACCATATTCATGAGAAATTTAACAAAATGGAGAGCTTGAGTAATATAATGCTTTGGGATAGCTAGGATGTTCCTTTAACAATAATATGTGCTTTAATGGAGGCCTAAATTAGCAATTTCACACAAACTTCAAGGATCCAAAATGAAGGCTCAAATTGGAAAACTTAACTAAAAATTATCAACCTCTGTTTCATCACACCTGAGATACCCTCAAAGGCTAACAAACAATCTTATAATCATGTTAGGAGTCACAGTGATTTTAAATTTGATTATTTCACTACCAGATGAAATCTCTTCTAATAATTGAAATTGCAAATGCCACCAAACTATCACAAGGATAAGATCTTGTGTGATTCATAGATATTTCATTGTAAGATTGCAACAGGAACAAGAAAACTGCTTGTAGACATTTAGGAACAAAGAAAACACAAATTTTTCCCAAAAAAAACGTAGATTAACTCAAACTTGATTAAATTTATCAACAAGGGAAAGTTTCTCAAACAATCTCAAAGATTTTCAATGGCTGTACACTTGCAACCACCTTGACATGATCAAATTTAAAACAAAGGAGATAAACAAGTTTCTTCATATGATTTCTCAAATGGACGACTTCTATCAATCTTTTCTCTTAGAAAAATCAGTCTTGACCTCTAACACTCCAACCATTTGCAAGGTAAATTTGTGCAATTTATAACAATTTACAATAGATTTTTACCCAAAAAAATCTAAACATTTAATGCACTAGTGTTTGCCATGATCCCGATTGAGATTCCCATAATCAGATTTGTAAAAATTTGTCAGGTGCTCAGGGGGTGGATCTCTTCGAATATCTCATGCACTCAACTCCTTCTAGTAGATCACTTTTCCTTATACTCTCTAACCACTTCTGCCCCTAATCTATCAAATCTGGTTCTTCGTGTGCCCGGGAAGGAAAAATGGAAGATCATTTAGAGCCTAGGGGTTAGATCTCATCTTAATAGTAAAATACATCCCTAGATCTTCCTCACCAAACTTAGCTATCATATAAAGTCCCCTTCCCTATTTGGCGTGCAAGAAATGTTGAAAAATCATGAAGACTCGCATCTCTAGAAGCTCTAGAGTGAAATGGTGGAGAAATCAGATATAGATGCATAGTTGCCATTGATTTTTGTTTTAAATTTTTGACCGTCCACATGGGATATCCACTTTTAAAATGGTCCTGTGGGTTACTTTTTTCCTTTTACAACTTTTGGAAAAAAATGTAAAATTTTCACATTTTTCTCCGCACCTCTTCCCTTGAGAAATGATCCTGACACATGTCCTAAGGTGGGTCCTAAAGGAACCATGGCCAAATTCTACTTCTTCACCTCTTTTTTGGAAAAGGGAAAATTTTCAAAGTTTTCCCCGCAGCTCCACCCTTCTGCTTCTAGTCTTTGATTTGGGTCCCAGTGGAACCACGCTTCCATTTTTACTTTTAACTCCCTTTTTCACAAAAGGAAAATTTTCCAAGTTACCCCCAAAAGTCTGCACCTCTTCCATTGATTAGAGAAAGTTTTGACTTTCCTCAATCGGGCCCGTGGTTAATTTTGATGATTTAAGTCTTTTGACTATCAAGGGGAAAAAAATCCAAGTTTCCCCTGATGTCCCAACTCTTAGCATTTTCAAATCCAACCTTGACCTCCTTCTTGTCAAGCTTGCACACCATTTTGATATTTTGATCCTTTTGATGATAAGAGGCAAGAAATACAAGTTGCCTCTGATGGTCCACTTCCCCACCCCTTTGACTTTTCAAACTTCCACGCGTTATAATGGCGCATCTTGAGATGTTTGCCAAAATTTGAAATCTTGAATGAGTGCAGGCTCGCCATGTGTCCTAGGCCATTTAGGAAGTTGCTGAAAAAAATAAGGAAAGAAAATTTGGTGGAAACCTCCACATGTCGCTATGGTGCAACTTCAAGAAATTTATAAGGCTTCAAAATGACTTGGCGGGGGCACCCATCCATTTTATAATTTTACCCCATTTTTCTAAAAGGGAAAAATATCCAACTTGCCTCTGAAGGCTCGCATCTCCACTTTTAACTTTTCCACGTGTCCTTCTCTGGGGTCAAAGTAATACATTTTCCCTGCCCCTTAAATTTTTCTTTAATCAAAGCTTGGTGGGGTCGCGGGGCGGGTTTAATTTTTTTACATAAAAAGAACTATTTTAAAAACAAAATCATAGCACCCCATCCAATTAGAATAATCCACGTAAGCACCAAAAGAACCAATCAGATTTGAACAGAGCTACGGGACCAAATTTGCATTTTGCCAAAAATGAAAAAGGTGACAAGTTAAAAAAATTTCCCATCCCTTCACCAACCAAAAGAATCCACATGCCCGCTGAAATGCTGAGGAACAATTTTGATTGGAAAAGGATGCCTGCCAAACCATTAAAAACACAGGAATTCACCATTCATGCCTAAAACCTGATTTTTCGTTAAGGATGAATTTTTTTGAAACGAAACCAAGTGAATCATGATTCTTAGCATCTTTGACCATGGCTTTGGATTTTCAAAGGCATAAAAATATAAATTGATCATTCTCGAGCTTCCATGGTCGGGGAAAAATAGGAAAAATGGTAGAGCCCACACACTTTGAAGAAATTACAGAAAAAATAGGGAAAACTTGGAGACTCCCTCAAAAAGGGGCATGAAAATGGATTTTGCAAACAATTTGAGGCATTCAAGTGGAGATAAAAAAATTCAGAACATCAACATTGAGAGACAAAAGGTTTCATAACACACAAATAAGAGGAAAATCAGGGCAAATGGTACAAGATCAAAATGAGCACCAACACACTGTACCTGAAAATAGAAAAGAGAAAACTATCAGTTTATGAGCTCAGGGTACATTCCATATTCCTATACTATCCTAATTCGTGCACATGGATCTCTAATAACAGGAGATATAGATTACTTGAAGATCAAATCAATACACATGATATTCGCACTAAGAGAGAAATAAAGAGAAGAAAGGAAAAAAAACATGGACATAAGAGAGGCCCAAAACTCTAAAGATTTTCTAACTATTTTCTCGAGTGTGCAGATACAGGTTACAACAAGGAATAAATAAATCATGTCTTACAGTCCTCACTATGGATAAAGATTGCATAGTTCAATAACTTATATCCTATGGTACATGAAGTAGATGAGTCATAAGTACATGATGGAATGAAGGAAGAATGCAACTCAAAGTTCAGAAGCTATTCTAGAAATAGAAGAAGTTGTAGTACAAAATAGAGAATAGAATTGAAGACAAGTACAAGTTTCAAATTGCAACTGAAGTAGAGGAATCCAAATTTAAAAGTTAAAGTTAAAGTTAACTGGAAAGATAAGATTGTAGCTGAAACAGTATGAGAAATAAATATGAGAAAAATTTGACAGGATTTGCCATGTAAAATGGACATTTTAAATTTTTTAACATTCATACTAAATTTGTAATGTAGCCCAAATACAATATTTAAGCATAAAAGAAATGGAACTACAACATCTCAAAAAAACTTCAATGTTCAACATTCAGGAACTTGTGAATAGAAATTTCCATAAATAATATGTCCTTTACAGGTTCTCAATTATAATTAAATGATTAACTTCTACATTTTTCAATTTTTAGAATCAATGGTTCAAGTTAGTCACAACTGAAAAAATAATGATGTTCAATACAGAGTTGTAGAAATGTCATACAATCAGATATCAAGTCTCAAAAGGTAGAATGCAAGCCCCTCAAGAAATTAGATACTATCAGTTGAAGCAGTAAACAAGAGGAAAAATATTTCCATGGTTTTATTATAGTAGGTACAATGTTGTATATTCAGAGGAGAAGCAAAATCACAACAAGATCAAATGGAAATCAACATGTTTCAGATAACAATTATAGGTTTAGCCATGACATTTTAATGAATTTCAGAAACTCATGAAGGAATCTAGATGTACATGAAAATATTCAATAATGACCATGCATTTGGAAGCCATGATCATGAAATCAACTGGAAGAAATCTCAGAATGGTTTACAAAAGAACAGAGAAAAATGAAAGAAAAACGAGCCCGAATTAAGGATAAAGGTTTGAAATTTCAGGTGTATAGCAAGCTATTGAACCAGGTCAATGGCCAACAAAAGTTACAGATCTACATTGCAGAGACAACATGCAAGGGAGAATTCCATAACATCTATGTTTCGAACTCACGAATCAAGACCACATTTATAGTTAAATATTTGGCAAGAACATAGACCTATGAGTGCCCACATTATAAAATGTATTAATCAATCCTGGCCAATGAACGAAGACCCATTAATGGGTAGCAAGGAAGTAGAGTAAGAAACTGAACTCACCAATTAACATAAATTTGTCAAGTCCTCAAAAAACCATCAAATTTAGAGAAGAAAACGATAACCCATAATGAACTTCAACTCAGAATCTCCATTATAACCACGAAAAACATAGAGAAAATACAAAAGGGAGCTAATTATTAGTGTCTCAAAAGTCAAAATGGAAAATGATGAAGCAGGTTACAATAGCCAAAGATCAAGAATTACCATTCCTCATCAAACAATGATGCAAATAGCAATAGAATAAAGCTTAACCCATCAACAATGTCAGAATCTCATGAAAATCTTACTCTGAAAGCTCTTTCAGAGAAAAAAAGAACGAAGTTTCAGATCTCATAAAAGCTCAGGCAGAAGTCAATAACAAACTCAAAATGACAAAGAAGTGCAAGTATTTTTACCTCATAACACTACACTACCGATAATAACACAATCTTGAGCTCAGAAAGATAAGTATACCATTCCATAGAGAGTCCTTTCTATAGGGAAGCCGAGATTACAAAGAAACCAACAATGGCATCAAGTGAAAATTTTACTAGGGCTTTTCCGCTCTCTGAGAGAAAAAGAATGACCAAAGGATAGAGATTGGGTACCTTTCAACTCACCCCATAACCTTGGTACAATCTAACTCAACTTGGAGTTACTGATCAAACAATCCAAAATCGACAAGTACATAGATCAACGGATGAAGTTTGATCTCTAAAAATCAATGCAACCACCATGGTTAAGATGTCACCTACCCCCATTAAATGTGAAGAGTGAAACCCTAAGTGAGGGTTAAAAATCGACAGTGTAGGTTCATTAAGTATAGAGATCAACAATCTGCATCAAAATACTTAACTAAAATAGAGTTAATATTGCCACTGACAAATTTCCAAGGGGTGAGTCATGGTCACGAAGGGACCAAGCCATATCACATTAAAAATTGTTGCAATCAACCTTATAAAGTTTTATATTCAACCGAATATTCTCAGAATGCCAACCAAATCATATGCATATAATGATTTTCTTCAAAAGTGGTCCAACGACTTGTATGCTAATCAAATTAAGTTGGGTTCGTGAATATAGTGATATGAGTATAGTCTATTCAAATTAATCAAAATGGTCCCATTTTAGTCATGATGACACTAAAAGGTAAAGTATTATGATGCCTATGCCATGGTCAAAGGGAGTGAACATTCCTTAAACAATCCAAGTTACTTTAATATCTTTGAATGGCAGAACGGACCACAAGTGGCACTTTTTATACAAATATAGTGATTTGTTAAGTTCACAAGGGTGTCCCCATAGACTTGTAGAGAGAAGAGTTGATCATGTACACATGGAAAAGTGGTCCCCACAATGGATGAATTATTTTTCAAACATCACAAGCATTGTAACTATTTTGTTCACTCACAGGATTATTTTTACATGCCTTCACAAAAGGACAGAACAAACAACAGAACGAATTTGCATGCATAAGGAAGGAAACTTGCTCATCAAGCAA
Organism: Taxus chinensis; assembly: GCA_019776745.2. NCBI lineage: Eukaryota > Viridiplantae > Streptophyta > Pinopsida > Cupressales > Taxaceae > Taxus > Taxus chinensis. Next base: position 770,195,005 of record CM034148.1, on the reverse strand, counting down.
GATTTATTATTAGCAAATTATTCACCCATTTTTCTTAAAAATAGAACAGTCAACTTCAGTTTGACTGAGATGTAACTAAAGGCTATTAATGCCTCTTTTTCATAGTTTGTTTTATTTTATTCCTTTAACTATTATCAAATAAAGCATAAAATAAGATGCATGGGTGTGTATAGTTTTAGCCTATTTATAGGAAGTGTATGGTGAATTAATTTTTCTATATATTGTGTGCTTTGGTAAAGCAAGGGAGGAGGAATTTTAGATATAGGAGTGGTGAAGCAAATTCTGCCAATTTTTCCCTCTGAATGTGAAATATTTTTTGCCTTTCCAATTTTTTGTAGTCTTGTGTATGTTCCATTAATCTTGTAAATGTTAAATTCCCTAGTTAATCATCTTACCCTATTGCAAAAATTCAGTAATTTTTTCATGATATTAATGTGTATGTGTAACTTAGTAGTACTATTGTGATTTTATCCCTCAATACATCAAGTGTTTACCCTTCATATTCTACATAAAACTATTGGATTGTGCATCAAAAATCCTTGCCATATCAATTGTGCATGTACTGAGTCAAATACCTCAGACAAATTTGGTGTATCACCTCAGTTTAACTATTTTTACTATTTTCTTTTACCCTTAAACCCCAAAAAATTTGTTTAGGATACATCATTAAGGAACCAGCCTTGATACTGGAGACTCCCCTCAAGAAATGTATACCCACAGACCTGAGGTGTTTCCATTATATCTACGAAAGAGAGAGATGCATTTTGCAAACTTTTAGTGAAAAATCATAGCACCCCCAAATGATTTCCATAGATCTCCTTTTCTAAGGTAGATTCATTTAGTGTGATTACATAACATTGAACTTTCCCCCAGTTGTGGGACCTGGAAAAAAATGGAAAAGCACTGCAGATTAAAGGTTGGTTCCTATTCCCTTGTTTAGGTGCATATATGAGAAATTTCAGAGGATCTATATCTATACCTAATCTAAAATTTTCCAAGGAGACATGGATAAAAGACATATAATAAATAAGAAATAACTGAACCACAAGGTGATGCATCAAAGGAATGATGAACACTAGTTCTATTGATAGATAAAAACCAACAAAATACATATAATAATCAAGCACAAATAACCAGATATGAGAAAAGAGATAGAAAGGATCTAGAATCGATCACAAACACGTTTTATTTCCCTGTAGATTGATACAATGGATTACAAAACAACTAGGAGGTAAGGAACATATTACAATTTTAATGAAGGGCCTAAACTCCATGAATTACTTTGATAGAAGGAAAGGGGAGCGTGCAAAACAAATAATGTTCAACCCTTTATAATTAATCTCGCCATTGCATTTTTAGGTTCAATCAGAGAGAATAAAGAGAGAGAGAAGTGGGAAAAGAAGGTTAAAGCTCAACCACTTCTGTTAATGCCTCTGACAAAATCTACCCCTAAATCCATCTTTATTGCATCAACCTTTGGTTCAATGCCTTGAAAGAAGAGGAAATAGTGGAACAGATCGAATCCATGTGGTTGTTGAGGCTAGGAGATCCTATACTAAAGGCCTGAAGATGTTTCTCTATGGTTTACCTACCAGGACCTAAGAAAATTTATTTTTTATCTTTCCATGGTGTAGAAACGTTGAGACACTTCCAACGGTGTCAGATTTGTAATATTTTGAGCCCTGAGTCAAAAGATGTTCCCCTTCGAAGTTTGTATCGAGTTTTTGTAAATGGATGGGAACACAATTTGAAAAATGGGTCTCCTTTTTGCTTTGGGGTGTGTGGTAACTAGATTAAGTCAAAATCAGGTTTTGTGGCTCCATGATTTATCTTTCCCCCCTTTTCCGCAAAACAAAAAAACTAAAAAAAACCCATGGCCCCGATGCTCCAATTGGATACGTGGCACCCTTTGGTTGGATGGGGAGGTTTGTTGCGATTCTTACCTCTGTGCCTTTTTGTCAAAAGGAAAATTTTCACCTTTTCCACTGACTCCCTGCTTTCCTTGACTCGGGCTCAAACGCTGACCTTTTCCTTTAGACAGAGTTGTGGCCCATTTTGTAACTTTTACACCTTTGGAATAACAAGGGTAAAAATCTAACTTTCCCCTTGATGAACCGCTTTGACCTGGGACACGTGGCAGTCTGGGGCTTGTTTGGAAACCATTTCTCTATTAAAACCTTGAATTAGCATCATTTAGACACTTGGCAGACTCCGCCGGTTTGCTCCATGCATTGACTATTCAACTGACTCTGCCCCCTTTGAGACTGGAGACGTGGAGGCACCGCACTTGCTTGAAATACCGATTCAAAAATTTCTTTTAGAGGAGCATCGTGTTGACAATTTTCAACCTCTACTGGTCTGTGGACTTTTTAATGGTCCCCCTTACCCTTTTTAGACTTTGAGCTACATGGCAAGCTCACGCTCATTTGGGTCTCTGCCCTAGGACTAACTATTGGAGATGCACCACACTAACACTTGGAATTCTCCCCTTACACTTTTATACTTATCCAATTTTGAGGCCCACCCTATCCGCCTTCTGACTCTGTTTGACCATTTTCTACATGGAGGGATGGCGCAAGTTTGAGTCTCCACCATGGGCTCCCATTTCAGATTTGCACTCAGCTGACACCTAAACCCTTCTTTCTTAGTTGAAGACTTTTCAATGGCCCGCAACTTTTTGCGGCTCTAGACACGTGGAAACCTGGTGCTAATTTTGGCTTCTCCTTTTGTATTCAACTTTAGACAAGAACTACGTAGACACATGGTTCCTTACGATGGCTCCTTCATACTTAGTCAATTTTGGACTCTTTTCTGAACAGTCTCGAGCCGAAAAAACTTTGAAACTTTACCACATTTTCCCTTTCTTGCTCTTGGTTCCTCTGCAACACTATCCCTTCTTATCTGACCCTGTTATTCCACTATTGAGTCTACCTGTAACTTGAAAAATGGATTTAAGACATAGAAATGGCTTGAAAAATTTGTTACTTTTGCATAGGGTCATTTATTTTTTCTTGGCCCACGCCACTCCATTATTGAGTCCTTCTGCGACTAATTTACAAAATCTGAATGATTTTTCTTGGGTTCTTTCTATGTTGGGTCATGGTTGATCTAATATTTTTCCCAAGGGAAAAATATGGATAACAATTTGGCAACTCACAGGGGTATCTTCCTACTAGATGAAAATACCAATTGCCTTGTCATATCTATTGGGCATGGAGTCGAGAACAACGGTCTAATATTGTTTCTACCTCTCATTCATGAGCGTAGTTATTTTCACTCTCAATTTTCATAAGAAATCTTGAAATGAAGGTTTCTGAGAGTAGAAAATAGTTTTGTCCTGGGGCTTCTTCTGTCTCTCTAAATGGACTACTCAAGAGCAACAAAAGAGTGCCACAACTATATACAAAATTTGAAATCATACATGCTCTAAATAGAACATGCAGAGCATGCAAAGCACTTAGGAGAAATGCAACCTACACTACAACAAGACAATGTGCACAAGAACTTCGAGGAAAAGAAACTAAACTAATATGCACAGGGTGATAACCTCTCTTCTAGTAGCAGTGCTTAAGATAGATTCTATTTGCTGGAATCTGTAATTCCTCTCCAAATGGCATCAAACTTGGATTGCCTTCCTAGTTTTTCTTGATCTGCATCCCATTTCAAAACTAGGTCTCCTTCTTAGAAGTTCCTTGATTTTTCCTTCTTTTCAAAGCATCTATTTATTGAGGCCTAATCCTTTTTTATTGCTTGTATTGCATGCTCTCTAGTTTCTTCTAATTCTATCAGCTCCGCATACCTGGCCTCTATTGGTTCAAATTAAGACATCTCTAGCTGCTTCATGAGCTCCAATGCTAGCAACTCAAGTGATATAGGCAACTCTGCCTCTTTCCCATAGACAAGTTTGAATGGAGAGCTACCTATAAATCTCTTGGGTGTTATCCTATCATCCCATAAGGCTGATTTGAGCCTTATGTGCCAGGTTCTCTGGTTTTCATCAATATTTCTTTTGATGATCTTTAGTAGGTTCTTGTTTGTGGACTCAAATTGACCATTACCTTGAGGGTAATAGTTTGATGAAGTTCTCAAGTAAGTCTCACTCTTAATAGCCCATACTATGATCTTGGAACCTATGAATTCCAATGCATTGTCTGATATAATGGTGGCTGGCTCTCCAAATCTAGTCACTATCTCTTCATAGAAATCTAGTATACTAGACTCATTAGCTTCCTTGAGTGCTACTGCCTCGCTCCACTTAGTGAAATAATCTATTGCTGTAAGAATCCATTTGTGGCCTTGGATTGAATTTGGATTGATGAATCCAATGAATTCTAATCCTCATTACATGAAATGTTGGTCAACTCAGATTGGGTGCAATGGAAGTGTTGCTAGCCTTTCTTTTCCTTTGAAGAATACAAAATTCTTGCACCTTTTGATCCATGCATAGTAGTCACTAAACAATCTGGGCTTGTAAAAACCCACCTTCATGATTTTGAGTGTTATCACCCTTGGATAAAAATGGTCTCCATCTACTTCAACATTGAATTCTTGCAACACTCTCTCAACCTAATCTGTCTCAATGCATCTCAGCAGAATGTCATTGATGTCTCTTTTGACCAAGACACCATTAATAAGAACATACAAGATGGCCTAAAGCCTAAAATGTCTTTTTTTTGCTTTATTCATCCCATGAGGACACACACCTATTTGAAGGAAGTTCATCATGTCTTGATTCCAACAAGAACTAGGTACTGTAGGAACTAAAATTAGGTCACACTCCCCCTTCGTCCCTTGACATATAAGCCCCCCCCTGTATTACATCTACCTAGCCATGACCCCCTTCACCCTGCTAATATTAATTTCATTAATTTAATGTGTTATCCTCACTATATTTATTATTTAAATATCTTATTTAAATAATATCTACACAAATAGTTCACTTAGACACCTCACCAAGCTAACTCAACCCAAGACCTATTCTTAGTAAGTTACCATAACTAACTAAGACTTACCCAAACCCTAAAAATCAATGCCTACACTCCCTCTAACCACATTCCTGCATGCTCACAAGAATCTCCCAGTCCAATCCGTGGGATAATGACATCATTTCCAAGGAAATCAGAAGGATCTCCCTAAGTTTAGTAAAACTAGAAAATCCCACCTTGACCGACGTCAGTTTCCCCCAACTGTCGCCGGTTAAGCCGGACGGCCGTCGGTTACCCCTTTTATCCCCTGAACAACCTTATTCTCAAGGTTGGAAAACATTGGGAGAAAAAGTGGATGGACAAGAAAAAATATCAAAGAGAAAAAATGTCTGAACCAACTGTAACACCCTGAACTGTTGTTACTTTCTCCTAAGCATACAAGTGTTGATATGTGATTTCTTGTAAAAGGATGTGTTCCTCGATTCAGAAATCATGCTTGATATGTATTGAATTTCTTGCAGATTGCAGATCTTGACTGAGTCAAAATATGAATAGACTCTTTTATTTAATTCATTTTGTGTCTGAATATTAATCTGATCACGGAATGAATTATAGAGATATTCATCTATAATATCTTCGTGGTGGGATAGCCGAAAAGCTGAGCTAAACATTGATGAGACCAATATTACTTGGGATCAATTTAAAGGCTATTTTAGGCAACGGTGGCTGCCACAACTTTTTTATGATCAGAAAATGACAGAATTTCAGAACTTAGCTCAAGGGAAGCTAACGGTAACTGAATACTGGGAGCGGTTTACAAAACTCCTCAAGTATGTACCCGCAGTATCAAACTGACGAAAAGTTCAGGATACGGAAATTCATCATGGGATTGAATCCTGTGATAGGGGGAGAGGTCGATGTTCACAGTCCAACCACTATGGAAGGAGTTGTTGAAAAGGCCATAAGGCAAGAACAGAAATTAAAGGCTATTTCTGCGCATAAGGAGGAAGTGCGGAAGAAGACTGCAAACCCTTCTTCAACCTCTCTTGCACCCAGAAAAGGACCGTGGAAAAAGTTTGGAAACAAGAGTAAGTTTCCAGGGGATAACAATAAGAAAGCAGCAGTAAATAAGCCTGCTGGAAATATAAGGGATAATTTCGTTAAAAATTATAATAATGGACAGAAGTCCTATGGAGGACAGCGTGACAATTACAAGGCTGGAGGTAATGCTGAGCCTAAGAAGGGACCTGTAGGAGGCTGCTACAATTGTGGCAAGGACCACTATGCGAATCAATGTCCTTTGAAAAGGGATGATCGTAATCAGCAGCATAAGATACATGCTGCAGTAGCAGACAAGTAAGCTGAAAAGCAAACAACACCTATAGAAGTTCCGGGTAAGTTATTCGGCATACCTGTCACTATTCTTTTTGATACAGGAGCTACTGAATGTTTTATTTCTAATAAACTTGCTTCTAAACTTAAAAGAAAAGCTGGGAAAATGGATAAATCTTGGACTGTAGAGTATGGTAATAATTCTGTTCATACAGTGAGTATGTGTCTCTTTGGAGCAGTCCTTGATTTACCTAATTTTCTCCACGGAAGTTGATCTCTATGTTGCACCTTTAGGATCATATGACATTATTATTGGTGTCAATTGGTTATCTGACCATAAAGCAAAGGTAGATTGCTATGAAAAGAACATGATCAGCTGGAATCAGCAGAGATTCAAGGTGTGAAACGGGAAATTTCAATTAGAAAACTGTCAGCTATGCAGCTTAGAAAAGCTAAGAATAAAGGATGTACTCTTTATGCAGTAAAGATATCTGAATCTTCAGAAGAAGATGGTGATTACATGAAGCAAATTCCACTGTTACAAAGTTTCAGGGATGTTTTTCCTGAGGAATTACCAGGGTTACCACCCAAGAGAGAATTTGATTTTACCATTGAGATCAAGCCCTGGAACTGAACCTATTTCTAAGGTGCCTTATCGGATGACTACTACAGAGTTAGTCGAGCTTAAGGCACAGTTACAAGAGCTTTTGTCTAAAGGATTGATTAGACCAAGTGTTTCACCTTGGGGAGCACCTGTGATATTTGTGAAAAAGAAGGATGGAACACTAAGGCTGTGTATTGATTATCGGATGTTGAACAAAGCAACAGTCAAGAACCGATATCCACTTCCAAGAATCGATGATCTGTTTGATCAGATGCGTGGAGCAGCGGTTTATTCTAAGATAGACCTTCGATCCGGTTATCATCAGTTGAGGATTAAAGAGGAAGATATTCATAAAACATCTTTCCGAACAAGGTACGGACATTATGAATTCACAGTTCTAGCCTTTGGGTTAACTAATGCACCTGCACCCTTTATGAATTTAATGAACAATATTTTTCAAGAATACCTGGACAAGTTTGTACTTGTATTCTTGGACGATATTCTCATTTATTCTAAGAGCGTTGAGGAGCACAATGAGCATTTGAAGATAGTTTTGGGAATTTTGAGAAAGAGAAAGTTGTATGGTAAGTTATCCAAATGTTCTTTCTATGATTCAGAAGTTCACTATTTGGGTCATGTCATAAGTAAAGAAGGAATCGCTGTAGATCCTTCAAAAATAGTGGCAATAACTGAGTGGCCTGCACCAAAGAATGTGCATGAAGTAAGAAGCTTCATGGGTCTTGCTGGTTACTATAGAAAATTTGTAAAGGATTTTTCTAAGGTAGCTACACCAATAACTTCATTGCAGAAGAAGGATAAGAAATTCATGTGGAATGACAAGTGCGAAGCGGCTTTCAAAAGTCTGAAAGACCAGTTGACTTCTGCACCTATATTGGCTGTACCAGACCCTAATGGGAATTTTACTGTTGTAACGGATGCTTCTAGGGAAGGCCTTGGAGGTGTTTTGTTACAAAATGATCAGGTCATAGCTTATGAAAGTAGAAAACTTAAGTTACATGAGCTGAATTATGCCCCTCATGATTTGGAACTTGCTGCCATTGTTCATGCGCTTCAAGTCTGGAGACACTATTTACTTGGAAAACCTTTTGAGTTGAAAACTGATCACTTGGGACTGAAATATATTTTTACTCAGCCCAATTTGAATGCCAGACAAAGAAGGTGGTTAGAATTTTTATCACAATATGACTTTGATATTAGCTATATCAAAGGGAAGGAGAATAGAGTAGCTGATGCTCTAAGTCGTAGGAGGCACATTTCTGCTCTTATAACTTTGAGAACTCAGTTTAAAGACGAGGTAAAAAGTGCCTCAGAATCTGATGCATATTTTCAGCAAGTAAAAGCAGCGCTTGCTGCAGAACCTAAAGATAAAAGGTATGAAGGTTTTCATCTTGATAATGAAAGAATCTTGCGTTATGAAAATAGGGTATATGTACCTGTGCTGAATGATTTGAGAAAGAAGTTGTTAATTGAATTTCATAATTCACCTTTCTCTGGACACCCAGGTATCACAAAAATGCTAGCTGATTTGAAACAGCAATACTTCTGGAAAGGTATGAAAAAGGATGTGATAAATTTTGTGACTCATTGCCTGGAATGTCAGCGGGTGAAGGCAGAGCATATGCACCCTGCTGGACTGTTATATCCTCATAGCATACCGCAGTACAAATGGCAAGTAATAACCATGGATTTTGTACAAGGACTACCTATGTCCAGGAATAAACATGATGTTATCCTGGTAGTTGTAGATAAACTGACTAAGGTAGCTCATTTCATCACTGGAAATCTAAAGGATGATTCACCAGTGCTGGCCAAGAGGTTCGTACACGAAATTTTCAGATTGCATGGTGTACCAGAACTGATTATATCTGACAGGGATCCTAGAATGACGTCAAGGTTTTGGCAAACGCTTAACGCAGCCCTAGGAACAAAACTAAACTTCAGTTCTGCATATCACCCAGAAACGGATGGGCAGACTGAGAGGGTAAATCAAGTGTTGGAGGACATGTTGCGAATGTATTGCATGGATCAACAGTATAAATGGGAAGAGTATCTCCCATTAGTTGAGTTCGCATACAACAACACTTATCACTCATCTCTTAAGATGGCACCTTTTGAAGCACTTTATGGAAGAAAGTGCAGAACCCCTGTAAGTTGGGACAGTGTAGAGGATAGAGTGGTAATTGGACCAGAGATTCTCACAGAGATGGAACAGAAAGTTAAGCTGATTCGTGAACGATTAAAGGAAGCAACGGATAGACAGAAGAGCTATGCTGACCTTAAGCGGGTTGATAGAAAGTTTGAGCTTGGTGATAAGGTTTTTCTACGTGTCAAACCCAGAAAGAGTTCTATAACTTTTGGCAGGGCTGCCAAATTGTCACCACGATTTGTGGGACCTTTCGAAATTGTCGAAATAATCAATCCTGTAGCTTATCGTTTAGTATTGCCACCTGCTTTATCTCGTATGCATGATGTTTTCCATATTTCTTTGTTTAAGAAATACGTTTCAGATCTGTCACATGTTTTAAATTGGAATTCCTTGCAGGTCCAAGACCCAGGAATAATCGTGGTTAAACCCACAAGAGTGCTGGAAACTCGCCAATTGCATTTGAGAAATCGTGATATACAGCAATGTAAGGTCCAGTGGGACCAGTTTAGCAAAGAAAGTGCAACTTGGGAAAACCTGGAAGAGATGAAAATTGCTTTTCCTTCTCTTTTTGCAACAGAATGAAATCTGTTGATAAAATACTGTTATGAACTTATTGTTTTTAAAGTATTTATGAAAGCCAGATGAAGGCAGACTTTATTCAGGTTGAATAAATGTGTTGTGACATTGATTCCTGGAACTATTTAATATGGAAGTAGTCACATTGTTTGTGTACTAATAAATTGATTGACCTGAAGGTTAAATTTAATATGTAATTCATTGGGACGATGAATCTTTTTAGGAGGGAAGCATGTAACACCTTGAACTGTTGTTACTTTCTCCTAAGCATACAAGTGTTGATATGTGATTTCTTGTAAAAGGATGTGTTCCTCGATTCAGAAATCATGCTTGATATGTATTGAATTTCTTGCAGATTGCAGATCTTGACTGAGTCAAAATATGAATAGACTCTTTTATTTAATTCATTTTGTGTCTGAATATTAATCTGATCACGAAATGAATTATAGAGATATTCATCTATAATATCTAGACTTGGATCAATGGAATTGATCCAAGTAATGCTTTAAATCTGTTTGTGATGAATTAGATCACAGACCTTGAACAGGTTGCAAGGTATGGAAGCATTGATTAAGCTGGTCAGGAGTATGACTCAGGCTGATCTTGGGAAATGAAATGGTTCCCGATATCAAATTATATCTGGAAGGTCTCGATTGTAGACCAGGTAATAATTCGTTGACATACAATTCTGCAATAAGAACAGGAGCTAACTCTGTTCTAGAAGGTATGATACAGGTCTTTCCGAGTTTTCAGGACAAGGACCAAACTGGAATTATTAAGGGTTAGTAACCTAAAAATAAAACCTAACCTAGGGGTTAGATTATTGTTAGTCTAACCTAGACCTAGGCTATTTGTTAATATCCTAAGTTAGTATCTATGTGTAAATTTGTTAGTGTGGGTATTACCCTAAACTCTAACCTAAGATACTAACCTAACTAATGAGGAGATAATGAAGGGGCCTATGGAGGGTGACGAACCATGGGCGGTGTTTTCTATGGCAATAAATGTAAGGGATAAGGATGAAGGACAGGTCATGGCGGAGGCTTAGGCGACGGCTAACCGGTGAGGACGTGGCAGGTCGCTAAGTTTGGAAATGAACATGAGTTTTAGATGGACTGTCACCAAATCTGGCGGTCGGTGGAAGTTGAGTTTAAGCGGGAAAATTGGTTTAATGGCATTTAATTTTCTCGGAAAGCGAGCTCGGAACTCGCGAGAAGGCATGCAAACGGGAAGTTTGTGGGTTTGTTTGGCTTATCGCGATTTTCAGTTTTTGCTCTGCTTGTTTACTGGTTCTTCGCACCAGTTCTCTTTGAGTTGCATGGCAGGAATGAATTTCTCTGGCTCTTTTCTCTGTCATGGAGGATATATATGTGATGGAGACAGCGAAATTTTGTTGGTCGCTTTATCGTGGAAAAAGAAAAGGAAGTTTGAGCTCTTCCTGTGGTCTGCTTCAGAAATTTGATCAAAATACAGGCATGCTAGGACCTAACCTTTAAATATCTTGTTGTATTTCAAGTGATTTCATTAGAACAACTCTGTTCAAATGTTTTGTGAAAATTAGATGAATTTTCTATGGAGATCTTGTTTGATTTTTGGCACTGTATCTCTTCTGGTTCGATTTTTCAATTTCCTCTTGATGGGTGTTTATTGAAATCGAATTTCGGCTCTATTTGCTTTGAGTATCAATTCTGGCTTATACATGTGAGGTATTTATTTATAAAAGTTTGAGTGTTCGGCCTGTTTGGCGTGAGCCCTTAGAATATACCTGTGTGTAGTATAAGACCACTTTATGTTTTTGACTAGTGGTCGCTGTTTCTTGTTATGGAAACTGTATGGAATGATTTTGATGAATACTGTAAGATTGATCAGTATTATCGCTTCTTGGAAAATCTGTCGTGGGTTTTGTTGACAGTGTTTAATGATACTTTTTGGGTTTTCATTGTCTTCTAATTTTGTTAGGAGTAAGTAACTGTTGTGTTACCGTAGTTTATACGACCTAGCTGAAGTGGTTTCCCTTGTGATTGTGTTAGCGGGATTACTTGTGGACTGTGTATAATATAGATACACCTGTACTTTATTGTATCGACTCAGTGGAGTCCATGATAGAATCGTATATTGCTATCTATTGCTGGGAATGTAGATTCATCCATAATTTTTGTGAATGGAATTTCGTGGAAGCCTGGTAAGAAGAAACAGGTCTTTTGGCTACTGTTATTTGAAATAATTAAAGGGTAAAGACTTCCTGGGTATGCATTTTCATTTCTATGTGAAAGCTGTTCGAAAGTTTCGAAGCGGATCAGTTGATTTCCTTGCTTGAAATGGGTATTCGATTTGCTTCACTTGTTTCATTCTGAATGTTTGCCATGAATGGCATAGATGGATTTATCAACCAATTTCATAGTAAGTTGCTGTAGGGTTCAGTGGTTATGAGTACAAAACCATTAACAGTTTACAGTATGAATTCATATGCATTTGCTTGAATTGTTACCTCCGTTTGAATCAATTGAAATTCTGGAAAGGTAGCTGGTACTTCTGTCTCTTTCTGAACTTGACTTTGGACACCGTCTTTATCACTGTTGAGATCCTTGAATATGGATGACTGTTTCGTGTTCTGATCTTGTTTGGGTAAGTCGCGAATACCACACTAAGACTTGCCTGCGCCAAGGTAAGGATCGATTGGTTGTATTCCCTTCTTTTACTTCAGTCCGATTTTGACTGAGAAAGAATAAGTATGCTATGTTCTTTTCCATTTAACTGTCCGATTTGACTGTGCATGATTTGGAAATACTGTGTGGTCAGCATAGCATAGTCCCTAGGAAACCTCAAATTGCTTGATGCAATAAGGTTGTTGTTTTCAGCGATACGCTTGTAGTTTCTTGTTTTCAACTTGTGTCAAAGCCTTACTATGTAAAGGAGCTAGCATTGGGCTTAGGGTTGATACATGAATTGCTGATGTGTTAGTTGCTGTACAGGAGTTTTGCTATGTTTCTATTCTTGATTTAGAACAGCGATCTTACTTGTGGCTTGTTTAACCTGTTCATTTATATGCTGGTTGAATGTTTTTATATCTAAGGACGGTTCAGTGATGAACTTTTGTGAAAGGAAGTAGGAATGGATAGGTTCTTTCTCTTCCTTTATTTAATACTTGTTGATATTTATCTAACAGTGGGAAATTGTTTTGTAACATATTGGTGGAATTCCGAATTGTTATGTTGTTCCCTTTTGGAAGAATGAAACGATCTGACCAATGTTGTGATTTTGGATTCAATGATTGTTGTGTACATTCGTTCCTTGATTCTTTTAATATTTGATGAAATATTAGAAAGTGAATAAGACTATTTGTAACAATGATAGAGTTACATAATTGCAATCATTCTGTATTACAAGGACATAGTCTGAATATGTTTACTTATTTGGATATTTGATCTCGTTTAAACAGGGTGTTTAATGAAAACAATTGATGGATTGCAATTGTTTTAAAAGTTAGTGCTTATCATGCTCAGTTCATTGAACTGACTCATGCTGACTATTTTTGCAGATGGTTACCGTAAGAGGTAAAAGCAATGCAGATCTGACAAGCTGACCAGATTGTTTATTTGATTTGTAATGAATTACAGCTTGATTTTATAGATGTACTAAATGGGAGAAGATGTTTCTTTTCCGTTAGCATTGTATCAAGTATGCTGTTGCATAAAATGTAATTGTATAGTTTTGAAAGGAATGGAAATAAGTGTTTGATACTTATGTGTTGTATTCTATTTCTGAAGATGACCTTCTTCGGTTTATGTAACGAAGGGGCATTGTTATTATTGTATAATATGGATGCTTTTGTGATTGAAAATGAAAGCTTGTAAGTAAATGAGATTAAATTCTTATGAGTGTTTAGTAGTTCTAATTTGTTCTAGCAAAAGCAACATTGGAATTAAATTATTGTCTTTCTAGAAGATAGGTTAAAATTGAGCCTAAAGAGAACGCTAAACAAACTGGATTAAATTACTAATCCCTAGTCCTAAGTATGAAAGGACAACAGTAAATTGGATTCTTAATCACTTATATCTTTAAACTAAAAAAGTATGATATAAATTCAGTTAAGAGAACTGATAGGCAATCAAATGGAGTTCAGATGGCAATCTCAAGCAAAGGTTATGCGATATTGTCCGATTCTGTTGCTTTAGAATCAGGTGTATTCTAATGACTCCTTGATGGGAACTTGACCATAATATCTCTACCATGTAATGGGTTTTAATAGAGGAGGGTCATCTTAAGACAAAGAATCCAGGGATTTGGAAATGCTAACCTTAGGGAAAAGTCTTTAAAAGTAATTTAAACTCAAGTGCGTAACGCTTGTTATTGGGTAGATCTTTTCGAGGCGGATTTAAAGGCTGACGACATAAGTCGACTGCAGGGCTGTACCTCCGAGGAGATTAGGATCTTCTCAAAGTTACAACAATGCAGATGACTTATGGCGACACCCTTTGCATTGATCACTAAGATTTACACTTGATTTCGCATGAGTTACCCTGGGACCGATTAAGAACGTGGTCATGTTATAAGACTGCCTCGGAGATTTGGGGTATCATGACACACTGGTTAAACTGCAAGGTTGAACCAGTATGTCATCATATCCCTAATCCTCGTGGGAATCCATATAACATTATCACCTTGTTAATCTGCCTCCGAGTGATTCAGTTGTGAAAGTAAGGACTGACAGTAGTCAGTATAAGACATTCTATATAACATATGAATGGGGTGAAGGACGTATTCCAGATTGACGAGTATGCCGTTAAGGAATACGAGACATGAACAGTATGTTTCAAATCTTTGGCCAAAGTATCGCAAGCTGCTGATTGCGTTGTCCTAATTCACCTAGTCTAAGGGATGGGATGCCGATGAATAATGGTAACAGTTATTCAGTTAGATTCCTTGGACAGAGCATTCTGAATCCCAGATTAGGGAAGAGAACTGCAAGAGTGTTGTGTTAAATAAAAACACTAACTCTTTTTACTCATGAATAGATCGGTAGATTACCGAGTCATGGGATGAATAGATCGGAGGTATTCCGAGTCATTACGGCTGCATATGGTTGTCTGTTATATAAATGGTTATTTGAATTGTGAGTTCTAAATTATGTATTTAGAACCAGTATGCAATTATCAAAAAAAAAAAAAAAAAATTGACTTGTTCTATTGTCTAAAATGAGGATGTTACACCAACTGTCACTATTCCTTCACCAATAGAAGAACAACCTTCATCTCCTACATCACCTCTGGAGGAGTCTTTTGCTGACATTGAGACCATCTCACCCCTAGCTTCTCCTCTTAGCAAACATTTACCTACCATACCTCCTCCACCCATAGAGAAGCACCCATTACCTCCTCCACCAATAAAGGAGCACCTATTACCTCCTCCACCCATAGAGGATCACCTATCCATTCCTCCACTCATAGAGGAACTCCCATCATCCTTTCCACCCATCATAGACCCAGTGCGGATACCTTTTTCTCTTGGCGAGTATTCTCCATCCTCTACTTGAGATCCAACATACCTACTTTCAGCTCTCTTACCCACAGAAGCTGAAGATGGCCAATTCCCTGTCTCCAAGATGCATTTTACGAGAATTCCCATTAGGTCTTGTCATCACCAATCCATCACTATGATAATTCTTTAGTAGGAACTCCTCGTGCTATGATTATTTACTAATGCACATCTTTTAGTTTGGAGGATGGAATCTGGAAACACAACAACAAACATAACACAAGAATACCATAGACTATGATAAGAATGAATGATGATAAATCTGAAATATAAGTGTAAATTATAATATCAACATGAAATTGTTACAATCTCACCCATGAGGTACTTCAAGTGTTATTGACTTCTCTTGCCTTCCAACAATAACTATGGGAGAAACTTCACAATTACACCTCTTAATGGCTTCTTTAACACACCTTCAAAATGATGGCTTCCTTTACACACTTACTCATACAATATTTCTCACTACTTCCTTCTATGCTAAATGACAGGGGGTGGCCTCTTTATTTATAGGAATTCAGGCTTATCCACCCTATCTCTAAGATAGGATAGGAAATCTCTTCCGGCCAATCATATTCCATGCCTAAACTCTTGCCTTTACATGTAGGATTATCTTCTAAGATAAGATAAACTTTATCATCTCACATGAGTTCCACCTTTTTAGACTTTTCAACAAATAAAATAAATAAAATATTTATGACATCACTCTTTGTTTTTATTACAAATATAATATTTCTAATTCCTAATCATATAGACCCTACTTCTCTACTTACCCAAACTTTGACATTTTAACATTACCAGACCACTTATGACAAATATTTACTTTTTACCACAACATTCCTATTGTACTTTGACTGTTACCATACTCTACTTTATTGGCAGCACCGTACTGATGGTGCCATTATCTTCTATCAGATGCCACTACTAATCATACTTAACAACATCCTATTCCTAATACATATATAATAAAATAGAAATTATAGAGGAAAATTTTAATGTCGACATTTTCCCCCTTTCTAGCTTCTACTCCGTCCTCGGAGTAGACTATTTTGATGCTTGGAAAATCTTTAAATTGTCGTGGTTGACCCATTTCATAATGGGGGTGCCATCCAATTCCTCTAGTCGATTTGTACCATTTTCATGCACAACTGCTATTTTTTAGGGCCCCATCCATTTTGGAAGAAATTTTCTTTGTCTTCTTTTTTTTTGTATCTGAAATCATATACTAGAACCAAGTCATTCACATGAAATGGAGACCAAGAGATCTTTTGATCAAAGTATTCCTTCTACTTCATTTTATTCTTATAGCTTGTATCCTTTACTATTTACCTCATTTCCTCTAGCAAATGAAGATGCACCAACCTTTCTTTTACTGAATCACTTTCATCAATCCTTTCCTTTTTCATAACTCTCATAGTGGGAATATCAAACTCAATAGGAAGAAATAGATCAATGCCTTAAGCCAACTGAAATGGGGAGTATCATGTTGTTGACTTTGATGTTGCCCTATATGCCCACAATGCTACATGAATCCTTTTATCCCACTTATGTACCTACAAGGCTACATCTTTTGCTAGAATTTGACACAACAAAAAATTTGTTCGTTCTACCTGTCCATTTGTGCTTGTCTTGTATGTTGCTGCCTTCCTGTGCTTAATAGAAACTTGTTGACTAGGGATTCTACCACCTCATTAATGAAGTGGCTTCCCTAATTTGTTACAATTTCTAATGGGCAACCATATCTGGTGACAATGCATTCATATATGAACCTTTCCGCTTCATCCATGGAAGTTGTTTTCAATGGCCTAGATTCAACCCACTTGGTTAAATAATCTGTGGGAACTACAATATACTTATTTTGGCATGGAGTAGTTGGAAGTGGACCTACAATGTATATTCCCCACTTTTCAAAGGGACCAAGTGGAAGAATTGTGCATAATGGATCTGATGATGTATTACAGTTACCATGTGTTTGACAAATATCACATGTCTTACAATAATTATAACAATCTCTAAAAAGGGTGGGCCAGTGATAGCCTGCATCCAAGATCCTTCTTGTTATAAGTTTTCTAGAGAAGTGTCCTTCACATGTACCATTATGGAATTCTTCTATCAGCTCCTTCCCTTGATCACGTCCAACTGCTCTCTTGTACTGTCCATCATGTCCTATTAGAAATAATACTCCATGTAGAATAGAATATGGATGACTAGCTTGAGTAATCTTCCTCTTATTATTTGCATTGGCACCATCAGGAAACTTGAATTCATTAAGATAATTCCAAATATATATGTATTCACTAGCGATTGTGTCAAGGGATAACATATCTACATCTGGGAAATCATCATCATATTCCTAGCTTCTACTTCATCCTCAGAGTAGACTATTCTGATGCTTGGAAAATCTTTAACTTATCGTGGTTGACCCATTTCGTAATGGGGGTGCCATCCAATTCCTCCAATCGATATGTACCATTTTCATGCACAACTGCTATTATGTAGGGCCCCATCCATTTTGGCAGAAATTTTTCTGTCTTCTTTTTTTGTATCTGGAATCATATACTAGAACCAAGTCATTCACATGAAATGGAGACCAAGAGATATTTTGATCAAAGTATTCCTTCTACTTCATTTTCTTCTTATAGCGTGTATCCTTCGCTATTTCCCTCATTTCCTCTAGTAAATGAAGATGCACCAAGATTTTTTTTACTGAATCACTTTCATCCATCCTTTCCTTTTTCATAACTCTCACAGTGGGAATATCAAACTCAATAGGAAGAATTGGATGAACGCCTTAAGCCAACTGAAATGGGGAGTATCATGTTGTTGACTTTGATGTTTCCGTATATGCCCATAATGCTACATAAATTCTTTTATCCCACTTATGTACCTGTAAGGCTACATCTTTTGCTAGAATTTGACACAACACAAAATTTGTTCGTTCCACCTGTTCCTTTTTGCTTGGCTTGTATGTTGCTGCCTTCCTGTGCTTAATAGAAAACTTGTTGACGAGGGCTTCTACCACCTCATTAGTGAAGTGGATTCCTTGATCTATTACAATTTCTAATGGGAAACCAAATCTGGTGACAATGCGTTCATATATGAACCTTTCCTCTTCATCTATGGAAGTTGTTTTCAATGGCTTAGCTTCAACCCACTTGGTTAAATAATCTGTGGCAACTACAATATACTTATTTTAGCGTGGGGTAGTTGCAAGTGGACCTACAATATCTATTCCAAAAATTTTCAAAGGACCAAGTGGAAGAATAGGGCATAATGGAGCTGATGAAGTCTTACGGTTACCATGTGTTTGAAAAATATCACATGTCTTACAATAATTATAACAATATCTAAAAAGAGTGGGCCAGTGATAACCTGCATCCAAGATCCTTCTTGCTGTAAGTTGTCTATAGAAGTGTCCCCCACATGTACCATTATGGAATTCTTCTATCATCTCCTTCCCTTGATCATGTCCAACTACCCTCTTGTACTGTCCATCAGGTCCTATTCGAAATAATACTCCATGTAGAATAGAATATGGATGACTGGCTTGAGTAATCTTCCTCTTAGTCTTTACATTGGCACCATCAAGAAACTTGAATTCATTAAGATAATTCTAAATATATATGTATTCAATAGTGATTGTGTCAAGGGATAACAATGCTACATCTAAGAAATAATCATCATCACAAGATGAACCTAAACTGTCATAGGCTTGAGAGAGTGCATCTGCATTGACATGCTTCTTTCCTGGCCTATCTATAATATCAAATTCAAATTATTGTAGCAAAATTATCCATCTTGTTATCCTCCCTAATGGGTTAGGGTTATTTACAATATATTTTAGAGCCTGATGATCTGTTATAACAATAAATTTCTACACTAGCAAGTAATTTCTAAACTTCTTTATAGCAAAAATGATAGCTAGAGCCTCTTTTTCAGTTACAGTATAATTTACCTCAACATTGCTCATTTGTCTGCTCCCAAAGTAAACTAGATGATCATTCTCATTTTCATCTTTTTGGCTCAGAGTACTTCCTAGTGTTTCATTTGAGGCATCAATATACACAATGAATGGCTTGCTCCAATATGGATTCTTTAAAATAGGTGAAGACACCAAAGCTTCCTTTAGTTGTTCAAAAGCTTCATGCGTCTTATTTCGTTGTTCATAAGTAACATCCTTCTTCAACAATTGGGTTAGTGGCTGTGAAATTTTTGAGAAATTCTTGATGAACATTCTATAGTAACTCACATGGCCTAAAAATGATCTTAACTTACTTCTATTCTTAAGAAATGGTAACTCTTTGATTTTTGAAACTTTATCACGATATGTACCAATACCATCTCTGGATACAACATGCCCTAACAAAATGCCTTTCAAACATCCAAAGACACACTTTGTAGGGTTTAGTTAGGCTTGTGCTTCATCTAACCTTTGAAATGTTGTCTCCATCTGGTGAAGGTGGTCCATCTTGCTCCCATAGATGCTAAAATCATCCAAAAATACTCTGATGAAGTTCCCAATGTATGGTTCAAACACCCTATTCATCAAACACTGGAACGTTGCTAGAGCATTACACAACCCAAAAGGCATAAATCTATAAGCAAAAGTTCCCCAAGGAGTGGTGAACGTGGTCTTCAATTGATCTTTCTCTGCTATACGAACTTGGTTGTATCCACTATATCCATCAGCAAAACTATAGCACTACTGGCCAGCTACTTCATCCAAGATCTGATCTGATAATGGAAGAGGGTAATAATCCTTCTTTGTTTCCTTATTGAGCTTCCTATAATCAACACAAATGCGTAGCTTCCCATTCTTTTTTATTGAGATCACAATGGGAGAAACCCATTCTGAATTCTCCACAGCAAATATGAATCTTACATCAAACAACTTATTTATTTCTTCTTTTACAGTCTTGGAAAAATTAGGATTCATTCTATATTGCATTTACTTTATGGGCTTAGCACCATATACTAGCTCAATATAATGTTCTACCCAACTTACTTGACGGAGTTCCTTGTAATCAAAAGTGAATAGGTGTATGTAGCTTCAAAAGAGCTACAAGTAGGATTCCTTCTCACTCTCCATCACAACATCACCAATATTTATTTGTTGGAGATGATCAATGATTTATTTTTCAGATAATCTTATGGATTTATGAGTCTTTGTGACTGGAAGGATATCCATGACCAAAACATCAACCTAACTTTCTTCATATTCTATTCTTAAGAAATGGTAACTCTTTGATTTTTGAAACTTTATCAGGATATGTACCAATACCATCTCTGGATACAACATGCCCTAACAAAATGCCTTTCAAACATCCAAAGACACACTTTGTAGGGTTTAGTTAGGCTTGTGCTTCATCTAACATTTGAAATGTTGTCTCCATCTGGTGAAGGTGGTACATCTTGCTCCCATAGATGCTAAAATCATCCAAAAATATTCTGATGAAGTTCCCAATGTATGGTTCAAACACCCTATTCATCAAACATGGGAACGTTGCCGGAGCATTACACAACCCAAAAGGCATAACTCTATAAGCAAAAGTTCCCCAAGGAGTGGTGAACGTGGTCTTCAATTGATCTTTCTCTACTATACGAACTTGGTTGTATCCACTATATCCATCAGCAAAACTATAGCACTACTGGCCAGCTACTTTCTCCAAGATCTGATCTGAGAATGGAAGAGGGTAATGATCCTTCTTTGTTTCCTTATTGAGCTTCCTATAATCAACACAAATGTGTAGCTTCCCATTCTTTTTTATTGAGATCACAATGGGAGAAACCCATTCTGAATTCTCCACAGCAAATATGAATCTTGCATCAAGCAACTTATTTATTTCTTCTTTTACAGTCTTGGAAAAATTAGGATTCATTCTATATTGCATTTACTTTATGGGCTTAGCACCATATACTAGCTCAATATAATGTTCTACCTAACTTACTTGATGGAGTTCCTTGTAATCAAAAGTGAATAGGTGTATGTAGCTTCGAAAGAGCTACAGGTAGGATTCCTTCTCACTCTCCATCACAACATCACCAATATTTATTTGTTGGAGACGATCAATGATTTATTTTTTAGATAATCTTATGGATTTATGAGTCTTTGTGACTAGAAGGATATCCATGACAGAAACATCAACCTAACTTTCTTCATATTCTGTGTCCACTTCACTGGTACTAGAGTGATCAGAGGATGTCCAATCATCAGTTTCATCACTTGAATCCACAGGTTCTGCCTTATGATGATGAGGGATCATGTTTATGTTCACCCTCTCTCTGCCACGTCTAAGTGTCATGAAGCCTTCATTCCTGTAGTTTCTTGCATGAACTCTCCTTAGCCATGGTCTTCCCAACAACATTGGGTACGTAACATTACCATTCTTCATCACCTGAAATTCTACCACACATACAACACCCATAACAAATTTTGCCACATTTGAAACAAAAATTTATGGTTTATTTTTTCCCTTATTTAATGACCTTAACATAAGTGTTGAGGGGCAATCAATTTTTAAACCCAACATATTCATTACAAACTCAGTCATTACATTAACTGCAGCACCTTCATCAACTAATACATCATGAAGTGAAATACCATTACATAATACCTCAGCTTGTGGAGCGTAGGAATCTTCATCTACCTCCAAAACAGGTTCCTAAACCTCCTTACTTTGTCGAGCATTGAGTCCACTTCGCAGCTCCCACCTCTTCTCAGAAGACATAGCCAAGAGTTGACCATATGTAATATTTGTAGGCTTTTTGGACAGATCTTCTAAGATGGAGTATGGTCCTTGTCCCGGTGAAATCAGAAAATCCTACACACCCAACTTTCTTCTACTATGCTTCTTACTAGTTTCTCCTTTCATCTTCTTTGGATCATTTCCATCTTGGTTATCTTTTTCTTTCTTTCTTTTTGTTACAAACACATCTACTTCATTATTTATGCTCTTGTTAGTGCAAAATTACATTACCCCTGGACGCTGATCAGATTTCTAGGTTGATCACTCTTGCATCCAGTGTAATTGCACAACATGGAAACCTCTCTCCAAGTGTGGGACTTGGAAACTGAGAGAGGAATCTCCAGATTAGAGGCTGGTTCCTCAAACTCCTCTGATTTAGATCTATATTTTGCAAAACTACAGAGGTTTAGATCCTAATCCTATTCTAACTTGCAAGGAGACAGGGGTAGAAGTGCAAAAAATTGAAACTAACTAAAGATGGTGATGCACAAAAAGGAGTGGTGAAACATATTAGTCATGCAAATAGACACAGACCAAGGTTCACAACATAAAAACATACA
Organism: Taxus chinensis; assembly: GCA_019776745.2. NCBI lineage: Eukaryota > Viridiplantae > Streptophyta > Pinopsida > Cupressales > Taxaceae > Taxus > Taxus chinensis. The sequence continues at coordinate 770,172,563 of CM034148.1, read as the reverse complement.
CAGACTGATAATGTATAATTTAGCATCTGAAATCAAGCAAATAATACAAACAGAGGATTGAAACCCATTCACAGAGCTTGCATTATCAATTTAATATCAAAATACGCATTACACCCTCAGAGAGGTAAAGAAAACTATTACAATCCTTGGAGAGGTCTGATACTTCATCAATCCCTTGAAGAAGGTGAAAGAAGAATTCTGCTATGCCCAAAAAATGTTCCTCTCTTTAAAATGAGCCCAAAACTGGCTTTTAAAATGCAGGGGTCAAACCCAGGGAACAAGAGACATACAAGGGCATGGGAGCCCATTCTTTCTTGACTGCAAGTGTATTAAAATAGCATGGAGGACCCTACAAACCCATACCCTGTCATTTTGACCAGATTACAGGAGAATGCGACCCATTCTGCATTAACTCTGGTCGCTGGAATGTCATTTCCGGCCATAAATACGTGTCAGAGCTGTTTCTTAATTTTCTCCCTCCAGACTGATCCAAAACGCAAGATTGACCCCGGAATCGTGTAGATAATTTCACCATATTTCCGTTGATATAAAGAACGTGCAAATCTGAGCTCTGGATCAAAAGTTATGGCGATCTGAAGATCTAGGGCACAAAACAGGCGAAAGCGTGTTTTGAAATCCTTTCCCGCACTCTGCCACCTGGACGACACGTGGCACGTGCTGATTGGACGAGCAGTTCTCTCTCCTCCATCTTTTGTGGGCTTTCATGCTTGTGGGGCCCTTAACTGGACACGTGGCGCTATTTCATTGCTTCGGGCTGACTCTTTTAAAACCTGCCCTTTGACCCTTTTGACCCCTTTTCCTTGAGACACGTGGCGGCTTCTGATTGGTTCTCGGCCCTGCCGGCTTTTTCGTGTACTTTGCCTCCATTTGTCCCGGATGTCCCATTTGATTTTGGGCCCTTTGTGCTCATTTTGGCCGATTCGGCCGGTTCGGGCGTTTTTGGCCCACTTGTCCCACTTTGCGTCCGGACTGTTTTGACCTCTTTCGCCCGGTTCGGCCGGTTCGCGCCTTTTCGGCCTGCTTGTCCCGAACTGTCCCTCTCAGCAGTTAGTCAATTTTCTCTCGGTCGAACTGGAATTTTGTGCCCGCTGCGTACTTTTGTCCCATTTGTCCTATTTTCTTTTGGACTGCCTGTGCTCATTTCGGCCGAACCGGCCAGTTCGGGCCTTTTTGTCCCAAACGTCCCGAGCAACACTAGCCAATTTTTCTTCCTCTTTCAGCCAGATCGGCTTTTCGCGCCCGCCGCGTACTTTCGTCCCATTTGTCCCAAATGCAATTTGGGCCTCCTAGAGGCTTTTCAGCCGATCCGCTTCCATTTGTCCCACTTGTCCCAAATGCTACCTTGAGCAGGACTTAGCCAATTTTTCACACTCTTTCCTGGATCAACCTATTTGCCTTTCTGCAACTTTTTTGCATTTTCTCAGAGCTTGCTCTCTATTTCTTCGGCCAGGGGAGTTAGAAAAATACCTGAAGGGACCCTAGAAACCTGATTTTGCTCTGAATCAATCAATTTGCTTGGGATTTGAATCTTCTGATGCATGTTATCAAAATTTACCCTAGGGGGGTGAATTTTGGATAACAATTTGGCGACTCAGCGGGATCATCTGCCTGCTAGATGGAAAGACCAGTTGCCTGAAGCAATCCATTGGGCATGGAGTCATCAAATATTCTGTTAGAATCCAAACTGACTCAGAATGTGCAAGGGGGAAGATGGAATGTGACCTGATGAAAGAAAAGACATGCTAAACATCTCCATGGACAGCAAGCTGTGCCAAGGCACTTAGGGAAAAAAAAACTAACCTACAGCAAAACAATGTGCACAAGCACTTGGAGGAAAGAAAATCTAATCTAATATCTACAGGTGTAGTGAACCTCCCTCTAGAAGCAACGCTTGAGATAGATTCCATTTACTGGAATCTGCAATTCTTCACCATCCAATGAGGCCAATTGGAAAGCATTGTTGCTCTTGCACTTTGTGACCATGTATGGGCCACTCCAAATGGCATCAAATTTTGAATGCCTTCCTGGTTTTGCTCTGTCCACATCCCATTTCAGCACTAGATCTCCTACTTGAAAAGATCTGTCTTTGGCCTTCCTATCAAAGGTCTTTTTGATCAAAGCTTGATCCTTTTCCATTGCTTGGGATGCCTGATCTCTGATCTCTTGCAGCTCCATCAACTCTGCATACCTCACCTCCATGGGCTCAAACTCTAGCAACTCCAGCTGTTTCATGAGTTCCAACGTTGGCAACTCAAGCGACATGGGCAAGATTGCCTCTCTTCCGTAGACAAGCCTAAATGGAGAGTTACCCGTGGATCTTTTGGGAGTTATCCTATCAGCCCATAAGGCTGATTTCAGTTTGGTATGCCAAGCCTTCTGATTCTCATCAAGAGTCCTCCTAATGATCCTCAGCAAGTTTTTGTTTGTAGACTCGGCCTGGCCATTACCTTGAGGGTAATAATTTGATGAAGTGCTCAGGTAAATCCCATTCTTGACAGCCCACTCAGTCACTTTAGATCCGATGAATGCCAATGCATTATCAGAGACTATTGTAGCAGGTACACCAAATCTGGTAGTTATCCCTTCGTAAAAGTCCAAGATGCTAGACTCATTCGCCTCTTTGAGTGCCACTGCTTCTGTCCATCTGGTGAAGTAGTCTGTGGCTGTCAGAATCCATTTGTGCCCTTGGCTCGAATTGGGATTGATGACTCCAATGAAGTCCAAACCCCACTGCATGAATGGCTGATCCACTGTAATTGGATGCAATGGAAGGGCAGCGAGTCTCTCTTTTCCTGTGAAGAATGCACAATTCTTACACCTCTTGATCCATGCATAGCAATCACTGAAGATTTTAGGCCAATAATAACCAGCCTTCATGATTTTCAGAGCCGTCACTCTTGGTGCAAAATGGCCACCAGCTGGTCCATTATGAAATTCTTCCAACACCCTTTGAATCTGACCTATGTTAATGCATCTCAGCAGCATTCCATTCACGTCCTTCTTGAACAAAACTCCATCAATGATGGTATATGGAACAGCCTGCAACCTGAAGTATCTTCTCTTCGCTTTGCTCCATTCTGGAGGGCACAGGCCTGTTTGTAGGAAATGTATCATATTTTGAGTCCAACAGGAAGTGGACACATCATCATTTTCCTGTTTTTGATCATCTTGTAATAGCAGGACAGCGTCTTCTTCATCTTCTGGGTTGTCTGGTTGTTTGGAAGCGAGCTGCTCACACAAACCTTTGCCTCTTACCAGCTTGGTGATCTTGATCTCAATGTCATACTCCATGACACGGGTGATCCAACCTGCCCTTTTCTCATTCAAATCCTTGTTGAGGAGGAAATCCTTAACCCCAGCATGTGAGACTAGCAACTGTATCTTGTTGTTTGAGACTAAATGCTTGAATTTCTTCAAGCTTCTGATTATTGCAAGCACATGCTTTTCAATAAAGGAGTACCTCATTTCGCAGTCACCTAGGCTCTGGCTGAAGAAGGCAATCGGCTGCTCATCATTATCTTTGTTCTGCTGTACCAGAATGGCAGAAATAGTGTCATCACCTCCAAATGCATAGAGGATGAAATCCTTGGAAAAGTCTGGGTTGATGAGAGTGGGTGCTTGGGAGATGGCTTGTTTGATTGCTTCAAAACTCTCCTTGCCTTCTGCCGTCCATTTGAAAGCCATGCTTTTTCTTAACATTTTAGTGATGGGTTTGACAAGGGCTGCAAAATTTGGGACAAACCTCCGAACAAAGTTTATCCTTCCCAGGAAACTCTGAAGGGCCTTCTTGTGGCTTGGCAATGGTAGAGCTCTTATGGCTTCGACCCTCTCTGGATCAATTGCTAATCCCTCCTTGGAGACAATATGGCCAAGGAGCTTCCCTTCATGTGCAAGAAAGATGCACTTCTTAGGATTCAAAGACACACCGAACTCTCTACACTTCTAAAACACTTGCCTGAGGTGAAAGAGATGGTCTGCAGCATTCTTTGAGAAGACAGTAATATCATCTAAGTATATCAGCACTATCTTGTTGATCAAGCCTTTGAATGCCATATCCATAGCTCGCTGGAATGTTGCTCCGGCGTTCGACAGTCCAAATGGCATCTTCTTGTAAGCATATGTGCCCCATTTGGTTGTGAAGGCTGTCTTGAACTGGTCTTCCCCCTTTACCATAATCTGATTGAAGCCTGAGTAACCATCAAGTAGTGAAAACCTTTCTGAACCAGCTACGACCTGCAGTATTTGCTCCATGGAAGGGAGTGGATAATGGTCCTTGAGAGAGGCTCTATTCAAATCTCTGAAGTCAACACACAGCCTGATCTCTCCACTCTTCTTTCTGACTGGAACTAAGTTGGCAACCCAACTAGAATGCTTGATTGGGAATATAATTGCTGACTCAATCAGCTTGTCCAATTCTTTCCTCATGAGAGGCTCCATGTGTGGATTGACTGGTCTCTGCTTCTGCCTGATAGGCTTAGTATTTGGGTCCAATTCAATGGTATGCTGAGCTAAGTTGGGATTGAACCCTTTCAAATCTTCATAACTCCAAGAAAACACGTCAGGGAATTCTTGACATAGCTGTATGAACTCATACCTTTCCTGTTCAGTTGTCATCTTTCCAATTTGCAATGGCTTGTTCTCTTCTACCAAGATGGAAACCGAATCTTCTCTCTTAACCTGAATGTTTGCTTTCTCCTTTCTAAACTGATCATTGGGATTAAAAATGGACTCCAAGGTGATAAGTCCCTTGGGCAGCTTGTCAGTTCTCAGCTGTATCACCTAGTCACCATATTGCTGTTCCAACTTCTCTTGATTCTTAGCTGAGAACTCAGCTTCTTCTTGCAAGAAGTGGATGATTTGCTGATCATTCTCAAATACTTGCCAACTGACATCGTTATCCGGTACTGAAGGCCTCACAATCACGTGGATGTTTGGCTGTACCTTGTCTTGTTGAATGTTTTCTATAATGTCAAAGGCTGCCCCTACTGCTGCAAGCCTGTCAGCAGCTTGATTCTCCTTCCTAGGGATGGATTTGATGCCAAAGCCCTCAAAATCTTCCATGAGGTCCCATACCCTGTTCTTGTAGCACCTGAGTAGATCATTTTTTGCGGCATGCTGTCCCTTGACCTGATTTACAATCAGCTCACTGTCCCCAAAAACTTGCAAGTTCTTTATCTTTCTCTTGATTGCCCAATGCATCCCTTGCACCAAGGCTTCATATTCAGCAGTGTTATTGGAGCATGCAAATTGAAATCTAAAAGCTGAATAATGCTTTATTCCTTGAGGTGAAACAAGCATGGCTCCACCTCCTGCACCTTGTCTACTCCTTGATCCATCGAAAAACAGCTGCCATACTTGATTGTCATCCTTGTGGTTTGGCTTGGTGATGCTAGGAATAGGTTGACTTTCTTCGTGTATGCAATAGACCCCTAGCTCAGATTCTTCTACTTCTTGATAAGGATCAAAAGCATGTACCTTGTTTGCCCATTCATCAAGAGTCAAATCTGGAATACTTCCAACCTTAGTGTCGGCTTCATCAGTGCCAGGGTGATCTTCTTGATCAAATGCTGAGCAATTGGCATTAATCTGACTTGGAGTATAGGGCTCAATGTGGAAGTCTGCAATAGGTTCTGACCTAATTGTGGCCTTAGTCCCATATCTCGTTCTGAATAGCATGTGAGACCAATCAGCGGACAAATATCCCCCAATTTTGGCAGTGAAATCTCTTGACAAGCAAAGGGCAAAGAGTGGTGGAAGGTCTATGACTGATATATCTTGTAAGACAACAACATTTGGACATGCATGCAAGGTAAGACTCAAATTTCTAATCACTCCAACTGTTGCTATTGCTGTCCCATCCAGCTGCACTACTCCCTTAGATGTTATTTCATACTGGAGCCCTAACTGATCAGCTATCTGTTTAGGCATAACTGAGCTACTTGCCCCGGAATCTATCATACAATTATGCACTAGCTGATTTCCAATGATTAACGAAACATAGAAAGGGGGAGGCTTCAGCATTCTACCTTGTTGTGCTCCATGATTTCCTTGAGGGTGGGCAGCATTTGTGAGTACCTTCTCCTGCATTTGGACCTGCTGATTCGAAGTTGGCCAATCCTTTATGGCAGCTTGCAGCAGATTTCTTTGGCCTGGGATGGATAGGGATTCCCACATAGATATATTGACGTTTGTCTTCTTCATCTGATCAATGATACTGAATGGTGATGAAGGATCTCTCTGCTGTCCCTTGGTCTGCACATTTGCTCCTTGTATGTGGGCAGCAACAGCTGGCATTTGAGTTGGCCCTTGTGCATTTGAAACTGGGTTTTGCTTACCAATCATTTGTGGAGCTGTGGAAGGTTGTGGATTGGCTGGGGCTAACGGCTGTTCTTCACCCAAATTTCTCCTTTTTGACCTTGTGTTGGCAGCAACACCTTGAGAAACTACCTGATTCATGCCACAGAAATCCTCTGCTTGCCAATTTACCAATGTGGTGTCATTTGGGGCAGGTTGCTGCTGGAATGTTTCTTGTTGTTGGCCGTTTTCTTGATTACTCTCACCCTCCACACCAGCACTTGTTACCATTAAAGCTTGGGTCAAAGCACCATTGAAGCACATGGATTGATTATGAGGCTCATTACATGGAAAACACCAATCATACTCCTGGGCAGTGTTGTTTTGTGCTGGTACTAATGCCTTAGAGGCAGATATGGCATTTGGATTATAGGGCTGGAATGGTTTATTGGCAGGAGGCCTTGTTTGATTCATATTTGCAGCTGGATTGGGTGGCCTTTGAGGCTGATATGGCTGCCTATTAGGTTGAGCTTGAGGCTGATACGAAGGTCTAAAACCTTGAGTTTGTTGTCTCTTAAGTGTGACCAGCTCATTACCTAAATTTTGCAGTTGCTTCATGACCTCTTGAAGCTCATTTGGGGCACTTGGAGATGAAGTGGAAGCTTCATTTGAACTTTGATTCCTAGGAGTGGGAATAGGAGCTAAGACAGGTGCTTGACTAGTATTTGGGCTCTCTAAATTTGGATATAATGGCATTGGAGGCCTAGGAGCTAGCTTGCCAGCTTGAATCAGACAATTTTCAGCTCTAATGGCAATACTATAAGCAGCAGGGATAGTTGTGCCTCCCATAGATTGAATCAACATAGAAATATCAGAATTTAAAGCTTTAAGGTAATATAGAAAAGCACCTTCTGCTGTTGGCCTGACTGCCACTGGAATTCTATCCCAAGACCTTTGAAATCTGAAGTTGAAGTCAGTTAGCTGCTCATTGGAAGCTCTCTTGATGGTTGTTAGCTGCTCCAAAAGAGACAAGTTGTCTCCCTTCTCTCCAAATTGATTATGAAGTGCAATACACAGCTGATTCCAGTTTGTGATAGAGCCAGCTTCAAGGCTCCTAAACCATTGCAATGCTTTTCCCTTGAATGAAGACGCCAGCAATTTGACAGCTACTTGCATCTCATTAATCTCATGGATTGCACAAATGTTAGCAATGTCCTTGACATGATCACCAGGAGTGGTCTGATTTTCCCCAGTAAAGTATGGAATGTTCTTCAGTGCTGCAACTGGGATTGGATTTTGTGCATTGAGAGCAAGTGGGCTGCTGCCTGTGAAGTTGACATAGGGGTTCACTGGTTGCGCCATTCTGATTGGTCTTAAAACCCTTGTATACTGAAAGAAAGGCCGCTCAGGTGGAGGAGTTGAGAGAGTTCTGTTTGGTGGAGATGGAGACCTTTGAATCCTTCTTCCTCTTTGCCTTCTTCTTGGAGATAGTTGCAGGTATTCAAACAGCACTTCCTCTTCTCCAGCTCTTGACCTTGTGATTCTTCTCATAAGCTTTTAGGCCTGACTGCTGAAACCAGTTGATTCTTCCCCTTAGAGTCGCCAGATATGCAAATAATAGCTCTTTTCAAGCAAGAAAATTGCAGCAGATGCACATCAACTTTGCTGCAATAAAAAATGAGACCTCTGGTCCCACCGGGCGTGCCAAAACTGTTAGTGCCGGCACACGGTGGCTTAAAATTTGCTGTTGATAATGAGACACCTCTGAAAGATGAAACTCTAACTTCTGTGATGTCCCACCGGACGTGCCAAAACTGTTAGTGCCGGCATACGGTGGCTTAAAATTTGCTGTTGATAATGAGACACCTCTGAAAGATGAAACTCTAACTTCTGTGATGTCCCACCGGGCGTGCCAAAACTGTTAGTGCAAAATTACAGCACCCCTGGACGCTGATCAGATTTCTAGGTTGATCACTCTTGCATCCAGTGTAATTGCACAACATGGAAACCTCTCTCCAAGTGTGGGACTTGGAAACTGAGAGAGGAATCTCCAGATTAGAGGCTGGTTCCTCAAACTCCTCTGATTTAGATCTATATTTTGCAAAACTACAGAGGTTTAGATCCTAATCCTATTCTAACTTGCAAGGAGACAGGGGTAGAAGTGCAAAAAATTGAAACTAACTAAAGATGGTGATGCACCAAAAGGAGTGGTGAAACATATTAGTCATGCAAATAGACACAGACCAAGGTTCACAACATAAAAACATACACAGACTGATAATGTATAATTTAGCATCTGAAATCAAGCAAATAATACAAACAGAGGATTGAAACCCATTCACAGAGCTTGCATTATCAATTTAATATCAAAATACGCATTACACCCTCAGAGAGGTAAAGAAAACTGTTACAATCCTTGGAGAGGTCTGATACTTCATCAATCCCTTGAAGAAGGTGAAAGAAGAAGTCTGCTATGCCCAAAAAATGTTCCTCTCTTTAAAATGAGCCCAAAACTGGCTTTTAAAATGCAGGGGTCGAACCTAGGGAACAGGAGACGTACAAGGGCATGGGAGCCCATTCTTTCTTGACTACAGGTGTATTAAAACAGCATGGAGGACCCTACAAACCCATACCCTATCATTTTGACCGGATTACAGGAGAATGCGACCCATTCTGCATTAACTCTGGTCGCTGGAATGTCATTTCCGGCCATAAATACGCGTCAGAGCCGTTTCTCAATTTTTCTCCCTCCAGACTGCTCCAAAATGCAAGATTGACCCCGGAATCGTGTAGATAATTTCACCAGCTTTCCGTTGATATAAAGAACGTGCAAATCCGAGCTCTGGATCAAAAGTTATGGCGATCTGAAGATCTAGGGCACAAAACAGGCGAAAGCGTGTTTTGAAATCCTTTCCCGCGCTCTGCCACCTGGACGACACGTGGCACGTGCTGATTGGACGAGCAGTTCTCTCTCCTCCCTCTTTCGCGGGCTTTCATGCTTGTGGGGCCCTTAACTGGACACGTGGCGCTATTTCATTGGTTCGGGCTGACTCTTTTAAAACCTACCCTTTGACCCTTTTGACCCCTTTTCCTTGAGACACGTGGCGGCTTCTGATTGGTTCTCGGCCCTGCCGGCTTTTCTCGCGTACTTCGCCTCCATTTGTCCCAGATGTCCCATTTGATTTTGGGCCCTTTGTGCTCATTTTGGCCGATTCGGCCGGTTCGAGCGTTTTTGGCCCGCTTGTCCCACTTTGCGTCCGGACTGTTTTGACCTCTTTCGCCCGGTTCGGCCGGTTCGCGCCTTTTCGGCCCGCTTGTCCCGAACTGTCCCTCTCAACAGTTAGTCGATTTTCTCTCGGTCGAACTGGAATTTCGCGTCCACCACGTACTTTCGTCCCATTTGTCCCATTTTCTTTTGGACTGCCTGTGCTCATTTCGGCCGAACCGGCCGGTTCGGGCCTTTTTGTCCCAAACGTCCCGAGCAACACTAGCCAATTTTTCTTCCTCTTTCGGCCGGATCGGCTTTTCGCGCCCGCCGCGTACTTTCGTCCCATTTGTCCCAAATGCAATTTGGGCCGCCTAGAGGCTTTTTGGCCGATCCGCTTCCATTTGTCCCACTTGTCCCAAATGCTACCTTGAGCAGGACTTAGCCAATTTTTCACACTCTTTCCTGGATCAACCTATTTGCCTTTCTGCAACTTTTTTGCATTTTCTCAGAGCTTGCTCCCTGTTTCTTCGGCCAGGGGAGTTAGAAAAATACCTGAAGGGACCCTAGAAACCTGATTTTGCTCTGAATCAATCAATTTGCTTGGGATTTGAATCTTCTGATGCATGTTATCAAAATTTACCCTAGGGGGGTGAATTTATGATAACAGCTCTTATCTACTACATCAACAGAATTGACAGGTGCTTTTCCTTTATCATTATCTCTTGTACCAGATGTAGAAGCTCTATCTGGACAATTATACTTATAATGACCCTTTTTATAACAACCATAACATACAACTTCAGAAATATTTCCTTTTGGACCTCTATCTCCTCCCTGAGAACTAAATTCCTTTCCTTGAAGAAGATTAATAGTTAACTTGCCCATCTTCCTGAGAAAATCTTCATACTCGGTATATGTTCTAGGAGAAATATTTGTGCTCATCGAGAGTGGTTATGGATTCTAGACCAAAGGTGTTGTTGTAGGCTCTACTTTAGCAATAATTTCTTTGGGCTCCTCTTCCATACTTTCTTCTTTCCTTCTTGCAATCTCCTTTAATTGTTCAATGGTAGCTGGGAAATTATACTTCACTCGTTGTCTTATCTCTAGCTTCATCCCAAGAATGAAGTTCTTATAGGGGAGATTATCCACGCCATTCATCAACCCATCTGCTAATCCTTCCTTCCAGATCTGGGCATCGAGCTTCCTCCTTAGCTCTAGAACATGAGCAAGATAATCCCTTATCTTCTCCTTCTCTCCTTGGGATAGCTTTGTGATATCGATCATGACATCTGCATATTTCTGTTGTTCACCAAATTCTTCAAGAAAACTTTCAGTTAATAAATCCCATGTGTTTTTCACATTATCACCTAGTATTTCAAACCACCTAAGGGCTGAACCATCCAAAAAGTTAGGAAAAAAATCAGTCCACTGTTCCCTTCTTATAAGGCCATTACAAATACAAGATCCTTTAAACTCTTGAATGAAAGAGGAAGCATCTTCATTAGATTGGACTTAAAAAATATGAATCTTCCCCATTTTCGAAAATAACCACAGTGAAATACCAACCCACAAGTACAATCAACAAGACTTATGTGCACAAATAATTGGAATCACTATAATAGAAAGTTACTTTACACCTTTCTACAGTAAAATAGAAATGACCACGGTAAACTATGGTAAACCTTGACTTACTACGGTAAAAAATGACTTTACTGTGATAAACACTATTCATGGTAAAAAGTGAAGTTACTGCAGTAAGTTCTATTCATGGTAAAAAGTGACTTTATTACGGTAAATACTATTCATGGTAAAAAGTGACTTTACCATGGTAACTACTATGCATAGTAAAAATAAGGTTACCCTCCAATTGATTTCTGACTAAGTGGAAATATTTCTCCAGAAAATACACCAACGAGGAATGGTCCTGGCAACGGAACCAAAATGTCATCACCAATCATGCACTATGATAATTCTTTACCAGGAACTCTTCATGCTATGATTATTTAGTAATGCACAACTTTTAGTTTGGTCGATGGAATCTGGAAACACAACAACAAACATAACACAAGAATACCATAGACTATGATAAGAAGGAATGATGATAAATCTAAAATATAAGTGTAAATTATAATATCAACATGAAATTGTTACAATCTCAGCCATGAGGTACTTCAAGTGTTATTGACTTCAATTTCCTTCCAATAATAACTATGGGTGAAACTTCACAATTACACCTCTTAATAGATTCTTTAACACACCTTCAAAATGATGGCTTCCTTTACACACTTACTCATACAATATTTCTCACTACTTCCTTCTATGCTAAATGAGGGGGGATGGCCCTCTTTATTTATAGGAATTCAGGCTTATCCACCCTATCTCTAAGATAGGATAGGAAATCTCTTCCGGCCAATCATATTCCATGCCTAAACTCTTTCCTTTACATGTAGGCTTATCTTGTAAGATAAGATAAACCTTATCATTCCACATGGGTTCCACCTTTTTAGACTTTTCTACAAATAAAATACACAAAATATTTATGATATTAATCTTTTTTTTATTACAAATATAATATTTCTAATTCCTAATCATGTAGACCCCACTTCTCTACTTACCCCAACTTTGACATTTTAACATTACCAGACCACTTACGAAAAATATTTACTTTTTACCACAACATTCCTATTGTACTTTGACTATTACCATAGTCTACTTTACTAGTGGCACCATACTGATGGTGCCGTTATCTTCTATCAGATGCCACTACTAATCATACTTAATAACATCCTATTCCTAATACATACATAATAAAATAGAAATTATGGATGAAAATTTTAATTTCATCAGTCTTCACCAACTCCACCCACAAACTTGCCATTCTCACGTTTGGCTGATCACTTGGATTATGTGGATAGGGATTTATTATGGGGGTGCCTCTTACACCCTGTCTCAACACAAATGCAGAGATCCCTCGATGACACCTCCACTATCTACCCAAGCACAATTCCACCCATCAAACCACATACAACCACTATTGTCACAACCCCTTGCATGATATCTATTAACACTCACACCACACCCTTTACCCATAACCCAACCTATGCCTAAACCCAAACCCATACCCACAATATTTACCTCCACTAAACCTATTACCACTTTAGGGGTCACCCCGACCACCAGCCTTACTCATCCACCTATTAAACTGGATTTAGCTACATCCTCCAATGTTAAAACCACACCTACTCCGACACCCAAACTAAAGAAACACACTCATCAACCTCATACCCCTACTGCACCAATCACACCTGCACTTGGCCTGTCTACCTTAAGACCTCAGTTGCCCAACATGGTCAAGCACCTCTCACCCATTCATAACCCAATAACACAACAACCCATTCCTTCCTCACAAATCTCTAACCTAACCAGGCACACAACATGACTCATACCCACACCTACAGTCTCTTTACCACCAATACCTCCGATACCTTCAGCCATTGCTTCACTCCCTACTACACTTTAGTCATTGTCCCTAACATCCCAAGCATGACCTATGTCATCTACCTTCATAGCACCCCCATTATCTCTATGGGAAACTCGCCCTCTTCATCCATCTGCTTTTCCTTCTAGACCCCGTATACCCACATCACCTTTACCCAAGAAGGTGCAACCCAAAAACAAAACCCCACTACCCCACAACAAGGTAGTAAAAACAACCCCACACCCTCCTACCCATCCATCTACTGTACTCGTACCTAAAAGAACCCAACAGATACCTCAAACAAAACCGGCACATAAAACCATAGCTCGACTTGTTCCTACTCTTCAAAAAATAATTCCCAGACAACCAACTACACCTACACCCAAGCCCACATTCACTTCCCATTGTGATCCACTAGTAGGGTCCTATGCCAAAATTTTAACCAACCTCCTCGAGACTTCTATTATCACATTACCTGCCACTCCAACATTATGACCCCCTCAAGCCCAAGCCAAAGGGTTCTGATGATACAAAAATTTTCACATACCATCGTGTGCTAGGGCATGATGTGGAAAACTTCAAGGCCTTGAAAACCATCCTTATCCAATTGTGTCCACCCAAAACCAACTTTGATGATGATGACCTTATTGACGTGGATCCTACTTCACCAACACCCATTCTAACACTGTGCACTCAACAACCACAACCTCCACCCTCACAGCTCCCAGAACCACACACAAAATTTGAAATTAACATGGTTTGCATCAGAGAACGGGGCTTTTCTCCTCCCATAGGTTTTTTCCCTTCGTGTCATTATACCACTTACCCTATACCCTCTCCATTTGACAATTTCCCTCAAATCAACATGGCACACGTCACTACACATGCGCAGAAGGGTAAAGAAAAGGTAGTTTACCCACCAACCAATCCTACCCCCAACATACAATCTACACCCATACCTAAGATAACAATCCACAACCCTACATACCCCATTTCTAATGGCATCACACATTGCACCATGCTCAAATAGTTACACCACTCTTCCCTCAAAATGTCCTTATATGACCTCATTCAAACCTCAGAATCCCATTGTCAAGCCCTCATGGAGGTACTTCAATCTATCGAGGTTTTACCCAATGACCCTGCACCCGTAGCCTCCATTATCAAACCCCATCATGTAGCCTCCCTCACCAAATTACCATCTTCATCCTCACCTCACCTTATTTACAAGTGGCCTCCCTCAGCATCTTAGAGGAAGAATGATGACCCAAACCCATCCCTCTTCATCTCTGTACACATTGATGACATACGTATATGTTGTGTGATGATTGATGGAGGCGTTAGCATTAACATGATTTCATCACATGCATTTTCTCAAATGCGTATACCTGAAAATGGCATGCACAAACATCTGGTCATGTTGCATTCATTAAATGACGCTATCACCTCCACACTAGGCATCGTCATCCATCACATTTGTGTAGGTCCCCGCACTATTCCAGAATTGTTTTATGTTTTGGAGGGGCAATTCCAATATAACTTGATTCTTGGTAGACCCTGGATTCATCCACTTTACATCGTTGTGTAAAGTTTGAACACGAAGGAAAAACTTATACCATTCCAGCTAACCCATCACCTTTCAAAACATGCAACATGCTTTACTAACCCAACAATGTACTCATACCAATCAAGCTGTCTACTTCCGTAACCAATACCGCTTCACCTACACCTATACCCACACCTACCAGTACAACCGCTGCTTTCACCACACATACTTCCTCCACTCCTACCACTGCTATAACCTCCATGGCTGACCCATTCGCTTCCCAATCTGTTAACACCACCTCCACATTGACCTCTGAAACATCATCCATACCAGCTACCCACATACCCAACACTGATCCCTTGAAAGGTTTTTTTCAATGCCTCACTCTGGGGGAATACCACCTATATAGTGTCAACACCTTCCTTACTCCACACGAGTATGGAAGCCTTCACCAACACCCTCGCTATGATCATCATATAGGAGAAATCCTCCTTTATGGTTCTCCTCATCTTCGTACTATGATCACCTATGGGGGACTTGATACTACCACCCCACACACCTGAACCACCATCACAACCCCACCCATTTTCCACTGACTTCCAATCACTTACCAATTACCATTTTTCCCACACCTTCCTGCAGCGTTGTGCTTGGAAGGGTTTTGGTTTTGGATTTTACGAGAAAGGCCACCATACCATTATTCCATATACCACCCACAAACATAATGACTGGAGTGGTATTGGCTTCCCCGACCTTTCTACCAAATAGGCCCGTATTTAATTCATTGAGGATCCTAGCCCTTCTCCACCTTCATCACCACCCTCACCAACAGAGTCAATGGATCTTGAATGTATCCCCCCTAACTCCTTTTTTTTGTAAACTTCATTTCCTTGGGGCCTTTGACTTATCAACATGAAGGCGAGGCCCCTTCCACTCTCCCATTCCTATATTCTGAGATGATTGACGATGACACACTGACCATTAAAATCGTTCAATGTTAGGATGATGAATCCATACTCACCTACCTTGGTGAAGAAGACTCATATATTCATCGATCATTACCCTCTGAGATGCAAACCATGTTGAATGAATCGACTATTGAGATCAACATTCATACTCAAGATGACGCACACATCCTAAAGATTAGACAATCTTTAGATGTTGCTAAACGGGAAGCCATCACTTCCTTTCTCCAAGATCATAACCACACTTTAACTTGGTCTTACATAGACATTCCCGGTATTGACCCCACCATAGTGGTCCACAATATCGTAACCATTCCTGATGCCAAAACTATCAAATAAAAGCTGAGGAAAATGCACCCTCGCATTTCCCTTCTCGTTAAAGAATAACTTCAGTGTCTTCTTTCTGTTTCCTTCATCTTACCCATTGATTATCCTGATTGGATTTCTAACATTGTCCCTGTTACTAAAGCAATAGGGGGACTGCACATTTACACAGACTTCTGGGACCTCAACCTCGCCTACCCGAAAGATGACTTTCCCTTTCCCGGTATTGATCAACTGGTTGAACTTAACGTAGGTCAAGAGATGCTGTCACTCATGGATGGTTTCTCGGGTTATAACCAAATTTTTTTACCTCAGAAGATCAGCACAAGACCACATCCATTACCCCTTGGGGAACCTTTTTTCTATCGAGTTATGCCTTTTGGCCTTTAATATGCTGGTGCTACATATCAGCGTGCTATGACTTACATCTTCCATGATATCATGCATCACATATTAGAAGATTACGTGGATGATCTCTCGGCTAAATCTAAACCATATTTGATCACCTCATTAAATATTGTGTCTGCCTTCAACCTAAAAATTACGTCTTCACGGTTCTCTCAGGAAAAAATGCTAGGATTTATTGTTTCCCTCTTTGGTATAGAAGTTGAACCTGCTAAAGTCAAGGCCATTCTGGAAATACCTCCACCCACGAACCTCAAACAAATTCGTAGCATGTAAGGTAAATTGCTATCCATTCCCCATTTCATTTCACAATTATCAGATCGGTGTCAACCATTTCATCATCTGCTTAGGAAGGATGTCTCCTTTAAATGGGATGATGACTATCAAAAAGCTTTTGAGGCCCTATAATAATACCTTCTACAACCACCCATACTCATTCCACCAAAATACGATCAACCTTTTTACCTATACATTTCAGCTACTGATCATTCCTTGGGAGCTGTGCTCACTCATTACGATGAACAACATAGGGATCAGGTGGTTTATTATATAAGCCGTACTCTTTTGGACTATGAAACTCGATACAACCACCCAGAAAAGCTTTGCTTAGCCTTATTTTTTTTCACCACAAAACTCCTCCATTACTTACTCAACCACAAAACCTATGTTGTGACCAACACCAACCCTTTACACTTCATGTATGCCAAACCCTATCAAAATCAGAACAGCGCACAATGGCTTATGCTTTTAGCTGATCTTGACCTCGAATTCATTCACCAAAAGAACATTAAGGGCTAGGCTATCACTGAAAAACTGGTTGATGCACTTATTTCCAAGAACCAACCCCTCTAATTTTTACTTTCCCGATGAATCCATTGCTACCCTTTCCCTGGATGAACCCCCTTACTAAATGACACTGTTCTTCGATGGTTCTATGGGTCAGCATGGGGGTGGAGCTAGTGTTATCCTCATCCCTCTGGATGGAGAACCCATGCCTTTGTCTTTCATACTAGACTTTGAATGCACTAACAATATTTCCGAGTACAAAGCACTCATACAAGGTCTCTAGACCGCCTATGCCCTCGATGTCAAATCAATCCACATCTTTGGTGATTCACAATTGGTCATAAACCAAGTTAATGGTATGTACCAATGTTGTAACGAGATACTTCAGAACTATAAAAATCATGTAGACATACTTTTGACCACCTTTTATCATTACACCCTTCAAACCATCCCACAGTGAATCAACAAAGCAGACACCATGGCCTACTTAGCTTCCCAAATACCCGCTTCCCCTACCGATTCCAAAATATTTTTCATTGTATAATGCCTCTATTTACCTTCTTATTTACCTCACGATGTTTACTCAATCAAAACTGACACCCCTGACCCCGAGTGACCTTTGGTATAAACAATACTCTAACTACCTTTCCCCTCTCCATCTTACCTCCTGAACTCACCCGTAATGGACAATGCACCTTCCTTAAGAATGTATCCTATTTCGTTATCCTAGGGGGGACTCCTCTATAAGCCTGGATTCATATTCTCTTACGATGCCTCACCAGCTCTGAAATCCCCTATACCATCAAGGAGGTTCATGATGGCATATGTGGAGGTCACTTTAGTGGCCTTGCTATTGCTAAGCATATTATTTTCCTAGGCTATTACTGGCCGACCCTTAACCATGAATGTCATGATTTGGACTATGTCAAATGATGCGTGAAATTTCAAAAAAATTCAAACCTTCATCATACACCTAGTCATGCCTTATAGGTCACTCATGACCTTTGGCCCTTCTCTTAGTGGGGTTTGGATCTTGTCAGAGAAATCAATCCTCATTCTTCCCAATGCCATCAATGAATCATAACCACTACTGAATACTACACAAAATTTGTGGAAGCCATACCACTCATCTCCATGAAAGCTGAGAAAATATGTGAGTTCATTAACCATCACATCATTTGTCACTTGGTGTCCCTCTTCGCCTCATCACTGATAATGGAAAACAATTCAAAAATAAAACATTGTGAAAAATTTGTGATTCCTTCAACATTCAGTATAATTTCTCCTCACCTTATTACCCACAAACCAACAGCCAAGCCAAATCCACCAATTAAACCCTCAATAAAATTCTCATGAAAGTGGTTGACGATACTGGAAGGATTGGCATACACACATTCCTTTTGCTCTATGGGCATACAGCACTAGTGTTCACACTTCCACTACGGCTACACCATTTTCAATGGTCTACGGTAGCGAGGCTATTCTACCTCTTAAAGTCCAAATCCCCTCACTTCGCATTTCTCTCTATGACATGCTTACTGATGATGACTTTTTTTTGGACTACTTAGCACAACTAGAGTTATTAGACGAACGTCGTCTTAACACTCTAGATCACCTTCAAGTTAATCAACAATGTATCAAATGTGCTTATGAAAAACGTGTTCATGAACAAACCTTCCAATTTGGTGACCTTGTTTTGAAATAAAATCAACACGTAACCAAATTAGAAAAAAGAAAATAGGGAAAATTTGCTCCTAATTGGCTTGGACCATAAATCCTGACCCATGACTATGGATCAGGTGCTTATCGATTGTCCTCACTTGATGGTAACCCTGAGCCTGAGCCCCTTAATGCCTTGCATCTTCAACCATTCTACTATTGACTTCTGGTCCTACATCACTATTTATCTAGTTCATGCTCATCCCTTGGGCACCATTTACCTTTCTTTTTTTTCGCCCCTCCACTTCAAACTACTAAACAAGAATCATGTGATTACCCGTCACCCTCTTACCTTATCTTAAATATGTGCACCACGGCTCTGCACATGGCATGATTCTCATGGATACTTTTCATCTTCTTTTAGATGAGATCCCATGGTAGTTCACCCTTTCCTTCTCAACAAGAACCAAATTCTTTGTTATAGTCTAGTCCATGACTTAAAAGTCAAACACGAAAAAAAATGAATCCCTCATAAGGAAATCTTCCAATATAAAAGATGAATCCCCAAAAAGGCCATCTTCCACTTTTAATTGTCACTATAAGTAGACTACTCCCTCGAAGGAAAGATATAAAAATCTCACAACTCTCTACATAGTCTTTCCAACAAGAGGAATATTTTTCTCAAAAATCAAAATTCAGAAGCTTCCTACATCGATCAACATCGCAAAGACCTCAAGGATACATATATTCCTCTCGTATAGACTTCCCACATCGATCAGTCTATCTAAAAAGTCAAAAATAAAAAGAAAAAGAAAAATAATATTTTTCATCATAGACTTGCCTATTGTGATCTTCGCTCTATTACCCAAGGCATTTTACTTCCCATTTTATGACCCAATTGCTTGGACCTCCTTACCCGTTGTCTTTTCACGTCATACCTCAAGGGACCTGCTGAACCTATGAAATTTGGTGATCATATGACTATTTGTCACTCTTAGAATTATCAATCATGTATCATCTTTAGGGTCTTACGTTCATTAGCCTATCTATAGATGTGTTTCATACGTTTTGATCATTTCCAATCAGGTGGCTTTCTTGCCCCCTCTTATCTTTTCTCTCCTTCATTACCTTTTGATCTTATTATATAGGACTAGAGCCTCGACACCTGTCTTTTGATATTTTCTTCTTCCACCTACGACCTAAAATCACCCATACCTATCTACTTATATTCCACCTCACCTAATCGACCTTGACCTCATCATACCTATGAACTCGAATCTAACCTAACTATCAACCTCATTGCCTATTCTTCTATCTTCTCATATTATTTCCTAACTTATGGGAGAACTACATTAGTCTAAGGTCCCTTTTCGCTAGGACTATGTAGGCAGCACTTCCAGGGCATGAGGCCCTAGAAGGTTAGCTTGGCCACTCTTTACCCTAACCATTTTCCCCACCTGTACCTAATTTCCTATTCATATCAAAAACCTTGACATTTATACCATCTACCACATGAATTTTACCACTTATATTATTTCACATTTTCATACATAACCAACATTTTCCACATTATACACCATCTCATGCATTTATATTGCAATTTATTATCAAAATACCAAAATGAACATTCATGCCTAACCAACCTGACTCAACCATGCCTAAACAACCTGACTCATCCATGCCTACCAACCTGACTCAATCTATGCCTATCACCTGACTCATCCATGCCTAGCAACGTAACTCAACCATGCCTAAACAACCTGACTCATCCATGCCTAAAAACCTAACTCCACCATGCCTAAACCAACTTGACTCAATCCATGCCTAACAACCTAACTCCACCATGCCTAAACCAACTTAACTCAATCCATGCCTATCACCTGACTTGATCCATGCCTAACAACCTGACTCAATCCATGCCTACACCAACCTGATTCGATCCATGCCTAAACTGACCTGACTCCATCATGCCTAACTCACCTAATTTCCATCCATATCAAACCAAAAAACCCATATCTCATCTAATACAAAGTAACAAATCCATATCTCATCTAACACAAGCCATAAACCAATATCTCATCAACACATTAACACATCACCAAATACCATGAATCTCATCATATACATCAATAAATGTGTATCTCAATATACATGCCTGTCTCATCATTGCTATCATCTCAAAAATGTCGGCACACAGGCTGATATACAATACAAAATGTCATCGGCATGTAGGCCAGTCTCATATATACAAAATGGATGAACGAATCAATAAAAAAATCTTTGGCACACAGGATGGTATCATGTACAACACAATAATCACTAAAAAATCTCTTCAGCACACAAGCCGGTCTCATATATAATACATACTAAAATGACTTGGCATGCATGCCGGTCCACAATAGGTCATTGTGTCTCTCTCGACCCCCTTGCTACACCTGTATAAGGTCTGGCACCTGCCTCACCTCCTATTGCTGGCCCCTCACCTAGAGATAGCCTCTACACACTAGTGACCTCACCACGACTCTATCCCTGGGCTCGCTAGCCCCCTGTACTCTCCACACTGTGAGTGCAGGTTTTGGTCCTCTCAATGGAGGCCCATTATGCTCTGTACTCAGCATAGGAGGGTAAATATAGCCCAAAATCTAACAAATCATCTTGGTAATACCGTGCCTCTCTTAGGGCATATCTGAACCTGGCCATGGACATTGTCTGTGGAGGTGCCATGGGTCCTGCTACCTGCGTGGGTACCTGTATAATGGGACCCTGTCCCTGAACCTGCACTGAGCCCTATATTGGTGCTAGAGCATGAGTCAGCCCTAGAGCATGTGCCTATATCTGGGCCTGCAGGGTAGTAATATGTGCCTGTGCTACTGTCAGCTAGCCCTGCAGACCTGTAACCTTCCCCTGCGCTATGGCCAACTGGCCCTGTAAATCCTGCACCTGTGCCTATAG
Organism: Taxus chinensis; assembly: GCA_019776745.2. Classification (NCBI taxonomy): domain Eukaryota; kingdom Viridiplantae; phylum Streptophyta; class Pinopsida; order Cupressales; family Taxaceae; genus Taxus; species Taxus chinensis. The sequence goes on along the minus strand of CM034148.1, from coordinate 770,150,925 downwards.
GGTGGCTATCTTCCCTCCATCTCTACCTACCTCCTCTCCATCTCCATCTCCCCCTACCTCAACCTATGCAGGTACCTGTCCCTACCCTTCTTGAGCCTGCAACGTTACTATCTAGGCCTGTAATGTGGCAACCTGTGCTTCTAAACCTGTAGGGCATCTCTCTGAACTGTGATGGTGGTTAAGTCTGGCTGCCCTAGCCTCGATGGTATGGCTCTCAACTATGCCTCCCACCACTACCTGTACCCATCTATAACCCCAACATCATCAATGTAGATATCTAGTGGCTTCTCCTCCTACCCAGTTGGCACTGTGGGTTGTGGTGGAGACATAGGTCTCTCCAAATCATCTCTCTGGTACTAAGGGAACGGAGGTGGTACACCCTGGACCAATCCAAACTGAAATCTAACCTGCTCTATGGGTAAAAACTAATGCTCTCCCGCTCTCGTCCCCTCTATCCACATATGTATCTATAGCCCAGCTAGCTACGTGGCCATCTGTCTGTATGAAGGGAAGCCCACATATGGCCACCAAATGATGTCCACCCCGGATAGCCCCTCCAGCAACCTCCTATGTTAAGCTACATCATGTGTAGCTCTGGCACCTTGGGTCTCTCCCATGATCGGTACCCACTACCTGTACCCCACTCTAAAAAATATCAGTGGGAATGCATCTACTTGGGGCATCCCCACTCGTCAAAAAAAAACAATGTGCTCATATGCCCAACAATGTAGTAGTATGACACAACAGATGTTAAACCACAATAGTCGCTCATAGGCCCATAGCTCTCTATACACCTGTGTTAGAAATGTAGGTGCCCATGCGAACCGTGTTCGATGTATCATAATGTCATGGAGGACTCCCATTAGTGACCTCGAGAATCTCCCCCCCTCTGCATCTGGTAGTGTGAAGCAGTAGAATTCCTCCATTAAGAGTACCACTAACCTCATCTCCTCTGGATGAGCTCTATACATCACTACACCAAAAATGGGTTGTAGTAGCTCCTCAGACACCTCTGAAGAGATGGAATACACCTAGGCACCCAATATGGGCACCCACATCATCCTCCAACGTGATCTGTCATCACCAATCTGGGACTATGATAATTCTTCACCGGGAACTCCTTGTGCTATGATTATTTAATAATGCATAGCTTTTAGTTTGGTGGATGTAATTTGAAAACACAACAACAAACATAACACAAGAATACCATAGAATATTATAAGAAGGAATGATGATAAATCTTAAATATAAGTGTAAATGATAATATCAACATGAAATTGTTACAATCTCACCCATGAGGTACTTCAAGTGTTTTTGACTTCACTTTGCCTTCCAACCATAACTATGGGAGAAACTTCACAAATACACCTCTTAATGACTTATTTAACACATCTTCAAAATGATGGTTTCCTTTACACACTTATTCATACAATATTTGTCACTACTTCCTTCTATGCTAAATGAGGGGTGTCACCTCTCTATTTATAGAACTTCCAAGCTTATCCATCTTATCTCTAAGATAGGATAAGAAATCTACTCTGACGAATCATATCCCATACCCTAACTCTTATATGTACATGTAAGCTTATATTTTAAGATAAGATAAACCTTATCATTTCACATGGGTTCCACATTTTTAGACTTTTTCCAAATAAAATAGACAAAATATTTATGACCTCACTCCTTGTCCTTATTACCAATATAATATTTCTAATTCCTAATCATATAGACCCTACTTCTCTAATTACCCTAACTTTAACATTTTAACATTATCAGACTACTTACAAAAAATGTTTAATTTTTACCACAACAATCCTATTATACTTTTGAGTATTACTGTACTATACATTATTGGTGGTGTTGTACCGGCAGAGCCCATTATCTTCTATCAGACACTACTACTAATTATACTTAACAAAATCCTATTCCTAATACATACATTAATGAAATAGAAATTACAAAGGAAAATTTTAGTGTTGACATCTTCCCCCCTTCCTAGCTTCTACTTCGTCCTCAGAATAGACTATTCAGGTGTTTGGAAAATCTTTAACTTGTTGTGGTTGACCCATTTCGTAATAGGAGTGCCATCCAATTCCTCAAGTGGGTATGCACCATTTTCATGCACAGACTGCTATTTTGTAGGGCCCCATCCATTTTGGAAGAAATTTTCTCTGTCTTCTTTTTCTGTATCTGAAATCATCTACTAGAACCAAGTCATACACATGAAATGGATACCAACTGGATATTTTGATCAAAGTATTCCTTCTGCTTTATTTTCTTCTTATAGCTTGTATCCTTCGCTATTTCCCTCATTTCCTCTAGCAAATGAAGATGTACCAACCTTTCTTTTACTGAATCACTTTTATCCATCCTTTGATTTTTCATAACTCTCATAGTAGGAATATTAAACTCAATAAGACAGAATTGGATCAATGTCCATAAGCCAACTGAAATGGGGGAGTATCTTGTTGCTTACTTTGATGTTAACCTATATGCCCACAATACTGCAGGAATCCTTTTATCCCACTTATGTACCTGCAAGGCTGCATATTTTTCTAGAATTTGACACAACACAAAATTTGTTAGTTCCACCTATCCATTTTTGCTCGGCTTTTATGTTGTTCACCTTCATGTGCTTGATAAAAAACTTATTGACTAGGGCTTCTACCACATTATTAATGAAGTTGCTTCTTTGATTTATTATATTTTCTAATGGACAACCAAATCTGGTGACAATTCGTTCATATATGAACCTTGCCCACTTAATCCATGGAAGCTTCTTTTCAATGGCCTAGCTTCAACCCACTTGGTTAAATAATCTGTGGCAACTACAATATACTTATTTTGGCGTGGGGTAGTTAGAAGTGGACCTATAATGCCTATTCCCCACTTTTCAAAAGGGAACTAGTGGAATAATAGGGCATAATGGAGTTGATGAAGTCTTACAGTAACCATCTATTTGATAAATATCACATGTCTTACAATAATTATAAAAATCTCTAAAAAGAGTGGGCCAGTGATAACCTGCATCCAAGATCCTTCTTGTTGTAAGTTGTCTAGAGAAGTGTCCTCCACATGTACCATTGTGGAATTCTTCTATCAGAGCTCCTTCCCTTGATCACGTCCAACTACCCTCTTGTACTGTCCATTAGGTCCTATTCGAAATAATACTCCATGCAGAATAGAATATGGACGACTGGCTTGAGTAATCTTCCTCTTAGTCTTTTCATTGGCACCATCAGGAAACTTGAATTCATTCAGATAATTCTAAATATCTATGTATTCACTAGGGATTGTGTCAAGGGATAATAATCCTGCATCTGGGAAATCATCATCATCACAAGATGAACCTAAACCATCATAGGCTCGAGAGAGTGCATCTGCATTGACATGCTTCTTTCCTGGCCTATCTATAATATCAAATTCAAATTCTTGTAACAAAATTATCCATCTTGCTATCCTCCCTGATGGGTTAGGCTTATTTACAATATATTTTAGAGCCTGATGATCTGTTACAACTATAAATTTCTTCCCTAGCAAGTAATTTCTAAACTTCTTTACAGCAAAAATGATAGCTAGAGCCTCTTTTTTAGTTACAGTATAATTTACCTCAACACTACTCATTTGTCTACTCCCAAAGTAAACTGGATGATCATTCCCATTTTCATCCTTTTGGCTCAGAGTACTTCCTAGTGCTGCATAGGCATCAGTATACATAATGAATGGCTTACTCCACATTCTGGATTCATTAAAATGAGGTGAAGACATCTAGGCTTCCTTCAGTTGTTCGAAAGCTTCATGCACCTTATTTCCTGAAGTTCATCAAGTAACATCCTTCTTCAAGAACTGGGTTAGTGGCTTATGTAATCTTTGAGAAATCTTGGGTAAGGCTTCAGTAACCGTTATGAGTTGTCCTCAATTGGGCACCATCAGTTACTTTTATTCATTTAGATAATGGTAACCATTGAATATTTGATAACTATGGATTATTCAGGGATAGTACGAATTCCTCTGGATACAAGCATTCCTGATGATCCCACGGTTAGTAGGGATCGAGAGACTGCTTAAGTAGTTGTCTAGTGAGGCATGTGCTTCATATGAATATGAAAATGTCTCAATTCTTGTATTAGATGTCCATCTTGAATAGATGGGTTAGATTTACCAGAAATATTTGTAGAGTCCAATGTCAGAAACACCTCTAAATCATCAAACGCTAGGTAACGTTTCTGGACTTCATTAAAACATTGTAGCTCTATAAGCAAAAATTCCCCAAGGTGGTCTTCAACTGATCTTTCTAAATAAAATCTGGTTGTATTTGATTTGGAAAAACTGCAGTAGCTCTAGCTACTTCATGAGATCACGATTAGAATGGAAGAGGGTAATGTCTAGCTCAACATAAATGCATAGTTTCACATTGTTTATTTATTGAGATCACAATTTGAGATGTGTCCAAGCATTTGAATCCCTGCATAACTTTCTATTTCTTCTTTTACATTCTATGAAAATGATATCTAGGCATCATTTTATCTAATTATATCCTAAAACATTGCTCATTTGTCTTAACTCCCAAAGTAAACTGGATGATCATTCCCATTTTCATCCTTTTTGGCTCAGAGTACTTCCTAGTGCTACATCTAAGGCATCAAGTATACACAATGAATGGCTTGCTCTAATCTGGATTCTTTAAAATAGGTGAAGACACCAAATTTAGCTTCCTTCAGTTGTTCAAAAGCTTCATGCACCTTATTTCTATGGTTCATAAGTAACATCCTTCTTCAAGAACTGGGTTAGTGGCTATGTAATCTTTGAGAAATTCTTGATGAACCTTCTATAGTAACCCACATGGCCTAAAAATGATCTCAACTTACTTCTATTCATAGGAAATGGTAACTCTTTGATTTTTGAAACTTTATCAGGATCAGTACCAATACCATCTTTGGATACAACATGCCCTAACAAAACACCTTTAGAACATCCAAAGACACACTTTGTAGGGTTTAGTGAGGCTTGTGCTTCATCTAACCTTTGAAATGTTGTCTCCATTTGGTGCAGGTGGTCCATCTTACTCCCATAGATGTAAAAATCATCCAGAAATACTTTGATGAAGTTCCCACTGTAGGGAAAAACCCTATTCATCAAACGCTGGAACGTTGCCAGAGCATTACAATAACCCAAAAGGCATAACTCTATAAATAAAATCGTTCCCCAAGGAGTGGTGAACGTGGTCTTCAGCTAATCTTTCTCCGCTATACGAACTTGGTTGTATCCACTATATCCATTAGCAAAACTATAACACTCTTGGCCAGCTACTTCATCCAAGATCTGATCTGAGAATGGAAGAGGGTAATGATCCTTCTTTGTTGCCTTATTGAGCTTCCTATAATCAACACAAATGCGTAGCTTCCCATTATTTTTTTATTGAGATCACAATGGGAGAAACCCATTCTGAATTCTCCATAGCAAATATGAATCCTGCATCAAGTAACTTATCTATTTCTTCTTTTACAGTCTTGGAAAAATTAGGATTCATTCTATATGGCATTTGCTTTATGGGCTTAACACCATCTACCAGCTCAATAGAATGTTCTACCCAACTTACTTGATGGAGTTCCTTGTAATCAAAAGTGAATAGGTGTATGTACCTTTGAAAGAGCTGGAGGTAGGATTCCTTCTCACTCTCCATCACAACATCACCAATCTTTATTTGTTGGAGACGATCATCAATTTCTTCTTCAGATAATTTTATGGGTTCATGAGTTGGTGTGACTGGAAGGATATCCATGACCGAAACATCAACCTCACTTTCTTCATCTTCTGTGTCCACTTCACTGGTACTAGAGTAATAAGAGGATGTCCAATCATCAGTTTCATCACTTGAATCCATAGGTTCTACCTTATGATGCCAAGGGATCACATTTATCTTCACCTCTCTCTGCCATGTCCAAGTGTCATGAAGCCTTCATTCCAGTAGTTTCTTGTATGAACTCTCCTTAGCCATGGTCTTCCCAACAACATTGGGTATGTAACAAGTACCATTTTTCATCACCTGAAAGTCTACCACACATACAACACCCATAACAGATATTTCCACATTTGAAACAACACCTTCTAGTTTAGTTTTTCCCTTATTTAATGACCTTAACATAAGTGTTGAGGGGCGATCAATTTTTAAACCCAACATATTCATTACAGACTCAGTCATTACATTAACTGCAGCACCTCCATCAACTAAGACATCATGAATTGAAATACCATTACATAATACCTCAGCTTGTGGAGCGTAGGGATCTGCCTCTGCCTCCAAAACAGGGACCTCAACCTCCTTCCTTCGTCGAGCATTGAGTCCACTTCGCATCTCCCGCCTCTTCTCAGAAGACATAGCCAAGAGTTGACCATATGTAATATTTGTAGGCCTTTTGGACAGATCTTCTAAGATGGAGTATGGTCCTTGTCCCTGTGAAATCAGAAAATCCTGCACACCCAACTTTCTTCTCCTATGTTTCTTACTAGTTTCTCCTTTCATCTTCTTAGGATCATTTCCATCTTGGTTATCTTTTTCTTTCTTTTTTTTTGTTACAAACACATCTACTTCATTATTTATGCTCTTATCTACTACATCAAAAGAATTCACAGGTGCTTTTCCTTTATCATTATCTCTTGTACCAGATGTAGAAGCTCTATCTAGACAATTATACTTATAATGACCCTTTTTATGACAACCATAACATACAACTTCAGAAATATTTCTTTTTGGACCTCTATCTCCTCCCTGATAACTAAATTCTTTTCCTTGAAGAAGATTAATAGTTAACTGCCCCATCTTCCTGAGCAGATCTTCATACTCAGTAGATGTACTAGGAGAAATATTTGTGCTCACTGAGAGTGGTTGTGGATTCTGGACCAAAGGTGCTGGTGTAGGCTCTACTTTAGCAACAATTTCTTTGGGCTCCTCTTCCATGCTTTCTTCTTACCTTCTTGCAATCTCCTTTGCTTGTTCAATGGTAGCTGGGTGGTCATACTTCACTCGTTGTCTGATCTCTGGCTTCATCCCAAGAATGAAGTGCTTACAGAGGAGATTATCCATGCCATTCATCAACCCATCCGCTAATCCTTCCTTCCGGATCTGGGCATCGAGCTTCCTCCTTAGCTCTAGAACACGAGCATGATAATCCCTTATCTTCTCCTTCTCTCCTTGGGATAGCTTTGTGATATCGATCATGAGATCTGCATATTTCTGTTGTTCACCAAATTCTTCAAGAAAACTTTCAGTTAATAAATCCCATGAGTTTTTCACATTATCACCTAGTGTTTCAAACCACCTAAGGGCTGAACCATCCAAAAAGGTAGGAAAAAATTCAGTCCATTGTTCCCTTCTTATAAGGCCATTACAAATACAAGATCATTTAAACTCTTGAATGAAAGAGGAAGCATCTTCATTAGATTGGGCTGAAAAAATAGGAATCTTCCCCATTTTCAAAAGTAACCACAGTGAAATACCAACCCACAAGTACAATCAACAAGACTTATGTGCACAAATAATTGGAATCACTATAATAGAAAGTGACTTTACACCTTCCTACGGTAAAATAGAAATGACCATGGTAAACTATGGTAAAACTTGACTTACTGCGGTAAAAAATGACTTTACTGTGGTAAACACTATTCACAGTAAAAAGTGAAGTTACTGCAGTAAATACTATTCACAATTAAAAAGTGACTTTACTGCGGTAAATACTATTCATGGAAAAAAGTGACTTTACCATGGTAAATACTATGCACAGTAAAAACAAGGTTACCCTCCAAATGCTTTTCTGACTAAGTGGGAATATCTCTCCAGAAAATCCACCAACGAGGAATGGTCCCGAAACGGAACCAAAATGTCATCACCAATCTAGTCACTATGATAATTCTTCACCGGGAACTCCTCGTGCTATGATTATTTACTAATGCACAGCTTTTAGTTTGGTGGATGTAATCTGGAAACACAAAAACAAACATAACACGAGAATACCATAGACTATGATAAGAAGGAATGATGATAAATCTGAAATATAAGTGTAAATTATAATATCAACATGAAATTGTTACAATCTCACCCATGAGGTACTTCAAGTGTTACTGACTTCACTTGCCTTCCAACCATAACTATGGGAGAAAATTCACAATTACACCTCTTAATGGCTTCTTTAAAACACCTTCAAAAACGATGGCTTCCTTTACACACTTACTCATATAATATTTCAAACTACTTCCTTCTATGCTAAATGAGGGGGGTGGCCTCTCTATTTATAGAACTTCCAGGCTTATCCATCTTATCTCTAAGATAGGATAAGAAATCTACTCTAAAAAATCATATTCCATACCTTAACTCTTATCTATACATGTAAGCTTATCTTTTAAGATAAGATAAATCTTATTATTTCAAATGGTTTCCACATTTGTAGACTTTTTAGAAATGAAATACACAAAATATTTATGACCTCACTCCTTGTCCGTATTACCAATATAATATTTCTAATTCCTAATCATGTAGACCCTACTTCTCTACTTACCCCTAACTTTGACATTTTAACATTACCGGACCACTTACGACAAATATTTACTTTTTACCACAACATTCCTTTTGTACTTTGACTGTTACTGTACTCTACTATATTGGCGGCACCGTATTGACAGTGGACGCCACTACTAATTATACTTAACAACATCCTATTCCTAATACGTACATTAATAAAATAGAAATTACGGAAGAAAATTTTAATGTCGACAAATCATCATCTCACCGGTTAGTAAATGGAAGGTGTTGGTCACCGAATCTCATCTATCGATGAGGGAAACCATAAGACTCACCTCTCAGACTACATGCCGGGTAGTGCCGCATGCCTATCAATCCCACCTCTGCCACATGCTGCCACTCCACCTGTGTCATGATCACCCATACTGTCAATAACAAGGGTGGCACCCGAGCCCTCATCCGCAGCTCCTGTTGGGCCTGCATCCCACTAAATCAATGTATTAGTCCACCTTCCCAACTTACCTTATTTTTACCCCACATCCCGACCTAATCGTTCACCTTATTTCTCATCTAAACCTACCCAAACCCATCCACCCAAACCTACATACACAAACCCATCTACCTGAACCTATCTACCCTACCTATCTACGCTAACCCTCACCCATTCCTACCCACACCCATCTACCTAAATCTATCTACCGTACCTATCTACCCTAACCCTCACCGATACCTGCCCAAAACCATTTACCCTACCCACCTACCCTACTTTCTCACCCACACCTACCCACACCCATCCACCTAAAACTATCTACCCTACCCTCATCCAACACTGCCCTCAACCCTTACACACCTACCCTAATTTCTCACCCTAAACCCTTCCCCTCTCACCTTACTTCTTTCCCAACCTACCCTTAATCTCTTCCCATTTTTATCCCCATTTACACTTCGGATTAACCGACCCCAGTTATCCCCAGACCAACCACGGTCTCATCAATTCCTAGTTTGAGGGGGATCACCTTTACCCTCACATGGGCCAACCACATCTTATTTTTGTTAGCATTGCTTACCAATACAAGATATGCAACAAAAAGGGGCAAAATGTAGACACTAAACTTAGGTCACACTCCCCCTTCGTCCCTCGACATATAAGCCCCCCTTTATTACATCTACCTAGCCATGACCCCCTTCACCCTACTAATATTAATTTAATTAAATGAATGCATTATCCTCACTATATTTATTAGTTAAATATCTTATTTAAATAATATCTACACAAATAGTTCACTTAGACACCTCACCAAGTTAACTCAACCTAAGACCTATTCTTAGCAAGTTACCATAACTAATGAAGACTTACTTAAACCCTAAAAATCAATGCCGACACTCCCTCTAACCACATTCTCGCATGCTCACAAGAAGCTCATCACAATCTAATCCATGGGATAATGACACAAGATATGAGGAAATCAGGAGGATCTCCCTAAGTTTAGTAAACCTATAAAATCCCTCCTTGACCGACGTCGGTTTCCCCTAACCATCGCCGGGTAAGCCAGATGGTCGTCGGTTACCCCTTTTATACCCTGAAAAACCTTATTCTCAAGGTTGGAAAACATTGGGATAAAAATTGGATGAGCAAGAACAAAGCTCAAAGAGATAACTCATCTTCAAAGAGCCAATTCCAGCAAGAACTGACATCTAAGGAAGGAGATTGAGGATCTTCTCCTGCACAACCTTCCTAGCCACATTCTGATCTATCCAAGAAAAAGAGGAGTGTGCATGCAGCCCATGCACAATATTTTCTTCAGTTGGTGATCACTTACAGCCTTCAAACCCATCATCAACACATCCATCCTTCACACATTGAATTTCAAAACTGAAATCCAAGTAAGTACAACATCATACTTTCCTGGTTATTTCATTTTATCATTATTTTATCATCCATTGTTCATCTTTCTCCCTATTGACCATCTCCAACATTTTTTACCTCCATAGACCCATGAAAACCTCACAAAATCCTATTCTAGTCACCCAATACCTCATCCTAACCAACCGAATCCTTTGTGTAATCGCAAAGGAGACCAAAACCCCATTCTGTGATGTTTCCAGATCTCATAGTAACCGGCACTGATTATACCTAACCGTGGTTGGTCACCCCTGACTGACGCCGGCCTCTGTGTTTTCCCACACAACCTTAAATAGAGACCTATCCACCTAATTTTACCTCACCTTCACTCACTTGTGACCTACCCAAGACCTTTATCAGACCTGCAGAACCCAGAACCAACCATTTGACCCATGGACTCTATTCTAGCTTAGCCTATTAGATTAGATCTATTTTCTTATTGTGTTTTTAAGTGAGATACCTAAATCATTTCAAAATAACAATAGGATTTACCTTGTTTTCAGCATTAATTTGTTTAAAATAGTGGACTGACAGCCATCTAGGATGTATCACACTTCCTAGATCTAGCTCACACTAGCCAGTTCACTGCCCATATTGTTCAATTATTTTTGGTGGTCTTACTTTCATTACAGGTAGTTCCTCCTAGCCAAAACAAATCTCTCACGGCCAGCTGTGGATTCGGAATTCATATGCGTACAACAACCCATCAACCGAAATTTGAACAGGTATTCCTATTACACCCGTTACCCTACCTCTTTCATCAAATATTCAAAGAAATAATCTAAGATAAAGGTGAAACAGGAACATCATCATGTTCTTCCTCTTGATTATCTCGTAGAACAAAAACAACTTCCTTGTCACTATTTTTTTCATCTTGTTGACCTGAGGCTAGTTGTTCACACAAATCCTTTGGATGGACCAAATTATTTACCTTGATCTCAATGTCATATTCCATGGCATTAATGATCCATCCTACGCATTTTTTATTCAGATCCTTGTTGAGAAGGAATTCTTTAACTCCTGCATGGGAGAGCAACAATTGGATTTTATTATTTGAAACCAGATGCTTAAACTTCTTTAATCCCCTGATTAATGCAAAGACTTTCTTTTCGGTGAAGGAATATATTAATTCATAGTCTTCTAGACCCTGAATGAAGAAAGAAACTGGCTATTATGTACCTCCTTTGTTCTGCTCAACTAAGATTGCAAAAATTGTGTCATTGCCACCAAAGGGATACACTATGAAGTATTTAAAGAAATCAATATTTACAAGAGTTGGGGCTTGTGATATAGCTTCTTTGATGGCCTCAAATATCTCCTTTCCTTTAATTTTCCACTTGAATGCTAAGCTCTTCTTCAACATCAATGTTATTGGCTTAAGAATGGCAACAAAGTTTGGTATGAACTTGCCAACAAAATTAATTTTTTGTAGGAATCTTTGAAGGGATTTCTTGTGGCTTGGAAATGGAATTGCTCTTATTGCTTTCACTCTCTTTGGGTTAATTGCCAATACTTCCTTTGATACAATATGGCCTAGAAGCCTACCTTCATGGGCAAAGAATATGCATTTTTTAGGGTTCAATGATACCCCAAAACTCCTGTATCTTCGAAACACCTGCCTTAGGTGGAAAAGGTGGTCTACTACATTTTTGGAAAACACTGTAATGTCATTTAGATAGATCAGTACTATTTTGTTGATCATCCCTTTGAATGCCATATCCATTTCCCTTTGAAAAGTGGCTCCGACATTGGACAATCCAAATGGAATTTTTTGTAGGCATAGGTGCCCCATTTGGAGGTGAAAGTTTTTATCAAATAATCATCTTATTTCACCATGATATGCTTGTATCCTAAGTAGCCATCTAGGAGGGAGAATCTCTCTAATCTAGAAACCACTTGCAAGATCTGATCCATTGAAGGGAGTGGGTAGTGATCTTTGAGGGGGGATCTGTTCAAGTCTCAAAAATCTACACACAACCTAATCCCTCCATTTTTCTTCCTGACTCAGACCAGGTTTACAACCCATCTTGAGTGTTTGATTGAGAATATGATTCTTGCCTCTATCATCTTGTTCAACTCTTTCTTCATCAGAGGATAAATGTGTGGGTTGCCTAGTCTCTGCTTTTTCCTGATGGGATGAGTAGCTAGATCTAGTTTGATTGTGTGTTGTGCTAGATTTGGATTGAACACTCATAGGTCTTCATAGCTCCAAGAAAATACATCTATAAATTTTTGGCAAAGTTGTATGAATTCATACCTTTCTTGCTTGGTGGCCACCTTTGCAATTTGAATTATGTTTTCTTCTCCAACTGGGATCAACTCTTAATCTTCTCCTTTGATCTATATATTAGCCTTCTATTTTCTAAACTAATCATTAGGATTAAAAATAGAATCCAATGTCACTAAGATTTTAGGAAGCTTGTTTGTATGCAGATGTACTATTTGGTTCCCGTGTTGCTGCTCTAATCTAATTTTATTTCTACTTAAGAATTCAACTTCTTCTTGTAAAAAATTAATGATATGTTGATCATTCTCAAACACCTACCAGCATGTGTTGTTATCTGACACTGCTAGCCTTATGACTATATGGATATGTGGTTGTTATTTATCATTTTTTATGTTTTCGACCACATCAAATGTTACTCTAACTGCTGCAAGAGTATCATAAGCTTCTTTCTCCTTCCTAGGTATGGACACAATGCTAGAGGCCTCAAAATCCTTCATGAGATCCCATACCCTACTCTTTTAGTTGTTAAGTAGGTCATTCTTGATAGCATTAAGTCCTCTGACTTGATTGGAAACTAGTTCACTATCACCAAACACTTGCAAGTTCATGATTCCTAGCTTCCTTGCTGAATGAAGACCATGGACCAAAGCCTCATATAGAGTAGTGTTATTTGAGCAGGAAAACTAAAATTTTAAAGCTGAATAATATTTCATACCTTTGGAGGACACAATCATAGCTCCTCCTCCAGCTCCTTATCTAGTCCTTGAGCCATCAAAGAATAATTTCTATACCTCAATGTCATCTTTATATTTTGTCTTAATTACATCAGGAAGAGGATGATTCTCTTCATGTAGACAGTAGACACCTAGCTCAGATTCTTCCATCTCCTTGTAGGGTTCAAAAGCATGTCTTTTTTTGGACCACTTTTTGAGAGTCAAGTATGGGATACATCCCACCTTGGTATCTGCACCACAAGTGTTTAGGAGGTCTTCTTGATCAAAATATGAGCAATTGGCATTGATTTGGCTAGGCACATAAGATTCAATATGATAATCAGCATATGCTTAGATCTGATTGTGGCCTTTGCCCCATACCTTGTTCTAAAGAGCATATGTGACCAATAAGTTTGTGAAGTGAAGTCCCTGGAAAAACAAAAAGAAAAATGTGGCATTAAATATATGATTGATATGTTATGTAAAATAGTCACATTGGGGCAGGTATACAGAGTGAGGATCATATCCTTGATGATTCCAACAGTTGTCACTACTATCCCATCTAATTACACTACCCCTCTAGAGATAACTTCGTATTAGAGATCCAGTTGATCAGCTATTTTTTTGGGCATCACATAACTACTAGCCCTATAATCAATCATACAATTTTGCACCAATTTGTCTCCAATAATCAAGGAGACATAGAATTGAGGAGGTCTCAAGTTCTTACGTTGTTGTTCTCCATGGTCCCTCCCATGTTGAACTGCATTAGAAAGCACTTTCTCTTGTTGATTAGGGGGTTAATTTGAGCTTGACCAATTCTGCATGGCAGTCTGTAATAAATATCTCTGCCTTGGAATGGCTAGTGACTCCCATAGTGAAATTTTCACACTTTTCCTCTTTATTTGCTCAATGATATTGAATGAGCTATCATTTTGCTTCCCCTTCCTAGACACATATTTTTCTTGCACATGGGTTGTCACAACCGGTGCTTGAGTGAATTTGGAAGGAGAATTGGGAATTATATTTGGAATGCCAAAACCTTATGGAGTGATGGGAGGTTGAGGGTCACATGAGTTTAGTGGTTGGCCTTATCCAATATTTCTCCTTTTGGACTGTGTATTGGCAGCCACACTTTGAGAAGGGAACTAATTCATTTAACATAAGTCCTCAACTTTCCAATTGATAAGCATATTATCACTTGGAGATCCCTCTTATTGAGATCCCTGCTACCAATAGCCTTCTTGGCTAGGTTCTTGTGACACCATACTGGTCTACACCATCAAGGCCTGATTTAGAGAACCATTAAAGCACATTGATTGGTTATGTGGCTGATTGCATGGGAAACACCAATCATATTCTTGTGTCATATTACTCTATGTTGGAACCAATGCCCTTAATATTGAAGTTGTGTTTGGATCATATGACCTGAAAGGTCTAGTAGCTTGAGGTTGTCCTTGGTTTTTCCTTTGATTTATAGTCTAACATGGTGGAAAATTTTGTTGGTGCTGGGGTCTAGCCTGATACTATGCCTGAGGGTGATACGGACTAGAAATCTAAGTTTGCTTCCTTTCGATGGTTATTAACTCATTCCCTAGGTTCTGAAGTTGTTTCATGACTTCTTTGAGTTCCTTAGAGGTGTTGGATGATGAGGTGGAGGCTTCAACTAATCTTTGACTTCTAGGGGTGGGTGTAGGAGATAATGTGGGAATTTGGATGGAATATGGGTTTCCTAACTTAGGGTACAGAGGCATGTATGGCCTAGTAGTGATTTTACCAGCCCGAGTCAAACGGTTTCTCAGCCCCTATGGAAAGGCTATAGGCTGTAGGTAAGGTTTTTCCCCCCATTGACTGAATCATCAAAGAAATATAAGAATTTAAATCCCTAAGAAAGTATAAGAAGGCACCTTGATTAGTAGGCATTACTGTTGTTGGAATCTTGTCCCAGGTCCACTAAAAACTGAGGTTGAAATCTGTCAACTGCTTGTTTGAGGATCTCTTGATTGTTGTTAGCTAAGTTATCCCCCTTTTCTCCAAATTGGTCATGAAGAGTTATGCACAGCTGGTTCCAATTTTGGATAGAGCCTGCTTCAAGGCTCCTGAACCATTGTGAAGCCTTACCTTTGAGAGAAGAGGCAAGAAAATTGACTGCAATGTCCATCTCATGGATTTCATGGATTTTACAAACATTTACAATATCTTAGACATGATCACCAAGATAATTCTGGTTTTTCCCAATGAAATATGGGATGCTCTTTAATGCTTCTATGGGGAATATATTTTGTGCATTCAGATCGAATGGGATGTTGCCAGTGAAATTGACATAAGGATTTGGCTGAGCCATCCTGATCAACCTAAGCACCCCTCTTAATTGAGAGAATGGCCTGCTGGGAGGAGGTGTCAATAAGGCTCTGTTTGGTGGGGATAGAGACCTCTGGGATCTATTTCCTCCCCTACCTCTGTCTGGGGATAAGTCTAGATACACAAATAATCCCTTCTCTTTGGTTCTTTATTTCATTTTTATTCTTCTCATGAACTTGATTGGACTACTAAAACCATTGGATTTGTTTCTTTTGGAGTCGCAAGATGTGTAATTTTTAAGAGCTTCTTAAAATCTAGAATCACAGCATGTGCACATCAATCTTACTGTAATAAGATGGAGACTTCTCTGTCCAACTGGTTGTGCCAAAACTGGTAGTGCAAAATAAGAGAACCCCCAAATGAGTTCCATAGATCTGATTTTCTAAGGCAGAGTCATTTGGTGTGATTCCATAACATTGAATTTTCCCCAAGGTGTGCTACCATGAAAAAATGGAATGCTCTCCAAATTAAAGGTTGGTTCCTATTCCTCTATTTAGGTACATACGTGAGAAATTACAGAGGATCTATTCTATACCTAATCTAAAATTTGTCAAGGAGAAAGGGATAAAAGATATATAAGAAACAAGAAATAACTAAACCACAAGGTGATGCACTGAAGGAATGATGAAAACTAGTTTTGCTGATAGACACAAACCAACAAAATACATACAATAATCAGACAGAGATAACCAGATTTATAATGAAAGACCAGATGTAAGAAAAAGAGACATAAATGATCTAGAATCAATCACAAACATGTTTTATTGCTTGTAAATTGATACAATGCATTACAAAACATCCAGGAGGCAAGGAACATATTAAAATTTTAATGGAAGGAATAAATTCCACGAATTCCTTTTCTTGAAGGAAAGGGGAGCCTGAAAAACAAAGAACGTCCAACCCATTAAAATGAATCCCACCACTACATTTATAGGTTCAATCAAAGAGAAGAAAGAGAGAGAGAAGTGCGAAAACCAGGTTGAAGATCAACCACTGCTATTAATTCCTTTGACAAAATATTTCCCTAAATCTATCTTTACTGCATCAATATTTGGTTCGGTGCCTTGAAGGAAGAGGAAATGGTAGAACAGATCAAATACGATCTGGTTGAGGCAAGGAGATCCTGCATTAAATTCCTAAAGACATTTCTCCATGGTTCACCCATCAAGACCTAAGAAAAATGATTTTTTATCTTTACATGGCATAGAAGACGTTGAGACGCTTCTAACGGTGTCATATTTGTAATATTTTGAGCCCTGAGTCAAAAGATATGCCCCTTCGAAGTTTGTATCGGGTCCATACAAACGGACTAGAAAACAGTTTTAAAAATGGGTCTCCTTTTTGCTTTAGGGCATGTGGCAGCTAGATTAGGTCAAAATAAGGTTTTGCAGGTCTACTATTTATCTTTCCCCCCCTTTTCCACAAAATGGAAAACTCAACAAACCCCCATGGCCCAGTCACTCCGCTTGGATACATGGCACCCTTTGGTTGGCTGGAGAGGTGTGCTATGATTCTTACCTCTGTGCCTTTTTGTCAAAAGGAGAATTTTCACCTTTTCTTCCGACTCCCTACTTTCCTTAGCTCGGGCTCAAATGCTTACCTTTTCCTTTGGGTGGAGTTGCGGCCCATTTTTCAACTTGTACACCTTTGGAATAACAAGGGTAAAAAATTCACTTTCCCCTCGACAGCCCACTTTGACCTGGGATACATGGCAGTCTGGCACTCATTTGGAAACCCTTTCTCTATTCAACCCTTGAATTAGCATCATTTAGACACTTGGCAGACTCCGCCGACCTGCTCCATACATTGAATATTCAACCGACTCTGCCCCCTTTGAAACTGGACATGTTGACGCACCACACTATCTTAAAATCTCACTTCAAAATTTGCTTTTAGAGGAGCGTTCAGTTGACACTTGTCGGCCTCCGTTGGTCTATGGACTTTTCAACAATCCCTCTTACCCTTTTTGGACTTTATGCTAAGCGGCGAGCTCACGTTTATTTGGGTCTCCACCCTGGGACTAAATGTTAGAGATGTGCCACATTAACACTTGGAATTCTCCACTTACACTTTTATACTTAGCCAATTTTGGGGCCCACCCTGTCCTCCTTTTGACTCTGTTTGACCATTTTCTACATGGAGGGCTGGCGTAAGTTTTAGTCTCCACCCTAGGCTCCCATTTCAGATTTGTGTTGAGCCGAAACCTAGCCCCTTCTTTCTTAGTTAAAGAATTTTAAATGGCCCACAAATTTTTGGGGCTCTTGACTTTTGGAAGCCTGACACTCATTTGGGCTCCCGTTTCTTGATAAAACTTTGGAGAAGTGTCGCATAGACACGTGGTTCCTTTCGCTACCTCCTCCATACTTAGTCAATTTTGGAATCTTTTCTGAATGTCTCGAGCCCAAAAAAATTTGATAGTTTACCATTTTTTCCCCTTCTTGCTCCTGGTTCCTCTACGACACTTTCCCTTCCTATCTGACCCTGTTATTCCACTGTTGAGTCTACATGTAACTTGAAAAAAGTATTTAAGACATGGAAACAACTCGACAATTTTGTTTCTTTTGCATAGGGTCATTTAGTCTTTCTTTTCCCCCTCCTCTCCATTATTGAGTCCTTCTGCGAACAATTTACAACATCTGGATGAGTTTTCTCATGTTTCTTTCTATGCGGGGTTGTCACCGATCTAATATTTTTCCCGGGGGGTGAAATATGGATAACACAAACTTATAAAACCTGTAGCCATCTCTCTACAGGGTGCACTTTCAAGAGATAACAAGATGGTTTAGAGCTCAGTAATGCTATAGTGGAGCACTTTATATTAGGCAGCCACAACTATATTTGGGATTTGTACAGGGTGGATCAATGCCAGAGGTAGTTTGGGCTTACCTACGATGTTCCTGGACTAGATAGGTGGTATGTTTGCAGGACCTGAGAGTACATTGATATGGGTCCACAGATTTCCCGTGATAGAGCACTGGATAGTTTCCTATAAGTGGTACCTACTATGTGGGTGCCACTAAGAAAGATTATAGATCTAGGCACCACACTTGAGTATGCACCATGGTACCATGGTCTGCTTCCATGTCGTCTGACTATTTCTAGGGAGGATTATAACACCAGTGTGAGATCTCCTCTAGTGGGACTTCCTAATGGTGATGAGGGTGGAACCATTGCTGGTAAAGATAGTGATAATTATGATGGTGGTGGTCCCAACTCACACCAATATGTTAGGGGTAAGGGATATGGTCTAGCATTACAACAACCACATGGATAGGGTCCAAGGCCTAGGCTGAGACAGGATTTCAGGGCACCTGACATAGATTTTCCCCTAATAAGAATTCCAGTGGGGATATACATCCCTCTTAAGAAGGTATTTCTAGAGCAGGGCCCACAACCTCGTGCTCTAGGGGTGGTGATGATGGTGGACAACTGGCTACCCTTCACCAACAGTTATAGGTGGTAATTTTCATTCAGTTATAGGTTGTATGAGAGAGGGATGCAGCAAAGTCAGAGGTATATGCCCTTCCAGTAGAGTGAGATCAGGCACGTGCTCATGTACAAATTTTGACATTAGAGAGGGATCAGGCCAGAGTATAGGCCACTCAGGAAAGTGATATTACTACATGTTAGAGTGACATTAATAAGATGGCCACACATGGGGCTTAGATACTGATCCTTTTACATCAGTCTCAAACCCAGGTGTAGATGGTTGTTTCTCATAGGGAGCACACCCAGACACAGTCATGGGGCTATATCACATAGAGAGATCAGGCCCATGCTCAGGTGCAGACTATTACTGCAGTTCGAGACTGATAGGTTGTTACTTGTAGATAGGCTCAGGCTGACAGTGGCATATTGATAGGTGATGAGATGCCACCTTGTAGGAAGCTATTTATTTTAGAGATTTTGATTTGATATAGGATGCTATGAGGGCTGGCGATGAGGCCTTATACTATAGGACTACCTATTTCATGGCAGTCCCGACAGGGCAATGAGTGGTACCTTTTGAGTAGTCAAGTGTGAGAACGATAGGCTCAGGTCATGGTAATCAGAACATTTAGTTAGATTAGTTTTTCAGCCCATTGCAGAGTAGCCAGCTAGACAACAACCAACAAGATAACAGGGTGATACCCTCGATGTTGGTTCATCATAGCAACCACTCTTTTGTGCTCTAGGTCATGGTCCCGAGAGCCCCGGTGAGGGTAAGAGTTGTGGTTGATCTCTTCATTTTTCTCATTTGTATAGATGTATTATATATTTTCCTCTTATGAAGGTTGATTTTGATGTATATATTTATGTACCATTTTTTTGATGATGCCTCTTGATGAAGGCTTGATTTATTTGATGCATGCCCCTTTTAGATGGCATATTTTTTTGATGATGTACTTTTGAGTATTGACATGGACAATTATACATGTATTATATGGACATTTGATGATGATTTTTTCATGTTATACTGTGATTATGCTTTGTATGATTAGTGATTATTTCTTTGTATTCATTGTATCATGATGTATGATATCCTTTTCCTTTATGTATACAACATACTTTTGATTTAGAGATGTGTATGTTTCCTACTTTCATATCGGTGATATATCTGTAGATAGTATCACATGTTTTGGATATATGAGATGTTTTTGATTTCTTATTCTACCACTTCGGATGATACTAGATGATATTGGTGTGGGACGGGATAGATTTTTTATTATGCGCAACCCCTCTTGCCCTCATTGATGATATGATATGTGATGATTATCTTAGCATACATGCATGATGTAATACTTATCATTTTTGTATATATGATGTAGTAGATGATGTTTTATATGTGATGAATGATAGATGATAGATGTGATAACAAACACCTTTGCAAGAGACAAATACACAAACAAACATTAACAAAGCTAAATAATTGTACCTATACAACACAACACAAATTTTGATGCAAACACATGAATTGATAAAAAATACTAAAGAGATCAAATTGACATTTTAACCTAAGTAAAATGAACCCTAATAGATGTATATAAAAAATGATGGAAGCATGCCAACGTTTGTATAAGAAAATGGGTTTTAATCCAATATGTAATCTAAACTAAACACAACTTAATATAATGTAAGCAAAAAAATACTCCTAAATATATACAATACGAAAATTTCAACATATTAATACTATACAAACCAACAACCAAAGGCACTATTTGAAACATTACTCTATTTTTTGTGAGACAACATTGATATATGTTTTTCTAATGTGTTACAATTTATCTAGAAAGATAAGTTTCTTGAGGCTACTATTCACATTATTTTATAAGAAAACGTTGTGTGGTTGTTGTAGCTTCATCCCTAAAAGGGAGATTTTATGAATGTTTAGGTTATTTGTGTAATCCTTTTACAAGTGTTTTTAGATTTTCTAAGGTCATTATTATCTCTCAAAAATGCACCTTGTAGAGAGATGGTTGCAAGTGTTCTTAGCTTGTGAAATTGATCTCTCTCTTTCGTAGATACAATGGAAACACCTCAGGCCTATGGGTAGACATATTTTGAGGTGAATATCTAGTATCAAGAAAGGTTCCTTAATGATGTATCCTAAACTGATTTCTAGGGTTTAAGGGTAAACGATGATTGTAAAATAATTTAAAACTAAGGTGTTACACCAAATTTGTATGAGGGATTTGACTTAGTATATGCACAATTGATATGTGAAAGGATTCTTGATGCATGAAAAAACAGTTTTTTGCAAAATGTTAAGGGTGAAACACTTCAAGGTATTGAGGGAAAGTATCAAAACAATACTGCTAAGCTAAACATGCACATTAATATCATGAAGAAATAACTAAATTTTTCAACAGGGTAAGATGATTAATCAGGGAATTTTCATTCGCAAGATTAATTAAAACATACACAAGATTGCAAATAATTCAGAAAGGTAGAAAATACTTTACATTAAGAGGGAAAAACTGGCATAAATTCTTCAGTACTCCGATATCCAAAAAATCCTCCATGTGCTTTGCCAAAGCACAGAATATATAGCAAAATATTTTCCCCTACCCTTCCTAAAAATAGGCTAAGGCTTGTACTCACCCATGGATCCTATTTTTATCCTTTATTTAATAATATATAAAGGAATAAAAATAGAACATGCAAATACAAAGAGGCATTAACAGCCATTGGTTACAACTCAGTCAACTACAGTAGACTATTCTATTTTTAAGAAAAATCATGGCTGAATAATTTGCTAAAAATAAGTTTTTTTTGATGAGAAAGTCTTCTTCCCTTGTGCACATGAATTCATCTTTTTGTCTATTTTTTCCTATTGTGAAGGCATATAAAAAATAATGTTCATGAGAAAAATAATTATAATACTTGAAGTATTTACAAAATTAACCATTCACACATTCATTTGATGGGGACCACCTCTATGGTCAGATTCTAATGTTGACATTCGTTGTCTAAGTGGCCACATTGGTGACATACTGTAGATCATCTTTAACTCTCTTGACCATGGGGACAACCTTTGCACTTGATCACTGATCTCCATTTGGTTTGGCCACCTTTGTGAACTTAGCACATTATTGAATTTTAAATGTATATGGGGCCACTTTTGAAAAAGGCCACCATGTCATCCTCGACTACCTTGGTAACACATGCTATAATGTATGTTTGCCACCTTCGATTAAACATGAACATGTAATACTTATTGGCTTTTGTATTTGGATAACACTTGACTATAGTTTATAACCCTTACCTTTATGATGATCATCGATGAACATGATTCGGTCAACACTTTACATTTTTTGATGTAGGACTATAGTTTATCCTTTTGACATTTTGAATGCGATGATTTTTTATTTAATCATGGGGTTGGTCCCCTCATGATGATATCTCACCCCTTCAATAGTTGCTTGGTGACATGGCTTACTGAGGTAGAGTTATCTTTGATATTGGTGATCATTTTGTAATCATTGATCTCTGTACTTTGATATCTCAAGTTGTCATTCTTGAAACTATATTTAGGGTTTTGACATGCATTGAATGTTATTAGTGGCATCTTACCCAGGTAGTTTGCTTCAAAATTAGGGATAGATCCTTGAGCATTGATCTATTTTCCTTTTGCTTTGCATCCGTTTGTCTTTGATCGTGGACAAGAACTAACCCAATGCTTGGGCTTAGGTGGTAAAGGTCAATCATTTTCCAATAATCACTTCACTTGGATCTTCGGTCTGCAGGTGAATCCCTGGAAAAAAAATTGACGTCATTGTTGGTAACTTGAAGCTCAACTCCCATTGCAAATTGGTTCTCTAGATCTTCTCTTGCACCTATATTTTCTTGTTGTTCACTCTATTTGAGTTTTCTGAGGAGGTGTTGTGATATTTCCTATGGGTTCAAGCTCATCTTTGTTCAAAAGATATCTTTATCTTGTGAAGTTCTATGAGGATTCTTAGCGGACACCATTTTTAACACTCAAACTCTATGGATTTTAGTAATTGTTCCTCTATCTGATGAGGGAAGGTAAGTCAATACCTCCTTGGGTATCGTTGTTGATTAGTCGTTGCCATTTTTTCTTTCAGAAATTTTGATGATAAGCTTCCTTCTATATGGTTTGCAAATTTTGTATTTTTCTACTAAAGCCTTATTCCATCATTACGCAGAGCTCTTTTATAAAATTTTCTTGTAACTTTTCTGTTCTTGAATCAAAATACGAACTATTATGTTCTTTATTTGAGTTCTATTTCATTCCAAGACTTGAATACTTTGATGCTTTTCAAAACTCTGAAGACTCAACTTTTGGGTTCATCTATTGTAACCTGTAGTTGTATACTTTTTGAACTCTGAGGTTGATTCTATAACTTTTCATTTACAGCCATTAACTTGATCTGTGAATAATTTGGAGCTCCTTCTTGTCCCTTATGGGAATGATCTTGTAGCATTTTTCATTTTGTTCTTCATTCTCTGTGACACTATACCGTCATTCCTTTTGATGTTTGAAACTCCACATTTGGTTGCTTTTCATGATTACTTTTACTTATATTCTATCAAGAACCGTTTGAGCTCAGATCTTGCATATTTTAAAAAATGGTTTATGAAAAAAATAATTCTTATTTTCTTATTGATTTTACAACCTGGAGTTCTTAGGATGCTAATACATTTAATTTTATGAAACTTGGATGCTTTTGTACTACATTTTGACACACTTATTTGGTGTTTTGATACTCCATTCACTTATGTATTACAACATGAAGCACTTTTTTTAATTAAATAAAAGCCTATAGACCGAAATGATAAATTAGACACTTGCATACTTATCATTTGTTCAACTGTAAATCATGAAGCTTCATAGTATGCTTTCTTGAATTTGTTATATGTATTGCATATGTCATTTCTATTGTTGTACCTAGATTTCTAGTGCTTCGTATTCACTTCTGTACGTTGAGCTTATTGATAAGCACTGTATGATTCATCTATACTTGATCTTTTCCTTGCATAAATGGTCATACTTATTTGATCCTTACTTTGTCAAAAGGATTATGCTTTGATCTAAATTCGTACCTATGTTGTAGAATTTATCCTCTTTGGTTCACTAGGTTGTACTTCAATTTTCTAAAAGTGTTTCTTACTTTGATTCTGTCACTTTTTTGGAATACTATAATCTTGTCTCTTTTACTTAGATGCTTTATTTACTTGATAGTAGTATTTTTGGCATGCTAGAAAATTTGAAATGTTGATTTTTCATTGCGAAGCCCTGGAAATTCTTTTCCATAATCTTATTTTTTCATTTTGTTTCAGCTGTAACCCTTTTTTCAGTTAACTTCAGTTTCTTGAAAAATGATTCTTTTTCTTCAGTTTCAAAATGAAACATGTACTTCTATTTTCCAATCTATCTTCCTGTAATGTAACATCTTCGATTTGTAGGATAGTTACTGAAACTTGAGTTATATTCTTCCTTTATTTCAGAATGTAATTAAGACTTATCTATTTTATGCCATAAGATATGAGTCATTGAAATCTGTAATTCGTGCTTATAGTGAAAGACTTAATTTATTTCTTGTTGGATGCAACCTGTACTTGCACACTTAAGAAAATAGTTAGAAAATATTTAGGAATTTTGGCCTCTCTTATGTCCCTGGTTTTTCTTCTTTTCTTCTTTCTCCTTCTATCTGAGTGAGTAAAACATGTATTTAATTTGATCTTCATGTAAACTATATCTCTTGTTGTTAAGAGACTCATATGCATGATCTAGGACAATATAGCAATATGGATTGATCCCTGAGCTCATAACTGATAATTCTCGCTTTCTTTCTTTTTAGCTACAGTGATATCAACAACAAAGATGGAGAAGGAACAAAGCTGAAAATGGAGATGTCCTGATTGAAGAAGAAAAACCCTCGAGGCAATGATGGGTTCACTCACACTCCTTTATTTTATCTTTCATGCATGTGTATCTCTTATTTTAGTAGTTGTACTTTACCTTTTCATTTGCATCCCATGGCTTGTATGGGGACATTTGAAATTCCTTATGAATTAAACATTGAATTTTGAAAATGAGTTATGTATTTCTCTCTACATTTTAGCTTTCTATATGGATTGTATGATGAACTAAATAACTCAGTAATATAATTGAATGTATTAAACATGAAGGAAAGAACAATAAAGAAAACTTGTAACGTCCAGTAATGAACTTTGATTTTTGTAATCCTCATTTATGTTTGTTGTTCCAAAACCTAGCATTTCACCTATTTTGTGATTGAATGTCTTCATCAAGATAACACAAATGTCTTCATCAAGATAGTGATGAAATTGTAAACTATGTGATCTATTACGTTTTTGTAACAACATACATAGTTGCAGATTTCATGTAATCATTTAACTAATTCAACAGTAACAACATTATCTAAAAAAATCTCCCATATCTTAGGTATACATCACCAATGCTATCCATCATAACGAATTTTTGAGTTGCCCATTTTTGCACAAGTGCAAAAATTGTCAACATTTCTAGCGATCTTGCGGGGAAAGTTACCTGCTAGCTTGTAGACCATTGCCTTGCTCTTGTCCATTGGGCATGGAGTACAAACATGAAAGAAAAATCTACCTTTTCTAAAGTCCAACCCTTCTAAAATGAAACTAAAATCAGGAAAGGTTCTGGTAAACTAGATCACGTGCATGAATGCACTTATTGAAGGGAAATCCTACTCTAAACAAACATTGTAAGATTTTCAATAATAGTGTTCTAGAAACATACCATTAATAGGAATGGGAAGTTTCTCTCCATTCAACCTCGAGAGTTGAAAAGCATTGTGTTCTTTGCAAGCTGAAATCATGTAAGGACCTCTCCAGATTGTATCAAACTTTGTGTCTCTTCCTGGTTTTACACGATCCGTGTCCCACTTTAACATAATATCTCCTTCATTGAAGATTCTGAATTTGGATTTCTTGTCCAAAGTCTTCTTCATAATTTTTTGATTCTTTTCCATATTCAAATGAGCTTGATCTCTTAGCTCTTGTAATTCCATTAACTTTGCATAACGAACCTGCAATGGTTCATTCTCAAGTAGCTCCATTTGGTGCAGCAAGTATAATGCAGGTAACTGAACTTAAATGGGCATTGTTGCTTCTTTTCCATACACAAGTTTGTATGGTGAATTTCTAACTGATATTTTAGGAGTCACTCTATCAGTCCAAAGTGCTGAATTCAACACAAGACGCCAAGCTCTTTGATTATATTTGAGTGTTATTTTGATGATCCTTAAAAGGTTCTTGTTACTACTTTCAGCTAAGCCATTACCTTGTGGGTAATAATTAGATGAAGAACTTAAGTAAATTCCATGGTTGACATCCCAATCTCTTATCTTCGCATTAAGAAATGCTAAAGCATTATTTGATATGATAGTTGTTGGAACACCAAATCTGTAAACTATACCTTCATAAAAGGATAGTATCAAGGTTTCATTAGTATCTTTCAAGGCTATTGCTTCATTCCATCATGTAAAATAATCTGTAGCAGTTAATATCCACTTGTGTCCTTGTGATAAAGGCGGGTTTATCATGACAATAAAGTCAAGACCCCACTACATAAAAGGTTGATCAACTAAAATAGGTTGTAAAGGTAGCGAAGCTAAATGTTCTTTTCCAACTAAGAAAGCACATTTTTTACACTTTCTGATCCATTTAAAACAGTCCTTGAATATGCTAGGACAATAGTAACTAGATTTCATGATTTTTAAGGTTGTGGTATGTTCTTAAAAGTGACATCCTACAAGTCCTTCATGGAATTCTGATCGTAATTTATGAATTTTATCATAGTCAACACATCGTAGCAAGATTCCATTTATATCTCTTTTGAACAACACACTATCAACAAGGATATAGGGGATATCTTGTAATCTGAAATATCTTCATTTATTATTTTCCATACCTTCCGCATAGGTGTCATGTTGTAAATAGTTAACCAAATAAGTCATCTATCTTGATTCCTTAGTATCTTGAGAAAGTTCAGGTTGTTGATTTTCTGGTTAGACCATGATGTTTGATTGCTGATACACAATTTCAACACGTTATTTTGAATCTTTAGGTTTTGTAACTTGCTATTTTTCCATATCAACAATTAGGTGTTCACACAAACCTTTTCCTCTAACTGTCTTAGCAACCTAGATATCAACATCATATTACATAACTTTTGTTATCCAACCTGCTCTTTTCTCATTCAATTCTTCATTTAACAAGAAAGATTTCACACTTGGATGAGAAACAAGAACATGGATTTTATTGTTTGAAATAATATACTTAAAATTCTTTAGTACCCTTACTACTGATAATACTTGTTTCTCAAGAAATGTGTACCTTATTTCATAATCATGCAAGCTTTTTCTAAAGAAAGCAATTGGTTTTTCAATATTTTCATCGTTAATCTGAGTTAATATAGCTAAGATTGTTTCAGTTCCTGCAAGTGCATACATTGTAAAATATTTATCAAAATTTAGATTTACAAGAGTAGGAGCTTGAGAGATGGTTGTTTTGATTACTTTAAACCCTTCTCTCCCTTCGCTAGTCAAAGAGAAAGTTTTCTCTTCCTTTAACATAGATGTCAATGGTCTAACCAATGCTGCAAAATCTAGAAGAAATCTTCTAAAAAAATTGATTTTTCCAAGAAAACTCTGTAATGCCTTCTTATGATGAGGCAATGATAGCTGTGATATGGATTTTATTTTGAAAGGATAGATTGCTAATCCTTGCTTAGAAACAATATGACCATGTAGTTTACCTTGATGTATTGAAAAGATAGACTTTTTGGGATTCAAAGATATTCCAAATTTCCTACATAACTGAAAAGTCTATCTTAGATGTATCGGATGTTCATCAGAAGCTTTTGAAAATACAGTAACACCATCTAAGTAAACAAGGATGCATTTATTTAACAAGCTGTAAAAATCCATGTCCATTGCACGTTGAAACATTGCACCAGCATTTGAAAGGCCAAAATGCATTCTTTTGTAAGAATAATTACCCCAATTGGTGGTAAAATTTGTTTTGTACCTATGTTCTTCTTAAACTAATATCTAATTCTATCTTCTATAACCATCTAGAAGAGATAGTCTATCTGAACCCTTCATCAAGTGAGACCTCTTCGTAATTATCATCATGTGTTGAAATATTAGTTTTGTCTTTCCTTAACTAATCATAAGTGCTGAAAATGTCTCCTAATGTGACTAGACCTCGAGAAAACTTATTTATTTTTAATTAAACAATCTAATCACCGTATAAATGTTGTAATTTATCTTGGTTTACTGTAGAAAACTCAGCCTCTTGCTCCAAAAACCTACATATTTGATCATCACTTTCAAAAACCTACCAATTCAAGTCATTATCAGGTATAGTAGGCCTAACAATTAGATTAATATGAGGCTAAATTATGTTGTTCTCTATCTATTCCATCACTTCAAAACTAGCACCAACTATTGCAATTCTATCTGCATGCTTATTTTTCAGTTCTAGGAATTGAATGAATACTAATAACATAAAAATATTCCATTAAGTTTGAAACTCTATGTCTGTAAGAATTCATTAATGGATTCTTAATAACATTAAAATTATTTATTTGATTGATAACCAACTCAGAATCACCAAATATTTTTAAAGTTTTGATACCTCCCTTTCTGGCCCAAAGTAAGCCATGAATTAATGACTCATATTTAGATACATTACAAGTGCATGAAAATTAGAGTCTCAAAGATGAGAAATACCTTTCGTTTATTGGGGAAGTGAGAGTTAAACCTACTCCCTATCCTTTCTTGTTCTTAGCTCCATCAAAATGAAGCTTCCAAATCCCTTCGACTGAATTTTTTGTTTTGAACAACAAGGGAAGTGGTTATTTTCTTCATGCATACAATACACACCAATTTTTTTAATTTAAATTCCTTAAAAGGATCATGAGTATGTTCTCCAACTATATTTTCATCCATAAACATGTTAGAAACAGCATCTAATGTTGAAACCTGAGCTACGTCATCAAAATTAGAGTGATCTAAGGCTGAATAATTAGCCACTACATTTGAAAACTGAGGCTCAATATGAAATTTGGCCAATGGTTCTGAATTGATAGTAACTTTGGTGTTGTAATGAGTAGTGAAAAATAAGGACTAATCTGAAGAGAGATAACCTCCTATCTTTGTTGTGAAATCTCTAGATAAGCATAATGCAAAGTAAGGAGGTAAATCTACAACAGTGACGTCTTGCAAAATATAAAAATTTGGGAAAGCATGCAATGTTACCTCTAAATTCCTGATTACACCAAAAATATTAGTTGCAGTTCCATCAAGATGTAAGACACTCTTTTCTGTAGGCTCATATTGCAGACCCAATTTTTCTGCAATTGGTTTTGGCATAACTTTGCTACTTGCACCATTGTTCACCATACAATTATGAACAAGATGTTCTCCAATAATCAGTGATCGATAAAATGGTGGTGGATTCTTGATGTCATGAGCATTTAAGACTTTCTGAACCATCCATTTAACTTCTTTGATGCGATCTTGTTCTATTTTTCTGAGGACCATGTCTGTCTTTTGGACTTCCTTTTCTATTTTTTTAGAAGAAATATGTAGTTTAGCTAGTTCATGAGAAATTAAATCTTGTTGTCTTGGAATACTTAGAGCATCCAACATTGAGATGTTAACATTATGATTTTTCATTACATCAACAATGTTAAAAGAATCAATAGTTTTAGAGATGGAATCAACTGTTTTAGCATAGGCCTTAGCAAAAACAAATTTTGCTTTATTTATCTTTGATATCTGAGGTATAAACAATCTTCTTGGGTCAGGCTGTAGCTATTTTTGTTATTCTTTATGAACCAAAATACTTGCTATTTTTTAGGAACAACAAGACTGTTAGCTGGTTTTGGGGCTGTAGATGTTGTCTTATAAGTGACAATAGGCAAAACAGGCCTATTTTGTTTTTTTTTAAATTTCAACAGCTTTTCCTTAATCCCTAGTAGTGACTGTAATGAAATCATCCTCATTGAAACTGACTAAATTTTGTTTAGGTGCTTTCTGAACCTGAGTATCTTTCTACCCACTCTCTATTTGAGGCATGAATAATGTCTTAGATTGAGGTTGTGTAA
Organism: Taxus chinensis; assembly: GCA_019776745.2. Lineage (NCBI taxonomy): Eukaryota > Viridiplantae > Streptophyta > Pinopsida > Cupressales > Taxaceae > Taxus > Taxus chinensis. Next base: position 770,120,589 of record CM034148.1, on the reverse strand, counting down.
CAAGACTAATGTTTAGAAAATCATTTGGGTAACGTGTAGCTAAATGAAGTTGATTACAAGGTTGAAACCACTCTTCTGTAGCCATATTAACTGGAACTAAAGCATTAGATGAACTAGAAGCCTTTGGGTCAAATTGCCTTTACTGGTAAGGTTACCTATAATTTTGATTCTATTGGTAAGGTTGCCTATTTTGTTGATTTAGCTAATTTTCTTGATAAGGTCTGCTAGGTAATGAAACTCTATTCTCAATTGAAGTCAGCTTGGTCCCCATAGTCTGCAAAGCTTTAAACACTTCATCTAATGGGGAGAAAATAACAGGTTCTATAATTATGATAGGCTAAGGAATAGGTGCTAAATCTACAAAAAAAGGCATTGAACACCTTGGTGCTAATTTTCCATCTTGAATAAGACTATTTTCAGCTCAGATGGTGATATCATAGGCTACTAGGAGCATCTCTCCTCCCATAGACTAAATTGTAGTTGAAATATCATTGTTTAATTCCCTAAGATGATAAAGAAAAGTGTGATCAGCTTAAGGCTTGACACTTGATGGAATTCTTTCCCAATTTATGGCAAAACAGATGTTGAAACCTGACATAAATTTTTTGGGAGATCATTTAATGGTAGAAACCTATTCTATAAGAGATAAATGATCTGAATTATCTTGAAATTGTTTCAGCAATTTATCACCTAAGTCATCCCAAGTTCTTATGCATCCAATGTCTATATTTCTATACCATTACAAGGATTTTCCTTTAAAAGATGCAACTAAAATTCTCAAAGCTACATCCTCATGAGTAATATTATGAAATACACATAAGGTTGTGACATCTTTAATGTGCTTTGTAGGTGTCACCTAATTTTCACCAGTGAATGATGGCAAACATTTCATGGAAGCATTAGGGATGTCATGGTAAAATGGGATTACTAAAGGGCTTTCATTAGTAAAGGTCACAAAATTCCTTGGTGGTTGAATAGCCATTGGAAAAACTGGGATTTGAACAAAAAGATTGACATGTGGTAAAGGAATACTAGGAGGAGGGTTATCAAAACTAGACCTATTATAAGGTAAAGTATTACCAAATCTTATCCTTCTTGAAGAATTCAACATCTTTAATGTGCTTTGTATGTGTCACCTAATTTTCACCAATGAATGATGGCTAACGTTTCATGGCCGCATTACGGATGTCATGGTAAACTGGGATTACTAATGGGATTCCATTAGTAGAGGTCACAAAATTCCTTGGTTGTTGAATAGCCACTTGAAAAACTGGGATTTGAACAAAAATATTGACACGTGGTAAAGGAATACTAGGAGAAGGGTTATCAAAACTAGGCCTATTATAAGGTAAAGTATTACCAACTCTTATCCTTCTAGCAGAATTCAAAGGCAAAGAGACTAAATCAGGATGAATTATTCTTACCGATGATATTGTAGTCACTTTAGGTATGGAACATGCTGTAATACTGGTCAGAAATCAGCACTAGAGAGTCTCCAAAAGATCTTAAAATCTTTAGAATAAATTGCTGCAACTTGCTCCTGAAAGTAACTCTAATAATTGTTGTAAATGTGCTGTGGAACTGCTATAAATAGTCATAACTTGCACTCATATCTGATCCGTTGTCCCACCGGGCATGCCAAAAACTTTTATCTCTCAAAAGTGCACCATGTAGAGAGATGGCTTCATGTGTTCTAAGCTTACAAAATTGATCTCTCTCTTTTGTAGATATAATGGAAACACCTCAGGTCTGTGGGTATATATATTTTGAGGTGAATCTCTGGTATCAATGCAAGTTCTTTATTGATGTAAGCTAAACTAATTTATGGGGTTTAAGGGTAAAATATTACTATAAAATAATAAAAAACTAAGGTGATACACCAAATTTTTATGAGGGATTTGACTAATTATATGCACAATTGATATGCGAAAGGATTCTTGATGCACAAACCAACATTTTTTTGCAGAATGTTAAGGGTGAAACACTTTAAGTTATTGAGGGAAAGTATCACAACAATACCGCGAAGCTAAACATGTACATTAATATCATGCAGAAATAACTGAATTTGGAAACAGGGTAAGATGATTAATTAGGGAATTTTTATTCGCAAGATTAATTGAAACATACACAAGACTGCAAATAATTTTGAAAGGTGGAAAATACTTCACATTAAGAGGGAAAAAATGGCAAAAATTGCTTCAATACTCCTATATCCAAAAAATCCTCCTTGTGCTTTGTCAAAGCACACAATATATAGCAAATTATTTTTCCCTACCCTTCCTAAAAATAGACTAAGGCTTGTACTCAGCCATGCATCCTATTTTTATACTTTATTTAATAGTAGATAAAGGAATAAAAATATAGCATGCAAATAAAAAGAGGCATTAACAACCATTGGTTACAAATCAGTCAATTGTAGTAGACTGTTCTATTTTTAAGAAAAATCATGGGTGAATAATTTGCTAAAAATAAGTTTTTCTTGGTGACCAAGTCTTCTTCCCTTATGGATGTGAATTATTATTCTTGTTTGTTTTGTCCTCTTGTGAAGGCATGTAAAACATAACTCCCCATTCATGAGAAAAATAATTACCATACTTGTAATATTTACAAAAATAAAAATTCACACATCTATTTGATGGGGACCACCTCCATGCTCAGATTATGATGTTGACATTCCTTATCTAAGTGGTCACATTGGTTACATAGTACATATCATATTTAACTCTCTTGACCATGGGGACCACATTTACACTTGATCACTGATCTCCATTTGGTTTGGCCACCTTTGTGGACTTAGCACATTATTGAATTTTAAATGTATATGGGGGAACTTTTGAAAAATTCCACCATGTCATACTAATCCATCTTGGTAACACATGTTATAATATATAGTTGCCACCTTTGATTAAACATGACCATATAATACTTGTCAGATTTTGTATTTGGATAACAATTGACTCTAGTTTATAACCCTTACCTTTTGGGTGATCATTGGTGAACATGATTCGGTCGGCACTTTACATTATTTGAAGTTGAACTATAGTTGATCCTTTTGACATTCTGAATGCAATGATTTTTTTTTAATCATGGGGCTGGCCCCCTTATGATGATGACTACACCCTTCAATAGTTTGTCAGTGACATGGCTGACTTAAGTAGAGTTCACTTTGATATTGGTGATCATTTTGTAATTTTTGATTTCTATAATTTGATATCTCAGGCCATCGATCTTGAAACTGTAGTTAGGTTTTTGGCCTACATTAAATGTTGTGCGTGGCATCTTACCTAGGTAGTTTGCTTCAAACTTGGGGATCAATCATTAAGCATTGATCTGTTGTCCTTTTTCTTTGTGGATGTTGATCTTTGACCATGGTCGAGTTAGAACTAACCCAATGCTTGGGCTCAGGTGGTAAAGGTCAATCAACTTCAAATAATCACTTCATTTGGATCTTTGGTCTACAAGTGAAGCCTTGGGAAAAAAATTTCTGAGGCCATTGTTGGTAACATGAAGCTCAAATCCCATTGCAGATTGGTTCTCTAGATCTTCTCTTGCACCCATATTTTCTTGTCATTCACTCTATTTGATTTTTTTGAGGAGGTGTTGTGATATTTCCTCTAGGTTTGAGCTCAGCTTTGTTCAAAAGATCTCTGTCTTGTGAAGTCCTATGAGGATTCTTATCAGACACTAAATTATTTTTACTCAAACTCTGTGAATTTTTGTAACCGTTCCTCTTTATGATGAGGGAAGCTAAGTCTTGACCTCCTTAGGTATTGCTGTTGATTCATCGTTACTATTTTGTCTTTCAGAAATACTGATAATAAGCTTCCTACTATATGATCTGCAATTTTTTTATTTTTCTACTAAAACCTTATTCCATCATTATGTAGAGCTCTTTTATAAAAGTTTCTAGTAACTTTTCTATTCTTGACTCAAACTATGAACTATTCTATTATTTATTTGAGTTCTATTTCATTCCAAGACTTGAATACTTTGATGCTTTTTAAAACTCTGAAGTCTCAACTTTTGGGTTGATCTCTTGTAACATGTAGTTTCATACTTTTTTAACTCTGAGGTTGATTCTTTAATTTTTCATTTACGACCATTAACTTGATCTATGAATAATTTGGAGCTCCTTCTTGTCCCTTATGGGAATGATCTTGTAGAATTTTTCATTTTATTCTTCATTCTTTGTGACACTATACCATCATTCATTTTGATCTCAGAAACTCCACATTTCGTGGCTTTTCCTGAGTACTTTTACTTTTGTTCTGTCGTGAAACGTTTGAGCTTAGATCCTGCATATTTTTTAAAATGAGTTATAAAAAAATATAATTATTGTTTTCTTATTAATTTTACATTCTGGAGTTCTTAGGATGCTCATACATTTAATTTTATAGCACTTGGATGCTTTTGTACTACATTTTGACACACTTACTTGGTGTTTTTATACTCCATTCACTTGTGTATTAAAATATGAAGTAGTTGCTTTAATTTAATCAAATCTTATAGCCTGAAATGATCAATTAGACACTTGCATGCTTATCAATTGTTCAAATGTAAATCATAAAGCTTTATAGTATGCTTTCTTGAAGTTGTTATATGTATTGCATACGTCATTTCTATTACTGCAACCTGATTTATAGTGCTTCCTATTCAGTTTTGTACCTTGAGCTTTTTGCTAAGCAATGTATGATTCATCCGTACTTGATCTTTTCCTTACATAAATGGTTGTACTTCTTTGATCCTTACTTTGTCAAAAGTATTATGCTTTGATCTAAATCTATACCTAAGTTGTAGAATTTTTCTTCTTTAGTTCACTGGGTTGTACTTCAATTTTCCAAAAGTGCTTCTTAATTTGATTTTAAAGACGATTCTATCACTTTGTTGGAATACTATAATCTTGTTTCTTTTACTTAGATGTTTTATTTACTTGATAGTAGTATTTTTGGCATGCTAGAAAATTTAAAATGTTGATTTATCATGGCAAAGCCCTGGAAATTTTTTTCCATAATCTTATTTTTTCATTTTGTTACAGCTGTAACCCTTTTTTTAGTTAACTTCAGTTTATTGAAATATGATTCTTTTTCTTCAGTTGCAAAATGAAACATGTACTTCTATTTTCCAGTCTCTTTTCCTGTAGTGTAACTTCTTCCATTTGTATGACATTTACTAAAACTTGAGTTGCATTCTTCCTTTATTCCAAAATGTAATTAAGACTTATCTGTTTTATGCCATAGGATATGAGTCATTGAAATATGCAATCTATGCTTATAGTGCAAGACTTAATTTATTTCTTGTTGGTTGCAACCTGTACCTGCACACTTAAAAAAATTGTTAGAAAATATTTAGGCTTTCTTTCCTCTCTTATGTCCCTAGTTTTTGTTCTTTTCTTTTTTCTCCTTATTTCTAAGTGAGTAAAACATTTATGCAGTTTGATCTTCAAGTTAAATATATCTCATGTTGTTAAGAGATTCATCTGCACAAATTAGGACATTAGAGGAATATGGGTTGATCCTTGAGCTCATAACTGATAGTCCTCTCTTTCTTTCTTTTCATGTATAATGATCTCAGCAACGAAGATGAAGAAGTAACAAAGCTGGAAATGGAGATGTCTCGACCGAAGAAGAAAAACCCCCAAGGCAATGATAGGTTCACTCATACTCCTTTATTTTCTATTTCATGCATGTGTACCTCTTATTTTAGTATTTATACTTTACCTTTTCAGTTACATTCCATGGCTTGTGTGGGGACATTTGAAATTCCTTATGAATAAAACATTGAATTCTAAAAATGAGTTGTGCATTTATTTCTACATTTCAGCTTTCTGTATGGATTGTATGATGAACTAAACAACTCAGTAATATAATTGAATGTCTTAAACATGAAGGAAAGAACATTAAAGAAAACATGTAACATCTAGTAATGAACTCTGATTTCTACAATCTACATTTATGTTTGTTGTTCCAAAAATTAGCATTTCACCTATTCTATGATTGAATGTCTTGATCAAGACAACAAAGCTTTCCTTCGAGGCCTTGTTTTCTTTTGCTAAAGATTGTCATGAAATTGTAGACTATGTGATCTGTTATGTTTTTGTAACAACATACATAGCTGCAGTTTTCATGTAATCATTTAAATAATTCATCAATAACAACATTATCCAAAAAAATCTCCCCTAACTTAGGTATACTTCACCAATGCTATCCATCGTAACGAAGTTTTGAGTTACCCATTTTTTCACAAGTGCAAAAATTGTCAACAATCATGTTTTGAAAGCAATGTACAAGGACAAAGAAGCGTGGATGCCCCCAACATGATGTGGGAATATACAAAAGGAAAAGTGCCATGCATGTATGTACAATAAGGTTAAAAATTAAAGGTGCCCTGAGCGTTATATGGGAGTATAAAGAGGAAATTTCCTTCACGTAGATATAATAGCAAATAAGCTTGATCACGGTTTGACAAAGGTAGCTTAAGTAGGTTTCCTAGACCTAGCGAAGGAAGTCATATCTAGAAAGCGGTGATGATTACCCATCTTGTTGTAAGAGTGACTTGCATTCAGTGAATGTTCTTTGAGCATCGGAAACCAGTTTTCACCCAAATACCTTTCGATTGCACCAAAATTGTGTGGTTTTCACATGCAAACAACCTGCTTTTTCTTTAGCTTTTTCTCAATTTTCCATTTTTTAAATTTTATTTTCTTTATTTTCCTATTTTTAAGTTCTTATCTGATATTCTCGGCATGATTAATTTTTGAACTGCTTGAGGTGCATAGCATTCATAGGTTCTGGAAGCTCTTCAACATCTGATTATACAAGTTTATAGGCTACTGATCCATACTTAAAAACTAATACATAAGTTCCTAGCCAATTAGCTTCAAAATTACCTTTCTTTTCTATCTTTGGCAGTGTTCTTCTAATTTTATTTTAGAACTAGATCTCCTACATCAAATTCCCGATGAATGAAATGTTTATTGTATCCCTTGGACACCCTATTCTAATAGAATTTTAGGTGATTCAATGCTATGATATGGTTTTCATATAATAGTTCTAACTCTGTTAGTCGAGAAACTTTGTAGTCTTCAAATTTATCTAGGTAGTCCCTGAGAGATATTCTTAGGGAAGGAAGCTCCACTTCAATAGGTATGATGGCTTCAGTGTCATAGACATGTGAATATGGGGTCACACCAGTAGGAGTTTAGATGGAAGTTTGATAGGCCCAGAGGGCAGGATGTATCTGTAAGTTCCAATTATGACTAGTTTTACTGACCATTTTATCCATAATACGTACAAGGATTTTATTACTAGCCTTTTCTTATCCATTACCTTGGGGGTAATAGGGAGTAGACCATTTGAGTTGGATACAGAAACATTGACACAATTTCTTTACCATTTTATTTTTGAAGGATTTACCATTAATTGTGACAAAGGTAGAGGGGATACCATAATAGAAGATGAGATGGTTCATAATGAGCTTTGAAATCTATGCACCGGTGACATAAGTAAGAGGGACATCCTCTACCCATTTTTAAAAATAATCAGTGGCAGTGATAATGTGAGTGTGTCCATCTGAATAATAAGGATGGAGCTTCCATATGAGATCCATGCCCCATTTATAGAATGGAAAAGGTATTGCAATAGGTTGCAAAGCCTGTGCTGGCACATGTATTAAAAGTTTTCATATTTATGGCATAGTTCAAACTTATTTACAAATTCGCAGCAATCTGATTCCATCGTAGGCCAATAATAGCGTACTCTTAATAGTTTTTTACCTAAGACCATGCCGCTATTGTGTGCTCCACAAATACCACCATGTACTTCCTTAATAGTGTGGATCGAATCAGCAACATCCAAAAAGTGAAGCAGATTCCATCGTAGCCATGATGATTAAGGGTGACTCATAGGAGGGTATAATAGGTTATACAGAGGATAAGGGATTTCTTCTAAAAATGGTTGACATCTGGTGGAAAAGTGTCATCTTGTAGGTATCAAAATTTAGGGTCGTACCAGAGAGAGAAAGGACCGACAACTTCACATGCAAAACATGACTCTAGCATATCATATATAAGCACTTGTAAATGCTCTAAAAAGAAAGGAATATTAATTTCCTGAGGGGGAATGCATAACAGAGACCCAATTATAGCCATATCATCCGCAGATCGATTGTGTGACCCTAGATTTTTCTCAAATATGATCTATGTAAAGTAATCCCTCACGGTTTTGATCATCTTCTTATATGGAATGAGCTTCTCATCTTTAACTTTATACTCATAATTAACTTATTTAATGATAATTTGGGAATCTCCAATGACTCGTAGTTATCTGATGTTCCAAATAATATCTAGCTTGAGGCCAACAATGAGTCCCTCGTACTCTACAATGTTATTAGTGCATGGAAATCCCAAATGAAATGCTCTCAGAATGACTTTGCCTATGGGAGTGATGAGCACCACTCCTACTCTGGATCCATGGGAGAAGAAAGATCCATCAAAATGGACTTGTAATTCTATATATTATTCAATATAAATTGTAGATGCATCTGGCAGATTGAGGCACAAAGATTCCTTTCTTGAAAGAGGAGCTTATGCTAATTGATCAACGAAAACCTATTCTTCAAGGACTTTTGATTCATGAACTCAATATCAAATTCACTTAGGAGAATGATCCAATTATCCATTTGATCTGTGAGAGTGGATTTTGATAAAAGGTATTTGAGAGGGTCAACTTCGGATGTGAGTTTGGTTTTATTATTTAGGAGATAATGGCGAAGCTTTTGGAACCTAAAGACAACTGCCAAGCAGGGATTTTTTATCTAGGGGTAATTCAATTTGTACGCAATCAAGGTATGACTAAGGTAGTAAATTTCTCTCTCTTTATGGTCTAATTCGTATTGGGAAAGCAGTGCACTAATAGCAAACTAGGTAGTGGAAATGTACAAGTGGAGAGTTTTACATGGGGTAGGTTGCATGAGTACCAGTGGGATGACCAAGTACTATTTTATTAGTGCAAAGGCCTTTTGGTAATCTGGTCCCCAATTGAATGCAACATCTTTCTTTAGTAAATGGGTAAAGGGGTGGCACTTATCTGCAAGTTGTGAAATAAAGCAATAGATTGCCTGAATTTTCCCTTCTAGACTCCTTCGTTGTTTGAAAGTGTTAGGTGGCGGAATTTCTATGATATTCGTAACCTCTGCAGTGTCCACTTCGATCCCTCTTTGTGAAATAATGAACCCTTGAAGCTTTCCTGATAAAAAACCAGAGAGACATTTCTCAGTGTTCAAGTGAACCTTATAGTCTCGTAAATGTAGAAAGATTCTCCTCAATACTCCAGGGTGAACTCCCCTACTCTTGGATTTAACTAGGATGTCATAAACATAATATTTCATGATGTCATTCATCATATCATGGAAGATAACAGTCATGGCTCACTAATAAGAAGCCCTGGCATTCTTGAGTCCGAAAGGCATGAATTTGTAGCAAAATGTCCCCAAGAGGTGATGAAGGTTGTTTTATGTCGATCTTCTTTTGCAATTTTTATCTCCCTATAGCCTAAAAACCCATCCATTAACAATAAAATCTCATAACCAGTGGTGGAATCAACTATCATGTCAATGTTAGGCAAAGGGAAGTCATCCCTATGACATATCTTATTGATGTCATGGAAATTAGTAGAAATTATTATGTCGACAGGTTTATTTTGCACAGGGACTATGTTAGAGATCCATTGTGAATGGTCAGTGGGTTTAATGAAATCCACAGCTAATAGTTTTTCCAATTCTTCTTTGGTAAGGAGCACCACCTTAGGGTGCATCTTTCTAAATTTTTACTTCATGGGTTTGGCATCTAGGTCCACAACGAGGTTGTGCACAACTAGATCTGAGTCCAAACAAGGCATATCTGCGTATGTCCATGCAAATATATCCACATATTCCCTTAATATTTCTACAAAGACCTTTTTTTCCTAAGCTGAGTGTGAAGGTCCCAGCTTTACTAGTCTTCATTATTGTACTGAACCAATGTTGACATTAATTGTTTCTTCAACAAGCATCTTGGAAGCATTTTCCATCCATGGAGCATTTGGGGGAAGAGTAACATCAACTTCATGTGGTAGATCCTTATCATATTTAAATGGTTAAACCACTTCATCCACAGACTCTTCATTCCATTTATCTATGAGTGCTTTAAAGAGTTTGTCACTATGAGACTTTTGTTTATCTTTTTTGCAAGGTTTCTCTAAAGTGTTTTTACTCTTGTTTAACACCATCTTATTCAAATGTCCACACATCTCTACCTCTTCTCTGAAGTGTGCACAGGTGTCTAGGTGAATTGCAAAACCCTTCTTGTGGTCTCCATCTGGAATAGAATCCCTGAGTCCCATGAACTCTGTAAATGTCTCGCTATTTTCAAAAAGGTCTAGTGGAATGTGAAGTTATTGATCCAAATCTATACGTTTAGGATACACTAGGTTTATTTGATAATAGGTTAGGGGGTTGGATTCTAATAAGGTTAGGACAATTGTATCTATGAATAAGTTAGTGGAAGCAATATCCTCGTAGAGGCTATATTGGGAATCTGCATCGCTATCAGAATGAGATAAAATTTCATCATTTTCAGAAGAGGTGGCATTAATCTTAGAGGGTAGATCATTATGATGCCTTATCCCCATGACATGTTTATTAGAATTGAAACAGTGAATGCAGATAGGCTCTAGCTGGCCTTGTGTGTTGATTACACATCTAAATCCACTGTAGCCCATGACAAATATCATGCGGTGACCTTTGATATATTGGGGTACTTGATGGCATGAAGCCATAGTAACTTCTGGTACTCTGCTAGTAGGATCTTCTAACATTTTCTCTTCATATTGGAGACCTCTATGGAAAAACTTTTCCAATGGTTTAGGACACTGCTCCCTAGTGCTCCTGAACTGAAAAATAATGCTTACCCCTTGTTTTGGGAGATATTGATAATTCTTATATCAACAAAGCCTGTTCAAGAGTGAATGGATCACTTCCATATTTTGCCGATGTTACCTCCCATGAAGAGAACATGTTGACTGACAAAGGAAAATCTTGATTATAAGGCATGAGTGACTCTGAATCTACAGGTTTCTTAATAGCTTCTATTTGTATGGGGATAAAAACATCCACTGAAGGACACTCATAAGCCACATAGGAAAAACTGTGCAATGCCCTACAATGTGTGAATAGTTCTGGGTCACCCAGAATGGTAACCACTTGTCGTTCATGACATAACATGATGCATTGATGGAAATTCAATGAAACAACCTTACATGACATGGATCCATGGGTGCCCTAGGAGCATGTTGTATGGAAGGTCTAAGTCAAGGACATGAAATTTCATGTAATGACAAGTAGTGCCTACCTCCATTTGAACTACTATAGTACCCATTGATTCTTGTTCTTTATTGTCGTAAGCTATGATCGTGATAGTCTTAGCTCTGAGATTAGCTCCTAGATTTGTTTTTGAATGGCCCAATTGCTTAACCACCTTCAAAGTGCAAATGTTTAGACCTGATCCAATTTTCACAAGTACCCTCTTGATTTTATGATGGGTAACCACCACTTCGAGATATAAGGGTAAGTTATGGTCTGGGTTTTTACGCGGGATTACAGTGCGATCAAAAGTAATATGATCTTTGGAGTTTAGGCATGCAATCCTAGCTTGAAGGTTTGTGGGATCTACATCTGTAGAAACTCCCGAATATTGTAATGTTTTATACAGTATGTTCTTATGGGCAGTAGATATTTTCAGGAGATCGAGAATATATATCCTAACAGGTGTTTTCTCTAACTGATTCATCAAATTATACTGACCTTCCTAATGGATAGGCATGGGATCTAGTAGGATTAAACAAGAACGTCTCGTCCCTACTATGTAATTATTTTCTAAGATCCTGATAGTGTTGACATGTTCCTTAGATAAGTGAATACATCCTATGAGAGAATCAAAGGGAGTATCATTATTAGGGTAAACATAAGAGTTATTTCTATAGTCGTTGGAGTTTTTCCCATGATTTGGCTTCCTTGTCTTTATATCTTCATGATTAGGAAAAGACTCTTTGTAGATACCCATTTTCTCCTTTTGACCTTGTCATAATTCAGGGGGAGAATCTACAGTGATATTACCCTCTTAATTGAGGTCTTGTATGTAATGACGTAGTCTTAAACACCTATCTGTCTAATGTCATTAAATGCAGTGGAAGTCACAGTACTGATGATCTTTGAACCAAACTATTTTTGTAGCATCGTATGGGTATGGTACTGTCGTAGTTGTGTATTCCACAATTTTTGCGTCATCTAATTATTTTATTATGGAAGATAATGACATCATTAATGACATAAATGTACATTTAGTAGGTGCTTTGGGATGAGGTCCTTGTGAAATATTTAAGAGTGGGCCTGTCTGTATGGCTTGGACTCTCTTGGAGTCTGTAATTCCATCGCCAATGACATGCTTAATTTTATTAAAGAATTTCAATTTTTCTACAGATTTGGCTTCATGTTTGTCTTTAACGGAAAACTTAAGTGTTCCCTTTGTAATGAGGGATTTCTCAATTTTAAAGCCTTTATCTATCACCTCTTTGAAGTTTGAGCCATAGTGCATCTCTAAATGAAAGGCTATTTTTGGGTTTAAGTTAGGAACAAATATTCTCACTAGCTATTTTTCTGGTAATGCACAAGGGAAATGACTTACTAACCCTCGCCATCATTATAAAAATCATGCAAAGGTCTCATTGGGTTTTTGTTTTTTATTGCATAGATTGTTAATTTTGATGTCACTTTCCATGTTACAGGAGTAATGTCTTAAAAATGTTTCTGCTAATGCAGGCCACATTATAATGGAGCCCTTGGATATGCCATAGAACCATTCCAATCCTAGGGCTCCTAGGCTACAAGGGAAAAGTCATATTAAAAATTTATCACTATATGCGACCTCTTAACAATCCATATTAAAGTATTTTATGTGATCATGAGGATCACTCTTGCACTTATACTTATCAAACTTGGGAATGGTACAGTGTTTTGGGAAGGGTTCCCGTAACATTTCCTTATCGAAGTGGTAAGTGAATAATTCTTCATACAAATATTTCCTATTCTGGCCTACGTTTCCCTCTTGTAATGTAGTAAGCGTATCTTTCATTGATCGTAACTCTTTCTGAATGATTTTTTCTTTAGTAGGTGACATTGGTCTTTTTACTTGAGTCACCTTAAAGGTAGTGTTAGTGTATGGAACAAAGTGAAACTCAATAGGTTTAGTTTGGTCTTTATCTCTGTATATGTTTCTTCTTGAAGAACCTAGGTTTTCTAGTTTCTGGCTCAATTTCAAGATCTATTTTTGAAGGATCTCCTCTTCAACCAGAGGGTCCTCTTATTCATCTGATTTGGGAGGAGGTAAAGCTTTATGCTCAATTTTCACTTTATGTGAAGATTTTTAGTAAGGTCTTCGCAATGGGTCCCCTTCGACAGTGGCATGATGTTTCCCTAAAGTGGAAGCATATCCCACATCAAAAGGGTTATCTATGTCTAAGAGGAACCTTCATTCTCCTTGTTTAGGGTTAATGACCTAAGTTTTTGCTTCATGCTCTTATGGAATTTTAGCTCCTGATCCCAAGACTCTTGCAAGTACTTGATCTTTATTATAATATAAGAGTTCCTCAAATCTACCAAGGTCTAATTTTTTTTGTTCTCTGGAAGAGTCTGACTCTTCTTCACTATGGTCAATTAATAGCTCTATATCTTCAAATTGAGAAAAAAGAGGCACTAAATTGTTACCGCTAAATGGGAAGGTCTCAAAAGGGATATCTCTTAAGTTATGCTCAGTTGATTTTCTTTCCATCTTTACAATTTTAGGCATTACTAGCTGACATTTGTATGAAGCTAGTGTGACTCCTAAATGTGTGATTTTTGCAAGCCGTTCTAGGTGATGTTTAAAATATACCACAGTGTGTCCTAGGTGCAATGTTATGTAATTGTTTTTATCAAAGAGCACTCATATGCACACTAAAAATGTAATGATCACTCAATTTTTTTTTCTACATTGCCTATACCTTAGAAAAGATAGTGAAAATATTGTATCAATGCGTAGGTCAAGTTAAATTCCCTAACAAGACCTAAATTTCAAAGAGGAATTGATGCAGTCTACTGACAAGGTATACTTATAATTAGTTTTAATGCCGATGAAAGCTAAGCCTTCTGAAAAATGGAAGTCATGACTATATATAGTGTAACAACATTATCATGATACATTAAATGAGAAAGTAAGGTGTTACTATATTGGCGACCTTATTGTGATATATATAAGGTGATATCAACACTTTTTAAAATAATCAAATGACGTCGACACTGAAACCAAGTGATAAGTATAACAAGAAGTTTTTTAATTGTGTGAGTAGTGTAACCACACAATAAAGGGACTTATATCACATTCTCAAAAAATAAGAACACAACTTAAGTACCAAGGTTGTGTTACTAGAATGCAAGAACAACTATCAACTCAAGAAGAGAAAAAAGATGAATTGAACTTATAACAGTGAAGATGATCTTGAAATCAAGATCGAAGGACTTTAAAAAAGATATGAAAAATGTACCTGTGCACTTTAGATGTTTAACAACCCAACCGCAAACATGAATGGGCGTAAACAGACAAAAAACTGACAAGCACTATCTTTGATAAAAATGTGCAAGGAATGCACCTTTCTCACCCCGAATAATGAGCAAAGAGAACAGAAGGGTATAGATCAAAAGATGAAAATAAAATAAGATCCACTTGGACAGAGTTTCACCTTTTCCAAAAATGAGAATAAAAATGAGATAAAGTGGGACGTAGTTTATTTCTGTGATGAAAGACACTTAGATCAAACTTTCGCAGATTATTTTCCTTGTTCAAAAAATAAGTTTTAGACTCCAAATGATTTGTCACTTCATGATGGCTTGACACAATAATGGATTAGTAAATTGGGCTCTAAGAAAAATTTACCTCCTTAATAAGTTCTCTCAACTAGGTGTTACAAAGTTATCTTAAGCGAGCGTTATTTACCGAAAAAAGTCACAATGACAAAATTGGAAGTATCTCAGATTTAATTTACCCCCTTTAAGCACAATGGGTAATAAATGTGTCCATGTGTACTCTCACTAGGTTCACCATATGGATAACTGGTAACAATAACTCACAAGGAAAAACTAGTCTTGAGTGGGTAAGCAGAGCGCTTCATGTTTCATCCACGAGGATACTAAGCGGTGGATTACTTTATAGTTCCTAGAACCACCCTCATTGTTGTAGCTTAAGGCATTATGCCAAAGGGGTTATGTTCCAGTTGAGCGGATAGGGACGTACCCTTTTCTGAAACCTGCAATACAGTGTGATGAAGTGGTGTGTTTTTTATCTTTGTTAATTTAAAAGTTGTTTCAAGTAGCACACTATTTGGTAACCTACGTGAAAACACTTGTATTATAAGCTATGTTTTTTTTTTACGTCTTTCTTTAGCAAGTGTTAGGTCTTGCAGATAACCAATTTAGTATTTTTCTATTTGCAAACTTAAGAAATAGAATTTACACATTTCTTTTGATTCCTAAAATCACTAAAAGGCATGAAGGAAGAGCATACACAATGTGAAAAATCCACTAAGAAAAATCATGTGGAAGTCTTTTTTACTTTTTTAGTATCATAGAACAAGTTTTTTTTAAAGTATGACACAAAGTTTGTACAAGTGTTTTCGATCTCCAAGATCTCCTAAAAGGCGTGAGGTAAGAGCATACACACTTTACAAGATTTATTAAAGTTAAGAAATGAAAACACTTAAGTTGTGCCAGCTAAAATAACAAGGAAAACCATGCAAATACGCTATTAGTCTTCAAAACAATCTCATAAAAGTTTAGCAAAATGATTTCACAGCCTATAGAAAATTTTTCAAATTTTTAAAAAGACGCCTGTGTGCCTAGAATTACAACTGTGTGCCCTATCCAATGGATACATGCCCTTACCAGTGTAGACACATGGTAAGAAAAAATTGACAGAGGGGTATGACCCCTACATGGGCCTGACAGATAGGTATGCTAGGGTTTCAACATGTGTGTGCCCCGTTCAACGTGTATGCCTATAGGAAATAACGTCAGAAAACATAGTATATCTAGCTCTGACGGTTCAACGAAGACACCAACAGTTTAACGGAGATGACGACGGTTCAACAGAGATGTGGCTAGTGTAAAAAGAATATGACATTTTTGCACAGTAAGTTGATATATGCCAGTGCTTCTAGATTGACAGGTGCCCACCTCACGATAGAGACGCGGCCTCATCTAAATAAGTTAACTATGTAGTATGCCCAGATAGGTGCATGCCTAACTCAACACCAGTGCTAGGGTTTCAATGGAGACATGCCCTATGAAGACACCTATGCATACCCCCTGAAAAACCTGAAGAAAACATGGAAATGGATTTTTTCGAAAGCCAATAGGTAGTGTGTCAATTAAAGAAAAATATTTCTAAATTTGACCCATAAATTAACTATGCACCAAGCTCATTTAACCCTTTCAAGAATTGGAAACAAGAAAATAACAAGCTATTTTTTCTAAAAAGTTGAAAATGTGTTAAAATAATGGAGGATGGACTTCTTGTCCCACCCGGCGTGCCAAATGTGTTCAATGAAAAGTTTTGCAAGAGCTATTGAAATGGGGTAAGAAACACTCAAGAACCCCAAATATTTGTGAAAAATCCCCTCAATGGACCATATGATAAGAAATGAGCAAGGAATCCTATTTAAATACATTAAATTGAAGTAAAAAACCAATTTAAACAAATGAAATTAACCTCTATTCTTGAAAGCTTAAAGTAAATGAACCTAAAAGGATCTAAGCAATCAGTTTATGCTTCAAGAAAATGAGATCTCACCATTAATGGATTCAAGGCTAATGGTTCTTCCAATTTACTCCATGTTGTGTGGTAGAAATGGAAAAGCAAAGCAAATAACTTAATAGAATGAAATAAAAACTCTTAATCCTAGCATTAATACTATAGTTTAGGTTAGAGGGAAGAAGTGTTCTTAGAAATGAGAGGGGGTAGCCGGATATTTATAGTTTTCCATTTGGGAAATGGGAGGATTTTTGTGCAGGTGGGATCAAAAAGGAGTCCACAAGTTATTTAGGATAGATTTACCATGGTTAGGACTAGTTAACCTAGGTTAGGCTAATTAATCATATTTTGAGAGAAATTAGGGTTCTGGGAGGGTTCTGAAAGGCCTAATCAATAGAATGAAGTGGATTTATATTCCAAGGAGCTAATAGAGGTGGTAAAGAAGAGGATATTAGTTAATAAGAGGCTATTATAACCTATTTAATTGACTTATGAGAGGAAAAAGACCATAAAAGTGTCGAATAAGGGGAGTTAGATAGATCTAAATGATGAGGTGTTGCCAACTTGTAGGAAGAGGACTAGTTAGGGAAATATTAAGGATACTGGTGCTTTGATCAAACTAAAGGTTTCTACAGTAATGCGCCATTTCCTATGTATTTTTTTGGCAATTATCTATCATAATGAGTTCAAAAACACCTTTGGGGCGGTCTATTTTTCCTCTAAAATGGGCTCCATTCATGGGTTTCAAAACTACTTCTCTAAATTCAGTAAATTGGATCCATTCTTTAATTTTCTTTGCAAATCTATAGAAATCATTCTTGTCCATTATTTATCTACTTCGAGCTATTGTTTTAAAATTGAATACTTTGTTTTTTCTACATTATTGTTTTCTATGTCTAGACTTTGCGAAAATGAGCTTGAAGATCTTTCATCGTGGTATTTTTTATCTCTGAAATCACTTCACTTTGAAGGTTTAAACAATAACTTTCTCAAATAAGTAATTACTTTTCATATTATTGAATTTTCCTGTAAAATTTTAGAAAGCGTGATGCCTTGGAAGCATAAATATTTCTAAGTCTAAATGTTAATTGTTTTCTATCTTTGAGATTGAATTTTGGGCATTATGAATGCATTGTCATCTTATTTCCTATTCAAAAAACTTGGAGTTTAGTTTTTGCTTCTACAAAATTTGATATTCTGGAAGTTTTGTTATTCTTTTCCTTTCCTTGAGCTCTGAAGTCTTCATTATTTTTTGTATTACTGTGATTTTTTGAAACTATTACTCTATTATTCTAATTGGATCATACCACCTTTTATGTTTGGAAGTTTCCATTTTGATCTCGAAGCTATTAAGAATTTTGATTTTTGAATCTTTGATATTTTGGTTCTCTGAAACTTACTTGTAGGCTCCATCATCTATACAAGTTGAATATCATTATCTAGTCTTTTCAAAGCTCCATTTTAGTGCCAGATTAAGCTTTGTATTGATGTTCTTGCTCGAATATTGTGAGAGGTTTAGCCTGAAAATAATGGGATTTTTGCATTTTATTATTACATTTTATTCATCAGTCATCTGGGTACTTGCATAAAAAATCTATCTTCTTTTGTAATAATGAGCCAAAGGTAAAGAATTTAGTCATTTTGTAGCTCACTCTTTTTGATAATTTTAAGATGAACTTTGTTGATGAGCTCAAGTGATTGCAATCTGTACTAACTGTGTGCATGTGTTCTTTTTGAACTAATGTTAAATGTGAGCAAAAGACTAACACCTAAATAGTCTTAATTAACAAGAATCAAAAAACATATTAAGCACCATCATGATAAGAATTGAACAAGGGTTATATGCTAAACATTCATTAATATAAAACTTTGAACCTAACAACGTTTAAACATCTAAAAATCCTCTATTCTCTAACAACATATAAATGAAGGAACCTAGGTAGGCTCCATGGCTATCAAAAATGATTGTCCTTAGTGTTCCAAGAACCTAGGAATGAGGGCTGATCAATGTTGGGCTACAAGACCCTTTTAACACCTCCCATATGACCTAACCACTTAGGAAAGAGGCTTAACTCTTCAAGATGATGAACTCTCAAGAGAACAAAATGCAAGCTCTTAGTCTATTTTTCCATATGCTTTGCATTTTCTTTCTCAAGAAGTTTAGGTGTAGGTATAAAGGTAGAAGGAGGGAAACTTATATAGCCCAATGGATAAAGGAAGAAACACTTCATCCCTTTGCATGTGGGATAAAGGTAAAACATGATTAGGAATGGATAAGGTTGCTTTATTAAAGGTAACCTTACTTTAGATGGGTTTAATTTATGCTTAGCAAGTCATGGGAGTTGGGGGGTGTTTTAATTAATCAAAGGTGATTAACTAATTGGTAGATGTAAACTTATAGAATCTAATTAAAGGAATATTAGTATGATTTAGGATATTAGAAGGGGATTATATCAATTAAATATTGATTTATTTCTTAAATGGAAGGAAAATCTAATTAATTAATAATAATTAATTAGTCTAGGTAGAAGGGATGATTTATTAATAGAAGGTTGTTAATTAGGGAATTTGTTGGATAGGTGAATTAATTAATCAATGTAGTGTAATTAATTAATGATGATATGAAGGAAAATGAGCGTTATTGACAATATGTCGCCAATTTGCAAGAAGGGGGATAATCGGCGCAATTTAAGTATTAAAATTACTTGGGCATAATTATGGGTGTCTACATTTTCTCCTCATTGGGTTGGCATAAGTGACGCCACTTCAAAGATAGTAGACGGAAGAAATTTTGAAGGGATAGAATAAAAATTAGTAAGAAAGAGAGATGGCCCCTCGAGTGTGAATAGGGTGATGAAGGAAGATGATCGAATATCGAAAAAGGTAAAAGATAGATAGAAGAATGGGAAGGGGCAGGATGCCCCGATAAGACAAAAGACTAGGGGTGAGAGAAAAGTGATGAAAAATAAATATGGAGGAGGGGAGAGAAGAGCGTAGCCTCTAGCCACTATGTATTGGAACAATTTTGATGTCATCATATTTCCATAAGAGCTACGTCATCGGTCCTTATGAAAAATATAAGCATACGAAAAAGGTAGAATGACATGAAAAGCCATTCTACGAACAATTGTCCATTGCTGAAAATACCAACTCCACGCAACATACAACAATGCAATGCAATACAAGAAAGTGAAATATGCCTAACTTCATGGAACATACAAAATGCAATGCAATACAAGAAAGTAAACAAGCTAAACTAACAGAGAAACATAAAATAATGTTTTTATTATCGAGCTTCAGTTACGACCTATACAAATTAACAACAAGGGTTGATGATGGTGCCCCAAGAAAGGATAGATGTGAGGGGAATAACGGAGGACACTTGGTTCCGATGGAAAAGAAATGTGCACTACTAAATAGTACAAGGAAACTCGTTGTGCCCTAGAGTACATACAAAGTAAGCAGCCTAGCTTTTGTTGATGGAGGTAGATCAAGATGATCCACAAGTCACACAGATGAACATGTGAGAACCAAAGAGTGACATTTTGTAGGATTATTTTCAATTTTAAGAAGTTTTCTAAAACATATTTGAATTTTTTTGATGATTTTTCTAACATATTTGAATGTTTTGGTTGATTTTGAAAGTTTTATGAAACTATGTATAGGAAGACAAGGAAGTGTGGATGCCCCTAGCGATAGATGAGATGTAAAAGGGCATAAGGCCACATGCGTAATAGAAAGGTGAAGATACAAAAATGCCCCAACGATTAGGTGGGAGTATTCAAAGGTAAAATCTTCACTAGTAGAAGTGGGACCCAAGGCCATTATGGATAGGTTCAACATGATGATGAACATAAACCAATGAAATGCTGGGAAGAAGTAAGGATGCCCCCAACATAAGTTGTCCTAAAAGCACATGATAGAAAGGAAGGAGAATATTTTTTTGTGAAAGGTGACAAACATTTCCAGAAACATAACAAACAAGTAATCTTATACACATGGATGTTCTGAATGAAGTAGAAGAATGATGTGAATGATATGAATGTAGCTTAGAATCCTCACGATGAAGAAGTGATTAACCAAAGGTAGAAATCGTAAGATGAGATATGGACTAGAGTAAGAGTCTGAACAAGATCCCAAACGAGACACTTGGTAACATACTAATCCTGCCTACTCATAAAGATCCAGTGTGTGTACCTGCAGTTTACTACCTCTTGAAGTGAAGATTTAATAGACAACATGTGAAGAGACCCTAGCCAACGTGTAGGAATGATTTATTGTGAAAGATGATTTTGTTAATAGATGGTGAAAGGATAGCCGTACATTGCTCCCATTCCAACCAAGCGTCCATAGCCCCGACGGACATGTATTTTATTCTAATCATAACATTCCTCTACTACTAATCAGGCATCCATAGCCTTGATAGAAATTATTGGAAATACCCCAAGAGAGAGTAATATATCAATTTTGTTTTGCTTTGTAGCTTTTAGCTTTTGATTTTTGAATGATTTTGATTCTTTTTCTTTCTAAAAAATTATTTCAGCTCTCTTGTTTAACAAGGGGTTAAGAACCACTGATGGCTTGATGGAAGGAGGTGGAGGTGCTTATGATGATGACATTGGCTAGTGTCAAAAAATATGTCCAAAATTTCTTCGCAAAAATTTTATTAGATGTTGAATGTGATAGGATCTCTAAGAGGTCAGTTGTTCTTTAATTTACCAAGGTGATCAAAGACCAGGGTCAAATGGATACCATAGAGATAAATGACACAAAATGCGTATGAATAAGCTAACCAAAATATCGCTAAAGGGATGAAAATGCAAGGAAGACTTGCAAAATAATATCAACGAAGGGAAGAAAGAAATATCCATGCATACGCAATACTTGATTGCAATGTTTGATCTTTGTACCTTTGATTTTTGTTGTGTTTTCTCAATGTTTTTTTTGTATTTTTGAATTATTTTTTATTTTTAGATTTTTGACTGTTTTAAGAGGTTGGGACTAACAAAGTCACTATGTGTGGTAATATCTAACAACAATGTTTGTGACTTCCTTGATAAGGGATACTAGACATGTTTGTTTATCAAGAGTCATGTTTTCCCCGATCTCAATGATCGTGGTGAGTTCACACTCAACAAAGGACTGCAATTTATCCTGAAACATGGATTTTGTGTGCAAGAGCTTGAGTTCCCCTTCTAGAGGTTTATGCACTTTGTGCCATACTTGATGGCTACATTGATGTGCATTCTTGAATTGTGCTTGATTTCCAAATTTGAGATTAGTCAAGTTGTTGGGGGATTTTGAGCCCTTGGATGTTTTTACCTGAGCTTGATAATGAACATGTTTGGGTTTCTTATAAGCTTACTTGTGACTTTTCTAACCTCCAGAAGCAGAAGAAAGTGAACGTTTATGATTGATGATAGGAATGAGAGAAATGATGGTGGGTTGGCCCCGATCATTGGTAGAAGGATGATGTGATTGATGAAAAGGATACGGTCCAAGGATTGAAGAAGATGGGCTACTAGGAGGTGATCCATATATAGAAGATGAAGGGCTACTAGGATGTGGCCCAAGAATAGAAGAAGAAGGGCTAATAGAATGTGACCCATTGATATAAGATGAAGGGCTACTAGGATGTGGCCCAAGAATAGAGGAAGAAGGGCTACTAGGACGTGACGCATAGATGTAAGATGATGGACTACTAGGATGTGGCCTAAGAATAGAAGATGATGGACTACTCGGGGGTGATCCATACATAAAAGATAAGGGGTTAGTTGGACTTGTCCCAAGAATAGAAGATAGTGGAATACTCGAAAATGTCCCATAAATAGCATAGGGAGGGCTACTAGAAGGTGACACACACCTAGATGAAGATGAAGGGATACTTGGTTTTGACCCCATAGGAAATTGTGATTGAGGAATTATGATAGAAAAAAGAGGTATTGGTGATGAGAAGATAGGCCATGGATCAATGCAAGCCCAAGGAGTTTCATCACATAATGAAGAATGTGAATATGAAAGAATAAGAGGAGGTTCAAGTTGCATGACCTGAGGATCTTCCTCTGTTTCTTGATAAAAGGAATCAACCTTTTCCTCGCAATATGTAGACACATCAAAGTCTAAAGTGAATATTTTCTCGTAATCTACTAAAGGAATATCTTCGTATGTGAATATAAATGCCCTAATTGTTTCTTCATTCTGAAAGAGATCAATCGGTATGAGTTGTTGATAAACCACTAGGGGTTGATTGGAAGAAAGAGATCCAATTGGTGTGGAATACTTAGAAGATGTTTGATGATGATTGATAAAAAAAATGATGTGGGGGATGAAGAAGATGTGTAGCTAGATGTCTCAGGAGTAGAAGAAGGTGGTGTGGACCTACCTATACAATGGTATGTCATATGTAAAATAGTAGGGTTAATTCCAAAGTCTGTAGATTGCAACGCATGGGTCGATTCAAAAATTTATCTTGAAGGACTTTGATTCACACGAATCTTCAAAGGAGGAAGACTTATTGGGGATGATTTATGAAGAAGGTCCTTTGAAGAACGAGAGGACCATGAGTCAAGAATCACATCGGATGAATAATAACAATGGTTCTGTAAAGAAAGAGAGGACCACAATTCAAGAATTGTATTAGATGTTTGATTGGAGGTATTTGGAGTTGCACGTATCTTAAAAGGAAGAAGATGCCATTGAGGTGACTAATAAAAGGGGTCTTGTGAAGAAAGGGAGGACTGTGATGTAGGATTCATATTAAATGTATGACGAAGAGGTTCCTACGAAGATAGGGAGGACCATGACATAGGAGTTACATTAGATGACTTAGGAGTCAAATTAGATGAATCTGAATAGTAGTTTGGATCTGAATCATCAGAAGAGTCAGAGGACATATTTCGATTGGAATCCTCAAAAGAAGAGGAAATGTTTGGATTAGAATTATAAGAAGAGTGGGGGGAACTCGAATAATAATTTGGATCATAAGCATTTAAATCATACCACTGACTATGAGATGAAGGTGGGGAATGAGCTACCTGTATGGGCTCTCTAGCACAAAGAACCAAATGAGGTTTAGTTGTAATGGGAATCTTTTGATTTGAATTGCTACACCTAGGTTCCATATTTTTGTAAGTATGGGGAACTATGTGATATTCAGTCAATTTTGGTGTTGTTTTAAGCAAAAATGTCTAGATCTAGATAGTGTGATGGAACTCCTTCAAAGGGAAGGAAGTGACATGTTGATTTGGGTAGCATATGGACAACTAGCTATACATTGTGTAAGTATGGAGATGTGTGCGTGATTTTCTGAAGAAGGTATGAGGAAAATAGATAGAGAGGGATTGTCCTAGAAAATAAGTTTTATGAATGAATAATCACAAGGAACAATCATGCAAGTGTGAAACACAAATCCAATCAACAAATAAATACTCCATATGAAAATGTGATGCATAGATGATCAACACAACGTCAATATTTACGTCACGCTCAAAATGAACAAGGCATAAATATTAACAAAGGGTAGATGTGAATATTAAAGGATACCACACCAATTGGACATGTCTATCAAGATTCACGGAGAAGTGAGATATTAGTGTCAAAGTGGCATCAAAACGATGCAAACAAAGTAAGTGACACCCATCAAGATTTGGGACAATTTTTGAAATCAAACTAAGTCAAAGTATACTAAGGATATGTTAAAACATGGGCAGCGTAATGCCACAATATGGAAACTTAGATCATGTTTACGAGAAATGTGATATAAGTTCCTTAATTATGTCGAGACAATGAAAACGAGGTAAAATGTCAAAGGGAGATAAAATGATTAATCATTCCTAACTATGATGAAAATCCTGACTTGGGTATTAAGATAAGAAAGGCTACCAATGATATAAATACATCGCCACACACTTTATATGTTTAACTAACCTAGACGCAAACATGGATGTGCGTAAACAGACAAAAAAGTGGTAGAAACAATCGATTGGTAACATAGAGGTAGTCTCCCTTCTTTTGATCAACAAAGTGTCAAAATAATGTGAAGGAAGCAGATCAAAATGGGGATGAAAAATGTTTTCTTCACTTCGTCAGAGTTTCACCTTACCTTAGGGTGAGTAAAAACTAAGCGAAAGTAAGGTGTCACACGTTTCGCAATACAAAGATGGTTCACAACTCAACACTATTTTAGATTGGTCAAAGTAGGCTCCTAGCCAAAGTATAGTTTCCTAAGTGGTTCTCTTGTCCTAGGTGTTACAAAGACTATCCATGAGCGGGATGATTTACCCAAAAAGTTGCATTGACTAGTTTGGGAGTATCTCGACTTTGGCCCCTTCAAGGACAATGGGCAGTAAATGCATCCATCGTGTACTTAAAAGGGTTGCGTAGGGATAACGTGTAACTCTATCTTACAAAGGAATCACTAGTCAAATTGGTAGTGCAAATCACTTCCCATTTCATCCACAAGGTTCCCTCTTGCGTGGACTAATTTGGAGTTCTTGGAACCACCCCCATTGTTCTAGATTAAGGTGTTATGCCAAAGGGGTTATGTTCCAGTTGAGCGGAGAGGGACATACCCTTTTCGGAAACCAGCAATATAGTGTTTTGAATATGTTGTTTGTTTTATCTCTTTTAATTAGGTGTGGTTTACTCGAACACTGTTTGGCAACCTTTATAACAAGTGTATTAGTAGTTTTTTGAATTTTGTTTTGATTCCTCCATTCTTTGATAAGCGATGGCATTTTGGTCCTGTATGACGATTTTTAGTAGTTTTCCATCAAAAGAGAAGGCACCATTTCTAACTCTCCAGATCGTCCAAGGACGTAACTGAAGAGCATACGTGATGTCTTCGAAATCTAAAAAGATATCAGAATGGAAAAACACATTAATTCAACTACGCCAAGTTAACTAATTCTAACTCAAATATTCCTAACAACCTCAAAGCATCAAAAGGACTTAAGAATCATTTCTGATTCCCAAGATTTCCCCAAGGGACGTGAGGGAAGAGCATATATAATCTTATTCCTATAAGTAAACAACTCAAAATATTATCTAATGAAGTAAAAACATGTAAAAATAGCCTGCAAATACAAGTATATGATTAAATAAAACCAAAAGGAATGTTATTACATACACATAATAATTTCAAAAGTACGAAAGGACACATGCACCCCTTTTTTAGTGCCTACGTGTGGGTTAGGGCATATACACCACTCTGCGATGTTTTGAGTTATAGTGCACCTACTCCACCCGAGAGGTGTGTGCACCACGAAATCAATGCATGCGCTACTCTGTGTATTATTTTCTTACTAGGCACCTGCACCACCAGAGAGGCATGTACGCCACAAAAATAATGTACATGCCACCTTCAAGGAAAACAGACCGAAAAATAGACAGAACACTCGCGCTACCAGGAAAACATGTGTGCTACCGGAAAAGCGTGTGCACTACCAGGAAAACGTGTGCGTCATCATTATAAGAAATAGTCTCAGATTCCAACAGAATGTCCATGTCACCAAAAAATTTCCTGCACCACTAAAACAATGTGTGTGCTCTAGTTACGGTATGTGTGCCAATCTAATAGGTTTTAGAAAGTAGTGAAAGTAGAGTACGAAATGACATCTGCATCTAGGTTAGTACATCTACGCGCTTGTTAGGGTGTGTGCACCGGGTTAGCGTACATGCGCCAGGGTTGGTAAATAGAGAACCAGGTTTTGACAGTGAGCTTGTGCTACTAGAGAGGCGTGTGCACCACAAAAAATGTGCCTGCGCCAGACCTGTAACCAAAATAGGGAAAAAAACACAAGAAAACTCACAATATCTCAATTTTTGACAAGTTAGTATAGGAATGGAAATAACCCATAAAAATGATGGCTATGAACATGAAGTTACACATATCATATTACAAAAAATTCCAAGAAAAATAGACATTAATTGCTACATGTGCATATCAAAAATTAGCAAAAAAAATTAAATTTAAACTAAAATTCCATGGGACTAAGGGTCCCATCGGGCATGCCAAATGTGTGCATGTGTTGTTTTTGAACTAATGCTAAATATGAGAAAAATTCTAACACCTAAATAGTCTTAATTAGCAAGAATCAAACAACATATTAAGCACCATCATGATAAGAATTGAACAAGGGTTAGATTCTAAACATTCATTAATACAAAAATTTGAACCTAACAATTTTTAAACATCTAAAAATCCTTTATTCTCTTAAATGGTTATAAAAAATGGTTGTCATTAGTGTTCCAAGAACCTAGGAATGAGGGCTTATCAAATTTGGGCTACAAGACCATTTTGACACCTCCCATATGACCTAACCACTTAGGAAAGAAGCTTAACTCTTCAAGATGATGAACTCTCAAGAGAACAAAATGCAAGCTCTTAGTCTATTTTGCCATATGCTTTGCATTTTCTTTCTCAATAAGTTTAGGTGTAGGTATAAAGGTAGAAGGAGGGATCCTTATATAGCCCAATGGATAAAGGAAACACTTCATGCCTTTGCATGTGGGATAAAGGTAAAACATGATTAAGAATGGATAAGGTTGCTTTATTAAAGGTAACCTTATTTTAGATGGGTTTAATTTATGCTTAGCAAGTCATGGGAGTTGGGGGATGTTTTAATTAATCAAAGGTGATTAACTAATTGGTAGATGTAAGCTTATAGAAGCTAATATGAGGAATATTAGTACGATTTAGGCTATTAGAAGGGAATTAAATCAATTAAATAATGATTTATTGGTTAAATGGAAGGAAAATCTAATTAATTAATAATAATTAATTAGTCTAGGTAGAAGGGGTGATTTATTAATAGAAGGTCGTTAATTATGGTATTTTTTGGATAGGTGAATTAATTAATTAACATAGTGTAATTAATTAATGACGATATGAAGGAAAATGATCGTTATTGATGATATGTTGCCAATTTGCAAGAAGGGGGATAATTAGTGCAATTTAAGTATTTAAATTATTCATGCGTAATTATGGGTGTCTACATTTTCCCCTCTTTGGGGTTGCGTAAGTGACACCACTTCAAAGATTGTAGACAAAAGAAATTTTGAAGAAATTAGCGCAATTTAAGTATTTAAATTGCTTGGGTGTAATTATGGGTGTCTACACTAAGTAAAAATTGCATCTTTTAATCCTCTTGGTTGACAGTAGCTATCTATTTGTTTCTCCTTCATGATTTCTAAGAGATTCTGAGATTGGCTTCAGTACATGACAGTTGTTTTGATGTCTCATTCTTTTATGATCATTTTGTACCAAATATGCAACATGTTTGTAAATTTTGTATTTAATGCTCTAAATTATTGGAAAAAATGCACATGTACTTGGAAATTTTGTCTTAGTTGCACTTTGCAAATCTCAACTCGGAGTACTTCTTGAGGATGTCCTTTGGTAACTATATACCATAATATTTTATGTATCCATCCTTAAGTTCCTTTCATTCATGCATATGTTTTATGAATGTTTCTTTACAAGGATATAGTTTTAAATGAAAGTACATAAATTTTGTCTACCATTCCCTTAGTTGATGAGTGCTTGAACCTCATACCTGAAACTATTATGTTGATCATTGAGATTTGTAGATGCATTGAAGTTTTTCCTTTACTCAAGTAACATGTACAACAATACAAATTTGTTAGCTTGAAGTGATTATGTTAATAGAAATTTGGCGTCTTGTGAACTTTGGCATTTGTTTCCTTCATAATAGAATCTTGGTTCAAAATCTGGAATTGTTACTTGTATTTCCTTTCCATATTTTCAAAGCTATATCTTCATTTCTTCATCCTTTAGTCTGACCTAAAAATATGATAGGAATTAATAATTTATTCTTTGATTCATCTTAGAATGCAACCCTTTCTAATTTGGTTGTTCATAAAGATTCATTCAATGATTGCTTCTGTATAGTCTCATCAATACTACAATGTTTATTTTGATATACAACAGTTAATGGAACTTTTTTCTTTCTTACCTATACCTCCACATTTAGAAAAAAATAGTCAGAAAACAATAGGCTTTTTGGCCTCTCTTGTGTTCCATAGTGACTTTATTTTCTTTCTTTTCTCATTGTCTTTCAGGATACTGAGAATCACATGTACTTTTTGTAATATAGTACCTTATGACTTTTAATATTAAATGATTCATTTTCCTGAAACTAGATAGCACATGAGTATAGATCAAACCCTGAGCTAAAAACTAATGTTTTTCCTTTTTCCTATTTAGATACATTACTTAACTGAAAGATGCAGAAGATGAAGATGAAGGAGCTAGAACTAGAGCAATGTAGAACAAAAAGAAACCAAGGCAATGATGGGTTTCTTCTATACTATTTTGATTTTAGCTTTATGCACATGTATCTTTTATTTCAATAATCATAAGTTACATCTTACCACTTATGTGGGAAATATTGAATTAATTTATGAATAAATTATATTATTTGTATAATTGAGTTATGTACTTCCTTTTACTTTCAGCTCTTATGATATCTAATGATGGTACAATGAATTAAACAACTCAATAACATACTTAATAACACTTAATCATAGGAAATTATCAATTTGAAAATACTTGTAACTTAATAATGCACTCTCAACCATGCAAACAAAAACTATATTAGTTTTTTGAGTCTAACTCCTCAAGTATTCATCTATGACCGTCTTCCTCAAGGTTATACTTAGTTAATTGGGAATTTTGTGTAACTTTAATGAAGGTGAACATGGAATAACATAATACATGAGGTGTTGAATTATACAACATCACACGTTGCTACATTTTTCTTTACTGATTCACTTCATAAAAATTAAAATTTTTAAGAAACTTTATGTATTCACCTTAGTTAGGTCCATTCATCAATTTCTTTGATCGAAAAAAAAAATTGAGTTGCCAATTTTGCACAAGTGAAAAGATTGTCAACAAGATTAATATCAAAAGTGTTCTTGGCCTGGATCCCATTCCACATCTTAGGTCTTGAACGGTCCTAAATCATTGCTATAGTGAATCAATCCTATAATACTCTCTAATGTATCAACAACTTCGCATAATAAAATACTCTACCATGGCTTGACTGAGCTCGAATGCATCCTCTCACCACTTATATGACATATAAGGCGTCCATACATTCATGTGATGTTAAATATCATCAAATGCATGAAGGTAAAAATATGTATCTCCCATATGGCCACATACATCATCTCCAACAGGATCCCAACAAAAAACTGAAGGGTCATCCATGGCCCGAGTCCGTAACGCTCTTGCAGGGTGACCAATAGCTATATGGTCTCAGGCCCATATCTGTAAGAGTGTGGCCGGACCTACCATATTTTGACAGTAGTATGTAATCAAGTGAAGATCCTAGTATAAGTGCGCTAGTATGCATTGACCCAAGCAATATCGCTCTCCTCTGAGTAGGCTCTGAATCATAGTAATCAAACCTAAGGAGAATGATGTTCTTGTCTTGTCAGTAAGAAACATGCCACTGATAAGAGTCATGAGATACATCGGCATGTGATGTAACCTATGTTCAAAAATATAATGATGAAGGTTAACTATCATACCTTGTCAGGGTAACTCATTTACACTAAAAATATCTATCAAGTTGTTTGTAAGCTACGCAACATTAGCCTCATACTCAATCAAGTCCCCCATGATCAGGAATTGTAATATCCTCCACACATCCTCAAGAATAACCATCATCTCACTGATAGGTACCCTGAAACATTGAATCTCACTATGTCACCTCTCACATAAAGTTGTAATCAGGTTGTGATCTAGATTGATCGTTGGCATCTTTGCCACATGAGTAAGCTCGAACACATAAAAAGTAATATCCAAACACTTCATCTCACATTGCAAGAGGGAACCATTAAGTGTTGTAAATTAGCCATGTCATGCCCACACCTGCAACATGGGTATCCACCTCAACAAAATAATAAGAAACACTTGTTATATTTTTCTTCTATCTCACTTCAACTAGTACTTGACCTATTTTCATCTCTAAATTTCTTCTAGTATTCACTAGGTTCTTAAACATTCCTCCCAAAAAAAATTGATTGTTTCTCTAAGTGTTCAAAATAAGTTTTTACGTATGTGTTCCCTAGCAACACATACATATACAATGACGCTTGTGCCCATAGTTATGAACTTGCACTCACATACGAGCATGTGCACACACAACCTAATTTAACCCTCTCTGGCTGACGTCTACGAGCCTCTCATGAAGTGTGTGGGCCCATTTTTATGTGCATGCATACACTAATCCATTTTTCCTTATCCCAATGTGTACAGGTCCATTTATACCACTACGCATGCATGCACCCATAAAACCAGTGCTTGTGCTCACCCATCTAGCCCTACGGACCTATAAGGTGCACGTAAAGGTTTAACCCCCAGTTAAAAACCCTAATAATTTATATTAAATGATAAATATGAAAAGAAAGGATGCGGTTCTCATGTAAGGTCTATCTCCCTGCATCCACGTATACTCATGAACTATGTATGCTCACCTCATTCGCCACTGAATTTTTGCCATCTCTCCTCAGGGTCAGAATAGAGGTAAATAGTAAATTGGAAAAGGGTCGCTATCAAATGATTTACTCACAATGATTTTACTCGTACCCTCCCACAAGGTTATATATGATCATTTTGACCCGCCATGATGCATTCTTGCCCACCGTTATGGTCAAAATGCATCATTTCACCATTGTGATCATTCTAACTTCTTTTATTACCCATCGTGATGATTATTTTTCTTAAATAATAATTTTTGACCCATTTTCTTCTCATTATGGCATATGTATGCTACTCG